>CM067491.1:9530667-9949591 GCA_034552555.1 Semaprochilodus insignis
CAAATACATCCCCAAAACTTCTCCTGACCTGCTTAAACAGCATTTATATCTTTAGTAAACTTTGCTAGATGTGTTTAGAGTCAGCTATGATTATGGTAAACCATTAAAATGAACACCACGTAGCTGCCCATTTAAACAACAGGTGTTTTCCCAAATCCTGGCATGGGTGCCAAATATGCTACGGCTGACCAACTACATCTGTGTTAAGTGGAAAACTGTGTAAATAACAACATATTTGTAAAACTTGATCAGCTGCCTCTCTCTTATAGTTTCTAAGCTGTGCTTTTCCCACTGGGTGGTTAAGTACTGAGATTGAGTTCAGATAAATTCAATTCACCTTAATTCAATTCATGTTTATCAAATTTATAGTGTGGCCCATAATAAAAAATGGACTGCCAGACTGTGGAAAGTGACAGTGTACAAATTGAACTGACATGAGACAAAAAGCATCAATACATAGAAGAAACTCATACATGCAGCGTTAGAACTACATCTGATGCAGATTGTGACTGAGCAGCATTCATCATTGTGGGGGAAAAGTGGCTAAGTACTCTTGCTCATGATGATGGTGCAGTTTTCTCTTCTGATCCTGTTTCACCGGCGATCCTGCAGCTGTAGCCGCAAGCTGTGGATTGACAACTAAACTACACCGCGTCCAACACATGCTTGGAAAGAGGGATAAATTACAGTGGCATGCTGAAAGGGGGAAAATTTTAATAGTAGTTACTGACTTTCATAGATCTGTTTTGTAAGTGTTATTCTGATAGACCTCCAGCAGTAGTCAGTGCTTATTATTGGTTAGCCCAAATACTTTTTTCACTATTGAATATTCATTGTCAATTATTTATTTATATTGCTCTTGATGTTTTCTGATGTCAACCAGAGAAGGATGGGTTCTACTTTTGGGTCTTGGATCCTCTTAAAGTAGCAGTGTGTAACCTCTAGTGGTGAGATTGCATATTGCAACCTACTGAACCCCCTTACTCACCCCTCACTTCCTTAGAACCCACAGTGGCTGTCGGGTTCTCAGACTTCTCACCAACATTAAATAGCTCACTAGTCCTGCCTAGCATCCTCATATCATAAGTGCAGCATGGTAATTTAGTATTTCAAATATTATGCTGTGTGTTTAAAGGTCATTCTGTACAGACTCAGTTAGCCTAAGCTAATTTAGGCTCTCAAAACATTCTAGATATTTATTTAATTCTGGTAACATTCCTATTAAGACATTCTCCAGCTTCTTGTCCTTAAATAGTGCTGTGCTTACATTCTGGCCCATGGAGCATTATACATTCACCAACAAAAGAATAACTGCACAAATAGTTACACCCAGAAGAAATCAACCGACAGGAATAAAACTTGGGGGGTAGATTTGACATTGTGGGACATGCGAATGGTTCAAGTTTCATGCTCAGTCGTGCATGTGGCATAAGCATGGACAGGTCATATCACTGTACCTCACTGACGCAACAGCCGTGATGGCAGACATTCATTGAGCAGTGATGCCCTCCATGAGTCATCCAGTTAGTGCCAGGACAAAAAGGTGGTGAGTCCTGCATTTGTCTTGGTAGAGACAACCAACAAATTCATGTGTGGAGGCAACGTGGTGGATAGTACCAAGATGAACGGTTTGTTGTCACATGTCCAGAAGGCCTGGTGTCACTCCATCTCCACCCAAACAAGAAAATTAAAGAAAGCCTCATTCTAAGCTAATGAAAACACAAAGATTTGTAGTTACAGGTAATCATATACCAACACATATTCATATTCACACACTGCTCCTCTCCTTATCTTGCTTCTATGGATTGTTACCTTTGGTTTGTTACCTTTGGTTTGCTTGTTTTCTGCTCAGACCTAAAAAAAAAATCTAATTAAACATTATATATATATGAATTTGTTTTGCCATACTGTCCTCTTAAATGCCCTGGGGCTACTCCGTTTGCAGTAAAGACTGGAGGTGGTTCTTTGTGCAGTGAGGAAGCTCAGGGGTGGAGCTTGAGGGGCTTTAGAAACCAATGAACAAAACTCTGTATGGATGTCAGAAGTCATGATTGCAGTTGATCTTCCTTTTCATGCAAAGCCAAAAAAGCTAGTTCTCATATTCTGGGAACCAGCATTATATATGTAACCCAGATGGTTGGACTTTCTTTTTTGCTCATAATTGTCAGGCCAATGAACTGAGTATACATCATGAGCTAGTAACTTAGTGACACATTTTAATAAGGCAGAATCCCAGACTGGATAGAGGGTCTCTATGGACAGCTGTACTAAGGGTAAATTGGCCATTAAAGCCAGTGGATGTGGTTGTGTGGCTCAGCCCTGCAGCTTATCCTGGATGATTGGGAGGAGTGCTCAGTAATGAGGAGCCATTTAGTAATGATTATTTCCATCACCTCGTTCCAATGCATATCCCGCTCACACTGTTGCCAGACCCGGTCTTTCCACACTTCATTCATTTATTTTTTTCCAGCATGCGCTTTCTCAGCGCTGCGGTGTCAGGCACTGCACTTAATTCACATGTAGTTGACAGGGCCCTTTAACGTGGCCCCTGACAGCGAGTGGGATGAGAGGAAAGAGGTGAGTATTCATGAAAAAAAAGAAGTGCGTAGAGGAGTAGTCAAGGCTTCAGAACTGCACTGGGTCCGTAGCTTGCTTCTTGGTTTATTACCACTAGGATCTGCTGTTGAGTTATCCTGACTGAGGTCGTCATGACCCAATTTGATCACTAGAGGCTGCTCACTCTCAATGCGTTATTTTTTTTTTTTTCCGCCACTGTGTTGATGAAGTCTATCATGTGTAGGTGAAGTGGAGAGGTTGCTTTAAGCCTCGTGCCCTTGTCTCCCTCTCAGCACATAATCACGGCTGCCAGGATATCGGCCCACCCTGCCCGGGCTCCACGTGTTGCTAGTAATGAGAAAATCAGGCAAAAAAGGAGTGGATGTGAAACGAAATGAAAGGCAAAGGTGACAAAAACACCTCTATATGGTTAGTGTATTTGACTTGATGAGACAGATGGAGATGGAGTGAAGGGAGTTCAACATATATGTAAGCACATGTGCTTGTTTTTATACCTTGTCAAGACGTTGAGTCCTACATATGTCCGATATAAATATACGGATACCTTTCAAACACAGTCATTAAATAAATAAATAAATAAATAAATAAATACATTTCTCACATATGCTCACAGTAAGGTTTATGAATAATGTTATCCTTCCTTTCAACAAGATACCATTTTTGAGATACAAAGTTTTATGTTGACAGCTCAAATGCCTATATGTAATTAAGACATTAATAACCTTATAATAGACCTGTAATAACGTAACCATAACCAATAAGAAATGTTGTTGCCATTTCACTTTTAAGAAAAAATCCCATTTTTGCCTATTTTATATATCCCAAATAGCAAAACTGATCCTAGTTTTCCTATGGCTTCCTGACAAAAAACTTGTTCTGAAACTGTACAAAAGCAACAACACATACATACACACACATGCATAACCAGGGGCCTTCATGGGTTTGGCCTGAAGTTTCTGTGTGATTCTGTATTTTTGTTTTCGCCTCACATCTCTCAGATCCACAAACGGTCAGCCTGTTGTTGTACGTGCATTCAAACCACCTACCATCTGCCATTTCTGTGTGAGAAATGTCTTTTGAATGTATTCCGAGGTGTTTTATGTCTCCACTGAGCCCTGCTGTTCCTCCTATCGGCACGTCATAGGACATCTCCTCTCCTCTGCCTGCTGTAGCTCACTCTGCAGCCTCCTCCGCTCCCTGTCAGCCAGGCCAGATGTGCCTCCATAGAGTCAGCGCTCACACATACACCCTTATTGGAGGCCTACTTCTGGAAAGGTGTAACGTGTCACGAGTTCTGTCACATGTGATAGGAGATATCTCTTGACCATGAGACAGGGAGCGAGAGAGAGAGAGACAGTGAGTGAGTGAGCACAGTGCCTCTGATACATCTCTGTGTGGCAGCTGGCACTGTTGTGAATACAAACTTCATGTATTTCTTGCTTCTGTCCCATAGAACAGAAGTGGACAGCCTTCAAAATCGTTTTGTCTCATCTGTCAGAAGCCATGACACTCAGACTGACAGTGTTTGCTGAATTAGAAACTGGTGATTTTACACCAAGAAAACACTCAGTTTTTAGATTAAACATTGTTTCTTCCACAAATGCACTGATATCAAAAATGACCTCTGAACCCTTTCTCTTAGGACAGTTTGTATGCCTTCTGGCAGTGCTGGGAATGATCCATCACCCGAATAATACCTGCTCTGTGGTGGTCCTGTGGGGGTCCTAATCATTGAAAAACAGGTGGTGTTAGCAAAGGATGCAGAGCAACAGATGTAATTGTAGAACTACAAAGTGCACCTATATGGTAAGTGGAGCTGATAAAATGGACAATGAGTGTAGAAACAAGGAGGTGTCCATAATAAAGTGCTCAGTGGGTGTACAATAGCCTGATACATGACTCTTCCCTGGCCTCCTCAACTCAGTAATTTACAGCTATTTATATATTGCCTGTACACATTTTTATGCCATTCATTATAACGTGTTTTTCTGATGTCTTTCAGTTTTTCACCTGCTGTCCTGTTCTTGGATTGCATCATTGTTGACTAAGTTATATTGATCACTGTTTACTTTTCAGCTAGAGCTTGCCTCACGGAGCAAGATTTCTAGCCATGTACTCTTAAACTGAGTTCGATATAGCTCTGTCTAACATGTTTCACTGTCTATCTCACAACAGTGCTGCATGCCTTCCCTGCTTCAGAACTGGTCTCATTAAGCAGGATTTAGGCTTAACTTTAGTCTTAGTTGGATTTAACCTTGGATGTTCTGTTTGACAACACTGGATCACTTTTAGCCCATTGGGCTAGGTTTCTGGCCATCCAGGACCTGATGGAAATGGACTCCTCCAGCCACTTTTATTTGCTTCATGATATTTGCTGTGTCAATCATGTGAAGAATGTTGTTCCTTTAGCAGAGCTTATCAGAATATGAAGCAATTACTGCTAGGGGTGGCTTGGTCTGATATTGGTACTGCAACAGTGAGTATCTTCTGATATCAATACCAGTCCAGTACCAGTCCAATCTTTTCCCCTCTCTTAAACAATTAAGCTGTTAACAATATATTTGTCTGGATTATCTTTGTCTAACTTAGCCATTTTATTAAGCTCATGCTCAAACTGTGAAACAAATATTCTACTAGAAATAAATAGCTGATAACATGACACTGCTTAACACTACTTCTTTCAACATTGCTTTCTTTTTATTTAAACTTTTTTACTTTCAGATATTTTAGCAGTATTTTAATTGGTCGACACCACTCAAGCATTTAACCTGACATTTAAAGTGCAACTTAGTGCAAACATGAGAGTTTATGCTAGTGAATCATGTTGGATTACATATTGTTTTTTCTTCTAAAATCTTCTAAAATATTTCCATAGTATGATTTGTTATTTACTTCTTTTGAACATAAGCTGCTCAACTCCTTCTCATGTTTCATGCAGTTGGCTGTTCATCATATAAATATCATGCTTCCATTTGCACATGCACAAATGTTAAATATAGCTTGAGTATCTGAAAATGAGTCTAGAGAAAGCTCTATCTTTTTTAGGTGTAGAAAACACCATATGTACTGAGCCTATCTCTCACTATAACACCCAGCATGCATTGTGCAGATATGTCAAACAACTATTAAGAGTCCTCAAGCTGTCTAGCTGGCAATAGCAAAGTTCCTTCAATATTCATAATGCATCATCAGAATAATCCAGAATATGTTTCTCTTGGGACTATTGTGGTAACACTGTAGCAAGTGAGTAGACATCTTTACCACAGATGGTTATATGTTTAGTGTTGGTCAAAGTGACAGTTAGAAAAGGTTCTTCACACTCAAAAACCTTATTAACAAAAGAACAATCCGTTGTGTGGGTTATCTCTGGCATAGGTCCAAAGAAGGCTTTTGGTACTTTTATGTTTGAGAGCGTGCCATCAACCCTGTTGTGTGCTAGCAGAATCTTGAATGTAGATATAAGACTCAAATATCTTCATGTGGTACACTGGGAGTAAGCAGTCTTGTCAAATATGGCTTCAGATGGATGAAGGTTACCTATCCTGCACTTGCAGAAAGCTCTCTGTGGTCTTCTGCTTGACCCCTCTCCAGCCCCAGTTCGCTAAAAGCAAGACATGAATGCCTCTGACTCTGATTGACACAGGCACTGTGTGTGTATGTGTGTTTACGATGAGACTTAATATGTGACTATGCCAACAAAACCCTTATGTTGACCTCTCCTGGGGTGTCTCTGTGTGAACACATGGGTCACCTCGCACTCAGAAAAGACAAACATCTCTCATCAGAGTGGACAGGCAAGAGGCCAACCGCTCAGCAGCCTGGAACCGTCCTGTCACTCAAAACAATGCAGTCTCTTTTGTCTCTTTTTTCAGCCCGCCAAATTCAGTGCTCACTTTTCTCCCCCTATTTGTCCAGAGAGAGAGAGAGCATGTTTTCAGAGCAGGAAGCCTTTGATCTTGACTTGTGTTTGTTCCTCTGCTATAGCTGATGCACTAGATTTAAATGCAGTGCTGCAGATGAAGCTTGGCTTGATGTTCACGCTACTGCTAGTACTAAGCCAAAACAAGACTGTGGTATTCTACATCCCAGCAAGTCCTTTCAACACAATAAATACCCAACTGGACTTATTTGCTTCTTATTCTTATGTAATAGAATATACACTCACTGAATACTATCAGCCTCGCTGTCACTGCAGTGCTAAGAATGATCCAACACCCAAAACATTTAACATTAAATTATGAACCTATTATCATTAACAGATTTTTTAAATTTCCAGTGTACCTATAAAACTAATGGTGGCACTACTTGTCAGCAGTTAATTGTAAGTAAGGCAAACATTTAGCAATCAGTTCATAGTATAACAGTTGTCCCTTCCCCTACCTGCTGCCAAAAGAACTAGCTTCAGCTCACTATCCCTGCCTCCCCTTCCTCTTATGGCTACCGATGTACCAGCTTTGTCTCCCCATTCTCATATCCCTACCAATGAACCAGCTCTGTCTCCCCATTCTCATATCCCTACCAATGAACCAGCTCTGTCTCCCCATCCTCATATCCCTACTAACTGCCCAAGACTGTCTCCCAAACCCCATACCCCTAACAATGAACCAGCCCTCTCTCCCCATCCCCATACCCCTACCAATGAACCAGTTCTGTCTCCCCATACTCTTACCAATGAACCAGCCCTGTTTCCCTATTCCCTTACCCCTACCAACAAACCAGCCCTCCCTCCGCATCCCCACGACCTCTACTAGCAAACCAGCCCTCCCTCCCTGTTCCCATATGCCCACCAATGAACCAGCCCTGTCTCTCCATCTTCATACTCCTACCAGTGAAACCTGTCTCCCCATCCCTACGTCTCTACCAATGAACCAATCCAGTCTCCCCATCCACATTCCTCTAACAATAAACCAGCCCTATTCCCCCTACCAATAATCCAACACTGTGACTACATTACCATATCCCTACCAATGAACCAGCCCTCTCTCCCCATCCCCACACCCCTACCAATGAACCAGCCCTGTCTCCTCATCCCGATACCCCAACCAAGGAACCATCCCTGTCTCCCCATCCTCATACTTCTACCAATGAATCAGTCCTGTCTACCCCTTCCCATACCCCTACCAATAAACCAACCCTGTCACCACATCCCCATATCCCTTCCAATTAACCAGGCCTGTCTTCCCATCTCCATACCCCTAACAATGAACAAGCCCTGTCTTTCCATCCCCATAACCCTACCAATAAACCTGCCCTGTCTACCTCATCCTCATACTCCTACCAAAGAACGAACCCTGTCTCCCCATCCCAACATCCCTACCAATTAACCAGTCCAGTCTACTCATCCCATTCCCCCTAATGACTCAACCCCCATCCCCCAATGACTCAACCCTATTCCTCCATGCTCATAACCCTACCTATCATCCAGCCCGGTCTCCACATCCCCATAACCCTACCTATTAACCAGTCCAGTCTCTCTATCCCCATATCCCCCCACCAATGAATCTGCTCTGTCTCCCCATCCCTACAACCCTACCAATAAACCAGCCCTGTCTCTCTACCCTTATACCCCTACCAGTAAACCAGCCTTGTCTCTCCATTTCCATATCCCTACCAGAACTATTCCCAACCTATGCAGAGAATTGCAAATTATGCAGAGAAACAGATGGACTGCAATATGTAATTGTAGAACTACAAAGTGCAACTATATGGTAAGTACACATGAGAAAATAAACATTTAGAGTAGATATAAAGTACAGTTGTAAGTAAGATCTGGCATTCCTTAGACTTAATTCTATATTTAAAGTGAAAAGAAGTGAACAGATATCACATAACTATTTATATAAAAAATAACATGTTTTCCCCCATCAACTCAATGGACCTTAATTGACTTGTTAGGCATAATCACAATAATAATAATAATAATAAGAAGAAGAAGAACTGAGCGTAATAAATTCTCTAAATTCTGAAGCTTCTGAATGGCCTTCACAGTCCCATGTCTTGGATAGCACTGGAAATCTATGGGTACATGCTGTGCGTGCAAGACAACCCAAGAATATCTCAGAACCAGAAGCATTCTGAAAGGAAGAGTGGGTGCAGATTTATAAAAGAAGAACATAAAGGCTCCTAGCTGGCAACAAAAAAGCTTTTACTAGTTTTTGTATCTGCCAAAAGGGGTGTTACTAATGACTTAGTATGGTGATTTCATAATTGACACAATTATTTAGTTTTCAATTTTATTAAATATAGAGTAACTGTTCTTTAATATTAACAGATTATTTATTCTAAAAAATTGTTAATTATACTTTTTATCTGTTATGTGTTATTTATATTTGTATCAGTTATATGTTATTATTTAATAGATAAAGATAGATAATAAAGTGGTATGTGAGTATATAAGTTGTATTCTTCTTCAGAACATAATTATATAAATGAATATTAAAAACTGCACATCAAGAAGACAGGATCATCCATTAAAGCACCAGTAGGTAGGATTGAGAAGAGAGTGGACTTGAAAATGTGAATGAGCACAACTTCCAGGTCTCTTCCACTCCACTGCGCTCTAGTCCTGCCTTTAAAGCCCCTCCCCTCAGAGTAGGCTGCCATACACATGAAGGCGAGCACACATGGCAACTAACACATAGTTATTTTGGTGTTCAGATGTTTGTTTAATAACAGAAACTGTTGTGAATAGTGCTAAATAAGCAGCAAACCACTTCTCAAAATTATCAGCCGTGAGAGCACAGGCACACACAAATATCAGGACAAACACCAAGTCCATATGGCAGCCTGGGCAGCTTTTCGGTAAGTGTCAAAGTAAACAACGGTAACCAGTATCGAGCTGA
The DNA here is from genome assembly GCA_034552555.1 of Semaprochilodus insignis. Classification (NCBI taxonomy): domain Eukaryota; kingdom Metazoa; phylum Chordata; class Actinopteri; order Characiformes; family Prochilodontidae; genus Semaprochilodus; species Semaprochilodus insignis. The sequence goes on from CM067491.1 coordinate 9,540,087, forward strand.
CAAGCTAACGTCAGCCCAACTGCAATATCACAGTAGCATGAGACAAGGTGTTACTGTAGAGTGTTACTGTAACCATCACCATCTTAACTTCAAAAATGAAATAAAACATAAATCAAGCAGGAGTAATTACCTAGAAATACATAGAAATGTAGCATCAGCATCAGATGCCTTGAAGCCTTTCAGATTCTGTTCCACCTGTAAAAAAGCCACTCCAATGTCTACCCTTGTTTTATCTCGGGCTCTGTCTAATTCTTTCTTTTTAGCTGGCCATTCTTCTTTTGTCGTCTTCTGTTTTCTTGTCTTTGTCATGTACGTTGTGGTTGGAAAAGAAAGCATGGGCAGTTTTTTACTTGCAGGTTGTTTAACCACCGTTGCATTTGTGTTTCCTGAAGCCAGTGCACGGGCAAGAGGGCTGCCTGCAGAGTGTGCATGAGCAGTGATTTATGCTCCGTCAGCCACTCCTCTTGGCTCTGATTGGTTGTTTTGATTCAGGAGTAGTGGATTCTTGCAAATGGCAATAGGAGACGTGTACATTTTCCACATATAATCTGTCTTATGTACTACTGTCAGGACACAGAGACAGTTCTACCAAATTATTTTTACACAGGTTACCTGCTGCAGCTTTAAAACATGTTATAATCCATAAAACAATGTAAAATTTTTGATTGTCCATATTGATAAAAAGAGCAGTTGATGAAAATGACAGAGAAAGCTATATAGCATCATGAATAAAGCTGTAATTCATTCAGAAAATCTTGTGATAACTAATGTCTCAGATGGATCATACAGTGATTGTTTTACAGTATATGCAGTAATAAGTTGGTATAAGAGTGTGTATACTGAAAATGTATTTCATTGAATGTATTACTTATTACATTTTACACATTTTTCCTTTTTTTGTATGTATTTATTAATATCTATTCATATCTATGTATTTACTGAATATTTTTGAGCGCTTTCTGTAGGTCCATTCCATCATTTGCATAGCAGCATGCAATTTGCCACTGCTCACTAGTTAAAACAGGATAAGACCAAGTGCCAAAGAACTTTGGTTGCAGGTGACTGAGTTGTGAAAATTCAAGCTGTTCACGTCAGTTCTGTGAATTTTATACAGATAATTAGCAGGCCAGTTGACCACATGCAGGCTGTAGTGGCAACCTGAAGAAAGGAGAAAGTTCTATCCAAAGAGTTTTATCCACAAGACACTTGATAAATATATATTCAGTTATCCCAGATCATATGGTTCTCTAAAATCTTCTAATGTATATCATTGCTGTTTAAGAAAACATTGTAACTATCTGTTTCTGAAATTGTGAAATGCCCTTTATATTGTCCATTCATCATGAAATGTTCAGATAATGTAATGAGAAATGACTGTAAACTTAATAAATTAAGATACCTTCCATTCAAGATACCATTGATGATACACAGAGCTGTGAGTGGTTTCCTGATAAGTGATAAATCTGTACAGCATTGAAAATGTACTAATAAAGAAACTGACATCTGCACTGATAACCCGATCTCACTAACCAAACAGCATTTCATAGTATTTTTCACTTGTATATATTTTTGTGTAAAAAGACCTGGAAAATGGCCAAAATGCTGTGAATAAAATATTGGTTTAGGTTATGGTGTCTAGTTTGTAGCATTTCAATCTACCATGTAACACAAATGACCACAAACCTGAGCAGTAGTGTTTACACACAGGTTTACATATCACTACCATGCAAACCTCATGTGCAGATCTAGATTAGCTTTACAGTACTTTTACATTGTTCTTTGACGCTGTTGCATTTCCCCTAATGCAAGCATTTTGACCATCAGAGATGTCTTATTCTTCAGCCAAGTCAAGGCTAGTCAGTAATCTGAAGACCTTTTCTGTGCTTAAGACAAGCTGCACCCCTTTCAAGATGGGATTTTAGAGAGATTGGCTGAGAGTGAATGGTGTCTCTATGTGTTGCTTTCATGTCTGAGCGTGAGCTGATTTTTGTGCCACTTTCTAGCTTTGCTATATTTTACTGTTCCAGATGGTTTCTATCTGATAGTGCTGCAAATCCGGCTTCTCAAAGTGCTGCCTCAGAATGTGTGAGGTGTAAGAAAGCTGTTTTTTTCCTGCAGTGGATTCATCCAGTTCCTCTGCTAATTGAAGCAGATATGATGTCTGATTCGTTTAAACAGAAACATCTCTCTGCACCACTCTGTAGCCTCAGCACGGTTGTGGGTCTGGGCCAGGATGTTTTGTTGTTGTTTTTTGTGTTGAAGGTAATTAGTATAATTAAGCTGGATGGGAGTGTATGTTTGTGTGTGTGTGTGTGTAAAAGAGAGAAGGGGGGAGATCGGCTTCTGATTGAAGTGCAAACGGACGGTCCCTCACTGCTGGCGCGCTGCCAGGTGGAGGATGTGTGTTAGGTATCAGCAGGGTCAGCCTGCCTGACTACAGTGGGAGTAATTTGCAGACTCATCCTGGGGCCAGGTGGCCATCTTAAAGAGCCGTCCAGACTGCAGAGCGGAGCCCCGAGCATGGTGGGGTCCCGGCCACCACTGCTGCAGTCAAATGACTGTTTATCAAAGCTGGAAAAACACAACCACAGAAACCATTCTCATGTGCTGGACCCTTGGCATATTTTGAAAGGGTGAAGGGGGAAAAAGAAAAGAATGCCTGAGAATTGTTTCTTTGCCCGAGCCTTGATGTGGTGTCATTATGCTGATAATTGGACTTGCGGATAAGGAATGTGGTGGTTGCGCAAAGCACGTCTAGGCCTTGTTAATTTCCCCTTTCTAATTGTCATTTTGAAGCTCAGGAGACAAACAAATACTGTGTGGTGTAAAGTGATAGGCCAGAGACCGCTACAAACGCACTGGGGATAGGCTATGATGAAATTAGGAGGAAAATGGGGGAAATACATGTAAAAATCTTAAAAACATCCTGTCTGTTTTATGTGCCAGACAAACCAGCTAACCACATAACATACACATACATTTCCTCTTTCCTCTAGTCAGGCAGTAGATGTTTTTCTTCTGTTGGAATAGCAGAGATTTGTTATTTTCTAGTGTGTAGCTGTGGCTTAATATTGGCCAGCATTAAAGCATTAGTGGAGGTGGAATCCTCTTTTCAGTATTAAAGGTTACTAATGGTGATATTGTATTTCCCCCTCCATCCATTATTCTTAGTGCACACTTCAGATCTTCCATCTATACGCCCTTCCATCAGATACATCAGTGTTCAAAGTGACTCTATAAATACATTTACTCACTCTGGTACTACTATGAGTAGGCATAATAGTGAATGGGCGTAATGTAAAATTGCTTAAATTGTCAGGTGTCAAACTGCATGTACTTTTACACAAAAGATGACAGATTCTCTTCACTGATATCATAGCTTTCTTCCTCTGTAGAGTAATAGTTTGAATATTGTACCATTAAACAAAACACTGTGCTGCCTACAAAGCTCTCGCTCTTAAACAAGCACTTCCATGGCTTGGCAGTGGTCAACATTATTCTCAATGACCCAATAACATATTCACTGGGCGAAGCTAAATCGAAAAAAGCTAAAAGCTAAAAACTTCATACATATATACACTCATCATCGAAAAAATAGTTGCAGCCAGAAGGAATCAACTGACAGGAATGAAACTTGGTGGGCAGGTTTGACATTATGAGATATGTGAATGATTCAAGTTTCATGCTCAGCCATGCATGTGATGTAAGCAAGGAGGGGGCTGATCACCGTACCTGACGTCCTGTTGTGTGTGCTTTCCATTCCGACTCATGCTGTTGTGTTTGTTGCGTCCAGTCACCGTCCACTCTTTTAGACACTATTATCTCGCTGGTCCACCTTGTAGATCAGTGGTCACAGATCGCTGCCCACAGGATGCTGTTGGCCGGATAGTTTTGGTGGGCGGACTATTCTCAGTCCAGCAGTGATACTGAGGTGTTTAATAACTCCAGCAACACTGCTCTCTCTGATCCACTCACACCAGCACAACACACAGTAACACACCACCACCATGTCAGTGTCACTGCAGTGCTAAGAATGACCCACCACCCACATATTCTTCTCTGTGGTGGTCCTATGTGGGTCCTGACCGCTGAAAAAAAAGGTTATGGGGGATTGACAAAGTATGCATAGAAACAGATGGTGCACCTATGTGGAGCTGATAAAATGGATAAAGAGTGTAGATACATTCAGGTGATCATAATGTTATGCCTGATCGGTATACATATGTATATACAGTCAGGGACCACTGTTTCATTTATTTCATTTTCACTCTAAATTGTCATTAATCGTTTCTTGTAGTTCAAGTAATCCCAAATACAACTTTAAACTCATTTACTTTTTCATCTACATAAATCACGAGAATAAATCGTACTATGCAAGTATATTTTCAGTCATAAAGGTACAAATAGTGGAACTGTACCTTCAAAGGTACAACAGTAATTTTAAGATCCAACCTAGTATCTAAATTACTCCACAGGTAAGAGTACATACTGGTATCTTTTTATAACCTAATGATTTAAAACAGAACATGAAAATAAAAAGCCTGGAGACATAACAGCCAACACAACTAAAGATGTTGAAAATACACCCCTGAGGGTACCACCTCAACGACAAGAAAAGTACCACCACAGTGAACTTTTTTTTGAGAGTGCAAGTCCAGTTTGAGTGCAGTTCTAGTTTTTCTGTCTATTTCTTTTTCTCAGTAACAGCTTCTTGACAGCTACACATCCTGTCATACTCATAGCATTAAATTGTCTTCTCACAGTTGAAGGATGGACAGAAACACCTGTGAAATTTTTTTAGATCTGAAGCAAGAGAGGTATTGTTGGTATACCTGGTTTTGCATAGTTATTTACAGTCTCCTTATTTATTCTGTGTGTCTAATATACAAATCATTTTTTTTTCTCTAATAGTCACTTGACTGTCCCTTCCATATGCAAATGGACATCTGCTAATTAGCTAGTCCATTAGGTAGTTCATCATCAGTTGAATCAGGTAAAAAATTATGCAGCTGTTGAATTTAAAAAGGCAAGCCACCAGGTTAATCTGAAGTGTCGAGTTCATTGAACTTCAAATAATAAATATGATTTATAAATGTAAATACAGATAATTTATCTGTTTAGTTAATATTACAAGTTCAATTAACTCAACATGTTAACTAGGCTACTTACTTTTAAAGTTTAGAAGCTGCAGTTTTTAAGGATTTGAAAAATTCTTGTGCTCTTTATTCTACACATTACAGATTGCTTACTCTATAATTGACATTTATTTTCAAATCATAATGATGTTCATGTTCCAACAGTTGAATAAGCAAACAAGCTAACAAATCATAAACTCTCTCACTCATCAAATCAATCAAACCCAGGCTTTTCTTCCTGTGAGGTAACAGTGCTACCCACTGCGCCACTGTGCCACCAATCCTAAACTCTAGATGAGAATAATCCTATCAATTAGAATACATTTATTTGCAGATTTTTCCATGTTACCCACAACGGGTATACAATAAACCCAAAATTTGAAGGCAACATGCTGCATGAAGATCTTTTGAGTTTTCTCAACAGCTGTTTTTGTAGTGATCCTTATCGATGTTCATTTGTTTAATTTGTTTGTTTGTCAAACTTGCTTTTAGAATAAAACAGGTTGCATTACCACATTTGGCAGACAATCTTATCCAGAATAGCTTCCAGTCTAATTGTGTTACACAGGTAAGCTAATGTAGTCTTAGGAGTGCTACTCAAGGATGCTTGTTGGTACAGCATGATGCGCTCACCTTGGCAGGAAATTAATTGTATTATTACACACACCAAATCACAACAAGTAATTAATAAACAAATTCTTGTCTTGAAAATGGTGCAGTAACAGGTAACACCACTGCCCTCCACCCAGCAGAGAGAATGTTGATTCTCTGTTTGTGACAGAACTATGAGTCCTTGACTAAAACCCCTAATGTTACCCTAGTTCAGTACTAAAATTGTTAGACTGTGAGTCATTCGGATGATGGTGTCTTCTAACAGACACAAACATATAGGTTGTTTCCACTGTATGTTTGACTTGCAGCCTAATACTGGGTGAACAATCAAAGCTTCAAAGTTCAAAGTTAACCTTAAGTAAGGGTGACTCCAAAATCCGCTGCTAAGAAAACTCATAAATTTAGTGCATCATGTAGCCTTGCGATGTTCAGTGCTCTCAACAGTTTATTTTTACAGTGTACACTCACACACATTCACTGCAGGTGGAGTGACATAGTCAAATAGCATTAGAGTGGATTATAGAACTTCTTTATATGCTGATGTTGGCCTTGAAATTCATTAGTATGAGTTAGGGTAAGATGTCCCCCCATGGTAGAATGCCTCTTTTAATTTCTCTCTCGACCAAACTGAAGCCTGTAACATGTTCCAAAAAAATTGCAGCAATTTGTTGCGAAATGTTAAAAAAAAAACAGGTTATGCAATCATGCTTGAGAATTAAGAGAAGTTTCCAGGAAGGACCAGCGGTTTTATGAGCAGCTATAGGAGGAGGTTTGCTGCTTTGCCAAAACAAAGGCATCAGCAAATAATCCAACTGTGTTTAAGAACAATGTTCCCCAACGAATGAGTGCAAGGATTTTAGGTATTTCACCAAAGTGCATAATATCATAGAATGATTCAGAGAATCCAGATAAATCATTGTACATGGAGGAAGGTAAAAAACTATAAATCGACACCTGCATTCACTGAATGCATGACTTTTTATTCCTCAGACAACACTGCACTGAAAACCCACATGTTTCTGTAATGGATATCACTGCATGGGCTCTGGAATTTTGACAAGCCACTGTCAATAAACATCATCCATCACTGCATTCACAAATATAAGTCTTGCATCAAAGTATTGCACAGTTGGGACAGATTTGGTGGATGCCTTCACTGGCACAATTCTGAGGAGAATTTCCCGTAGGCTGGGATTTTAGCCACTGCTGGTAGACCCGTATGACCATACACTTCCATACACCTGCAAATTCAAATACTTCCTTCACACTATGGCCTTTTACACATGCCCAAATGTAATCACTCCCTTTAGCCAATCATTAACATCTGCTTTGGAGCCATTTTCCATACATCAAACAAGACAGTCACTTCACTGTACCACCTCTTCTCAATCTATGAATCCTGTCACACACTCTGTAGGCATTTATAGCCCGATCATCCTTGTGCAACACCATCTGCAGGAGTCTGGTGAGGTTATATAACTTATATAACTGCACAATTTTTTAGTTATATTTATATTTAGGTTGTTTAGAAGATTGCACTTATGCACTGTGTTGAGTAAATCATTTGAAACTGGATTTGAACTTCGACATTTTCTTAGACATGTATTTGCACTTCTACAGGGAACTTCTACCATCTCTGATCAGAGGTACTGCTGTAAGCAGAACGCTGAACACAACAGTGCTGTGACAGAGTGAGGTATATCTGAGCTGTCATTTTATTCCATGGTATTTCTTCTGTAACTCTCACTGTTACTGTCTGTTACATTCTGAGACAGAAGACCGTCCTTCTTTTAAAATTCAGCCATCCCTCTCTCTTTCTCCTCTTCTTCCTTTGCTTCTCGTGTTTTTCCACAGCTCCTGCACACTACGTTAATGCATAATAAATTCCAGATCACAAAGCCGTCAGTGTGCTGGCTCCTCCTGCACTGGTCCCTCCGTCTGCACAAAGACCTCCTCTGTCTCCCAGAGGACCGGAGACGTCAGCTAGGCTGATCATCAGAGAACAGGGCTGCAGTAGCTTTGTTTGAGGCAGGAGGCTTCAGGGCCTGCACACGGAGCACGCTGGCTCACCGTCCAATGAATATAATTGTGATGGTAATTCGTTTCAGATGAATCTTCCAAGAGACACTTTTTAAGGATTCAAAGTGGACTCAATTTAGCTAAAGGTGGTGCCTCCAGCAGAGGGATTCTTAAAAGTCCTTTAGTAAATTCCCTCTCGGATGACTTTATTGGTGAATTCCAAGCAAAGTAGCAGAAGTGACTAAGAAACTGGACCTGGAAAGTCATATAGAGTTTCTATACTGTATCTATATGCTATATGAATAGTGTGTGGGTGGACTTATCGCACTGTACATAATGCTTTCAGAAACTATGAGCTATTCAAAACCTTGATTTCTGCTCTTAAGATTATGAGTCATTTGTTCAGCAGTTCTGTCAGCTTTAGGCAATATAGTGTTATTAATGCCAAATGCACTAAATGCAATGTGTTCATATTTCATTACTTATAGTTCAAACATAAATGATACAAACGAAATTTCACTGTTGGTTAACCTCAGTGTTTATAAAATATGATTTGGCAAACAAACATTAATTGATCTCCTGATATGATTTGTAATATATCTAGAAAAATAAAGCCTGAAATAGGGCACTGGTACCAAATATACAAACTTATTGCCTCTAATCTGCAGTCTCTTAATCAGCATAAAGGCATTCAACGTTTTCAGACCTTCATACAAATTATTTGCCAGGATCTATTAATTAAGGAATAATTGTATATTTCTTGCACTAATTTCTCGGTGACGCCCACTGCGATATAGTTCACATTTCATTTCCCTTCTCCTCAGTCATGCATGGAGCCGGGCTCTCGCTCTCAGCCTAGCTCTGCTTTAATGTATTTGCATGTGGAATTAGATACCATCTTTCTAATTATGCTCATAAGCATAATCTCATTGCTCTTATCAATTCTTCTGTACACGAGTTCAAAAGACAAATCAACATCAGCGGGGAGAAGTGTCACAAAGTCAAAGCCCATAACACTTATCTCATTTTCACTTTTCTCATTCGCACTCATCTGATTATCAGCCTGGGGGGACTGGGGCTTAAGAAAAGGAGAGTGTGTGTGGTTATAGAATGAGCTTCAGAACGTGCCACAGCTCACCTATATGAATATACACTTAACTGCAGGCTTATTTTTCAGATATTAAGATAAATAACAATGTATTTCTGAAGTATTTCTGAGAACCTGTATTAGAGAAGATTTCTGAGTGAGCTGACTGTTTTCACTCTGTTATAGGTGGGGCAGTGAAAGCAGGAGGAGAAACATGATCATATTGGTTATATTATTGGTAATATTATTTCCCCCATTTGCTGGTCCTTGGCGTAGGCATTGCCTTTTATTGTCTTTGAAATGTTTGATACATCTAGAAATACAAACCAACACGTTTTAGATTTTTAGTTTTAAGATTTTAATTATACGACTAACTGGTAACACTTTACTTGAAGTTTGCTGCATGACATTGAAATAACCCGTTATAAACATGTCATAGCAGATGTCATATTGCTGGTGTCCAAAGAAAAACTTGAATCTCAGTTTGTATCGATTCTTAGTGCATTCACTTGAGCATTACATTGTGTGAAAACTGTATTATGTTTGGATCATTAGAAATGTTCCAATTTTTTTTTTCCTTTGGATGGCAAGTAAATGCTGTCATGACATATTTTTGTGTTCAGTAATATAATAGTATCATGTTATCAGTAACTGCCACGACAGGTTCTGTAGCGTTTGTCCGAACAACTATGAACAACTGTGAACACACACTAGGGGCCAGTGAGCACACTTGCCCAGAGTGGTGAACAGCCCATTCCATGGGACCTGGGGAGCAGTTGGAGGTTAGGTGCCTTGCTCAGGGGCACTTCAGTCGTTTCGTTCAGGGATTCAAACTGGCAATCCTCTGGTCACAACCCTACATGTAGTAGGGTTCAAGTGTTACTTATCAATCAATACCTACTAGGAATTATTCAGTAAGCAGTGTTATGTTACAGTAATGTCACATTATTATGTCCTAATATCCAGAGTAATCGCCATGTGCAGCACAGACAGCAGGTGGACAGGCTAGGAATGACTGAATAGGTCCTGCTAGGTTGTCACAGGTATCTGGAGCCATGCTGACTGCAGTGCATCCCACAGCTACTGGAGGGTGCATGGGGGAAGATCCAAAGAGTGAACATGATGACCGAGGTGGTCCACTCACCCCAGATGCTCATTTGGGTTCAAGTTTGGGGAATTAGGAGGCCAGGGTAGTACCTTGAAGTCTTGGTCATGCTCTAACAAACCAGTGTCAAACATTTTTAGTCACGTGACATGTAGCATTGGCTTGCTGGAAGATCACATCCACCCCAGGGAAGACAACCAGCACATATAGGTGTACATGATCTGCAAGAATGGATTTATACCCACATGGGTCGAGAGTGCCTACCACATTGCTGAGCGGGCCCAAACGAAAACATGACTTCCTTCATGAGCTACACACCGCTGCTGTCGAATATCATAATAATGTGACTCGACTGTGTAATTATGAATTACGATGCATTTAAAGCATACATTTCCTCCATGTAGATTATCAGTGTCAGTACATAATTTGCCTGGCTGCTGGTTTAAAGATCCATGTGCTACAGAAGAGAGAACCTTAATATCACCTAGTCTTTCATTCATAGACAGCTCTGTAAGCAGTACATTTCAGTATCTTACTCAAAGGCGGGGTAATGACAAGTTCAGAGACATAATTTGTAATGGATTACGTTTTTACCCCAGCACTGTTAAGAAGCTAATGCAAGTTTTGTATTAATGAGAGCGTGACGATTAATTTTGTACTGGCTTTCCAAGCAATACAAGTTTTTGAAAACCTTATCAGATGAATCCTTTTCACGTTCAATAGAGTAGAATAGAGACAGGCTTGTCATACAGTCTATTTTGGCATGCTTTTTTACATCATCAAGGTCATAAGATGTTGTACTGTAGGCCTATGTAATAAGCCTGAGATCTTAAGAGGTTAATCTCACTATCATGAAAGTAATGGACAAGAAATGCTTTGTGATGATAAACTATGTGACACACTGATTCATATCTATCATATTTTATAATAAAAAGCTCATTTTTCATTTTAGCTAATAAAATCTAATCGCCCAGTTTAATAAAACACAGTATAAACTGAAGGCTGTCAGCTGCACCCCCTGCCTTATTTTTCATCACTTGCTATTTGAACCGGCCTTGTGCTTAAAAACTCAATTAATTAAGAAATACTTTTAAAAACAATAATAAACCAGTAAGAAACAGTTGAGTGATGCAGGTGAGCGTACAGTTTAGATCTGCGAGTGATGGATGTCATGCCACATGATGTAATGATATAGTGATCGGTTGAGCAGAAAACGATTTAGAAGATATATGGACGATTCCCTTTTGTTTGTTGCCTGGAGAAGACTAATGAATTGGTATCGTAAATTTGTCACACGCACATTACCTGATCTCCCCCCCCCCCCCCCCACCTCCCCACTGACACTGATGGGTCTTGATGATGGAGGGAGGTGCACAAACATAGAGGCAGATGGGATTGCGCTGTATGAAGTGGGCCTCGGCACCTAGCACACTTCAGAGAACTCTCTGCCTCGCACGAGTGGAACTCCAGGACTGTCTGCAAACCATGCAGAAGCATTCCTCCGGCACCGTTTTTTGAAGAAGAGTTCGAGATGACAAGCGCTGCTACGTAGCGCTATGGGGGTCAGCCATTTAATGCAGCACATTAGACATGCAGCGCCATTTTGCAGAGACACGGCTGCTCATTCCAGGTGACAGATACAGTACATCTCACTTCCTTCTGCTGCCCTCATTGTGTCGCCGTTCACACTGCTTTCTGGCAGCACTGTGCTAATTTCCGACCGCTCTCTCTCTCTCTCTCTCTCTCTCTTTGGTGGGGCTGTGGCGCTACAAGCGTCCTCATATTGTTAGTAGTGGTAGTCTGCCTGGGGAAACATCCGTCTTTTGTTAATAACAGCACCATATAGGAGAAATATACACGTGAGCAATAGGGCTGTTCCTCAGAAACGGGAAGGAAAAAGAAGGCTTTAGCACAATTCCAACAAAAGCCGTATCCTTATACAGAAAATACTGCCACTCTTTGAACATTAGAGGCTTTGCATGACGTTCCCTGGGGAGTAAAGATTCCAGCATTACTGGCAGAGCTGAGAAATTGTCAATGCTATGGAACATTAGGATTACTAATCCTACAGTCTTGTGTTTCAAAGCCACTGTAACTTCATGCATGAGACTATGGTGCTATATTCAACCAAACAAAACGGGACAAGTAATTATCTTTCTGTGAATTAATTAAAAACCTGGTAGCCTATTACAGTGCTTCCTGCTCAGAGCACCGGCGGAAGAACTCAGCACTTTGGAATGACTGAAAGCTTATGGTTACAGTGCCCTCATTTTTGTTACAGTGTGTTTCAACATCCGCATTCATGCTCAAGCGGATTAGCCTGATAATTTTCACCGTTTCCATTTATTTATTTATTATTTTTTTAATACAATTCCCTCATGTTACCCCTTGTTTGTGGTAGGCTAAACATGATCAGAGACATCAGTGACACCACGCTTTAATCTTTCTGCTGATTAATTCCACTGGAAAACATTTCTCACCTGAAAAAATCAGCTAGTTAAGGAACTTTTTGCTCCCTTTTTGCAGTTTCAAAATAGCTGATGCAAAATAATGAGTCCGGGCTTAATTAGGGGGAGCTACTTTCGCAGATGATAAACAAGTAAATGATTAAATCCGCTGACGGTCTGCTACAGCGGATGGAGGGCAGCTCCGGCTCGGGAGGAATATCTGACTCCGTGGGTCTCTGTTGCCATGGAGACAGTGCCGGTGACTCTGACTATTTATCTTTGGTTTCGGCACGTTTCGTAGATTTGTGCCAGCGATAGCTGCAGATACCTGTCTGCGATGCTGCAGCTAAGAAAGCGGCCAGGAAACACGGCTTCGATCACGGTGCTACACCAACCCCGGGATTGTGGAGACACTCTCTGATCAAATGACAAGGTGACATACAGATTTTATTCATGAACCACCAAACTCTCCTCACGTCCTCAAGCATAACAGACAAAAGACAGAGTTGAACTGGGTTATCATAGGATGGCAGAGCTGTTTAAAATGAAAAGCTTCTTCTTTACCATATTCTGCATCTTTATTTTTTTTTGTCTCTTTGTATGTCATATATATATATATATGTGTGTGTAGGACATATATATGACATACACGCAGTTATGACATCTATTATATTTTCTTCTTTTTTCTTCTTTACAATAGAGAAACAACATAGAGATGACACACTATTTGGTTTCTAAGTAGAAGCTTCTTGTTAAATAGTGGCATATAAATCTTTTTATCTTCTTCAGTAACTCTGGAAATCAACATCCCAACGATAGTCATTAACCTCTTTATAATTTATTCACATTGTGTTCTCCGTTATTCGCTGTCCATTGCAAGTTCTCTCTGTGGTCCAGGTCCGCAGTTCAGAGAGTAAAGTCTTGTGATTGGTCAACACAAGGGGCGGGGGGGAGGCGGCAAGGGTTGGTGGGGTAGCGCCCCACTCCGTCTGACCCCATTGAACATTTGTGGGTGCAATTCGTAAGTTCTATTGACTTATCCGATCAGCTTTTAGGAGGCGTGAGACAGGACACACCTCTAAGCTCACCAGACAGGTGGAAGTCTTTCTCTCCCTTGAAAAAATAAGTCTGTAAACCAGCACCGTGCGCTTCTCTTAGACTCCCTCCACAAGCTGACCGTACAGGCCGGCGCTCCAGTTTGCCGGTGGATTTAGACAGGCTGGACGATGCCAGCACGGCCGTAGAGATGACAGTCTTTGCTCTACTGGAGTCTGTACCTGCTCCCAAGGCTGTTGTGTAAGTGACAAGGCTTTTGTGTTTAGTTTGGCCCACCACCAGCGCAGACTCGGAGCACGTGAGTCCGTGTGACCCCTGTGCCGCAGCGAGGCCGGCCAGAGATTGGCTGGAATTGGCCAATGACAATGCTTCTGCTTCAGTCTCAGGATTGATAAGCGCGTGGCTGGCAGACACTCCACTTTTATAAAGCAGCACGGCGCTGCCCCCACCCATGGACCTGTCCTCCTGGTCAGAAGCCTGGACGGAGGGGATGATTGGTACGGAGCAGGTGCGGTGGGACGGGCGAGGAAAAGCTGTTCCCTGATCCAGACGAGTGCAAGGAACGTCAGTGTAGGCTAGTCTTCCTCTAGAAGGTGCAGAGGCCACAGTTTGCATATTGAAATAGGAGCTGCTGTGCTGATTGCCATCAGTGTGGGACTGGCACCTAGAAGAACCCCCAAGAGAGAATGGAGAGTGAGGATTAGTACCTTTGTGGCATTATGCAAGGTATTTTTAGTTATTTATTTATTTTTTCTTTTTTTTTCTTTCCCTTTTTCTCATTCTTTGCAGCCTCTGAGAGCATAGCGTGTGCGGTTTTATCCTGCAAATCATCTCAGCGGTAGGGAAATTATTTTGAGGTGGTTGAAATTTTAAATCTTTGTGTAATTGTTTGCAATCCACAACACGGGCCCCTGTGCTTTTTGGCAGCATTGCGATGCTTGCGACTGCCCTTATCGGAGATTTAAGCTGTTCGTATCAAAGCTCGCGTGTCCCTGACCTGGGCCTATGAGCTGACGAACGCTAGATTCTGACTACTTCATTTGACTGATGGCTTTTTGATCTGCGAGCTCAGGCTCCTTATCAAGCCCAGCACACCTTGTCCAACGGCAGCTAGAGGAACCCAGATATCACACAGCTTTAAACTGGGACAGCGTGCCGGAATAATACGAGCGGATCCAGGGATGTGACCGAAAGACCAAAGCAGGTTATCCAAAGTTTGTGTCGGGTAAAAGTCCCAGATACTGCAGCATGCTTATTTCTGTCAAGGTTTATAAGGCTACAAAACGGAGGCTCCCTGCTACAGTTACCCACTCACCTCCACTGTAGCCATTTACAGACAGCACTGCAGGAGCATAAAAATATTCCCACTTCCAGTGAAGTATAACAGTGTGACAGAAACATCAGCTCATAAAAATGGATAGACTTGGCAAAATTGGTGCCCTAACCCACTGAGCTGCTGTTATTGCCTGACAACAAAGACTATTAAATAACAGGGCTTCCATAATTGATTCCTATTTTGCGATGCTCGGGTATTAACAGCGCATTGTAGCTGGAGGTTAATCTGCTACATCTAAACAAGGCTAAATATAGCATTTCTATGGGGGATTTACTGACAGGGCATGTGTAGGCTCACATGCCCATCTTTTAGTTTTTTGTTGTCTACATCTCTCTCTCTCTCTCTCTCTCTCTCTCTCTCTTTCTCTCTCTCTCTTTCTCTCCCTCTCTTTCTCTCCCTCTCTCTTCTCCTCCCCTCCCTCTTCCTGAATCCACGTTCCTGGAGACCGGAGGGTGTCTCCATGGCAACAGGGGAGAGGTTCGGGGGTGGTGTTGATGTTTTAAGGCTGTTAAGTCTAGAAATAGGTCAGTCCAAGCCTGCCTCCCTTTCCCCAGCCCTAGTCACAACTAGCCAGAGCCAGAGAACACAAGAGGCTTATCAATTCGCAATTAATCACTCACAATAGTAATAATAATAGCCAATTCTGTCACTACCGGTCATTAGCAAGGAAGCGAGTTGGTTTCCCATGGCTTCAGGCACATGTTTATTTTAATTAACAATAGAGATTCCTGCTGCCAGGACACAGCTGAATCAATGCCTCCTTCTGTAACTGAGTGTGCGTGTGTGCATGCGTGTGTGTGTGTGTGTCTGAGCACATAGGGAGGATGTCTCATCAGAACCCTTGAAGGAAACTCCAAACTCAGAGCTGCACTGTTTAAGAATGTAAATTATGGAAATAGGTCAAACAGAAAGAGTTGGCTGTGAGAAGAGTTTACGAGTCACTGCGAAGCTGGATCAAGTTGGCATGGTAATGAGAGCATCACTTGAAAATCTCCGGTGGAAGAGATTTCACACTCTGAGGCCTCAACTTTGCTCACTTCTTTCCTTGCCGCCCTAACCTTTTATCTTTTAGTCTCGTTTATTAAACCATGCTGTAACCTTTTTACAAATGAGATAATTCTGTAACCTTGAACGCCACGCATTTAACCTCTTTTCACAGTAGCCATAAAATGTTATTTTGGAGGTCCTTCAGTTTTAGAACTAAGCATTTATTCTTTTTCACTAACACTGCAAGGATATGTTTTATGTAGATGTATATGATCTTTATCTTGCATCCATTTCAGTCTCTGTAATGTCTTCAAGATGTAAACAGCTTTCACAGAAGGAGGTTCTCACCCCTCCCTGTTCGCCCTGTATTGCTCAGTAGCAGACTCACATCACTTATCTATAATATATAATATACTGTATATATGACTACAGTCATGAAACTGAAACCACTATGAAACCATTATGAAAGTCAAGTTTGCACCAAATGTTACTGAAAACACAATATGATAACGCAATTTTATGATAACTGTTTGCTGAGTAAAGATGTTATATAAGATAACGTCTACAAGATAAGTGGCAGCTGAGTTGGTCAGATTCTAAAGTAGAGAGTGGCCACAGGTCTAAGTCTAATTCCAACCTGCTGTAGCCACTAGGCAAACCTTTCGACCATGGAACAAACAAACAAACTGAAATTAACCAGAAATTAACAAAATACAGTTTAACGACTGAGAAATGCAATATGATATTCAGGTTAAACACTGAAAACCTGATCTGAACCTCATATGGCAACAGTTTTTTTGCCAATGTGTGGTCTCTGAAACGCAAAAGGTCAAAAGCACAGTATTCGTCTTCTGCTTGTGTGTACCTTAGGCTTGTGTGTATTCGCCTTATGCTTGTTCCGTACCTAGGAAACTAAAATTTCAGTGAGGTCCATTCCGGCTAAAAGTTAAGTTATTGAATTAATTATTAATTTACGTATTGATTTTCAGTAGAAAACACATGTTGAAACATTTACTAAAACACTTTAATTTTATTTAATTATTTAAGTCTCTTTTCTCTCTCGCATCTTAGCATTTGATTTCTTTAAAAGCATACATATAAAAGACTGTCTCTACCAGACTCCAGCTAATGGGGAGGACTGGGTACTCATACAGTTAATGAGACAAAATACAGCCTAATGTACCTGTTGATCTTAATATTTTAGATGATACTTTGCCCTTAATATGCTAGTTAGGAGCTTATTTTAGTATATTATGAGAATGTAGCACAATATACAACTTTATTTCTCATCTAATTGCTAATATAGACAGCTATGGAGCCTATTGCCTACTCTATTTTTTTCAGTGGAGCTTGGTGTCCTGAAGCTAGTTCCAAACATGACAGGAGCTCATAATGAATTTAAAGGCTTGATGCAATGGTGGATAGCAACCATTGCTACATAGTGCTTGAAGGGTTGAGAAAATAAGGCACAGCTTGGCGGAGGGTGTATTGATTTTGATTTGCCACAATACAGTGACAGGGATCGTATAAAACAAATAAAATTCCACTACCTTAAAAAAATCACCTCAATAAATATCCCATCCCCATTTGATTAGGCCCGTAATATCCATGGCAGCGCTCCTGATCAGGCTACTGCATTATCAGAATTACATTGTTTCTAAATCAAATCTCACGAAAGGAGATTCATGAAAAAAACCCTTCTGAAACTAGTTACAGCCATGGGGCTGTCACATTGCTTAAGTACAACATAGTTACCTATTAAATTTAGTTTAGTGACAATAACTGCTGTACATACATGTTAGATTTATAAGTGCATTTTAAAATCCAACTTGAAAGGTATTTTGTACAACATATTCAACATCTACTCAATACCTACTTTAAAAAAGTGCTTCAAAATTTTTACTCAGGTACAATGAGCATGATGCAGTTTAGCAGGACTGAGTAATATGACTGTAAGTTATATTTAGCGTGAAAGATCACATGATGATACACAAGATTCTTCAGTGCTTCTACAAGTTTGAATAACTCCCTAACAGATATAGACCAATTATGGAGAGCCCATAAACAACAACAACAACTACAGTATAGAAACTACATAAACTGCAACATAGAAGGTTGTTGATTGAATGATGACCTATTATGCCATTATGTAATTTTAAAAATGTATTACCAGTTGTTAGTTTTTACCCTTCTTCTTTAATAAAAAAGTGTCAAAACTCTCTTTTTATATACAACCCACCCTTAACAAGTTTAGTATAGTTTAAAGAGATATCTCCATGCATGTTTAAAAACACATCTACCTTCTCAAGGATTCTGACGTGACATCTGTGGACTCCACCTCTTGGAGATGTTTGTAGCTGTGAATAGAATCTCTTGATCCACCGATGAGATGATGTCCTGCTCTGGAGATGGGTGGAGTCCATCGTGGCGCAGATCGATGATTGGATATCTTCTGTTTTAGAGCAGGACTACTTGAGAAAGAACAGCTTCTGTGGTAAAAAAAAAAGACTTTTACTAGAATGAAAGGAGAACTGTGATGAAAGAAGCACAAAAAGAGACAGAAGAAAACAAAACAGCTGGAGAATCTCAGACTCAGAGTAAACCAGGTTCACTATTCATTTTTGATTTTAATCTTCAAATGCATGAATGTTTCACCAACCGTCTGTACCTACATTGGCTCATTAGCGACACGGCACAAACTGATATCCTATGACAGTGTCAAAGTGTCAAAACATAAATATACTTTGATGTTTCATTACTTACATGACAAAAATAAAATGTGAGAATAAAATACATAAAATGCATGTATACAATTTTAGATGCATATTTGTCTGCCTAAGTCTGTGTCTGTAGTAGGAATTCAAGCAGTTTTATCCATTTTCTGGAGGTTTCATAACCAGACTCTCAAAGAACAAGCACAAGTGCACAATTGTTCATTATACATGATTTCCAATCAGTCAGGCTGAAGAATCCCAGCTATAATTCCAGCTCATGTGCTTCCTAACTGACATTTCGAAGATTGCAATTACAAGTATGGAAGAATACTGCAGATCATTTTTTTTTTTGCCTGTCATTCGGAAAAGCATATTAACAAAGTTATTACCAATTACAATATCCATAATTCTTTTTCATGATGTTTATTTCTTGACATAAACCTATGGTGCCATATTGTGCACTGATTCATTTCCCTCTTTGGCTGCTTTCAGGTAAAATACCTAAAATATCTGAAAGGTCTAAAAGGTAAAAAAAAAAGGGAACAACAGACAGTACCTGCGGCGTTTCCCCATGGACAGGCTGCGGCTCTGATTGGCTGCAGAGAGCTTGGAGCTGCTGTGCACTGTACCTCTGCCTGATGTAGGGGACGACCCGTGGGCTTTACAGCACTGTGAGAGGAGACGACAGGTGATTTTTTTTTCTCAGGTGAAGCTGCAGAACTCAACTCTGACATTGTTAAAAACACCAGCAGTGATGCTGTGTCTGGTCCACTTATACCAGTGCAACACACACTAACACACAGTGTCACTGCAGTGCAGATAATACCTGCTCTGTAAATTAGGGTAAATAGGGGGCTAACAATATTTAATTTTTGGGACTCCTGTGCCCCCATAATAGTGTTAAATGTAATGTTCTGTGTTTTTTCTGACACTGAAACATGAACAGCTAAATTATGTAATGACCACTGTGACTGGAAATTAAATACATGAAGGGTGGTCTTTTCACAGTACTGTATACACCATATTCTCTCCCTCGCTCTCTCTCTCTCGACCTTCTTTCTCCTGTATCTTCCTGATTCACCCACACACGCACACAGAAGCCCTTGACTCTGCAGTGTCAAAGATGAAATAGTGGATTATAGACTAAGCAGAGAGACAGAATGTAGATGTTCATTCAGTGATATATGGCCCCTCAGAGAGAGAGAGCCACTTTAATTAGACGTTACGTTTAAACAGCAGATTAAGAGAGACACTCTCTGATTACACTCCCTGCTGGCTCTCTCGGCCCCTCTGCACGAGTCGGGAACTAATCCCAGACAAGATTACATTAATGGATTCCTAAAGAATTTCTTTCCTTCTTTTTTTTTTCCTAGCTCAAAATTAAAACCATTATCTTACAACGGGCCAGGACTTGGATCCCATTCGGAAGTGAGCCTGAGATGCCCCCCAAAGTCGTCGGAGTTCTAAGTCACCAGATAATGCAGTTATTCCAGTTAGTGAAATCCGCCTGCCTCCCCTGGCCAGTGGAACATCATTAAAGCCACTGGGTTTGACTTTAAACTAGTTTGGGGCCTTGCAGCTGATAAAGCGTGTCCTCCTAACACTTGTGTCTCCTCGGGGACCTGTTAGCATTGTTCTTCTCTCCAGCAGGAAAATTGGATCATTTCTGACCACCCTCTCCAACCCTCAGCTGGGTGAGAATGCTCTGCGGGAAAAGGGAACCGCTGCTCTCTCCAATATAATTGCAAGAAGTACTTTTTTTTCCAGAGCTTGAAACATGCAGATTCATTCCCACATTAAAGCTAACACTGCGACAGCCCTGCAGTATGACTTTATCTTCTAGTCCTTTCGCTATTCATTAGTGTTGTATTGTAGTTGTGCATCTGAGCACATTATATAATAGCTTTGATTCATACGGGTGGAGATGTTGATGATTAAAATGCCACTAGACTATGAACTGGAGAGAGAAAAAGATTCGCAATCCTTTTCAAACCCAACACTGTACACATGAATGCGAGCTGTCTGTATCTTTTGGCTGAATGAGAATGGGTTGGTTAGGTCCATAGAAGCAGAAAGTGATGGATCTCCCAATTTCTACATGACTCTTCTATTCAGACGCTCTTTTTCCAGCAGCAAGTCAAAGCGGACTGGCTTTGACTGCTGCTCAAATGGATGTGGTGTTTACTCTGTGAGCTACATGCGCTGCTATTTCTGTCAGGGTGAGGGATCATCAGCAGGTGGGAAAGCAGTAAAGCTACAGAGGGCATCATTCCTTGAGCTGCCTGCTTGCTGGCCAACTGTATTCATTACACATTACTGTTATGCACAGGGAATGCATTCGGAACGCTGTCCCAGCCGCACATGGGTGGTTTGATTGTCCACCAACTTCATATGGCTGCTATGCATGGATTAGTTGCAGTATAAATATGAAAATGCTACTTATAACAGTTCCCAGAAAGAAAGAAAAAATGCTTTACCTTTTGATGCTGGAGGCCACATTCAGTTCTGGAGCTGGATTTGGACATGAGCCGCAAGGCATTGACACTGCAGTCCCTCAGGTTGCGTATCTCTGTCAGGTGAGCTCTGTGCTTTTCCTTTTGTCTCCTGGAAAACATTAATAAGCTATGATAACTATACTGATACTGTCAAACAGGACGCTGGCTTCTGCCTGGTGTGCCTGACCACAACATTTCTCATTTTGGTCACTACAAATGCAGAGTCTCTAACCCAAGCAGCCATTTGCCTTGGATATATTGCTGCTGGAATTTGTTAACTGTAACCAGCATGATGTAATAGGTACGGGGTGACAAATGTGGCCAAGATGGCATCGTAGGTGCCGTTCCATTGGCTTGAGTTGACTAATTTCACTCTATGAAATAAAGTCTTAAATAAAAAACCTGGTTTTATACAGAGAGGCCGTCATTGCAGTAGATAACAGCACCTAATGATGTAACATAGACTGTATGGCATCAGAGCAGAGAAGACCAGCTGGTGGTCACCAAACCAGTAATGGCTTTTAATTTTGAAGTGTTTAATAAATATTTACCCTTTCAAAGCAACAACAGGTTTTTCTACTGAGGCATGCTTGTGAACGATAAATGCAATTTATATACAATAAACAAGTTGCAGTAACATGTTCCTGACTGGTAACAGGTGGGTATTGACAGGGTAATATTGTGGTAAGTGCTATTTACCCCACAACTTGCTAATTTTATAGTTGTTAATTATTAATTAGTTTTGGTAAAAAAAAAATATAAAGATATTGTGCAAGATATATGTGGTGTGGTTTGAGGTTTGAGCTAGATCTGTGTTTCATAATAGAGTGACAGTATTGTAACCCCCTGCTACAGGCTGGTGCTGGTTACGAGAGACTCTGGAGGTGTGGCTGTGCAGAAGGCCACCAGCAAAGGCTTATGGCAGGTGCATGGCCTCCAACCAAGAGGCATTTTCTGTTGTTTAGTGTTGTTGTCTATCAGTTTAAGTTACGGGTACATGTGGTAATCTTTGTCAGGAAGTGTAGTTATTGTGAGGGTGTCTGTGTGTATGACGGAAGGGGTCACAACGTGAATCCTGTGGTTAGTGGTGGCCTTCCCTTCAAGTTCGGCTCTGTCTGTGCTTTTCTTGCTGTGTGTTTATTAAAACGTCTTGCAGCAGAATTATTATGGTCTCCCATGGGTCTTACTTTTTGCCGACGTTATAGCATGCTGTTAACAGGTAACAAAAGCAATATGTGATGCTGCATTTTCTGTGTAATTTCAGTGTATTTACCTCATGAGTAAATGTCAGTAGGTGGGCTTACTTGTAAAGGTAACAATCATGGTTGATTATCATAAAGTTCATAATATAATTACAGCTATAATTTCAGTCCAGTTACCCATGTTATTACAAAGAACCAATGTCAGCACCTGATGCAGAAACATCAACTGGAAAATGAATATTTGATGCTGTTATTTTTCTATTACTGAGATGTTACAGCTACAATATCAATATCAAAATGTGTTATTTAGCAACAACTACAATATTAGAATGTATTTTTTTAGGTTAGTACAGATTGTTGTCATAATATACCAATGCCCTCTCACTAATCTGAATAGTGCTAGCCCATGTTTCTGTTATTCTGTCCACAGGATACACTGGCCTGGTGGTCCAAGTGGCCAATGCAAATGTCTATGTTAGATCTATACCTGTTGTTGAACAGGAAGGAATACTCCAGTGCTTTTCAACTTATTCTCTGTAAACTGCATCAGTATTGTATGGTCAGGTATAATCAACAATAATTTGCATAAAATGCATCTCCTGATACTCAGAAAATTCTCAAAACACACTTATAACAAAGTGCAACAAACAGGTTTTCAGTTCCTTTACTGATTTTAGGGGAAAACCATCAACATTACTGTCCATGGTAATTGACCATAAACAGCCACTTAATGGCTCACTCCGATCAGCCTTAATTTATATTCAGGAAAAGATTTGTATCCTTTTTACATAATAACATTTTGGCAGTTATGTCATTACAAGTTCAGGTGATGTAATATGATGTAATAGTAAATATTACAGCAATTGCACAGTACTGTTGGATCTAGACAACATTGAGGTTTCTGCATACCGGACGTGCCATACAGTGTTGCATAGCAGACAGTACAAGGTTACTACAGAATGCATCAGAGTGGCAGCATCGATAGACATTAAGCTGAAGCTTATTTAACTCTCTACCCATAAAGATTTAACGGAATAAAACTTACTGAAATAAACATTTTTCTGTTTATCTTAACTTTAGTGGCTTTCTTTAATTTTCAAGGTGGCACCTACTATGGCTTCTGTGATCTCTTTTTGGGGTTTAATTTAATAGCAAACTGCTGAGTGCTGTGGCTCTCAGAGAAATTGAGTAGTGCTGGAAGTCGCTGAGAGGTGGCATAGCTAACACTGAATGTCAGACACAGTGTGTGTACATTCATTAAAAACAGTGGTTGTAAATTGTTAGGGGCTGTGTGGCATAGCACATCCACCCTGCTGACAAATGCAGGTACTACCAGTCTTCAGTGGTCTATGTGGTTGACAAGCTAGGCACCCAGTAGGACTAGATGAAAACACAGGCCACCCTATACCAGGGTATACCAGGTATATTTCAGTTTGATGGTTAGGTAGTCTACCAGCATGACCAACTAGACCAAGACTGACTACCCAACATGCTGACCAATCAACTTGCTGGTCATGCTGGTCAACCAGCTTTGTCAAGCCATCAATATCAAACAAAAACTTGCTGGTCAACCAGTTTAGTTTGTCTACCAACGTAACTTGTGTTGGGCAAGCCTCTTCTTTCATCAGGGCATTGTGTAATAGCCCTTAAAGTCATAGCGCACTACTCTAACATTCCCCAACAAAACACCAACATTTTAATGTTGACAGAGTTGGCCAAACTGGAATAGGGGAGACCAGGGCGAGTCGGGAGAACATTCTAGACTGTTTACAGTTATGGCTACCAAACTTTTGGGTTTGTTGGTCTTTACTGGAGTACACTGCATTAGACTGCACTAGATATGCTGAAGAACTGTGATAATACAAGAAGTAGTAAAAAAACAGACACGCAGGAATATATTCTGATAGCTGATAACCTGATACACTGCAAAGAAAATGACTAATAAAGTGAGCAGCTTTTTAACAAAATGTCACACTGATTGGCTTATTACTGACACAGCGCATCCATGAGTACTTCAAACAGACACACAGATAGAATACATTTCATTATTGTCTGCTTAATTAGATAGTAAACAGCAAAATCTCAACACATGCAACATGAGCATATTATCAGTCACATCTTTTCACATGCATGCCTTTTCAGGTTTGAGACAACAATGAGACGTCCTTCACACCCTTAAGGAAAAAAACAGTTAAGGGTATCCAGGTTTTAACACAATAAAACACAATCAAACACGTTGTTATTCAGCGTGGGTTTTGATTACTCTGTTACTGTGTTATCAAAGCACTGTGAATGAGTTCCTGTCCCCAGCTTCAGTTTAGGTAATGGCTGGTTACAACTCACTTGTTCCGGCAGTAAAGAGCCATGCAGGCCACTCCTAGCAAGCCGATGCCCATAGCGATGCTGAAGATTGACAGGATCTGCCTCTGGTAGGTCTCGCCGCTCTCTGATGAAACAGAATTGGGAAAGATCCACAGTTAATATAGAAATTTCTCTTTCTCTACCAAGTCAATACGAGCCGAACAAAGATATTTTCACAATTATTAGTTTTTGGGCTGTGAGAAACTTTAATATCAGGTTGTTTGATCAGGTACTTTGTGGCACAGATCTAATATAGATTGTCAGTAATGCTGGCAATGAAATGGTGTAGGTTATATATCACTGACAATCTAAATTACATCTGTGCCACCTTTTTCTGAAATGATGGTGCTATATGGTAACTAAAGATTCTCGGTGTCAAGTGACAAAAAAAAAGTTCTTTAAAGTTCTCTGACTCTGTGCATTTGTACATAAATGGGATCTAAAATATAATACTTTCATCATACGACAATAAGTCATAACAGCAGACAAAGAGAACCCAATAAAACTAATAACTCTGCCAGTGCTTATTACGCTGGCAAAGCCAAAACAATTCTTAATGAGTTTGGACTTCTTCAATCCACTGTCAAGCAGATGGAGGAAATTCATCACTACTGTTACATCTACCAGGAGTGGTAATCTAACAAAACTGACTACAAGACTAAGACTTAGAATATTCTTGGAGACCACAAAGAACAGGGTTATAGCAGTGTAATATCGTAAGATCTGCAGGCCTTCTTTTACACTGGCTAATGTCTGTGTTTATGAGTTCACAATCAGGCAAACACTGAACAAGAACAGAATGCTATAGCATGGAGAAAAACTCTACTCTTCAGGAGGAACATATCTGCCTGTTCAAAGTTTCCTAATGAGCACCTGAATGAGTCACAACACCATGTCAAAAATGATGTTATGTAGATGGATAAGGCAAAAATGGATCCTTATTGCTTAAGTGAGAGATGTTATGTTATAGAAAAACTGAACACTGCATTCCAGCATGAAAACCACATCCCAGCTGTGAAACACAGTGGTGACAGTATCATGGTTTGGCTGTTTGCTATGTGTTCTTGAACTGTATTGAGAAATGTGGGAGAAGAATATTGAGGCATCCATCTGTGAACCTCAGCAGAAGGTGGGTCTGCAGAAGGACAACCATAAAAATGCCAGTTAGTCCACAAAGGATGGTTAAAGCAGACGAAATGTTGCATTTTACAACAGCTGAGTCAAAGTCCAGACCTTAATCCAAAAGAAGAGTTAATACAGAAGATAATGTTTTCTTGCCTCTGGGTCTCCGTTATCGCTGCCCTAGATGTCAGTCTGTCCACCTGAGTGTAATTTGTGCCTGAGGCTATTAGGTTGATTAATAATCATTCACACTGAATAATGTGTGTTTCCTTTGTATTTTATTTTTTGTTTATGTCATATGTTTGGTGTCTTGTCTATATCCAATATGGACTACCCCTTGGGGACAAGCAGAGTTCATTCAGTTCAATTCAATTGAAGGTGTGGTTCAAGCCCACCAACATAACAGAGTTGAAGCATGCCAAGATTACGCCAAGATTACTCCAAGATTAATGTACACAGCTGATCAATAGTTATAGGAATTGTTTGGTTTATTATGTTCAATGGGGTCACACCAGTTTCCTTATATACTAATAAGATAAGACAACATAAGTAAAAAAAAAGGGTTCACCAACTTTCAAGCAGCACTGTAGTAAAGTAGCAGTGCTGAGGGTTATGTAGGAAGATTTTATAAAGTGAACTGGCAGCTATAGAACCAGACATTATTATCACAGTAACACTGTCACTTGACCATATGGCACCATCATTTTATACTAAACGGCAAGTATCACTTTCACACCTCACTGTACCTGTTAACAGGACCTTAACACTTTGGGTGCATTCTCTCACTCTCCTAACTTCCACAGTAGTTTCATTGTAGTTACCAGATAACGTATAGCGGTTATTGAGTAATTAGTCTGATCCGATAATGGCTGAATAATGAGTCTAGGGATTAACATGACATTCCCATTGAACAGCACAGGTGCACGTTTGACACTGTTAGAGATGTGAACTGTTAGGCAGTGAAGACACTGGCATACAGAACAATGGGAGGCTGTTTAGTGTCATTAATGTGGAATCTAATGCTAACATTCTGGATGTGTGTTTCCAGAGACATTTGTTAACTGAAGTACGCTAATGATCTGTACAGAGGAAGCCAACGCTACACTGCAGAGCCAACGTCTGTCTCTCACTGC
Organism: Semaprochilodus insignis; assembly: GCA_034552555.1. Classification (NCBI taxonomy): domain Eukaryota; kingdom Metazoa; phylum Chordata; class Actinopteri; order Characiformes; family Prochilodontidae; genus Semaprochilodus; species Semaprochilodus insignis. The sequence continues at coordinate 9,566,898 of CM067491.1, forward strand.
CTTCTCGCTCTCTTCCTCTCTTTCTTTCCCGTTCATTTTCGGAGGAAGCCAGCTTAGCCACTGAGATAGAAACATCAGCCCAATGAACCCTTACAGCCCTGGCTGGGAAATGATCCCAGATGAATCCTCCTCTAGCCCCCCTCACTCGCTCACACATTCTCACTTTAGAAATCTTCACTGAGGTTTTTAAAATAGACAATAAATGACTAAAAACCCAATAAAATGTCCAGCCCACATAACATAAACTGTCAGATTATTCAGCTAAAGATAACACCATTCTCAAATGATCAGTGTTATTATTTCCGATGTAGTCACTTGTTTTATTCACTGGGTGTTTGGTCACATTTTATCTTACACTTTGTTCCACAGTGATACATGAACAATAAGAAAACAGTACATTAAAATGTGCAGTAGTTCATCCTTTGCAGAGGATGTGCTAACTTACTTCACATGTCATTTAAGCAAACTTTAAACCACACAGCTAAAAGGAAACTGACCGAACAATTTTAAATACACAGTGAAAGGGCTCAGATCCTGTGAAATGTCTGGTTATGCGTAAAAACAAGTGACTTAAATGACTTTTTTGGGTATCTTAAAAAAGACAGAAATAATAAGAATGGAGAACCATTAGAATGGAATACCACTGAGAATGGTATTATCTTTAGCTGAATAATCGGAGTGTTTTTGTTACATGTGCTGCACAGCCTCACATTAACTATAACGTAACTGTTATAAACATATGGCTGCAAGATGGGTATGTTTGTAATTGGAGAGCACTGTGTGATGAGTAATACATTTGTTTGTTTATTTACTGCTCTTTATGTCATTTTGATTTGTCAAATCAAACCACATACTGTGGTTTAAGGCACACAGTCTGACACTGTTTACAAATATCACAATACCATTCAGTGGTATGTTTTTGCCAGTGGGTTTGTCTAAACCCCTGTGTCAAGAAGGGAAGAACCCCTTTCCTATAGAGCCTGTGCAAGTATGGTTCTTTAAAGAATCATCTTCATAGATGTGAGTGAGAGGAAACGTTCTGAAGTCTAACAAACGATAAAGGTTCTGTACCAATTAAAGCTTTTCCTAGAACTGTATGTCCAAATCGAGAACCGAGAGACATTTATAAAACTTTATTAGTGAGGTTGAAGTCAAAGGGTGACAAGGCCATTCGACCAAGAGAACATTCTCTTCTACTGTTCTGTTCTCCATCTGTTTACATGTTTATTTTTTCTCATTTTCACTCTCTCTCTCTCTCTCTCTCTCTCACACACACACACACACACACACGCACATGCACATAGGGTAACGTCTGTAACCAGACTTATTTACTATCCAGATTAAAATCACTCAACTGAACAGTAATATATCTCTCTACCTTCCTCTCTCTCTCTTTCTCTCTTTCACTGTCTTTCTTTCTCTCTCTTTCTCCCTGTCTATTACTCTGTTTCTCTCTCTCCCTATTCCTGTCTGCCTCTCTCTTTGTCTGTATCTCTTTCACTCTGTACCCTGTCTCTTTCTCTGTCTGTTTCTCTTTCTCTCTCCTTGTCAGTCAAGCTCTTTTTCCTCTTGCACTCTCTTTGTCTCTCTTTCTCTCTTTCATTTCTGTCTGTCATTCTGTTTTGTTTTCTCCCCTTTTATTCCATTGTGTCTGTAAGTCTCTGTCTCTCTCTATCTGTCTCTCTCTCTCATTGCCTTTCTCTCTCTCTTTCTTTCTCTTTCTCTTTCTCATTGTCTCTCTTGTTCTCTTTCTCTCTCTCTTTGAGGGTGTTTGAAGTGAAGCTAGTGAAGCAAGTGTGTGAACTCAGGCTAATGGAAAACTTCGCTGGATTCACTCATGGAATATTTTCAGCTGTCAGGCGTATGACGGGGGGGTTTAGGGGGCGTGCTGGACTGAAAAATGAAAGCGGCTTGTTTCAAAAGAGAAAAAAAGCCATTGATGGAAAGAAAGGATCTGAAAAAAAAGCCACCATCTTCTATAAAGTCCCTTTTACTGCAGTATTTTGGCTCCCGGTTGTTGACACTGCTTAAAATCTGCGGCTACTCCAGCTTGTCAGGGTAGAGGCAGCCACTTATCCCTTTGGCTGTGTGATATTTCTGATCCCCAGAGTCACACTACATAATGTGCAACCTCAGCAAGTAATACACCTCGGGGCTTAACTGTAATTAAGTGTGACACACACAGTAGCACAGCCATATGCAGACGCACACAGGCACACATACACGCGCACACACTTTGTTTTTATATAATGTCAGAACGTGGCACTGTATGTGTCGTCACTGCTGGGACTAAACCTCGCTACATCGATATTTTTGTCATTTTTATTATTTATTTTTTTTGTATTTTACAGAATATGAAAATACCAGCTGCCTTTTACATTGTGTTAAAATTCCATGATGAATGGAGCAATACAAATGCTCCAAAATTGCTTGGAAAAAAAGTGTTGTTCCATTATCTTTCATGTGTTCTTTATATTGCCATAAAAAACTCCACTTACAGCATTTGATCTCCTTCTTAGGTTAAGAGATCACTTCTTATTGAATAGACCAACAGAAATGAGTCAGTATGACTTGGAATAAACCGATTATACATACATTACATTATAATGTAAACATAGACTGTGGTTTTAATGTCTCTAGACACAGATCATTAAAACCACCTTCTTGGACCTACACTAACTGTCCATTTTATCAGCTTCACTTAACATACAGGTGCACTTTGTAGCCCCCTTTTGCCCTTCCAGGACCCCCACAGCAGCATTGCTATGTATGATCCCTGAAGAACAGGGTATGAGTCTATGCTAACAAAGTATACACAGAGACAGATGGACTACAGTCTATAATTATAGAAGTACAAACTGCACCTATACAGTAAGTGAGGACAATGATAAAATGGACAATGAGTGTAGAAACATGTGCTTCACTCTGGAACTATGCATATGGTTTGAATGGTCAAACTAGCTACACACATTAACTTTGACACCACTGACATAAATCCAGTGGAGGTCCTGACTGATGAATGGAGTAAATGAGGACTGATAAATTATGCAGAGAAAGACTACTTTCAGTAAATAAACAGTCATTTTGCAATATAACTTTTGTGCTTTTTTATGTTTATGTAACTACCTGCACATGTACAGTATATATGTTCATATGTGTTAAAAACACTCACTGGCCACTTTAATAGTATTGTATCTACACTCATTGTTCATTTTACAGACTGTAGTTCATCTGTTTCTTCTGTATACACCCTGTTCTTTAGTGGTCAGGACCACCCAAGACCATCACAGGGCAGGTATTATGTGGGTGGTGGATCATTCTCAGCACTGTAGTGACACTGATGTGGAGGTGGTGTGTTTGTGTGTGTGGTGTGAGTGAGTGTGGTGTGAGTAGATTAGACACAGCAGTGCTACTGAAGTGTTTAAACCCCTCAGTGTCACTGTTGGACTGAGAATAGTACACCAACCAAAACCATACAGCCAACAGCGTCCTGTGGGCAGCGTCCCGTGACCGTGACCACTCATGAAGGACTAGAGGATGATACACAAACTGTGCAGAGACAAACGAGCTATCGTCTCTGACTTTACACCACCAACATGTCATTGTCACTGCAGTACTGAGAATGATCCACCACCCACTTAATACCTGCTCTTTGATGGTAGTGGCGGTCCTGATCATTGAAGAACAGGGTGAAAGGGGATTAACAAAGTATATAGAAAATTAGATAGACTACAGTCTGTAATTGTAGTACTATTAAATTCACCTATATGGTAAGTGGAGCTGATAAAACGGATAATGTGTGTCGATGAGAAGTGTAGAAGGTGTACCTAATGAAGTGGCCGGTGGGTGTATATACCCTGTTTAATACAGTTTTTTGTAGTTGTAACTCTAACCTAGTGTCAAAAAATAAATGCTTTTATCTATTCAGTTATAAGAAATTAAATCCAACACACACACACACACACACACACACAAACACAGACACACAATATGTATACACATATACACCCATATAAATGCTGCAGGCTGGGTTCTCTATGCATCCTCACAATACATCTCATTCACTACCTGTGTTTCCATGGAGACACCAGGAGCTGTAGCGTTTAGCAATCCGTGTTTTGTATACAATTCTTCTGAGCGAATGAATCCTAGCCAAGTCATGTGAGGCCTGTAACTGGCCGTGCCCAACAACGCAACTGTCAACATCCTCACTGGGAGGTAATCTGTAGGGCTCACTCTGCCTGTTGCTAAGCATAGCCAAATGAACCAATGCATGCTCATCAAAGAGCATGGTGGGAGGGAGGTTATGAACTGTAGGTAAGGCTCTTATTGATATCTTTCATCTTATACTGAGACTACACTGCAAAAATGCTATCTCTGCAGGTGAGAGCATATTAAATGTGCTCAATATGCCTAGTATTTCTAGACTGTTGTGGAAATAGTATTATGAGATTATCGTATTTTAGACCTTTTTACTTGTTTTGAGCGATTTAATTTAATGGAAGATTGTTTTGCAAAGACTGTCAAAATGCTCTATAGAAGGGCTTAAACATTTGTTTTGGATACATATGACACATTAATAAAAACATCTAAAATGATCGGTCAGTGGAATAACATTACTAGATTTAATCCCAGTGCATACTTTTCCACATTGTGGAATTCCTAACCTTGTAACAACTGGGCCAAGGTAAGACGTGTGCAGATGAGGCTAAGAAAAAGGGTTTATTTACCATATCAACAGACAAGGCCAAAGTCAAAAAACAAGCAAAGGGTCGAAATACAAAGGCAAAAATACACAAAGGGAAGATTCAGAATCAAAGTCAAAAGAAGGCCAAAAGGAAAAACCAGAGATAACAAGAAGCGATGAAAAGTGCTTGGTATGTACTGACTATACAGAAACAATACTTTGCAAAGAATAGACAAACCACACATCTTAAGTAGACCAGAAACAGGTGACACTAATCAGTAATCAGGAGAGGTCGATCTGGGATAGGTTGCTGGTTGCCTACTGGAGGTCACATGCTCACCCAGGGTATCCTGGGAAATGGAGTCCCCAGTGGCTAAGCTTAGTACTGAAGCAGAGGGATGTGTGACAGACCTTTTATTTTAGAAATACTGAGGTATTAATCCTCTATTACATGGTGTTGCTATATGGTGACAACTGCTTTATCCTGATAAAAGTTTAATTAATATCTGGGTTAACTTAAAATTCTCATTCTTTTAAACCAGTTTGACATGACATGCTCTATCTGTGCAAGCGACCTGTGCACATTTAACTTACTAGACTGTAACTGATTTACATAGCACTAGGCTGCTCTGATACAATGATTACATTATTGTTTATTACAATTTTGTCATTTCAGACATTTTGTAACTGTAACATATTACCTGTATAATAGATTACACCACTGGAAATCACAATTTTACCAGAAACATTTTCGATATTCCTCCCAAATGATACACTGGTTCACTTTTGTGTACTATCTAGTACATTTCTAATCTTAAACACTTTTTTAAACAGCTCGATATTGTTTCCCTAGAAGATTATATATTGTAGATGCTTTACAGGTGGCAAATACACTGTGATATACAGTCCAGATAGCTGGGTAATTGCAAATGTAGACAACAATTATAAGTAACTATGATAATAATGTCTATATGATGCTATTATCACCATACATTCCGGATAACAAATACAATTCTACTAATTCAACTGTGTAAATACTGGAATATACATTTCTCCTAGTATAGAGTATGTTGGTTTGTTTACTCTTAATGCTACATTTGCTCCCCTTGCTAATATGATTAAGTTGTAAGTTGCTCTGCATGAGGATGTCTGCCAAATGACGTACATACATGATTTTTGTCTTCTTTTTAAACCAGGGGGCCTTGCACCTCCCTTCAAACTGAGCCTGGCTAGTACACGATACAGCCCAATGTTTAGAACATCCTCTATAGGTCCACTGACGTTCATGCTAGACAGAGTCATGTAGTTAGTAGGTAAAACAACGCAGGTGTGTGTGATTCAGAATCAGTGTGCGTCAGCCCTCTCACTCTTCCGTTTGTAGCACTGTTGTGTGGGAATGGAACGACCTTGTAAGACAAGAAATAAATAAAATAATAAATGTGAATGAATGAGGCAGGATGCGTGTGTTTGTGAAGCAGCTAGAGATAATAAAGAAAAACATAATTTTCCTTACCCATAAACTCGATTCCCAGCTCATCTGCTGCTTAGGGGAGAGAGAGGGGGAGAGAGGGAGGGAGAGGGAGAGAGAGAATAGTTATTACACTAAAAAAACTGAATAACTCAAATATGTTTAGAAAAGAAACATGTGTCTGTTCTGCTAGGTCGACCTAGCAGGTTCTGATCAAGGCCACTGAGAGAACACACCGTAGCAAAACTCTGCACTGTTTGTCAGCTGCAATCCTTCATTTGGAAAAAGATGAAGGAGCTAATTCCTGTTGCTCACTGATACAACAACAAAAATAGGTTTGTCTAGATCCGTCCAGTGGGAGAGAGACAGGAAGTTGAGGGATTGTGAAATAGTTTGCATATAAAATAAAGGTACTGCACACTTTACCGCTCCTACTAGACTAGAGCAACTCTCCTGCACAGATTGGCTGAGAGGATAGACTCTGCAAATGCCTCTGTGTCTGCTCCCACACCCAAGAGACACTCATAATTGTCTCTGCTGGTCACAAGTTTTATTAATTCCTCCAACGTTATCCCCACTGTCTGTTCTATAAGCATGTCTGCTCCAGTGGTGCACGGTAACGACAGAGTGGCTCTTTAAATGCACCTTCTGTCTCTGTCTGTCTGTCTGTCTATCAATCTATCTACCTGTCTGTCTGTCTGTCTGTCTGTCTGTCTGTCTATCTGTCTGTCTGTCTATCTATCTATCTATCTATCTATCTATCTAGTATTGTGGACTGTCAATTAGTTATGTGTATGTTGGTACAGTACTAGAGAGACACCAAATTCCTTGTGTGTGCCAACATACTTGACCAATAAACCTGATTCTGATTCTGTCTGTCTGTCTACCTGTCTCTCACTGTGTGTCATCCTCTATCTCTAGTTTGTCTATGTTTCTGTCTTTACCTTTTTCTCCTCGCTCATTTTCTCTTTCCCTCTCGCTCCCTCTTTTGTTCCTCTCTTTCTCATGTGCTGTATTTCCTTCTGTTTCTCCTCCGTCTTAATGTCTTTCAATCCAATAAGATTTATTTCTCTCTCTCTCTCTCTCTCCAACTCCTTTCCCCTCTTCCCCTCTCTCTATCTCTCACACCTTCGTCTCCTGTGTCTCACTCTCCTCCCCGTTCCCTTTCTTAAATTCCAACTCTTCCCCCTTTTCTTTTGTTCTCTCCCTCTCTTAAAAGCTCTCTGTCTCTTTCTCTCTCTCCTTTTCTTTCTGTTCCACTTACTCTCTCACTCTTTCTCTCTTTTTAACCCCCCCAGCATCAGAACTGCAGGGACTGATAAAGAGCTGAGTACTTGTGTTCTTTTCATCCGAACAGTTCCCCCTTTTTCACGGGCCTGTAATATAATCTCATTTAAATTAAAACGAAACCCTCATGCTTAATTGCTTTTCTGACAGAGGTGGTCTAGGGGTTTTAAATAGACTCTGGCTTCACCAAGCCCGAGAAAGATCATTTTTGGTGGACTTGCAAAAAAGGAGAAATCAAGCATGGTGGCAGGAAACCATCTGTTAGCTGATGAATTGTCACCGTGGCGGGTAGAAATTTTCAGCGCTGGAGAAATCTGCATATATTAATGTGGTAGTTAAAACACAATCAGTATTAAAATAATAACTAATAAACTCTGTCTATGGTGTAGTAATGGGGTAACAGTAGGGGCCTCTGAGGTAGACACACTTCTCAGGGGTATCAGTAGATAACAGACTGCTCCAAATTTGGTGCAGGATGTAGGAGCTAATAACAAACCAGTTGGAGCCATTACGTAACAGCCACTGACCGACATTCACCAGAGTTGCTCTTCTGTGTGTCTCTAAAGCGACTTTTAAAAAGTCCCTTCCTGAACTCAGCTCTTGTAAATGTTCAGAAACACTATGAAGGCACAGTAAACGGGCAGGCTAGATGCTGATTCCACAAGTGTTTATGCGGCATTTGGGGAACATTTCTACCCTATAAACTGAACGCTGTACACTGTAAAGAAGATTTTGTGTTTCATTTGAACAAATAATATACTTCACGTGGTAACAAGCAGTTTAACCAGTGTATTTAAGCCAAATAAATTCTTTCAGTAACAAGAAGCAAAGCAAACATAACACTTCAGCTGAACAAAAGCAATATTTTTCATCAATCTAAATCACTTCAAATCAACCTCGGCTCTGTTTGCATGTTTACAGTGGAAGCAGTCCCTACAGAAGAGAAAAATCTAAGTGCTGGCATAGTGGTTGTTCCACACCCTGTTTTTAGTACTGCTCAACTGCATGCTCAACTGTTGCATATGCCTGATCATTTAGACAGGAAACACACCTGTTTACAGACAGTCTTTAAAGGGGCCATATTCTACGATTTCCTTGTTTTTTTCCCCACTTATGGTTCTCATGTGGTTTTATGTTTGTAAAACAATGATAATAGTACAATACCATATACATTCTTAGACTTTATTTTAATTTGTTTTATGCAGTTTGTGTATGAAAATGTGCTATATAAATAACCTTGCCTCACCCTGCTATAATTCACTTTTACATGGCCACAGTTGTTTTCGTGCATTGTACAAGCATGCAGCACACACTACCAGAGGTAAGTTTACTGGTGAGAAAGACGGTGACTAAGAGTGGTGGGTATAACGGTACAGACTAGTAAAAACAAATGCCTCTGCCTAAACTAACATGTGAAGTATAGTGGTGTCACAAAACTGTTGTACCTTGTTTGTAGTGCAGTCATTTGAACCATGTTGGGTTGAACCACCAAATGCTTACTTGATAACATCCTTTTTTATAGGTCTAGAAATTCACGCACATACAAATAAAGGGTAAATTTAAAGGGTCAGTTATAAGTTGTGTTATTTCATGCTCTGTTTGGTCTTTTCACCTCCGAGTGAGTCATGTAGTAATTAAGCAATTTAGAGCAAGTGGGCAATCTGCGAGAAAGCACCAGCTACTTGTTCATGCTCTACACAAGCCCTTGTGCTAGTTGTCAGACATCCTAAAGGCCTAAGCAAAATGGCATCAAAGCCACAATTGTCTGCCAGTGAGTTGGTCAACAAGGTTGACCCAAACCAGCACATGATTTTCTCAAAGCTAACAAATACTGCCCAAAAACCATGTGTCAGGAATGTCAGGAAATCACTGACAAAATCAATTCAGGGGGGCATGGATGGAGATGAACTGCAGAGGATGTGAGGGGAAAATGGAGAGATTATGCCAGTGTGACAAAGAGGAAGGCTGCCTCTCTATGGAGGAAGCATGGGTTATAGATAATACTCAATAAATGCAACCATACTGATAAAGACAGAAATACTTTAAGAAGAACATTAAGAACTAGATGTTCAAATCATTTGACATCCTAAATGTTCATACCGCAGGTCTACAGAACATTTTTAGCTTACTGACATGCCCCCTTCTACTGCATCCTTCGTCATAGATGACGTAGTCACCAGGAATTAGGCTTCCAACAACAGGTTCCACCTGTAGCTCAAACTACACAACAACACAACAGTGTTTGCGAATGTTTGATGGGACTATGGGTTTGGGAAACATCTGTGTCACATAGTTATGGTTTGGACTATGTAAATTAACAATGTAGTTACCTCAATAATTCCTCCTATGGTTTTGAGAAACACTTGCATCACAACTGCATCATTCCAACTATGTAAGCTGCTAATATAGTTACAAACTATGTTTTTAGGAAACGAGCACCAGTACAAAAAAGTGCTTATGTTGAAGGTAAACAACTATGGAATTGTTGGCTTGTGCTGACCACTTGCATTCAGGACTGACATTTAATATATTTATAATATAATATAATTCATGACTATCTCACCCATGTTCTTATGTCTTTACATTCAAAGATGTATGTTTCCCACACACCCTAGGAGTTGATTATGTTTTGTGTTCTCCAACAATGAGGAAATGGAATGATGTTGATTTTGGAATGGTGATCTTTTTAACTCTTCAATGAGGAGTTGTCTATGCGTTTCCCTACTGAGCAACCGCCACAATGATCACCCCATTGACGGACAATTCCAGAAGTTACAGTGCATGACAGCTAACACACTTATGCTCGAATTTGGCTATTTCTGCCCTATAGGTCTTCTGACTAATGAATTTATCAATATGACTAGATATACTTATGTAACTTTAGATGAAATATGACTTTAAATGAATTTATGATGTGTCAGCATCTGCCTCGGAAGTGTCGTCAGGTCATCCACCAAGGTATGTTGAATCTGTGAAAGTATACCCTGTTGAAACTTCAGAAAGACGCACTATTTAAGGTGAAACATGAAAATTTGAATAAGTAGCTGATGAATAAGAAGCCTTCAGCTTTGTGTGAGTCGATAATATTAGCTGATTAGTTGGCTATTGCCTTTTTTGTTTCAGATTTTGTCCTCTGTTTGGGAAACTTGCAATTATTAAGTTGTTTTAGCTGTATAGCTGACACACTGTAATTCTTATTATGTTAGCTGGCTAGTTCACTAGCCAATTTGCTCACAGTGCCTTTTTTATTTGGGCTCTATCGTCTGATAAACCAAGATTAATTTCCAGTTCCAGTACTACATCCCTTAAAAACACTCATCATCAAAAGAATAATTGCACCCAGAAGGCAGTGTCATATTGAAATGCTACTCAGAAGGAAGATAAAGATTACCAGTAACAATAAATGATGATAACTTTAGACTGATATGGGCTATATTTATTGAGCTACACATACAGAAGTAAGGTCTCTCAGTACGGCATCGGGCCACCCTGTTTGCTAGTGTCAGACATCTCTGCATGGAGTTGTTAAGGTTCCTAATAGTGTCTTGCGATAATCCATCACATGCAGCTTGAATTTTCTTGCGGTAGGGGTGGAGGTGGAGTGACACCAGGCCTTCTGGACATGTGACGTTGGTCGTCTCCAACAAGACAAAAGTGGGTCTCGTCACTGAACAAATGAGTGAGTCACGCCATGACAGTCTGACACGACACCACTGCAGTCTTTGGCGACACTGACGTGGCGTTAAGGACAGTCGTCATAACGGTCTGCGAGCATGTAGTCCAGCATCATGCAGCTGTGGCACTAACAGGATGACTCATGGAGGGCATCAGTTCTCACTGAACGTCTGCAATCGTAGCTGTTGGAATAGTCAGATACAGCGATAAGGCCCATCCTTGCTTACGTCACATGCATGGTTGAGCATGAAACTTGTATCATTTGCATGTCACAATGTCAAACCTACCCACCAAGTTTCATTCCTGCCGGGATTCCTTCTGGGTGCAACTATCCGTGACACTATTCTTTTCATGATGAGTGTATATATCTGACTGAATGGACGCTTATTTGACTCAGGGAAAGGACCACAGCACAACTTACATTAAAGAATATTCTTCTGCAGGTTTCAGTTACACATATACTCACCAGAGAGGTCACAAATTCCCTAAATTTCCCAAAGTTACAAAATGCAGCTTTAAGGCGCTTTTAAGGCTGATATGTGCAAATGAGTTCTGTTCTGATTGGCTGCCCTGTATTGTGCAGGCTGAAAGGCTCCTTCTAACTTTAACGTGAATGGGTGGATATATGCAAATGTGTTTTTGTGACATTACAAAAAGAATGACTCCGGTCTGTTTTTGCTGTCAAGTTTCCATCTATGGACCATATTTCTCCATATGGATGGGGAATTCATGCTGATATATCAAACATAGCCAGATTTCCATCCGGCTGTTAAATTACAAGCAAATAACGTGAATGAGGCTGCATTTCTGCATCTCGGGAGAAGAGAACGTCACATTTGTGAAAAACACTTCTGAGAAATATAGACCAAATTTACGGAGGAACTTTAAGGTTGAACAATTTGTCTTTGCAATGTAAATTTTATGGACATAAACAATTTTATATCATAAGAGTGGGAAACGCACTGGCAAACTACTCAGGAAATTTCTGCAGGAGGCACCTTATGTTCTCTTATTGTCTAGTATCACCATTAAGTTTTTCTTATTTGATAAGATAAAGGCATGTCTTAAACCACACACACACACACACACACATATATATATACAGGGGTTGGACAATGAAACTGAAACACCTGGTTTTAGACCACAATCATTTATTAGTATGGTGTAGGGCCTCCTCCTCCTTTTGCAGCCAATACAGCGTCAGTTCGTCTTGGGAATGACATATACAAGTCCTGCACAGTGGTCAGAGGGATTTTAAGCCATTCTTCTTGCAGGATAGTGGCCAGGTCACTACGTGATGCTGGTGGAGGAAAACGTCCTTCTTGGTGGTATGCTGACATTACCCTGGATACCGTGGCTCTTGATACATCACAAAGACTTGCTGTCTTGGTCACAGATGCGCCAGCAAGACGTGCACCAACAATTTGTCCTCTTTTGAACTCTGGTATGTCACCCATAATGTTGTGTGCATTGCAATATTTTGAGCAAAACTGTGCTCTTACCTGCTAATTGAACCTTCACACTCTGCTCTTACTGGTGCAATGTGCAATTAATGAAGATTGGCCACCAGGCTGGTCCAATTTAGCCATGAAACCTCCCACACTAAAATGACAGGTGTTTCAGTTTCATTGTCCAACCCCTGTATATATATAATTTAGTATGCCAAAATGTTCCTAAAAATAAAACCATAATGGCTAAAAGTATATGGACACCTGTACATCTATGACTATGCCTATATGAACTTGTTTGACATCCCATTACAAAACTATGGGCATTAATATGGAGTGGTAGACAGTATATATAGTATTTAAAAAGTTTTTGTATGCTGTAACTTCAGCATTACTGCTATCTTTACTAAATGGTCGAATGGCTGAGCCTCCTTCACCAAACTTTACCTTTGTCTGTTTGCATTCCGATAGGTAGTGTTCTCCTGGTATCCATCAAACCCAGAAATGTCCCTTAAAAGAGGAGTGATTAAGCACTCTAGAGAATGCATTTCCACTGCCCCAAAATCTAGTGGCGGTACACTTTACAGTCGAAGCTTGGCATTGTGCATTACATTCTTAGGCTTTTGTGTAGCTGCTCAACCACCCATTTTCAGAAGCTCCAGACAGTTATTGTGTTGATGTAGCTTCCAGAGGCAGTTTGGAACTCTGTAGTGAGTGATGCAACAGCAGATAAGCAATTTCTATGCCCTATGCTTCAGTACTTTTGGGTGGTATACCACTTTGTGGCTGAACTGTTGTTGCTCTTAGATGCTTCCAAATAATAGAACTTACAGTTGACTGGGGCAGATCTAGGAGGACTGACATTTCACAAACTCCCTTGTGGAAAAAGTGGCAACCTATGATAGGGCCACATTTAAAGTCACTGAGCTCTTCAGTATTACCTATTCTACTGCCAATGTTTAAGAGACTGCATGAAGATTTGAAGAAACACCTGAATATGATAATTAGGAGGGATGGCCATATACCTCTGGCCTCATGAGCATTGATGGAAATGTAGCTGGTCTTCAGATACTACATCAATAACTTTTATTTAAAAAAAATGAAAGAAATTCAGTTTTTTAGGATACAGGCGCATTTATTACATAATACTAGTCTGCTGTGGGCAGGACTGACTGAATGCATGAAATGTGAAGCCACAACACACAGGCGGATGTGCTGGCATTACCATTTTAGCACATTTTGCTCACTGGCCATTCTCTGTGTCTTTAATCCTCGGCGTGTGCAGAAAAACGAATGCCTCTTAAAACGGAGCATTGCTCGGAGAGACAAAAGGCACAGGCAATGATCCAGGAGTTGTCTCTTATTGGCGCTGCCAGTGCAGCATGACCATTGAAGCAGCTGCTTCCTGCGATTGCCCACAGTAACAGCTGCATTCATCCACTCGTAATCGCCATGCTGTCACCAGCTGAAGCCATGACATCATTAAACATGGGTGGCACATCCGTTATTCTGGTCTCTGCCACATGGCCTGGCATGGAGCAGTCATAAAGCATACTGTACTATCCATGGCTCTGGCATCTTTGGGAGAAAACTGCTGTGAGACTAGAAGCTGTGGTAACCGCAGTGAGGACAATGACATGGCAGTCTATCAGGGGGCCATGAGGACTAAACCTGCCATGTGGGGAAACAATAGCAGCAGTGAATCAAATCCCGCGTAATCCTCCCTTTAGTTTGAGGGAGAGACGAAAGCTTGCCTGAGTGCGGCTTACATAGCCTAATACCCCAGAGATAAATAACCAAATTAAAGGCTGTCCCCTGAGCGAGCCAGTCATGAAATCTGTCTCTTCTGAGTCACTGCCTGCACAGCTGGACCCCTGCAAGATTGCAGCTCCTCCATGCAGGAGGCCAGCATAATCTACAGCTCCTGATCTGCACTCAAAAGGTCGAGCACTCAAACTTAAAAAACACTCCCTCCAAGCCCGTCTTTTCAAGCCTAACTTTTGACCCCCCGTAGTCTTATGTCATTTGCGAACAAACCGGCTCTTTGAGGTGATCCCTGCTGACTTTATATCTTTGCTGATCCTGTGACCCTCTTTGCTAATAATTCATCACAATTCTGCAGGTCTAAAGCTAATAATCTCATTCAGTGCAGCTTTGATCAAAACAGACCTGGTGAAACATCCAGGACCTATAAATCTATAGTGTACAGTGCAGCATGATGATGTGTAATGTGTATATGAATCCTGCTACTTTTGAATCCAAAGCATGTCATGGCAGATGTCATAAGCTGTCTCGAGCTGATGACATGATTTTGTTCAGAGTCGCGTTATCAATAGTGGTAATTGTCATGATGGATGCCATAACATTTGATGTCATGGTAGTTTATATCATTGTAGTCTAGTTAGCCCTCAAACTGTCATCTGTTACGTGAACGGATACTGATAACGGTGACATGATGCTGTTATAGTACTAAACGCTGATCTGTCATGACAATTCACGACAGCATGTGAAATCTTCCATGACTTGCTTATGGCATGGTTATGTTAATGCATAGTAGCAGATTCAAATAAACTGTTACTGAAAAATATTATTTTGCTAATTAGAAGGCAGACTTAGACTGAACCACTAAAGTGATGGGCAAAAACAAGAATCGTAGGTCACTTTGCACATTTTTGGGGAGAAAAAATGCTCATTACTAGCTGGCTCATCCAATTGATCCGACTGACTGAAAAGAGCCAAAATTCCCATCACTAATCTCACCCACC
The DNA here is from genome assembly GCA_034552555.1 of Semaprochilodus insignis. NCBI lineage: Eukaryota > Metazoa > Chordata > Actinopteri > Characiformes > Prochilodontidae > Semaprochilodus > Semaprochilodus insignis. The sequence goes on from CM067491.1 coordinate 9,582,228, forward strand.
ATCACCATCATCACCTACAAAGAACATGGCGGCCGAGGTGTCATTCCTTACCCATAGCAGTAAGCTTTAAATGGAGGCTGACCCACATTGTTTTTCTGTATTTTTTTATTTATTTTTTTGCTGTGGCTGAAAGCAGAGCAGGAGGAGTTAATGACAAAGTACATGAAGGAACTTCATTGTTGAGGTGTCTCCTCGGAGTTGGTTGACATGGAGACTAAAAGAATGGCTGAGTGACGATTTTTAACAGTACAGTGTGCAAAGACAGACTCTACAAAAAGCTCAGAGGACACAAAGGAATCGGGTAGCAGATAAAGCCCTGCCGGCCCCGGGGGGGTGATTCGTGGCTCATTTGGTGGGTTAAGTGAATAAAGATGCACTGACCCACAAACAAACACCGGGTGTGCTAGTGGAGCGGGAGCAAAACAAACAGTGGCCTCAACAGGGCGGAATAAAGACGCATTGAAAACATAATGGGCTATGAAGAATTCAAACAGTGTAATCTGACATGATATATTGGGCAACCGAGATTTCTCTTTATGAGGACCGTGCTGCGGCACACTGTATTTGTTTTCATGGCAGGATTGTAAATCAAGCACATAATCTGGATTAACTGGCTCGTCTCTATCAATACCATGCGGAAGCAAAGAAAAAAATAGACTCTAAAGAATGCACCCACATCTGGTGCCTTTGGAACCGCAGGCGAACTCAAATTACTGTGCCTGGATTTGCTAAACAATGTCAGCGGGAGGGCGGAGGACGTGCTAAGGAGGAGATAGTGGAGGTGTAGCTATGGAGATGATGGCACTGCCAGCAGGGAAAGCTCCACCTCTGGTAATGATAGATAGAGGGCAGTGAACGTTCTCATTGAAAAAAAAAATCAGATACGGCAGAGCAGAATGTGAGACGCGGTGCTGGGGCCTGCTGAAGGAGCTACAGCGCGATTCTATTACCAGCCACTCAGCAGGGTCGGCGACTTCAAACAGCCGTAAATGGAAGTTTGGGTTTCTATCTCACCCACTGTAAAAGATCACTCCATAAGAGGAAAACCATTCATAGGCCTCTTACAGAAAGAGCCTCTCCTTAGATTCATGCTGGATGTCTCGGCTCCTTTCGCTGGTTCTTTTCCTCTCTGCTTCCCACTGTGCTTTTATGGCAATACAATAGCTCTGAGAAATCCCCACCTCAGCAACACCTGATTTTTAAGCCACTGTTTTGTCTGGCGTTTAAAATCCTCACAGTCTTGGGGTCATATAACTGACTGACTGGCCTTGAATGATGCCAGCTAGCTATTTCCTAAATTGCATTGACAGAGCAAACACTCTGCGGACAGATACATCAGTGATCTGTCTATGAACTTCATTCGAAGTCCACTACCAAGTGTCCCTCTTAATCTATTCCCAGCCGCCCCCCTTACTAATCAACCAAGGCTCTTCTAACGTGGAAAAAAACTAATGATTTTAGCATCGACCTCAAATTAGCAAGATAATTACCGCCTTTCTTTGTATTCTATTCACATGGCAGGAAGACAAATCCTGTCCTGAAAAATGCTTATGCGCTTCCAGTTTGTCAGAATCACGAATCACCAGATTCACGTAAGACCATTCATTTACCGCCAAGGATAGAGAAAATGAGTTTGGAGAAAAGACATAAAATGCTGCTTTTAAACAGTAAGATGTCGGGCTGCTTACAGAGAAAAACGGCATGCAAATACTCATGATTAAAAACTAGAGTTGTTGGCGTTTTTTTTTTTTTATTGTAAAGCACTGGTAATTTCAGCACTTAAAGTGGAGCCTAATTAGCTGCTTTTTAAGTTTTTGATTTGGGAAATGGAGAAGGATCCCCTAGAGTTCTGGGGGACAAGAGCTAGAAGAAAATCTAAACTGGCAAAAGAAGAAAAACAACCAAGGTTTGTTCAATACGTTCCAGTTCAGTCAGGTGTCAAAAAAAGAGCTCTGTTTTACTATTGACACTGAGGTTTGCAGAGCTGGCAAGAGGGCATTGAGTTGATTCTAGCTCAGTAACGTGGTACTAATTCTAACTTTAGTGCTGTGGGTGTGCGTATCTCTACAGGTTTTTTATTAGGGAATCAGTGATGCAGAATGAGCAAACCTACTTGGATCAGATAGGATGGAGTCCGTCTTAGGAACAAACTGGTCACAGCGTAGTCCACGGTAACCTTCTTTACACCTACAAGAGAAGAGAAAGCATTATCCATTATCCAGAGAAAGACTGAGTAGGCGTTACCACAAAAAAAGGATGCCTTAACAAGCGTAAATATCTCAGATGTGGGCAATACATCTAGCATTCTTCTTTAAGAGGTAAATGATCTTACTTGCCACTTTACGTGCATGATAATTCAGCCTAGCTATTCAAGCTATTGTTGCATATTTCCAGTAGTCTTATCAAACAAAATGATCTCAACTAATCGGCAGGTAATTTTGCTTATTGCATACGTTTGACTTAAATGGGATCCTCTTTCTTCTTCGTCTTCTTCTTTTCCTGTGTGCATGTGCGTGCGCCAGGGCATTCTTTATAAAGAAGCGAGGTTAGGCTGAGCGCGAGGAACTTGAATGTGCTGGTGGTAAACACTAAGCAGGATGTGGAAATGTGTGAAAAGAGAAGGGATAAGAGTGAGTAAGCGAGGAGAAGAAGGAGAAGAAGGACGGCTAGGCGGGTTTGGCCAGAGCTCTGTGGCGCCTGCACTTGCACAGATAACACAGTCTCGACACTAATGTCACTTCCCCGAGGAGCTATGGGACTGGATGGGTGTGGGAGGCGTTTGATTGGGCTCTTGCTGAGAGATCCATGAGAGACAGTGTCGCCTATGCTAGAGCAGCACCGCTCACTAAGCGAGTAAGTAGGGGGGACTACAGAGACTAGCTGTCCTCCAGCAATCTCTTGGATTCTGCAACTGTGTGAGAGATATTTAGCACTTCCTAATTCCCTCAACCTCCCTCCTCCCCTTCCTCTTCTCCTGCTTTTCCAGTCCTCGCTTAGCCCTCCAGCTGTTGGACTTCCATCTGTAAACATGTAAATAGCAGTTACCCCAGTGCTGCAGTCACTACTGTTTGCCTCTAAATCAGCATGTTTTTTGTTTTTTTGGCCTTTTAAATCAGCATTAAAAATCCACTCCCTTGTACCTTTGCATGAAATCACCTACAAACCTTCATGATCACAGACCTCCTTGGCACGGACGCTAATGCACGCTAGTGACAATGCTCACCAGCGATCAAAAGAATAAGCTCACAGGCGTCAAGCCTTAAAAATATGACCCAGCAGAATGAACTTGCGGGTTTGAGCCGAAAAGCGCCATGACAGAATTTATGCTCTTTCATCTGGCTTCATTTCTCGTAATTTCCCGAGCAGGCTGGCTGACAGGCAATCGGCCGACTGTGCAGAAGCCTGTCTGTGCGTCTGGCTTGGAGCGCCGTGACTGGTGGGTATGAATGAAAAGAGCCAGTGCACGCAGCCAGCATAGCAATAAATGATCCCGCTATGTAATTACAGTCACAGAAAGTGACATTACATCAGCAAGTGTAAAACAGGTGAGTCTGATGAGCTTCTGTCTCATCCCTCCTTCATCTGCAGCTCAGACTACCTTGTTAAGACTGAGTCACATGTTAATGGCAAGACAAGGTATTGCCCCTTTTATGAATGTGGAAAATAAAGCATACCCTGGTAAAAAAAAAAGGCTCCAGGGTCTTTTACTAAAGCATGCCCTTGTGAAAGAACAGTGCGTTTAAGTGTGCTATTTAAAAGTGTGTATCATAGGAAACGGACATGCTCAGAACATACTTGACTACATACTAAATGGTGTATGTATTACGTTTAGGTTGTAATTACAATGAGATAAGGTACATATTTAATGCATGTAGTTGTGCATGTTGAATGCTTTTTAAACAATTGATGTCACACTTAAGTAGACAGAGGCATGTAATTTGTAGACATAACTGTTATTATATTTGTGTTATTTTGTTTAAATATGGTACTGCATGTTCTGATACATATCAGTGTTACTTATTGTCCTGCAATTAAAATGCACTTCATTTTTAATTGTGTTTAAATATCACAAAATTAACTTAAATACATGTAACAAATAAAGCATGTGTACTAGACATGTACTAGAAAATGTAACATTTGTGCTTAAATATACTTATATATCCACTTACATATTTCATTAGACATAACTAAATACAATCCATATATTGTAAACCGTCTTTACTTTCAGTGTTTGTTAATATAAAGAGGTTTTATTGAAAGTGATTTTGGAGCATTTCTATTGCTCTATTCATCATGATGTGAAGATGTTGAGCCCAAATGATGTAGAAAAATAAAAATTGACAAAATATGGACATGTATTTCTTTGGGTAGCGACAATATACTTAAACTTATACTGAACATTTAAAATGTGCTACATTAAGAAAAAGACATTAAAATAAATAAATAAATAAATAAGTACAGTACATCACTTTCAGTATTGCCTGTATACATTATCATCTATGCAAGTATATGTTTGATGTACCTAAGTGTGCTTCCTTTTCTCTAAAGGTATATGGTGCAAAAAAATAAACATCACTTTTTATTTATTTAATTCCCAGTCATAACAGCCATTACATACAAGTTATGCATTTTTCAGAAGATATTGCTGAGGAAATAAATTCTGTGAGATATTCCACTTGCAAGGATGGAAAACGTCAAAGGAAAATAACAGGAGTCTGCAAAACCAGAGTTCCAAAAAATACTAAAAGTTAAAGACAACCTGATGAGGGGCTCCATGTCTGTTGTGTGCCTTAAAATCACTTATAATGATAAAAATAATTATAAGTGATTTTTTTATAAGTATATTGTATTTTTATATGAGAAAAAAGATCTGGAAAAAAACAGTGCTCTGTAATACATGTAGATTTCACTTGTGTAACCACCAAGTAAGACCTGGTAGACCATTGCAACTGTCACCATCAGATAAACAGGGGGAAATAAAACAAGCTCCACTCTCCCTTCAGGTCTGAAACAGTACACAGATGTTTCTGTGCATCCTTCTACTGTGAGAAGACAACGCAACACCATGGGTCTGAAAGGACATGTAGCTGTTAAGAAGGATTATATGAATCAAGAGAAGAAGAAAATGCAACCAACTTCTAAGACTGAACTTGTTCATAAGGAGGTGTACAAAAATGCAGATGCAGATTTCTTTAAAAAGCAAGTCTCCTGAAAGTGAAGCTGTAATATCCGTAAATGCTGTACACATTAAACACTAAACAACTCTAGCTGTTGAGGTGGTGTGATGACATGTTTCTTCCATCTTTTTTTCTGATAGTGAAAAATGAATAACTTGTACTGTATGGCAGTGTTCCCTGGAAATTGGTGAAGTGTTTTTGGACAATACGGTACATACATATTTATTACATTTGCAGGTATAAGCTGTGTTAGTCCTCTTTAAGCATAGAGAAATACAAAGCCCTTTAAATGTCCCATAATGTCTCTATAGTGCTGTAATTATTTCAGTGAATGGCAGACCTAATTATTTGGCTAGTGCAATGCCCATTTTTAGCTAGTAATTGTTTATGAAGCTTGTGGGATGATATACTCTATAGTGACTAATAAATCAAAACATACCAGCCTAGTTAATAATTGTCCTTGACAGGATTTAATAATTGCCCTTGACAGGATTTAAATAAACAAACACACATGATTACACAGCTACATACATGCTGATTACTGGCGGCTGGCTCCACAGCAAACTGAAATTTCCTGTTAGTCACAGTTGCAGGCATGTTTCCTCCATCTAATTTATAGTACAGTAAACACGTAAATACGTTACAGAGTCATTTTCACAGGAATCATGTGAAAACTGCAACACCAAAAATAACAATGACAACAACAATAATAATATCAGCTAAATAAGATTTTAAACTGTCAGGAGGAAACTGTGCTATGCCATGGTTTAGCTCTTATTTGCGAAACAGAAACTGTTGTATATGGTTCATGTGCAATATGTAAGATTTTTAGTTTAGAACATTTCAAGATGAACTAAACTAAACCACTAAGGTGGTTCTTCAAGGGTTCTTCAGCAAAGAAATTGGTTCTTACATAGAACCATGAACACTCAAAAAACCCTTTGCGTGATTAAAGGATTCATCACATCATAAAAGGGTTCTTCAGATTGATGGAAATGGTTCTATACAGAACCTGTTTGAAAAGGGTTCTATATAGCACCCAAAAGGGTTCTTCTATTGTTACAAGAAGACAATGTAACTGTAGCAGGACCCTTTATGTGAAGACTGCAGTCATTTTGAAAAAAAGACTTCAAAACAGTCATTATTCATCTAAGGCTTGACTTGATCTTCAGTTTCATCAGACCAGGAGAACACTGACAGTGACAGCTGAAACATTCTCCACCAGCCTGACACATAATATGCTGTAAAACCAGTAAAATCATGTCCACACGGAAACTGTATCCTTGGAGACTAATTTCAGGTCAAATTACCTGAGGACAGGGGTTTTCATCAGTTGCATGTCTCAGTGCTATTTCATCTGAAAGTACCAACATAATGTCATCAAAAATGGCTACTTAAGCACAGTCTCTCTGAAACGTATGAAAATGGAAAAGCTTATATATGTTTTCTAAATAAAGTACATTTTCTATTCAGTGTACTGCCAGGTATCACAGAGGTAGCTCTGAAACACAATACAAAGCATAATGCCAAGTCTTTCTTGGGTTTCTTTTAAAGCACAGTATTTCTGACTCCACTCCTGCACTCTTCTAAATCAATGTGCAAGGTGAAGGGAACAGAGTCTGAATGAAGATGAAGCCTTATCAGTGTACCCAGTAATGACTCCACCTAAAACGCGGCATAAGTAGCTGTTTAGGGTCCAACAGCCACCAGGGGACCCCCTAACAACTTTTTGATAAATATTGTAGGTTAATATGGTGTTGTGTAAGAGGGTACTGTGGCAGGGGAAAAAAGCAGCTCTTTGTTCATGTTTAAAAAATGGGAGAAAAAAAAAAAGTAATTTTTGTTTTTATTTTGAGGTGTTTATGGTGATGCTATTTTCTCTCCACACTGCAAATCCTAGCTTTAAATGGAAATTGAATTGGGTGCTCTTTGGTGTCAAGGGAAAAAAAAATCAATGAGAAAAACAAGAGAAAAAGAACTCTCAAATAAAGAGACTTCAATTAAAATGTCTTTACTGTATTGACATGTCCTAGCTGGACTGCTAAACAATGGGTATATGTAGCAGCTCATGCCTTCTTCAGGGCATGATACATATGAACTGAAGGAAGGTGTGTATACACGCTTTTGTCTTGGTGGAGATGATCACCGTGATCAGCGCAGAGATAAACAGTTTGTTGTCATGTGTCACACACATCCAGAAGACCTTGTGTCACTCCACCTCCCCCCACCACAAAATCTGCAGGATCTGTGTGAGAATATTCAAGCTGCATGGGATGGATTATTGCAGGACACCATTAGGAACCTCTATAACTCCATGCGGAGACATCGTGCTGCCTTAGCAAACATGGCGGCCCAACGCCATGCCGAGACACTACTTCTGTGTTTGTAGCTCAATAAATATTGGCCAGATCAGTCTAAATTTAAGTTCCTGGTAACCTTTATCTTCCTTCCCAATGGCATTGCAATCTGACACTTCCTTCTGGGGTGCAACTAATCTTTTGACAATGAGTGTACATACCCACCATACATATAAGCCATACATACAAAAAACACAACAAAACTTGACACTATGACAGTACTCTATTGAGTAAACAGCCAGAACACAAAATAATGCATCTAATAAGTTGCTACATTTGATCATTCAAAGCGTTAGCTTTTTCCTATCGTTTACAAGGTGTAGTTTCTAACTGAGTGCCAAAAAAATACTGCTTAAAGCCACCAAAATGCTAGAGCCAGCCCGGAGTCTGCCATCGTTTTTTTCTATGTTGTGGTGGGAGCGATGCCAAGCACCTCAATAAACTGATCAGAAAAGGCAGCACAATTACAGGACTTAGTGTGGACTCCCTGGAAGCAGTGACAGAGAAGAGATGGAGAACATTTTAGACAGTTCTGCCTATCATCTCTGTGGTGTGATATCCAGGAGAACCTTCAGCCCCCAGCTCATTCCACCAGGGTGCTCAGGGAGATCTTTTCTGCCCACTACCTTTTCTGTACCTCTACAATGCCTCTTCTCAGCATTCGATGCTAACCCCTACCAGAATGAACAACAAAACAGGGTCTATTTACACAACATGTTCAAAAGATTTAAGAGACCCGCTCATCTAGTGTTTTTTTTTAACGAATGGGTTTTCAAAAAGGAGTGTGCCCTGTCTTTGCTGCAATCTACTCTTCTGGGACAGCATTACACTAAATATTCAACATTGCTCTGAGGAGTCACAGGAGCATTAGGGAAATCAGAGACTGATTTCAGATTAGTTCTGGATCACACATGCCACCGAACTCATCCCAAAGGTATTGGAGGGGCTCCACCACTCCAGAGAATGCAGTTTCACTGCTTGACGATCCAAACGTAGCTGAATTCATTAATTAGAACCGCTTGAATATTTTGGACAAATAGTGTATCTACTGGTGTCCTGTGATAATCCATCCCATGCAGCTTGAATATTCTCACACAGTTCCTGCAGATTTAGCGGTAGTGGTGGAGGTGGAGTGACACCAGGCCTTCTGGTTGTGTGACACGCAACAACAAACTGTTCATCTTAGCGCTGACCACAGTGCCTCCACACATGAATTTGTTGGTCATCTCCACCAAGAAAAAAGTGGGACTTGTCATAACGGTGTGTGTGCATGTAGTCCTGCATCATACAGCCGTCTACCAATGGTGCTGGCGCTAACAGGATGACTCATGGAGGGCATCACTGCTCGCTAAATGCACGCAGTCGTGGCTGTTGGGTGAGTCAGGTACAGCGATAAGGCCCGTCGTCCTTGCTTACATCACATATGTGGCCGAGTATGAAAATTTCAGATGTCTTACGATGTCAAATCTGCCCATCAACTTTCATTCCTGTTGGCTGATTCCTTCTGGGTGCAACTATTATTGTGATGGTAAGTGTATATGTCTCTAATCACTATCTACTCACATTTCGAATCTTGAATCCACACTCATGTGCTGTGAGTAAATTCAAACACTCAACTCATTCTCTAAAATCCTGTTGAAAAAGGACACGATTCACTCAAAACTACATCCCGGTCAGGTTCCTACACAAAGCCAGATTAGTAGTTCAGACAGGATTTTTTCCAAGAGCCTTTCAAGAACTTTTGCCTTAGAAGAAGAACTGAGATTTGTGTGTGCGGACCTGAGTGTACAAGGGAGTAAACAAAGTTATAAATGCATGTGTACATGTGTCTTCATGAGTATTTATTCTCATAAATTAATGTGCATTTTGGTCTCATTAATTGCGCCCCCTGTTGGTTAATTTACTCCATAGAGACAAATGGAGTTACGAGGAGCGAGAGAGAGAGAGAGAGAAAGACAGAGAGAGAGAGAACAAGAGAGAGAGATTGAGGAGGGGATGAGGAAAAAGGAGGAGGAGTATATGGATATATTTCCCCTGTCTGAGGAAGGCAGGGGCAGTGAGCATGACTCTGGCTTTAATTAACACTCAGCTCTTTAATTAACAGTGAGAAAATGGACGTGAGGCTGGTAGGAGACAGTGGGGTGTGTATGCGTATGTGTGTACAAGGGACTGAGGGAGGGAGTTTGGCGGAATACACTCCTCCTTGCTGACTAATAAGCACCCACATGCCAGGCTTTACACATAGAACACAGCTGATCATCCATGCACACTCAACCCACATACACAACCACACACAGTCATGTAACACTGTCCTCTAACACTGTCCTCCAGCCTTAAAGGTGCATTATGGCCCAAAACTGGTACTGAATATGTTAACTATTATTTAGAAGTCTGCAGTGCAGCATTGTCTACTTCAGCTTCAGCAGTCTGATATACACTTTAATTTCCTATCATTTCCAAGTTTTTGTTCACTACAATGCCCAGCATGCATTGTGCTGATACACTACACAACCAACGTGATTGCCAAAGTTAACATTGGTGTCGCATTCCATCGCCGAAGACATTCTCAGTGAGTAAAGGGATGAAGCTTAATGCTGAGAAATGTTTCTTCTAGACTAGTAAACAGCTGTTAATGCTAATGTTTAGGAGGAGGGACTGTGTATTTCCTTGCTTCTTATGGTAGGAGGGGACACCACATCTTTCTGGTGAAATGCTGCCCCTTACTGTTTGGAGTGTGAATTCAAAAGGCTGCATCATCTTACACATTGCTCCTTTAAACAAACAAAACACTGCACCATAAAACCAGAAGAAAAGTAACATACCGCAAAAACCTCTTTAATATGAATACAAAGGCATGGGGCAGATGTCAACACAATTCGTGGCTGAATAAGAAAGGTTCCACTTACTAGGAGTAATGTGACTGCAATGCTGAAAACACATTTCAACAAAAATAACAGTTACTAGAAACAATGGATAGGAACAGGGAATGAACTGAACGCCAACAATTATGTTTAGGATTATTACTTCAGGTCAAACCCATGTAACATTAACTGAAGACTGAACACAGCCAAAACTCCCTCTACGATTTCACAAGTCACTCCATTTCACTCCAGATCCAACTGTGTAAATATAGTGTGACAAAGACTGCTGTAGTTGTAGTCAGTATATTATGGCTGTCTGTGGCCATCATGGAGAGCGGCCAGCAAAGGCTGCTGTTGGGTCTAGGGGGTTAAAGGAATAACTCCATTAAAGAAATAGCCCAAATAAAAAAATCAAATAGCTCAAGTATCCACTCCAAAGTGTCTTTAAAAATCTACTTCCATTATCAAGATACAGCCTCAGATATGTGCTTTCCTAGTTTTTAAACCAGGAGATCTTGCTTTAGAGGCACTGCTGTAAGAGGAGAGTAGGCATTTGCACTAGACGTAGCGAAGGTTAAAGTTTTCCTTTTGGATGGAGTGTCCTCTGTAAATCATAGGAAATCATTAGACTCCTCCAAGCCTGTGCTGTCAGAAAGCGTTTTTATTTCCTTATGGGGACCAGAAGGATACTGTAAAATCGTTAACCTACATGGGGATGCTTAGCTTTCAAAAAGAGCAACAATGTTGTACATGTGCACTGATGTTGGTATTATTATGTTTGTGAGTATTTCCATTGACGTGTAATGCTGAAGCTGAATACAGCTACATGTACCTACACCTAAACCTAACCTACACCTAACCTCCACCTATGTTGCTTTAAGTGAAAAAAATGTGTTTTTAAAATTGTGTTTTTGTTGGGACCAAAAGCCCCCAAACTGTTTACGTTCTTCATTCCTCATGGGAACATTTGGTCCTCACAAAGACCTATATACTTGCACAAACACAAGCACTGACAGTATACACGGAGGTCTTCTCAGGGTCTCTCTCCTGCAACACATACACGTCTCTAGCTCTCCCTCCATTACTGCAGGCCGATCGGCCCTGACACATCTCCTCACTGTTATTGATGGGCTCAAAGGCTGTGATGAACCCAGACTCCAGACCAATCTCCCTCCATTCTTCTCTCTCTCTTTCTCTCTCTCTCTCTCTCTCTCTCTCTCTCTCTATACAGGCTCTTTCAGAAAGCCTGTCTATCCTCTTATCGCACAACCAATACATATTCATATCTGCCAGTGCAGCCCTGTTTAAGAGGAGAGGGGGAAGAGGGTGATTTATTTACTGAATGACATTGACTGATGTCCACCGCAGCACTCTGCTGTTTGCATGTTAGCGCGCTACGCAGTGTAGCTATGTGCCTTACATTCAGCTGGGAAACAAACAGTGGCTCTTCAAATCTCTTTCCAAGTGAAATTTGTTCCTGTAAAAAAAAGTATAAAAAAGCATGCAGATAATGCACTGCCTGCATAATTGGATGTGCACTTCCAGAAGCCACACACTCTTCCTGTGTTGATGTCAAAGTCAATGGCTTCCACCTTTCACATGCTTTTTTTTAACACAACAAAATGCCTGGCTTAAAAGTAAACCTATTAAAATGGTAATCACAAGTGAGCAGATAGGCCTTTTCTTAAGCTTTTACTTTAAGAAGCAAAACAGGAAAGAAAAAGAAAAGAAAGTTTTCTCCTGACAAAATACCATTGTCAACAAATAGGTCCCAGTCGTGATACATCTCCTCCATCCACTTCCCTCTTGTAGAAAACGTACGTCCAACAAAGCCAGCACAAACAGACATGCTAACAATTTTTCCCTAAAGCTGTGGCTCCCATTAACCAGTGAGCATCTTGCACTTTAGACTGAACTCACAACCCCACCCTTAATCCCCTCATTACTTTGGCACACAGCTCTATTTTAAGTCGACACCCACTCAGTTCAAAACAGATGATCTGCTGCATCATTTATTAATGTACTACTGTACAAATATCCACTGTAATATATGAAATAACACTGGATGTATATACATATTCACATATTCATCTTTTAGGTCTTTTTTCATATATGCTTCCTTCTTTTTTTCCTTTCGCCAATACGTCATATTTTCTCCTGAATATTTGCTAATAGTCTTTTATATATTTCTAGCCTTCTTACACTGCAAAATACGTTCTATACAGTAGTAAAGAAAGCTTCTTTGACGTGTAACAATGAAATCATCATGATCATGGAAACGAACAAATTATCAGTGCCAAAGCCATGTTGCATTCATATTGTAACACTTTAAGTAACACACTGAGATGAATTAATTAAGTACTTATTCCTAAACTAGACACTCATAAATGGTGTATTCACTATGAATTATAATTTACTCAGAATAAACTGTATAAGTACATAATTTGTGGTATTATGAAAAATAAAAACACTAATAATCAGATTATTAATTGTAATAATACTCAATACACATGTTGCTAAGCCCTTGTTATGCAGATAACTAAGTATGACTTATTGTCTGTGTACAAATCATATAAATGTAAACTGGGCAGCATTTGTTTCCTGTATGTCCCTATAAATTCCTACAGGTTGAATCAAGTGATGCTTCTTGCATCAGGGTTAAACAAAGTTTAATAAGTCGCTAATATTTCAAGACGTGTTTCATATTCTAAAGTGCAGTTTTACTCATAATTAATTGGATATGAAGGATTTTTATTAACTCGCAATTATCACAAATGACAAATTTACAAAATTCATCACCAATGTAATACCTTTTTATTAGTATTCTGGCAACCAAATTAATTGCATACATTATAATACGTTTGTGTGCGTGTTCCACACAAAAAATTCAGTAACTAAAACAGTATATGGAACATACTTTGAAGCATTAGTCATTATTAAACTGCATGATTATTATTAGTTCTTAACTAATAAACTGTAATGAAGCTATAAACATGACACTATCTAGAACCAATATGAATCTATTGCTGCCAATGAATCTGAATCTAATGCTGCCAATTATACACAATTTGGATAATATAAGTAAATTGATATTGAGATAATTATTATAGATAATTATTATAATTATTATAATAATTGAGATAATTATCATAATCATATGCTGTATGTTGATAATGTGTTCATCATTTTCATAATGTCTTAACAAAGTGTTTGATGAGCATTACTTCAGTCAATCGTGCAATTATTGGTGATTTTCACATAAAACTGTCATAATGAATAAACCTTAATGCTTAGTGAGTGATCTATTAACAAATGTTTAATTTTGTCTTTACTGAGTAAATAACAAGACTTTAATAAACTCCCAATATCTATTCCCCAATTCCTTGTATGCATTACACATACTCTTAAAAATAAAAATTGTTTGTATGGTTCTAGGAAAAAATACATTGGTCTAGAACCCTTAGATGCTCTTTAAGGAAAAATCAACCAAAAATGGCTCTTTTATGTCAGTGGTTCCCAACACAGGCCTCATGGTCCCCAAATGGTTCACATTCTTCCTTCATTCCCATGTTGGAGCAGAAATGTGAATTGTCTGAGAGTCCCTGAGTACAAGGTTGGAAAAAACACTGCTCCAAAGACAGAAATCGTAGTGCATTTTTCTCCCATACTGTGACACACTACCAAGGCATGTGCCCACTTGTGTAGACTGACCAAAACTCCCTATATAAATCAAATGCCTTACATCAAATGCACATGAAATATCCAAAAAAAAAACAAAAACACCGGAATGCTTTGGTATGATAAATCATTTTTTATATGACCAGAACATGAACTAACAGGGTAAACAAAAGAGGGTCAGTTCTTGATTTCAGGCTGACTTTAGGAGTGTACTGATTCTGGTTCTGACGCTACATGTTATAGCCTTGTCTGCCATATGAATTGGAGGCATTGCGCTGCAGAGCTGTTGCTGTTGAGTCTATCGGCTCGCCTGAGGATCATCAGCTGTTTGGAGGCTGGGGGTTGAGAGATGGAGGGAGGAAAAGAGGGAGGAGGGAGAGATGTAGGGAGAGAGAAAAGAGACCAGTCTTTCCTCTGACTCACCACCATGTTACCATGGCGCAGATTCAAGGCGCAGGTGCTGTTCAAAGCCGCTAAGATAAGAGAGAAAACAAGGCATTCAAGCTGCTGTAAATAAAGACAGAAAGAAGGAGGGGTTCTCCTTTCCTCTCTCAGACACACTGCAAACTGCTAAGCCTAGAAAGCCAGCCAGGCGAGTCCAGACTGGTTCTGATGCTCTTCAGACCAAAAAGCGTTGCTGATATTTGTCACATATCTCAAAACTCATGTGCAACAGTATAACTGTAAGGCATAAACCAAGCAGACTTCCTGAAGAGTGTTAATGCATGCATAGAAGTATCATAACAAACTACATAAATAGTCATAACTAAACCCTGTATCTCTGAAATTTCACAGTAATTTCACAGTAATTTCCAAGTAATTTTGGAATGGAAATGATTTCATCATCAAGAGCTTACGCAAAGTGAGAGGCAGCTGGCATTTTCAAAGAAGATACATGCATTTCATATGACAACAATGATAAGTTCATATCTGCTGCTTTGATGATTGACATTACTGAAAGTCACAATAGTGTATGCTAATTGCTATGATATATATGTGCCGATATTATGCAAATTAACAATATTTCCTATTATTTCATGTACCACATGACATTGTGTATTGATTTGTGTACAATCGTTTTAAGTATGGTCAGTTCAAAAATGTACACAATAAGAAAGATTGCATTTCAGAGCTGCACATGAAAGTTTTGAGCAGGTACTAGTGCCAAAAAAGCTACAGGGGTCGTAGCACAAACTAATATTCTTAACACTGAGATAATGAAGAAAAAGCTTCTATAAATTATAAATATCAAATATGCAAGTGTTATTTCAGCTATATAAAAACAGAGGCAGCGTCTGAAAGGTTTGTATTTTAATGATCATTTTGTAAAACATGCAGAGAATTCTCTCCTGAGTAAACTTTCAGCTTGAGGAAACTCCTACTAGCAGCAATGCACATACGGTCATAAATTATATCATAAATGAAGAAAAGTAGTTTATTACCTAGAAGTAACACTGCTATTTAAATACCATCGCTATCCAAAGAACTTTACTGGAGAGGACAAAAACCTCAGTTCTAATGCAAATCAATGGAACTAGACTTTTTTTCAACACAATTTTGGGCCATTCCTGTCGGTCCATTCATCACTAAATTTTCATACAAGGTAAACGACAGATGCTGTGTTCAAATTATGCATAACAGTAAAAAAATCACCATAAATTCAGTTTTTTCATGTTTTTCTTTGGACAGCAACGACATATGTGATTCTTGTTTTTAACAACAGAGGCATGCGGCTCAGTTGCAACTGCCAAACACAGGCAGGCAACATCAGTGGCATATCTGGCCAAACACCAGAAAGACAAGGCAAAGGTTACAACAGGAAACTATATCAAGCAGAAAATACAGTAAGACCCACATAGACTGAAACAAAAAGAGGGTAATGAGTCCTTGATGCAGCTGTGAGTGGGTGGACAAGGAAGAGTCCATGTGTAGTCTTCCCAGAGGGGGGAGACAACATGACATGTTGTACATTATGAGGCCCTTTGTTTCCAGATATCTGGATTTGTTCTCTGTTAGCGTAAACACTTGAACTGAACCTGTGTATGGTATAGTGTAGTACAGTATAGTATAGTATACTGTAGCATGGTAGAGTATTACTGACTATGAGTAACTGACCAAGCACTGAGCACACAGCCTCACATGAAGGTCTGTCACACGTGTGCTAGCTCTGATCTTTTATATATTCCCACATGTTTAATTTCTCCAAGTACGTATGACAATATTGTCACAATACTGTACAGCCCTGCACTTAATTACAACTACACAAACAGAACTTCACCATCTAATTAACACTCATACATACTTTGGGTGTCCTTGAAAAGATTATAATGTGGATTTTCTGTCTGGCAAAGAGTGCTGCGGTAACTGCAAATTACAAAAAACAGATTCTCTAGTACACGAGATCTCCACGCAAAGAGTTTGGTTCTATGTTGGTTTCCCATCAAACGGACAGGAAGAACCACTGGATCTCAACAGGGTTACACTGCAACTACATGAAAGAGAATAATTATTACAAATTAGGTTATATTATATAATATCAGTTGATAAACATATACCACTTACATTACCATCAGAGAAAAACAGAGTAGAGATGCTAACTGTTAGGCTCTGTAACCCTCACACGGTACTCTGTAGCTGACTTTGGTTTGTGATGATATTATTTATAATATCACGTCCATTGTTTAATTATGCAGTAAGTAAATGTCTAAATACATTAGATTGTCCACACGTAGTCGCCAGCATCACAAATAAATAAACAAGCACTGACAGTCTCTTTTCTCTTGCTCACTCTGTTCACAAACAAACATGAATGCCACTTCTTAAGTGCTTTCCTTTTTACTATACTTAAAGTTTAAGAGATGCCATTTTTCATCGGCGATGGTGAGATAATCCAAGGCTGTGAGCACAGCAGTCTCAGATGTGTTTAAAATCTTATCTTCTTTAAAGATGCTTCATGTGGTCCTTCAATCTGTGCAGTGAGTGCAAAAGCAGTAATTGCTTAAAGCTCTCATCACTCGTAAAGCTTCTCTCATCATTAACCGCAAAGAGAGAATTTAATACTTTCCAAGAACTCCATGAAGCCGTTGTGAGGTTGGACACGCTTTACAGAACAATGGCACAAATGTCCTTTAACTGTTGCGCAATTTTGTTTCATATTGATCTGGACTATGTTACAGCTAATTCAGACTAGCTATATTACTAAAACTGGACAGCATGCTAATGTTAGCTGGATGGCATGACATCAAATGTGTCCTAACACTGAGACCTTAAATCCCATACATATCATCATAAATGTCATTTGTAATTAATAATAGAGATGCACATGTGTATGAGAATAATATCAGCATGGGTAGATATTTGCCTGAAAATCATCACTATTGGACAGGTGTGACAGTTTCAAGCTGATATTTAATGATGACTATTTTTTTATTGTACTTCGGAAGTGCAGATTATTTATGCAACATTAACCCTGCATTAGAATTGCTCATTTGTCAATGATGTAGTTGGGCACATGATAAGACACACTACTGCAAATACTGTACACGCTTATCAGTGGTGAGATTTTCACTCACCTGCACACCTGTGTGACAGTGTTATGACAGCAAATGTGATTTGGATCTAGAAAGTTTTACCAGGAGTGGTAGAGCGGTTTAGCAGGGGGGTTTAGAATGGTGGGATGTTAATATGAGACGGGGGGAAGGTGAGGGTTTAATGAACTGCTACCGTTGCTGCGTGTGCCTTGGTATATCTAAGTTCATTCTTATTCACAGGCCAATATCATTTTACAATTGAAATCACACCTGCAAATTAAACTATGCATATTCTCTCTAATCATGCCTGGAGATTATTTCAACTGCAGTGAATCTGTGAACACTCAGACCCAGTGCAGCTCTAATGTAGTTCTTGCTTGTTGTTTTATGTATTAATTTTTAACAGCCTGTGTGTGCATTTGTCTGAATGGTATGTATAATTGTTATGGTGTTGTTATGGGATTTAAGCCCCTGGACCATTTGACCTGAAGACCCAGATAACACCAAACCGAGAGGAAATTCTAACTACACAGATTTTAGGAAATATCTCAGTGTGGTTCCACATTAACAGGGTAGCTCATCAATGGAAAGGCTCCAGTCTCAATGCTGTAGAAACGATATGCATGCTTTCTTAAACAAATAACAAAACCTACAAACAGCTGCCACCAGCTCCTCCTCGCTCCTCTTACCACTGCTCGTTCATTCTGTCCACCCCATCAGCGCTGTTGTTTCACATGTGTTAAGTGGCAGGAGGAGGGATTATTTATTACACTTATACTGTAGAACTGAGAGTCGTGACATATTTTAGCTTTTCAAAAGAGGATGTGATTTTTAACACATTAAACTTTCCCATCAATTTTGATGAGCTTTTTTTGTCACTCTGAGAGCAGTGATGCCATTGAAGTTGTCAAAGTTAACAGCGACCAAGCTTCGGACTTTGTGTGAAAACTCACCACACATTTCACACGCGTGCAAATGTACTGATATACTTTGCCCATCGTGTGACAAAAACACAAACACATTTCACAACATAAACCACTGCAGTAAACAGCAGTGGTTCACTCCTCCAACAGCAGCTCTGCATTTCCTGTAAGCGTTCAGGGCAATCCAAGCAGGAATATGGAACACATCCGGCAGGCGCTACAGGACCCTGTACACCACGACAACCAGACACAGAAACAGCTTCTTTCCTCAGGCCATCACCTTCATAAACAGCTGACCAGTAACATCATCTGCTGGACCATAGTTACTCCTGTTCCTCCATAGTGTTCACAGGTTTCACTCATATGCCAGATTATACACTACAGTTTCTTCCCCATACATGTATACTAATGCTGTTGCACTACCTCAACACTACTGCCTCTACCTCAACACTACTGCCTTATACTGTTTGTAAATAAATTGTAAACTGTATATTATTTGTCCATATATAGTTTGTTTATTGCTGGTATATGGTGTATACTGTGTAGAGTGTATATTGTACGGCGTCCGTATGTATCGTGTATATGTGGAGTCGTTGTGTATATTGTGGACTGTCCGTCGGTTATGTGTATATTGGTACAGTACCAGAAAGACACAAACGGCTGAAACTAAATTCCTTGTGTGTGTCAACATACATGGCCAATAAACCTGATTCTGATTTTGATGACAGTCCATGTATATTGACAGGTCAACTGTGCGATTCACCATTAGTAGCCAAAACAGAGTCATATGTTTTCACACCCTGAGAGCTACAAGTGTCCTAGTTAATCCTAGATGACGGAATGACGAGAGGGAGAAATATTCTATTTGATTATACAAATTAAAAATACCCTGACCTCCGTTCTGCCAGCCACTAGGGGGCCTGAAAGAGGTTTAAGTGAAATAAGGATATAAAGAACTGTACATCCTCAAAGCAATGTTCAGGAGCTACACAAGTAAGCTAAAAGCGAACCTAGGAGTCTGCAATCCGCCTACATCAGCGGACTGGCTACACAGCTTCAGTTGATCAGTAAGATATGCTGGAGGTAGCCCATTAAGGGCTTCAAATGTCATAAGCAAGACCTTGTAGTCAAAGCAATCTGTCTGTAGGGCCTTGATGCTGGGCGTAATATACATATGTCCCCATGCTTTATGTGATTTCGCCAGGCCGGCCCTCCAGCTCTCCTGCACAGAGAGCTCCACCTATCAATCAAGCGTACTGTAAGGAGTGCCTGTTCACAAACAAAGAGAAAGGTTAACAAATGGCCCCTGCTCTGCTCTCTTTTACAGACTCTCAAATATTGAAAACACGAGGACAGCTGGGGGTGCGCCGCCATTTAAATTCAAATGGAAGAGTCATTACTTTCTCTCTGTTCCCACTCTGGTTTGTCAAAGGCCCGAGAACCTCGCCATAGCCTAACGGGCCCTGCTTTTGAATGACAAAGTGAACGGACATTTGGCGTTCCAGGCCTTCTCAGCAAAATTACTTCCCCCTCATTAGAGCTCCGCTGTCGAGACCTATTCAAGCACGCACATGGTGTGAATCTCTGCTTGGTATGCATTTCTGTGCTGCGCCTCGCGGTCAGCGCCTAACTCCACTTAGCGAAGGCCGTAGTACAAAATAAGACAAATAGATGGACACGCGAGTTAAGAAGCAGCGGTGGAAGTGAACTTGACACCGGCGCTCACCAGACGAGGCATGATTTTTTTTTCCGCCTGGTGAGCAGGTGGGGGTGATTAGGGGGGGTGATGGATGGTTGTCACATCTGTTAGTGTTAGGGAGATGGGGCGGATAGCTGCAGTCGGCTCTATTGCACCCGACAATGGCCTGAACATATTGTATTCGGCGCACAGACATGGTCATGTAAATCACACACACTCACACATGCTTCAACACACATACAGAGAGACTCAGGGTGCTCTGACAATANTATATATATATATATATATATATATATATATATATATATATATATATTGTTTGTTTATTGCTTGTATATTGTGTATGCTGTGTAGATTGTATATTGTTAATGTCAGTATTTATTGTGTATATGTGGAGTCATTGGTACTGTACCAGAGAAACACAAACTGCCGAAACCAAATTTAGATTAATGTCTGTTTTTATTTCTACAGACATCACCACCGGATATCAAGTCTCCTGCAGTCGGTCACAGACATGCTTGTATGGTCTGAGGTACAAATAGACACACTGAAAACTCCTGTGAATGTTGATTCTGATAAAAGACAGCATGGACAGACTAGAGGATTACACGCTAGTCTAGCATATTAGTAGCATGACATGCTAACTACACTTGGGTAAGGTTTGAAGACACATGCTACTCTAGCATATTAGTAGCATGACATGCTAACTACACTTGGGTAAGGTTTGCAGACACATGCTAGTCTAGCATATTAGTAGCATGACATGCTAACTACACTTGGGTAAGGTTTGCAGACACATGCTAGTCTAGCGTATTAGTAGCATGACAGGCTAACTACTCTTGGCTAAGGTTTGCAGACACATGCTAGTCCAGCGTATTAGTAGCATGACAGGCTAACTACTCTTGGCTAAGGTTTGCAGACACATGCTAGTCTAGCGTATTAGTAGCATGACATGCTAACTACACTTGGGTGAGGTTTGCAGACACATACTAGTCTAGCATATTAGTAGCATGACAGGCTAACTACTCTTGGCTAAGTTTTGCCGACATTAGTTCTGTAAAGCAGCTAAGCAGGCTATTGGCAGTTTTGTAGAAAACAGGCTACGGCTTCAAAAATATTGAGAAATGTTTAATGTATGTTTAATAAGGTATTCAAATGGTTTTTTTAACACCAAAGTTCAATACAGTTTTCGCGGTCCAATCTCGCAGCAGTTCTCGCAAAAGAGTCCATTTTTGGACGGAGCAATTAGCTCAGTACGTCAGATCTCTTGTCAGACCTTTTCCTCACGATTGAGAAGACATTGATAGATCTTTGGATATCACCTCAAGGACTGGATCTGCTGGTGACCCGCTGCTAAGTGGAGCTGTACTCTGATGTAACTAAAGTCTATCAGTGAGATCAGTGCCCACCTGGCCCCTTACAAACAGGGAAAACGCATCAGACGGTGAGCGACACACGCAAACGATCTCACGTCAGGACCCACAGTCACACGGCGTCAATCACATCCAGCTTCTGACTACACACTGAGGGAATATTTAAAGACAAAATCTCTCCACAGTATCAAAGACTGCAGGTGCACCACTCTAAATCGATCCCTGTCCTTCACGATTAATTGAAGCCTTTCATGCAGTCTGAATTCACTGCCGAACAGGAGCAGAATATGAATTTCTTGTTTTTTTGTTTCTTCGTCTTTTTCCTTTTTCTAATCATGATCTCTTTTTTCGAATCATGATTTCATAGAATGTTCAAAGGTAGACAGCGCCGGTATTGACCATGTTGGCTACCCAATTAAACGCACTTCTTATCTTCTTCTCGCCCACATGTACACATAGCTTATCTGGAGTAGCTTTATCTATGGAATGACCTTTCTCTTTGCTCCACTGTTTGCTTTAGCTTGCAACTGTAGAACAAAACGGAACTGGACTTATAAATCATTTGGGGAGTTTTATCTCATTGCATAATGATGATAAAATACTTACATGCGAAGAGACACCGGGATTAGCTCTCACTGGACTCTACCTGAGGGAGCTCAGCATGTAATGCAGAAGCAACCTTTTATTACCTTCACAGTTTGCACATAAAAGGCAGCCTACTCGCTGCTCAGTTGTAGTAGAGAGTGCTTTATGACATTTACCTCAACACCAAGATATTTATGCTGGATATTTACACGTTTCTGATTGCTAAAGGTTTCGCACAAGCCCCTATATTGTCAGCCTTTAATTAATTGTGGAAGCTGGTGGTGAGGTGGCCCTGCAAGCCTAAAGAAAACTCGTGACATGTTTATGACATTAGTGCAGCCGTAGCTGGATTCAAATCGGAGGAGACATTCAGCGACTTAACAGCTGGCCTTAAAAGTGTCTTCATAAAGTTTCCCGACACTCTTACTGACAGCACCAACCCCCACCCCACAAACCCCCAACCCCAACGGCATGACCGATAACAGCACTGGCAGTTTGTGCGGTCTGTGCATCAGGGCAAAAGAGGCAAAGTCTCTTTGCCCTCAGCCCTCCGAGTGAGATTAGCAGTGGCACAAACGCCCGCGCAGGGCCTGAGCGCACGTGCTGACATGCTAACCTGCGGCGAGAAGGTGGCAAAAGGCTAGAGAGGTTGGTCCCCCACCCCACCGCCCCCCCACCAAACGCCTCATCCACCATAGTTCCTGATGCACAGAATATGCAGAGCACAAGAAAATGTCCCGGGGCCGCAAACTACAGTTAGGAATATTAATGCAATAGCAACACTTTTACTCTTTCATGTGGCTGCTCTCGCTTCTGCTCCACTGATAAAGCCTGCGTGGTAGAAGCGAGACGAGCAGATGTGAAATTACTCAAGGGATACTTGTCTGTTGGAGCTGGTTTTTTTCACGCTCCCCCTCTCTCTTTTTTTCTGCCATCCTGGAAATTTACCCATGGAAGCTTCCTCTGTGGTCGGCTGAGAACGATGCTAGCCAATTAAACAGGCAGAGGCCTCACATTAGACCACTGGTGCATTCATTACAGGGGCTCTAGAGGGTCCTGAGGGGTGCTGGACAGCACTGCTAAAATTCAATATCGAAAAATTTTAGAAACATATGACAATATCATGGTATCAGATCGAGATTTAGCATTAACATTAATAAAGTTCATGAGTACATGCTTCCTGAGTACTGACACAGATATGCACTACACTTAGACATAGCTTGTTTTGACTGGACTGTTTTATTCTATTGAGCTTTCCTCAAAGAGAATCTTGCACAGTGTTGCAAACGTTAACCAGATCTTTTCTTTAAAAGTTTGATTTAGACTGATCATTAGACTGACTGCATCACTGTCCATCATGGCCAGAGTACAGAGATCTCATTGTTTTGAAGTAAATGTGTCCCAAAGTCTGAAATCAGTGTGTAACGTTTAGAATGGTCACTACCAAAACACATATTTCCTGCAATTAAGTAAATAATTTTGCATTTTAATGAATAAAATTTTGTGTGTGTTCGCTAGTCGTGCATTGTCTAGTGTTTCTGAGTTCTGCTTACAGTTACCACGATTTTTATTATTAAAACATTCACTACTGTCACGCTTCCAGACTCTTCCCCCGTCTCTATCGCTCCCCCAGACTCCAATTCCCAAAATAGCCAGCTCCGTGACTTCACGGCCACGTACGCTCCAGCGGCCAATCGCGTCCTCCGTTCAATGTCTCCTGAGTTCTAACCGCTTTCACCTGTGGTTAATCAGCTGTGTTTGTATTTATATGGGTTCCCGTGCTATTCCACTTCGCGAGGTATTGCCAACTCTCTTGGATTACCGAGCGATCTCTTATTTCCGTCTGCCTAGTTTCGTGTTTTGACATTTTTGCTACGTTTTTCTGGTTCTCCTCTTTTGCTTGCCCCTTGGGTTCGTTTATCTGGTTGGACTGTGTTTTTGGCCTTTTACCTGGACTGTCTCGTCATCCCCTCTGGTTTGTTCACCCGTCTTTGCTGTTTCTGTGCTGCCTGTTTAGCCTGCTCAGATTTACGATCTTGATTAATAAAACGATTTGTGTTTTAACTCTGCAAGCGTCTGGTCAGTCTTACCGGTGTGACAACTACTAAAACATTTGGTAATGTTTCAGAGACATTATCATCATACTGATTGTATTGGTAGAGGTTCAGTCATTCATTTTTAGAAAATGAATATAATTGGGGTGCAGGATCACACATTTTAAACTTTGCAGTGCTTTGTTTTTTAACTTTTAACTGTTGGCATTAGCATATTATTCCTTTAGGTGCTCACATCACATAAAACCCAATTTGATATCATAAACATTTGTAAACAGTGTTTGAAAATATATTATTCCCTTCCCCAGACCACACAGTCCAAATACAGAAACCATGTAGTAATAACAGCCTATTTTGAATTCACTTCTTCACTTCTTCACTTCTGTGATGCCACCAAAACTAACACATTTACATATTTACCTGTACATACACAGCTTTCTGTAGTTTAAGGAGTTTTAGGAGTCACAATAAAGAGCAACCAATCAACAGATGGAACAGAAATATTATGTTTAATTTTAATGGATAATAGGACTGTAGAAGTGAATTACAACTGATAAATATTTATTAGAAGTGGACCTCAGAGGAAAAAAATATTTCAGAAAACTTGGTGCCATATGACAGATTTGACCGATACTACAAACCAGAGTTTGATGACATACTTAATGTACTGTGGAAGAACAGAATGTTTAGGTGATCTTGAGCTAATGTGGTCAAATCTCTGCATTTTATTGCACTTGCAACCCTACAGAAATAAATGTTGTTGTATTTTCTGGAATTCTAATCCTACATTTTATCTACATGTTTGTATCAGAATCACCAGATATGTACATGACATTATCAGTTGACAAGTGATCTTCAAAATACACACCGCTGAAAATGCACACATAAAAACACTTTCTGAACAGCAAACCACTGCTTAAGCACTGACATAGTTCATTAACTTAACAGGGTTTCATCTACAATATAACCAGTGCCTTTACTAAAGAACCCCAGAGGAACCCTGCACACCTGAGGATCAAACACTGGGACTAAGATATCGAACACTGAGCTGATCTATGGCATGAGTCACAGTAGTGGGTAAGCACCAGACAAAAACCTCCAGTGTGCTTCCAGAGGCACTCTGCCACCTGCTGTATGAGAGAAAGAGAGAGAGCGCTTCTGTGAGTGGTGGATTTTTGGCAGTCACCAGTATACACATCTCTGCCGGTTCAAGTTCCGCACATTTCCCATCATCGGTCCCTACGCTTCTGCCTTGTTACTCCACTCATCTGGCCAACTGAAACGCTTGATTTTTCCATGTGACCTCTCTGCCTAAAACCTGGCACACTCTGGCATTTTAAAATGGCTCTGAGTAAAGAAAGGGGTCATTGCTTTTTGTAAGCGACGTGTGTGATTCTGACATTTGCCTCCGCAATGTTATTCCTGTCAGCTACATTCAGGATGATTGAGCTCAAATAATCACAAATGCTAATGTGCTTGAAGGGACACAAATACACATCTGACCATGCACTAACAACACACACACACACATTCAGTAGCAAGCACACTGGTAGACATGCATGCAAAAACACTCGTTTATGTACACATATGCACAGTACACTGTCAAGTCTGTGCTATTAGAACTGTGACTAACCCACACAAATGTCCCGGAAACATGAATTATGGGGGAATGTGGAAGCTCCACACTGCTGACTGGATAGTTTTGGTTCGTGGACAATTCTCAGACCAGTAGTGACACTTAGGGTTTAAAAACTTCAGCAGTACTGCTGTGTCTGATACACTCACACCAGCACAACACACACTAGCAGTAACCAACCCACACAAATGTCCCGGAAACATGAATTATGGGGGAATGTGAGAGGTTGTCAGCCCCCTTGCCCCGTGCCCCCACATCTACTTCTGGTGAAAAGCTAAATGAAATCTGGATGCGGATAGCACTATAGGTGGAGATAATGTTGTTGGTCCAGTCTATGAGCTCCATTGGTCAAAAGAAAAATCAGTGGGGGTGGTTGTTACAATCTATAGGTATACTCTTGTCTTTAAAAAGGTGCCAGAAAGGATTCATTAGAGCGATGACATAAAACAACCATAGTTTTTCTCAAAAAGCCTTCAAAGAAAGGTTCTTTAATGAGCCATTATATAACAGAAAGGCAAGAGTGTGAGAAACAGAAACTGCACAAACTTGCTTGGGGAAAAAGTGTTTTTTGCCCTCTCCTGTAAAGTTGCCATTTTGGAGATAGCTGCTTTTCTTTGGACAGCTGCAATATACAAAATGCACTGTAAATGGTAATAGTGTAATTCAGTTTACATGTTTTAGAACAAATTGATATTGTACTAAAATTTTCATAAGAAAAATAACTTTCACATCCATCAAAATGTGCTAGTTAGAAAAGTAGCTCGGATTTTTACTGTAGTGTCACTGTGCCTTCATTTACAATCTTATATAATAGATCAATGTAGGCTTTTTACCTGGTGTCTGGCCAAGTCTTTATCGCTTGCTCTCATACACTGAAAGAGCAAGCGCAGCTCCAGTATAGAACCTTTCCATTATCTGGAGGTTCTTTAAACTTTAAAAAGGTTTCTCACACTCTTACCTTTCTGTTATATAATGGCTCATTAAAGAACCTTACTTTGAAGGCTTTTTGAGAGAAACTATGGTCGGTCTATGTCATTGCTCTAATGAATCCTTTTTGGCACCTTTTTAAAGAAAAGCGTATGCCTATAGATTATAACAACCACCCCCACTGTTTTTTTTTTTTTTTGACCAATGGACATCATAGACTGGACCAACAACATTAGCTCCACCTCTATCCACATCCACATTCAGATTTTGTAGATGTAGATGGTGTACATAGGCAGTGTGTGTGCACATATCGTCACTGTCCAATGAAAAACATACATTTCCATTTTTGTTGATTTCTACTTTTAGGTATCATATGAACGCAGCAGCCATTGTTTACATTGTGTGAACATTTTATGAGAAATTGACCAACAGAAAATGTTCAAAATTGCTTGGGACAAAAGTCTGGTTCCATTGACTCACACTCACTTTTGCCCTCTCCTGTAAAGTTGCCATTTTAGTTCTACAATTACAGACTGTAGTCCATGTGTTTCTGTTGCATCTGTTGTTTAATTTGTTCGAGCCTTTTCACCCTTCAATGGTCAGGACCCCCACCGGACCGCCACTGATCACTCTATTAGACACTCCAACCTTGCTGGTCTAAC
The DNA here is from genome assembly GCA_034552555.1 of Semaprochilodus insignis. Lineage (NCBI taxonomy): Eukaryota > Metazoa > Chordata > Actinopteri > Characiformes > Prochilodontidae > Semaprochilodus > Semaprochilodus insignis. The sequence goes on from CM067491.1 coordinate 9,609,690, forward strand.
TTGTAGATGTAAAGTCAAAGATGACAGCTTATTTACTGCTGCACAGTTTGTGTAGTTTGTTGGTCATCCCGTAGTCCTTCATCAGTGGTCACAGGACACAGCCTACAGCGGTGACACTGAGGTGTTTAAACACTCCAGCAGCACTACTGTGTCTAATCCACTCACACCGGCACCATTACGTCAGTGTAACTGCAGTACTGAGAAAGATCTACTACCCAAATAATACCTGTAACAATGTAATACCTGAACAGGATAAAAGGGGTTTAACAAAATATGCAGAGAAACTGATGGACTACAGCATGTAATTGTAGAACTACAGGTACATGTATATATTAGGGGAGTTCTTTAAATATACAACAAGTGTAGATACAAGGTAGGTGTACTAAAGTGCTCATTAATGTATAGTAAATGGTGGTCACACCAAATACTGATCTGGAAATTTTCACTTCATATAATGTATGGGTTAAAACTGAAATACAAGAATTATTCATCTATTTACCAAATACAACAAATGTATTTATTTTGTCTGCTGAGTTGGTTAGAATGCATTAGCTGTTAATTCTGAGTCATTTGCATTCTGTTACATCCATACCACACACACACACACACACACACACACACACACACACACAACCCACACTCATGATACAGAAGGTAGGCTCAGATGTAAGTGGCAGTGTGCCAAGTTTGGGCACTCTTCAACACAGTCAGCTGGAGTTGATGGATTAATGTCCTCCTTCACTCAGAAGTGTAAACCTCTCTCTCTCTCTCTCTCTCTCTCTCTCTCTCTCTCTCGGTCACATGGTGAACGTTGGCCATCTTCAACTTGGCTCAGTAACAGCTGCCGCAGGCCACAAACCGAGAGGCTTGTTTACGGCCTCCACGGAGACTACACGTCCGTGTGGAGCAGACAGGCTCTTCCTGGAGGGGGAGGGAGGATTCTCGGAGCTCAGGAGTGGCTAAAGCTCCCAGCCTGACTTTGTGCCAGGGATAATTCACTGCGAGAATCCAGCCAGAGAATATCAAGGGTAATTGGAGCATCAGGGGTCATATATATTTGTGCATGGAGAAAAAAAACTGCGAGCATGAGCTCGTGCATCTTTGGGGCCACTCGCAGGAGGGGGGAAAACGGACAGCCCTGAGCAGAACAGCTGCGAGAATTAAATTAGAAGCCAATCAATAGCAATTCACAGCTGTCCCAAGTTTTACAAATAACCTTTACTGTGAAAACGCATCGATGAATAAATCAGAGAATATTGCTGTACTTACAGTGAGGTTGGTAAACATGCATCACTGTCCACCTAGGAGGAGAATGAATCTATGTGCTTGACAAAATGAGAGAAAGCAGGATGTTGTTTTTCAATCGCAATTTTGCTCTAATGAGCTTTCTATTCATAACTATCCCTTAACTGCACCGATTTTCATTTGCAAGCGTCTCATAGATTCTCGCTATCATATAGGGGCCTTTTGTCTTGCAGCCAACAAGCTGTTTATTTATATTGCTTTAAATCTCTGATCACTGTGTACTGGCAAACATTTTAGGCTGTTTGCAGCTCCAGGCTGTAGTCATGTTGCTAGATGCTATCTCATATTTTCTGTTCCAATAATAAACATATTCAGGTACGGTAACAAGATAAGAATGGAGGGCTTTTGTTTTTCCAAATTTGACATCCACATACCATCCCTCTGAGGAATCATCCTTTAAGGATCTGACTGACAGCGAACGAGGTAAGCTGCAATATGTTTCTTCCCTCCTTGCACGCAGCACTCTAGTGGATGCAACATGTAAACACATATGATATCTACCTAGTGGCATTTCACAATATAGATTTTATTATGTAGGCAGCGTACCTCTGGAGTTGCATTTGTTTTTTATGAAGTAGCTGTAATGCTTATTAAATTCCCCTCTTGCGTATGTGGTTCTAGTTCTCATTGTTTTTCCCTTTCTGCTAGGTCTCATACCATTTCCCCTTGCTGTATCTAACACTTTCCACCTATGCTGCGGTTGGCCACACTATTTGCTAACCACGGTCTTGTGGGCAGGTCTGCCTCCACGTCTTCATGTCATTGTTCATTATCACAGAATTTCCTGGCCTTGACATGACAGAGAAGAATCCCCCCTCCCCCCCAGCTCATCACAGCAGAACTCTACGGGGAGCAATTTGACTCCCGCCATCTCTCTCACGAAAAGAACAAATCGGGGATGTAATAAGATTTGCGTCTGGGCCGTGGTAGCATTGTCTAAAAACGCATCGAAGGTTTGACATGTTAATCCGTAATAAAATGTAATTAATTAAGTTTTAAAGTCTCATTTCAGCGGCAGACTTAAGTAATAGGATAAAGTCCACAGATGAGCGCTTTACCATCAAGTCCGTATGTTTAATTAGAAGAGTTCTTGGAAATCCACAGTGGTGGAGAATTGGATTTATTCTGCTGCTTATCTGCTCTGACAGGTTTAACATGCATGCGCTCTCTCGTCAGGGCCTGGGATGCAGTTGGAGAGAGTGGCGGCGGAGATACGTCTCTCCTCTGCTTGGTCACGCTCCTGTTGTCGAGTTTGATGGGACGGGAGGACGGCGATTGATTAGAGTCTCTGGCCAGCAGCCGTCAGACGGACACGCGTTTTTAGGTTTCATTAAAATCTAATTAAAACAGCCTTTTAAGTTTTAGTAAAACATTATGTTCATTTGCCCTCATTCTGATGACCAGCCCATTAAATTCAAAGCATGCTCTTTTTTTTTTTCCCCCGGCTCTGGAAGCGATGCTTCACACGCAAAGTTCTTCAAAGGGGTTCCCTATGGTTTCCATGGCTACATCATCCCTCTACTTTCCAACTCAGTGGTTAGTCTGGTGAAGATGAGTGACAGCAGCATGTATGCGAGTCTGGTACGCTCAGGGTATTGAGCTGAGACATGAATATGGGATGTCTTTTCACACCCCCCATCACTGCCGCAGGTTCCGCAGGCTGGCGGAGGGAGGCGGGGTTGTGGGAGGGGGTGCTAGTTTTCCTAATGACTTTCTTTGATCCTGTACCTCTCAATTATGCATTGCCAATCAGGTTCTCTGCCATCAGCATTCACTTACAAAGTTGATAAGTGCATGTGATGGAATCCTAATCACTGATGTGCTTTGGAAAATGAGACCCAGTCTGTGAAATCAGGTCTGATTGCACTCAATAAACAAATACATTTCACGAGGACAGAGCATAATCAAGATTAGCCAGGATATGTGACCCTGGTGCTCCAGGCATGTTTGCGCATGTGATTTGAGAATTAACTGCAGCACCGGCAGAATATAATGCGATTGTCTGGTAACCTCTCCCTGTCACCATCCAATTTCCACATCAAGTGGTGACGATGATCATAACCGCAACAAAGACAAAGGAAAATCCCATAGGCTAAAGTTACCCCGCCAACCCCCCCCCCTCTCTCCAAGGCTATGCTTTTCTTTTTCGTTATCTCTCAAGGGAAGATATTAACTCATCCTGCTTTTTGCTCTTCAAAGCATAGTGAAGGATGACTGTCAGCTCGATGGCCTCAGCCTGATTTGGCTTCTACTCACACTCTGCCATTGCCTTTTTCACAACTACTCAAAAAACGACATATTAAAAGGTAATTACTAAGGAGAGAGTGCACATTATATTTCAGAGAGATCACAGTTGGAGCACGGCAGGGGGCCCCGGCGTGACATCTTCAAGCCACTCCCAGCTCGCTGTCACTATTACACCCAAACCATGTCTTCCTCCTCTGTTCTCTCTGCCTCCCAGACAGTGCTGCCTATTCTCATTCTCTTTAGCACATTAGTACGCCATCTCTCTGTCTCCTTCTCTTCTTTATCTCTCCGTTTTGTCTTAATTCTTCCCCTCTCTTCCACTTTAATGCGCTCTCACTCTCTGATGTCCAAGTTGCTGACACAGCCCAAACTGCCTGGCGCAGGTAAACAGGGGTAAACAAACACAAGAATAGCATTAGCCATTACCCACAGAGGCAGTGCGAGAGACCAGCCATTTGGACTTCCTCTTTAACAAGCGCTGTGTGGGTTCTGTTTACTTGCATTGCCACCTACTCATTGCTCACGCGAACACACACATACACATACACGCATACAACACAACAGCGCAGAGGCTACTGCTCATTAGTGGCACAGAGGTGGTTGTGACTCAGCCAGCCCTCACATGGACCCCATCTAACACACATGCCCTCCACAAACACTCGTTTGTCCAGTATCCTTTAGCGCATTAGCAAATCCTTTCAGACCTTCATTTTCTGCGGGGTGAAATCCGGCTTCAGTATCACCATTAGAGGGTCCCGGCTGACTGATTAAAATACAGAGTGCATGCAGAGGCAGAGCTTGCCTTCATGAGTAGCGGTATTGGCCGTTCACACTTGCCGTTTTGTGTCCTGGTGTGCTCGTTCATGTGCTTTCTAGTAAGCATCCAAGTGTTCCATTTCTCAAACAAGCCAAAGCACAGAGCTCAAGAACAAGGCAAGCACACACTAAACTCACACTTGCTCAAAAATTGCATCCAAGAGTCTATATCGCTTAACTTGCCGTTTCAGAAATATTGGGGCAAAATGTTAGCAGCGTGAGAATGCTGTTATAACTGCATGTGCCACACACTTGCAGTCTTAACAAGCACTTTAACTTGCTTTCTACAAATCCAGAAGTAGTGTGTACTTAAGTAGTGTGCACTTACAAACAAAGGCACAAACCAAGTCTGGCTGCAAGCAGGGCTTAAAGGGGACCTATTATGGTTTATTTTTTTCCATTTTCTGTAGTGTGTTATGAAGCTTTCTGTGCATGTAAACTGTCGGCACAGTTACGAAGCGCGAAGTACACAAAGAAACCCTCTCCCACAGAAACCACTTTTCTCAACTGCCTGAAACGCTTCATTGGAATTCAATCCCTTTTCTCTGTTACAAGGTGACATCATCTCATGGCATCAATCCTTATTGCCTCCCATAGGCCAGCTTGGCATGCTCTCACATAACACAGCAATGCCTGGAGGCCAAGAAGAGTTTGTTTTGTAGAAGGTTTTGCATGTTCAGAAAACAGCATTGTAAGAATAGCCACAGCAGTGTTTACAGCTGCTCAAGAGAGAAGGGTCTGTCTGCAGACAGACAGAATTGAAATCAATAAAAAGGTTTCTTTCATATTTTTTTATACAATTCTAAAACTTCACAGTAGATCTATTTAATCTTTATGTTTTTTCAGCGGTCAAAATTTCAATGTATCCCAAACTTTTTTTGCCACTGGGTGTGGTGACATGTGAAGTAGGGCACAATCCTTGTATGGTTTAGATTTTTTTTATATTGAATAATTCCTTCGTTTTCACAATGTTCAGTTAAATACCTAATTAAATTATGGCTCAGTCTTTTACTAGACAACATAAATTGTCATCATCCAAAGCATGCTGCCCCATAGGTGATGACTGAGGAGCTGCTCCAAGCATTCAGGTTAAAAGGACAGTTCAAATTTCAATGTTTTTTTTAGTTAACATTCAGTTAAAATTTTTGGCAGTTTAATAGCTTTAGTGTAATGTTAATTTCTGTCAGAAGAGAATCAGACCATATTTATTTTGATATACTGCAATTTTGATGCCCACACTGACAAATCAGGAATACTGAAAACAGCAAACTAACTAAACAAATTCCATCAATTAAACCATTAAGACAGAAACAGAAAGGTTATTAGTTTTAATCACATTTTCATTATATTCACGGCTGGAAACTCCACATAATTATCCTCACACTGGATACGGCCATGGGAAAAGGCTCCCCCTTGTCTGAAGTGCCAATTTAACCTCTGTCTTCAAGAAGTCTAATCTTAAAAGTCTAATTCTCTATTACTTTAAACTGCCAGCTAAGCTGATGACTTGTCTGACGTAAGACACCCGGCTGTGTGTTGCCAGCCACTGTATCAATTTCACTGAAATAAAGTTTTGACAACTTCTTCCATTTCTAAGGTGGGTGATACTAAAGTACTCTCATACTAAAGTATGATACTGCCAATCATGATGTGTTTTCTTACAGCAGAATGGTAAAAATCTCCCTTTATATTCACCAGAATTTAGCTTTGATGCTGAATAAATAATAAATAAATAAATTGCGGCAAATATATGTGAGAGAAATGAACTACTTTTCCTTCTATCCTCTGTCTTTGCTTCTGAGACACACACACAGGCCCAGACAGCCACAAGAGATGCTCTACAATGAACAGCTGGTATATTTGGATCAAAAAAAAAGTTTTAACTTAAACAAGTTTGTGTTCGGGCTGCTGTAAAATTAACTGTAACTTAAAGTTAACTGAATTTCCAATAGTAAGTTAACAGGACAAGAATCTGTGTTTTATGCCCAGAAACTTTTACTTCAGGATCAAATAACTCAAAATATTAAGGCATTGCAGATACTAACTTTTTAAAGTAAAAAAAAAAACAAAACTTTTTTTACAGTGTGGCAGTTTATTTAATTCCTATGCAAAGGTTTTCAAATACTGTATATAGTATGTGTACACTATATGAATGCAGGACATATGCATATTGAACATATTAACCTCTAATCTCCAAAATGACAAACTGATAACTTTACAGCAGAAGGAGGAAAAACATAATAAAACATAGGTATCATGTGGGTGGTGGATCATCCTCAGCACTACAGTGACACTGGCGTGGTGGTGGTGTGTTACTGTGTGTTGTGCTGGTGTAAGTGGTTCAGACACAGCAGTGCTGCTGGAGTGTGTGACTGTGTCCACTGTGTCCACTAACAGATCACTATATTAGACACTCCTACCTTGCTGGTCCCCCTTTTAGATGCAGAATCAGAGATAACAGCTCATCTACTGCTGCACAGTTTGTGTTGGTCATCCTCTAGTCCTACATCAGTGGTCATAGGACGCTGCCCAAAGGAGGCTGTTGGCTGGATGTTTTTGTTTTGTGGACTATTCTCAGTCCAGCAGTGACACTGAGGTGTTGAAATACTCCAGCAGCACTGCTCTCTCTGATCCACTCACACCAGCACAACACACACTAACACACCACCACCACGTGTCACTGCAGTGAAAATGATCCACCACCCAAATAATACCTGCTCTGTGGTGGTCCTGTGGGGGTCCTGACCATTAACAAAAAGTGAAAGGGGATTAACAAAGTATGCAGAGAAACAGATGGACTACAGTCTGTAATTATAGAACTACAAGGTGCACCTATGTGGTAAGTGGAGCTGATAAAATGGATAAAGAGTGTAGACACATTGAGGTACATAAGGCATGTCTGCATAGTTGATCTCTGTAGAGGATATGGCTTGGGGCACTTGTGTTCCTGGACTTTCTGCTGCAGGGTGAGAGAAGGAGATGTTGGAAGTGTAAAGCAGGGGAAAGGCTGTAATTCAGCATGACTCTCTCTGCAGATTAATTCCTCAGTGAGCCTCTGCTCAAAGTCCAGGCCTAATGAGGTGCTCTGACCTCAGCCAGGTTTAATGGAATAATAAATGTATCGATGCTTTGAAACCTGAAAGGCTTCCCGTTGAAAAAACACATACACACATGCGCACGCACACACACGCTTACTAATTGAATAGGCTCACATATACAAAATTCCTCCTTGCTGATTCAGTGCACCTCCTTATCATTGACTATCCATGCGAGTAACGGCTGAGGATGCTTTGACAGACAGACACAGAATATAAATTCATACCACAAGACTTTACATTTCTGTATCTCAATAGACTTGTACATTTGCTCCCACACAGTCACATTAGTGACTGTAGCACAGCAGTGTATCAGGCTTGTGACGGAGGTGACGCTGGAAGTCGTGCCGAGACAGATTCAACATTTAGCTGTTTTATCGGAAAATAAATCTATTTGTCTGTTATTTGACTCCGAGGTATATTTATGTTCCCTGCTATATGAAGTGCTGTGTCAGGGAGCCTCTGTACAAGTTCCTTTGCTCCTGATTGGGTCTGCTCAGGCACCACCTGCTCATTACCACCCACACCTGTTCCTTCTTCATGGACTCATTAGGTTTCACATATATATAGACAGTATATTCCCCAGTTTGCTTTCGTTCTTCATGAATTTCTTGCTTATGCAACAAGCAGTGCTGAGTTGTATTTCCAGATGCCATGAATATCTGAGTTTCTCGTTATTGCATTTTGACCATGCCAGCCTGTTCTCTTGTTCGCGATGATAGATTTGCTATGATTAACATTTCTGCATTTCTATTCCGTTGGATCATCATGACATTTTCATGCAATGCAAAGGAAAGCAGCTGTGTTCAGATGATATAGGGACTGAAAACAAAGTAAACAAATGGAGATACTTAGGTATCCACATTGACCATGCTTGACACAAACAGTCCAAATAAAGCTTATTCACCTATGCGCTAATGTCACCTATCAGTGCAGGATGTTACATACAGAGCCAAAGAAAACAAGAACAAAATCAGAGCACAGTCAAAGTCAAAGAAAGTAAGCATGTTTTTATATAGAACCTGCCCGATCAATAATGAAAGGATAAAAAAGGAGAGGAGACATTAAAAAGTACTCGGGAAAAAAGAAATCTCTATGTTCTGAAGGCGATCTCCAGACTCCGCAGTGATCTACTGATTGATTTTTTTAAGCTGGTGCTTTGGTCATTCTGAGGGGTTTGACATTCTCAGCTCCACAGATACCAGTCCCATCTGTACTGGGCCAGATTCTTACTAACTAATTCCCAGCACAGTTTTTAACTGCATGTGGGCCCCATATCTTGTTCCATGAGCTCATATTTTCTCGATTAAGAGTCGCAGCACAAAGCCTCCCGCATCCCTCTGAGGCAGAAACATTGACTTTCCTCTGTTCGTTTGAAAATTTTCTTTGGGTTTGTTAACATCCCCAATGCCTGCCTTCAAAATGCACTATACATTTCATGTCTCTCATTGTAATTCGTCTTGAGGGGAGCATAAACCTCTGAGTTTCTGGAGGCGTACTCGAGACGCTGATGTACCTGCTACCTGGTTACCTAGGTGATGTGCCTCTAAGCAGTGTTTCAGGATATTGAGTTTCGACAGAATGTCTCCAATCAGACTCCAGCCTGCTCTTGCCTCCTAAACTCCATGCTCCATGCTCCTATAAAGTGTATCTTGCCAGTCAACATGATAGTAGCATTATTCACATGGCAAAGTCCAGACCTGAGAGTCTGACAGAAGCCCACTGCTCTGAGGAACACAGAGCTAAAAGCTTGCCAAAGCAATAAAGGCAACACTTAATTGGAGACTACCACCATAAGGACCTCATAACACATGCACAAGCTTTAGATAACAAAAAAGCAATACTTCAGTATTTATGAGCCACTTATGTCTGTATTTACAAAATGATATACAATTTCAAGGACATTGTATTGACATAAGGGACCTTAAAGGGGATATTTTCTGTTTTTTTTCTGTTTTTTATTTGCCTGTAGTATGTTATGCAGTTTTTTGTGCATGTAAATGGTCTGCAAAGCCCAAATTCCAGGCTTTATCCGTTGTTACATGATGATGCAATCTCATAGCACAATCCTTGTTGCCCACCTACTGGCAAGCTTAGCACATCTACACATGATGCAAAGCAACTACTGAAGGATGGGAGTACAAGCAGATGCTGTGTTGTGCCTTGTGAGGGGAAGTCTCCTTTGTATACTCTGCCAAAGGTAGAACAACATAAAAGTCAGTGGTTGAAATAATTTTTACCACTCTTCCCTCCACTGTTCCAAACATTTTACTGTGTGCTGGGCACTTCACAGAGGACTGCTTCAGAAACCAGCCACAGCTCTCCTAGGTACTCCTGAGGTTTATGACTAAAAGCTGTATTGTTACAGTCACCATCCACTGTAGGTTTCTGAAAACTGGCTAGCTAGTACCTGCTATTGCCCATTCTAATCAGAAAGAGTGGGAGAGCTGACCAGTCAGAGCACTCTGGGCTTGGGAGACACAGGAGCTCAAGACACAGGGAATTTCAGACAGAGGGTGAATACAAATGTACAGTACAAAAAAATATATTACAAAAACAATGTGTTTTTGGAACACTGATGTATGTAAATATATTCTAATAGACCCCAAAAATAAATCAGCATAGCAGGTCCCCCTTAAACTAGTGTAAAAAAGTGTTTCTTTGGAAACACTGTTGAGAAGTTCCATTCCCAGGTAATGGAAATTATGAGGCAGAGGGCTAATTAAGAATGTTATGTCATAGAACTGCCTTAGAACTGATATATGATGTATTGCTTTTATAATATCTTAATAATATGTTTTATTTGCTATATATTCCAGCTCCAGATAAAGCAAACATAGTGTTACACACCAAAATGCACGGATCCATCAGGACACAAAGCATCACTCGCTACACTTTTTAACTGCTACATTTGTGTAGCAATTTATTAAACAACAATCAATGATTACTGCATATATATTATATTCCCTCGGCCTCTGCCTGCCTCTTTGTTTAGGACCCTGTCATGCCCCTCTGTAATGTTTGCTTGGCTTGTGCTGCTGTGCTTCATTGTCAATCTGTTTAATAAAACTCTTTAGTTCTGAACACGCTGAACCAAGTTTGTTATTCCTGACAACTCAACAGCACTGAATCTAGCAGAACCCAAGCTGACTCTCGTTTTGAGGTAAGGCAGAGTGAAAACATTCGATTGAAAGGAATCTTAAATAAGAGTAGAACCAAGAATAGGGTTGTTATACCCACCGACCAAAATGGTACAGTCTGAGGGCAAACAGGAAAGGTCTTAAGCCATCCCTGGGGTCAATTTGTACACATCCCTTGATTAATTTGTAGAAGATGTGAGCAATACAGATTTTTGCATTGTGTTTTTGGCGTCTAAATCACATCTTTTCTGTAGCTGTAGACTATGACAGGATGACTATATTAAAAAAAAAAAACAGTCAGCATACTTTTAAAGCGCTTAAGGCATATACATACATATCACTGGAATCATAACAAAACCAATACTGTGTCTCCAAAATGATAACTTAATAGGAGAAGGAAAATACATTAAGCTTGATGTAAGCCAAAGGAATTGGACACTTTTCTAAAGTAATCTTGGGCTATTTCTTTTGCTCTGTTAATCATGAAATTTACGCACAATGAAAAAGTCACCAGACAAATTAAAATTATATATATGAGGTTTCAAAAGCAGTGATTATGTAGTCAGCAAGGCACACACAGAAAAACTAATTACTATATGAGCTCTTTATTGTATGGCACATCTCTTCGAGGTTTTTGAAGGCTGATTGCTGCAGGCTGTCCATTGCTTTGCCGCAGCATGCATTTAGGCTCCTTATTCTAAACAGATCTCTTGATTTAGACAAAACATCCAAAAAATGGCTGCTAACAACACTGTGGTTTTAGAGATTTGCAGCTTACACAAACATCAGCAACGTGACAGCTTATATTCAAACTATTGAAACATGAATGAGAAAATTATAAAGCAACTAGATTCATGGTTCTTAGAAGTCAAGCATAACAACACTGTGGGAAAGACATAATTAAGAAGATTCATATTCACCTACTTACGTACATTTAGTCTCACTGCGCTAAACAAACCTTTCATATTTGATAAAAGTTACGAAAATGCTGTTAAAGATATCTGGAAGTGGGTTCATTAGCAGACTCTTTGAAAATACTGTAAGTCTGGTAACTGGTATTACTCATTTGCCTGAATTATAATAAGATGAGTCACAGGATCATGAGAATTAAGTCAACCATGAATACATGGGTACTTTTTGCACATACGTTTAACATGTACCTGTTAAAGAAGACTCTGAAAATATCATGTGTGTGCAAACACTCAAGCTGTTAGGGAAAATTAAAGTTAAGTTAAGTCATGTGAATGTATTTATCATCTAGGAATGCTGTCAGACAATGTCATTTCTGAGAATTTCTGTTTTTTAAAACATGGTCACAAAGACATTTGCATAGTGCTTTGACATGGCACTTATCAGTACTGTGCTTATTATTATATGTGGAGATGAAAAGGCTTTGTTTGTTGGTGCCTGCAAATCAGTAAAACAAATAATTCAAAAACTGTTCATTTCAGGGGGATTTTCTTTCACCCAACCACTGGGGTGTTGGGTGATGTGCTGTTTGCGGCCATGGGGAGAGAGGATTTAAGGGTAAGTAAATAAACAATTGCTCACTAAAAAATGTTCATCATGTATTCCCATCATGAATTTGGAAAAATGAGTGCAATTATAAAATAGAGACACACAGTGGAAACATACATGAATAGAAAGAGAAAAACAAAACAGTGAGCTGTCAAACTATTAAAACAATCATGAATGATAACATTTGTCCTATTTGCAGATTTGCCAAATTTACAGATTTATGAATGGACAAAATAAGCTTATCCATAGGTGTTCTGTAGCTCTCACTGTCTAGCATAGTCTGAAGAAGACACTAAAGATAAAAGCCATTCTAAGCTGTACACTTCCTTAACAGCCATATAAAAGCGGTACATGGCATGAGGGCTCCAATCGCAGATGTATAAGCAGCTGAGCTTCAGCCTGCGCTATTGTGGATGGTTAAAAATGTCAAACTAGGAAAGTGCATTAACGACTTAAAACCATCTGTGCCATTAATCATTCAATGTGTGAGCTAATGTTAATGTTAACTTTGACAGCCCTACAAGACATTTCATCAGTTTACAGCAGAGATAACAGTCAGTTACAAAAACTCTCAAAACGTCTTATTTCCCACCGTACATTATGCACACTCTAAAATTAATGTCAGTCAGCCATAAATCACATTAGACTTTTTTTTTTTTTTTTTACAGCTAAATAAATTTAATTTTAGAGCTAATTTTAGAATATCTATGAAAGATTATTAATCTTTACAGTAAATAACTACAGCATTCAACATCTTGCAGCCTTATGACATCATGCATCTAGGAATTTCCGCTTTAGGGCTATATGCATTTGGGGATATTAAAGCTGATTTTAAAATCAGTACTACATTTTATGATCTTCCACACATAAAAATCAACATCTTTGTTGATCACATGGAATTTCATAACCTCTTTAACCTCTTCAAATTTACCTAAACTGGCAACAGAGGTAGGATTTATGGAGTAATCCATGGTATGCATTAGAATATAACATGGAATTAGAATAAGGTCTGGATTCAGGGCTATAGGATCAGGTCATAATCAGGATTACATACTTCTCTATAATCCCACAACTTGGAACTTGTTAAAATTACTCTATTTGGGGCTTTATCTGGGTACCACTCCTACTACCAGAACCCATCATAATCTGAAATTAAAGGAGACAGAGAAATTTAGGAGGAGTGGGGAAGGGCAGACACAGACATCAACTTTGTTGACCTTACAAGCTTTCTAGGGGGGTTGGCTGTGTATGCTGTAAACGTATCGCAACCATACACAACAATATGACCTCCAACCATCCATCTTCAGCATTCTTTCAAACCAACCATTCAAACCAATGTGCAGGTGCTAAAAAGGTATTAGCATAGCTTAGAGTAGTTACATTGTATACAGACAACTATTTTGGCAAATGCAAAGCATTTATGTCATGGGTATGTGTATATGGGATTTTGTAAGGCTCCACTGAATAGAATATGATTGGGTATAATACAGATTTTTACAGAAGTGAAACATCGTGGATAAAGTTGAAACAGGTGTGTTTGACTCACTAAGCTGTCCTGCATTCCAGCCATCCCCAAATGGACTTCGTCACCCTTGCCTAGGTCCACTATGGTCTTGCTCTGGGATGTATAATCCTGAGCCAAATGCAAAATGCACTTCTTGAACTATTCTTTCAATAGCATCTTTGCTGTGGCTTCTGGCTTTTGGTCACATGTCAACACATGTCAAGAAAGCTTACAGTAGTAGTCATCTCAGTAATCATCTTTGCATACTCCCAAACATCAGATGCAGGGTTCCGCAGTGAAATTGACAGCACTGACTCCAACGGTCATAATTCAAGAAATGATTTTATGTCTGGATCCAACTTGGGATGTGGCATCATAATCTTTATACATTGCTGACATCTCACAATCCATAAACTTGACATTTTCATATTTGCCAGCCCAAAAGCATCTTGCTCTCAGTATATATAAGCTATATGCTATATTTGATTTTTCAAGCATGTAGAAACCCCATCTTACTTCTTAACCTGAGTCCAATGCTGCGACAAGGAACAGACTGAAGTAAACAGAGCTCTATTATTCTGGCTCTCTGGCTATTACTTGCTCTGTTCTGTTGTTTCCAGGAGGTCCTGAACACACTTTATACTGGGCACTGAAGTGGAATGTTCACAATTTCTCTTTGCAATGAGCAGGAAATTGTATTCCATTCTTATACCATGACAAAAGAACTAGTACTGAATACAAGGCATGATTTTGTCCAACCTTTTAAAATCAGCTATAACCAACCTGGGTTTAAGGACTGCTGTATTAGAGGTTACAGATTACAGTGCTGACAGCCAAATACTGCATCCCAAGTATGACTCAGTAGAAATTGTATTCAGATTTTTAAAATGAGTTTATTTTTATTATCTGCATAAAAATCATATGAATTTTCTTTTTACATAAAAAAATCAGTTTTATTAAAAAATGCACACCAAGCATTAGCAAGGTATAACAAAGGGAGAACATACTACTTAAAAAGAAAAACATAAATAGTTTCTAAGCTGGTATTTAATTCCATCTTTTAAAAGTAGTATACTGTAAAACTAATATTTAATATAAACAACTGAACTCTCCAACTCCAGTATGTACTTCTTTTCCCCATTCAAAAACACTGCTCCCAAAATTAGCTCATATCCATCATTGCTGCTGTTCCTGTCACTGTCAGGGCACTCTGACCCACTGCGTTCTGGGATTTCCTCAGTCAGCTTATAATGTAATAAGGATGATCTACCCTGAGCCTGTTTAAAACACATTACATATAATGAACTACCAAAAAACTCTCCATCTAAAACTGTGCATCTCTTTAGACTATAAAAATGAGTATTTTGTTTAAAATATTATTTATTTTATCTATCTATCTATCTATCTATCTATCTATCTATCTACACACACACACAGTGTATATATATCTTCTGCATGAGGTTGCAAATGTTTCTGAGGCATAAAAACTATTTTCAATAAATCAAATCATATTTAAGATAGCTTTTTGATGCAGATATGTTTTTTCTCTCATTAGATAAATCCAAGATAATCCAAGATGGCTAACAATACCGATTTTTTGGTATTGTTAGCCATCTTGGATTACAAGCCTCAGCGAGTGAAGCAATAGGCCTTATGACTCGTCCATCTAGTGGTTTGAGGTATATGTCACATTACATGTACCTTAAATGAACTATTATGATGAACTGGAGGCCTTGCATGAAAGGGCTAGACCATACATCTACTGCTATATTACACCAGCCTGCATGATACTGAACATTAGTCAAATGTGCCAAACTACAGTCATTTAGCATTTGTTCAGTGGCTCCTAGTTTAGCACTTTGGAGATACCACTGGAGGCTCTTAATCACCATAACCTTTGAAACACACTGAATAACCATTTTCATTCCCATTTCAGTGCAAAGAGCTCTAATATTTATGGATGGCTAGAAAAAGAATAAAAGGCAGTTCGATTTTGACACATAGATATTCAGATGTTGCCTCTACTGTATTACTGATAAACATGGTATTGAGAAACTTCAGTACGAGTCATTTTGTGCCCCTTTATGCATTTGTGTAGGTTTTTTAGGTCATGCATTCTAGGGTTAAACTTTTGTATTAAATATATCTAATGGTGCTTTATTAGACGCTCTTCCATTAAAAGATAAAATCTCTCTCTTCATTTCCAATGTTACGGTCAGTGCTCTCTAGGAGTGGCTTGCTCTTCATTAATGTTATTCATCTAATGTAATGTAATGTAATATAATGCAATGTATGTAATCAATGCAATGTAAAACTGGACAACATCTAAACATTCTCTGAAAAGCTGAAAAGTAGTTTTCTTTGCATATTCTCATCATCTTGTGCTACCATTTGAAATTGTTTCCCATTTAGGTAGAAGAGACTGTGTTAATATTATGGTTTAAAAAAAAGCCAAAAAGCTGCAACTGAATATGTTTTGATTTACAAATTAGAACTTGAGGTAGTTTGCCTACAAATGAGGTAGCAGAGCACGTGTTTTGTATTATAATGTGTTAGACGATGTGTTACAGAATTCAGCATGCCCTTCCTGCCATGCTGCATCTTCCCTCTGAGATAGAGAGACAGAGAGAGAGGAATAAGCCCCAAATCCTAACATTGGCTCATTTGATGTTGGTGATCTGATACATATATAGTGTGCATTTAGGAAAAACATAATACAATATGAGAAAAGCAGAAAGAACATAATCTCTTGTTGTGGTACAGATTATGTGGAAGCTAGAAAAAAATAGAATATAACACAATGCGATGTTGTGCGATGATAGATCAAGCAGTGATGTCATAAAATGCAATGTAGTGCAGGCATGTTTCATAATTGTACATGGTGCAAATTGGGGAAAGGAGTCAGACTGAGTAATGACAGTGAATAAAAGAATGGTGGCACCAAAGGAAAAAAGGCACAATAGTAAGTACATTATTCATATAATAGTCAATTATATTAACTTACTAATATATCACAGTATGATACCAGCAAAGAATTACAAACAGCGGTTAAAGACATGCTGTTCCTGGTATTTTGGTAAAATGCCCAAAAACATGCTGTTTCCTTTGCACTCCGGCACAGTTACCACCGATACTTATACAGTTGTCTTACAACAGCAAGGTTTTACTGCAACAGTGACAACAAAAAGGCCCTGTGATGGAGTGGTGGCCTGTCCGGGGTGTTTCCAGCTTTCTACCCAATGAGTACTGTGATAGGCTCCAGAACCGCTTGACCCCTTACACCCTTTACGATCCAGAGGGATAAGCAGCTTAGAAGATGAATGACTGAATGAACAACAACATAAGGAAAGACCGTTTTTAATCTCAGGTTTGAACTCAGGTAGGTGCTCAATCTCAGTTTTGGTTTCAGCCAAGAATTTTCCATTTGCATATTGCGTGTAAATTTCAGACAGGTTTAATTCTTGTCATTTTTTCTGCATTTCTGAGCCTCCTATTGCTCATACTATCACTTTCTTCCTGTCATACTGCTGCTGATAAAGCAGCTCCTAAGACCAAACTCCGAGCAAAAATATGGATGCGTGAAATCAGCAAATCTGAGAACAGGTGCACTGCTAAGCTTTTCCTTTAAAGCATCAAAGGAGCTCTGACACTCTGTGAACCTCATTGCACTGTAACTCATTGCACAAGTAACAGGTTTGCCCCAGAGGTGTTGCCAGCGTTATGCAGTGGACCGGCGGCCTGCAGGAAAAACCCTCCATGTATCTGCTATAATAATTAAATTACTTAAAGGAACCTTAGAATTGTGAAATGTTGGATGGGTACTTCATCACTTTGGTGCCACTGTCAGTAGAATCATAAATTTGTGTTACAAAAAAAAGTAATTGTCTCAGGAAAAATGTTGTTAGAACAACAATATTGTTGATTTCCACTCATCCACTGCCACCTCTTATTAACTACCCGAGGCTTTGAAACCTTTGACTGAGTGTAAAAAGAGAAGGCACTTTTATTTGTACTTCAGTCCAGATTGCAGTAGGCATTTGAGCTACTACTCTCTTGAATCGCACCTTTCCAGGTGTTTTGTCATATGCTCAATGACCCCTCTCTTCTGTGATGGTGGATCTCTGCAGTATGTTTCAACGTGTGACCAACACGATGGATTTCATGCTTGACCTTATTGTCTTTGCGGTTGATTTCATTGACAGCTGCAAAGATATCTGAACATGGACAGTAAACAATGCTCATAAATCTGTATGTTGGTCACTGGTACCCCTGGTACACTGGTACTCCATTTAGTTTGAAGTGCAATTTGAGCGGAATTCGTTTTAGAGTAGATTCTGGAATATAATCTGTTATGGACTTGACTGAGAATTTATACCAATCTTACCCCAGATTACCACAGAACATTATACCCTGGATAAAGATGTTAACATTATGTGACAGACTTAATAACAATAAAAACATGATATTTTTTTTGCATTATTGTAGGTTTGATTTGAGTAGCACTGCTATTAGAGAGTTACAGAAGGTAAGTCAATTATTACAGACTAAGAACTGCGGAGATCATAAACTCACTAGATTAAATTCCTAGTCAGTATCTCATGAGCAGTCACTTAAATTATAGGTAAAAGTATTTACAGCTTTAAACGGGACTGCAAGTTAATCTGTGAATATGTGTCCCATACATCTATCATGACTTACATGATGCTTGCACAGGTGCTCTGGAACTTCATCTGGGATGGCCAGGGGTAGCCAGTACCACCCTCCTGTTAAACTAGGCCATCCCTCTGGCCACCCTTATTAAACAAAGTGAGACAGCTTGCCCTGTTTTTCTATCAAAATAAATAGCACGCTTTCTGAGCTGTAAATGCTTAATATACTGCTGTGCAAATTAATAAAGAGCAAATAAATAAACGCACTCAATATCGTGACCTTAACTTTTTTGCTTGCTGCTTTCCACCAATAAATGTGTATTCATTAGTGTAGTATGTAAAAAAATAGCTTAAATTCCATAGAGCGACAGACTGTGAGGTATCTGCTCTGTCTGTCAATAATTATAGAGATATATGTCATAATGACCTGTCCATATTCCAGTATCTTTAAGAGTCCAACTTTAAACCAATGAAGCTTAATGGCAGTTTAAGTGAGAGTTATACTGAAGTTTCACCTGACTAACTACCAGGTGACATTAGTCACAAACAAACACCTTAGTTTCAAGGGCTTCCTACTTGATAGATTCTCTTTTGAATTTCTATTCCACCTTAACTGACTTAGTGGTTACATTCTGGTGCCTGTACAAGATTTAAGGTGGGCAACCCTAGCCACAGCACCTGGGGAGCAGCTAGGGGTTAGGTGCCTTGCTCAAGTACAGCTTCAGTCATGTTCTGTCGGTTCAGGGGATCAAACTGGCGACCATCCAGTCACAAGGCTGGTTCCCTAACCTCCAGCACGAGACTGCCCACCACCAGCCCACCACTGTCCACTGGCTGTCCTAATAAGTCAGTTCTAATATATGCTCAAAAGAATGTCATTAACAAGGTTTTCATTTGCCACCCCAATAAATTCGCTGGGCCTAACTTGGCCATCCCTCTGTAACAGTTCTGGCTGTGCCTGTTCTCACACCTGCTTATTACTGATACTCAACTCCACACCAGACACCAAACTATTCTAGGTAGTCACACATCCACAGAAGAGAGATTGACCACCTGTATTAGGGGGTATTTGACTACTGAATTTAAAACAGTGTGAAAACAACTAGAAGGCTTCCCGGTTAAGGTGGCAGCACGTAGGCCACCAGTGCTCTAATGATGTTTAATGAAGTCATGTGCCCGATCACATCACCCAGCCCCCAGTTCCTAAAGGGCTTTATACCTAGCATTTTTAAGGGCATTAGAGCTCATTTTATATCCGCCTGATTAGACTTGTTCAAATAATTATGATGAACTGGTCTGATCATCAGTGGCTCTATTAGGCACCGGGGAGACAAAATTAAGAGAGATGATATGGGAACGTAATTCCAGAAGAGCCCTGCCAGGCTATAAGGTTGGCCAGTAAGAGATGAGAGTGATCCACCACTTTACGTGGCTCAATGAATGAATTAGTGCTATGTAAATTAGCAGCAGTGAGTTTAGGGCACTGCTAATGATCAGATTAATAGATGCAAACTGGGGGTCCCTGTGGCATGGTTTGAGACCTGGGGATCGGTGGCATAAAAGTAGATTAAGTCGTGTTTAAGCAGAGAGGCGATTATTTATGGGCTAGCTCAGCTTAATGTAATGCAAGCAAATAAAGCTTACGCTACGGCTAATTCTGCCAGCCCCAAAACATCATCCTGCCCACAAGCATATACAGCGAATGACTTTAAGTAGGCTAACGCTGTAGCGGATATTGGGTATGGTCACAGAAAACAAACAAACAAACAAGGCAAAGATAGTCATCCTGCAGCCCTTCTCTTTGTATCTGCTCAAATTATGTACATATTCAGGGTCTCCAGTGTTTTGCACTATTCAAACAAGGTTAAGCTCCTGTATGTGCCTTCTTCACTCTAACAAAAGCAAAGGCCTTCTTCTGTTGTTTAAGGTTCAGTTATATCAAGTAGAATGCATAATGGCTGCTTCCTGGAGGTCAACGGAGCTCAATTACAGAACGCACAGCGCCATGTTAATTGGTGCTGAAGTAAAGCCTAGTCCCTAATAGCTGTGTAATGTTTGCAGTAACATTAGTCTCTCTCAACCCCACTCTAGTAGTAATTTCCCATTTGGACCATCTCTGGCTTCCAATGTGTAGTCTCAGAGCGGCAGCAACTGTTGATTAATGGACATGTAGCAATGCAGATTGAGGCTCATTAAGAGGCGTCAGGCCTTTTCGTGCATCGGGCTGTGGACACAGAAGGAGAGAAGTGGACTGAGGCGGGCGTGCCAATCATGCCTGTCCCTCCAATCACCGCTCCTGACCCCTGGTTCAATGCCAGACAGTCAGGCTGAATTATTTACGGCTGCAGCCGTTTTAGATCAGACAGAGAAATTGTTGGAGAAGGCATGAATGTTTAAACACGTGCCACTTTTTTGCGTCTGGAGCCCTGCTTAGGCCTCTAATTTGAGTTCAAAAGTCACCTCAGATAATACAACAGCATGGCATTCAACATAAACAGCTGGAAGACACGTTGTTGTGCAGTGACTAGGTCACTGTTACTGCTGAGGACAGTTTAACACCTTCAGCATTGTGAAAAAGAGAGTAAAAGAATGAAGGCGAAGGGAAGAGAGTGGGAGAGATGGGCAGACACTACTCTGCAATTCACATGCTTTCACTAGCTGCCATCTTGACGAATCTTGATCCTCTGTTCAGCATTGTCGGCCAAATCTGTTTTTTTTTCTCTTTTGGCTGTTTGTTTGCTTTTCGGCCAAGCTCCTATCTTTTAGGATAGGTCCTCTGAGTGTTTACCACAGACGCCCGCACTCACACAAACCTACGCAAACACACAAGCGCTCGCATGTGCACACATACAAATACATTCTCACCTGATTCTGCTCAATTGTTGTGCAAATGTTTATGCAAAATGTAAAAAAACAAAAAGGAAAGAGAAAAAAGCCACAGCGAGCAGTAATTCATGGCCCTGCAGTGCATTTGCTTTTCTTCCTAGCACAGGCAGTGGGAGCGCAAGATTACCTTAATGAGAGAGCCTAGAGGGGCTCACGTGTACTTATGCAACGCTGTTGCTGATGAAAGCAAGGCAATACTGAGCACATTATCGATCAAAGGGCCCACTGGAAAGTTCCACCTATCGTTCTGCATCATGTAATCTAATCTCATCGAATCGACCCGTGCTGGTCCCACGTCCATGAAGGTCCTCTAAAAAGTGCAAATAATGAGCCGCTATGTTTCAGTCTATTATGGCTACCCAGACATCACAACCGAGGAGCTATAGCAAAATGTCAGACAGGGACGAGGAAGAGCACACTTTTAGTGAAGGAGTAGACTCGGTCATTAATGCAGCGCGCTAGGAGTTACACTATATTTGGATTTAATGATGCCTCACTCTGGTGCTGTCACTGCCACACTGCAGACATGAAGACACTGATATACTAAAGCAACCTTAGTCCAACATTCACCTAAGCATACGTGCTGTTAATTTATAGTTTGCCATTAATGTCTAGATGAGTCCTATGATTTTTTGTGTTCATGCAACAACACATTTTAGGGACACTCTATGGGAAAAAGGAATGTCCTTTTCGGAAATCTCCCCCTTTGGCACCTCCTTGGTATCCCTGTCCTTTTGTCCTTTTGCCCTGAACATCACTCTTGTTTGAATTATTATTTAATTAATTTATTTTATTTAAATGGTTTGAATTGTTCTTCTCTATGACAGAAAACCCGTTGTACGGTCATATGTGAAAAGTTTGGGCACCCTGGTCAGCTTACAGGTCTTTATTAATTTTCTGAATGAAAATAAGTTACACGTTCTCTACAGACAACACACTTCTGCACTGACACAATGCACACTTACTATTTAGGTGCTGAATTACAAGCAACATTAGGTAATGGTTTCACCTTAAAATAACAGCTTCTAAATAATTTTGGTGGTACACTGACTTATAACAGGGTGTATGATGCCTCTGTCTTTGCCACTCCAGGCCTGCTATAGCACTATGTAACTTTGGAGGAGCATGCACGAGACCTCTCATGAGAACTGCATAATGCTTTATGATGCCACATCACAGACCAACAATGATGGGTCTTCAGTTAGCTATAAGATGAAGCTAGCTTGGTATTCCCAGTATGGACATCATGGTAGAGGCTGCGAAGAGACCAAAAAATATGTTGTTGGAGGAATTAAGTAAGAGAAAAAGAGAGTGTGACCAAGTAAGAGACAATACAAGAGTAAATCTCAGACTCGCTTTTACTCAATGGCAAGCGCTATAAGAAACAAAAGGATCCAAGACGGCTAATGGGAAAACAATGAAAATGAGTTATGCTACTTAATACTTTTTAAAAAAAATATACTAGTAGTATTTTGACCTGGTACTTTGTGCTTCTACCTGACAATGGGTTGAGGCCACTCAAATAGTTCAATTAGAAGTCTTAGTAACATCAATTAACACCAGTAGTCATGTTTACATGTAGCCTGATAATCTGTATATAATCCAACTACATTCAAATACACTTTAATTAGAAGTCTTAGTGACATCAATTAACACCAATAGCCATGTGTACGCATCCTGATAATCTGTACATAATACCCATAATACCCCCAAATACTGTACATAATACCCCCAAATACACCCATGAACACCTCTACATTGGAATAGACTATTCTGATCAAGATCATTCCAAATATAATTTCTATCGGATAGAACAAGGTGAGTAATCCTGGACATAATCTGTTAAATAGAAGAATAATAGCCATCTAAACATCTGTATTTGATTATACAGATGATTACATTGATTACACTTTAAATCTGAAGCCATAAAATGGTCTGCACAGGAGACAACGTTTATTGTTTAAGGACTTCAAATAGTTAGGAGAGTGGATGGTAGTAACATGGTAGTAGCTTACAGTAATATGCCATTCAGATAAGTGTATGAGGAAATGGATGACTGTGGGTTTACAATAAATATTGAGCAAATTAAAAAACAAAGGATTCTCAAACTGGTGTATGACAAAGCTAAAACAAAGCTTAGTTAACATGCTGCTGCTCATCTCACTCTGGCTGTATGGTAGAGTATCACTAAAAAGTCCCACTATGCATGTGTGTCATTTTGCATCAATCTGATTGCTTGTACTGTGCATGGAGATTTCTGTTGGATTGTTGAGTAGACTGTGCACATAAACACCTCAGTCTTAATCTATGATCATAATGAATTTAAACAGATTGGTGAAAATCTTTGCATGCCAACACAGCCAGTGTGCAGCAATGCTATCTTGCTTGTAGAATGTCCTGTCAGTAGCAATATTCAGACTTGGACTGACCTTATAATTCAGAGGACATTTTTGTTTACACAGAGCGCAATATGGCTTATCTTTCCCACAGACAAAAATGGCTTGACTGCAGAGACCTTGTTGGGCATGGCAGTCCTCCTCAGAGTTCTATGATGACTATA
This sequence comes from Semaprochilodus insignis, assembly GCA_034552555.1. Taxonomy (NCBI): domain Eukaryota; kingdom Metazoa; phylum Chordata; class Actinopteri; order Characiformes; family Prochilodontidae; genus Semaprochilodus; species Semaprochilodus insignis. Next base: position 9,633,410 of record CM067491.1, read on the forward strand.
TGTTATATTATATTTTTATATTATAGTAGATATTTTAGTCTAAACAATGTCAAGTACTGGATCTGAAGAGACACAGATTTACATTGGACTAAATGAAAGCTGTGTGTGTGCATGCGTGCGTGTGTGTGTGTGTGTGTGTGTGTGTGTGTGTATGCGTGTGCATGTTTGTTCAAAACAGATCAACAATCCAAAATGTCTGTCCACATGCTTATGCAACACTACTCTGATCGACAGCAGCAATAAATATGATAATCAGAAAGAAATTTAGATCAGAATCATGCAAATGGTTGCTGTTTGTCTTTGCAGCATATCATGCTTGTTGATTTGAATTGCCTACCAGATAATGTTTAATATGTTGTGAGATCCTAATAACCAATTGCCTTGTCACATCTTCCTGGGTTAGCAGGCTCCTTACATCAGCATACATCATAGCCATATTACACATGTCGCCTTGCTTCAAGAGAGTGGGGCAATGCCAACTTAAGTACTTTATTGCATAAGCATGGGTGACAGGCAAAGACAAGTCTTTATATAATCTGATGGATACAGGATGAAAGAGATTTAGCCTGAGCTTAGGCATGAGAAGCTGAGCATGTCCTACTATTGTGACAGGCCACAGGGACACACTCTTCCTGTGCCATTTCTCCATCCTATTTCCTTTCTCATGCCATTCACTCCACTTCACAGCAGGCTCCTAAATGCTTCTTGCCTTGGATGTATGGTTCTATCAATGGAAACTATAATAAGTGTAAAACCTTTACATTTCATTGAGGGGCTCCACTCTTCCACCTCATTTACAACAATGGCTCTTTAAATAATCATCCATTGAAAGATCCTTTAGGGAAATAACAGTGGTTCCTCTTTAACATCCTTTCTGTGCTTTTAAGAGTATAGCAGCCCATCTGCCTAGTGAAGCAACTGTAAGCTACCCCAGGTCAAACCTGTGAGAGAGAAAAGAGTAAGATTGTGCTTCAAGCTTTGAGGCCATGGCTGTCCATGTTTCTAAAAAGCCTGTGATTTACTCTGAGGTTCTGTGCTTGGGTTTACACTGCACTAGTGGCAACCTCTTCTTGTCACGGATTTAGATGAACACCTCTTTCTCGAAGCCATGAAGCCCTGCTCTAACCCACAGCACAGCACAGAACGCCCAGAAGGTTCTTCCAGAGAGGCTGTGTTATTCTTCTGGTTTCATTAAGTTCATCCATTAATTTATTTCTCAGCCTCCCCAAAGCATGATTTATCCATTCATTCATTCATTCATTCATTCATGTAACCACTCATGAATTCTGTCATTCATTCATTCTTTAATAAATTCATTCATTCATTCATTCATTCATTCATTCATTCATGTGACCACTCATCAATTCTGCCATTCACTCCTTCATTCCTTAGTCTATTAATTCATTCATTCATTCATGTGACCAGTCATCAATTCTGTCATTCATTCCTTCATTCCTTAGTCTACCCATTCATTAATTCATTCATTCATTCATGTAACCACTCATAAATTCAGTCATTCATTCCTTAGTCTACCCATTCATTCATTCGTTCATTCATTCATGTAACCACTCATCAATTCTGTCATTCATTCCTTCATTTCTTAGTCTACTCTCTCTCTCTCTCTCTCACTCACCCACTTATTTGACAATTTAATTAATTAAAATAGTACCTTGATTGATTAATTCAATCACTCACTCATTTATTCATTCATTCATTCATTCCCTCATCCTCCCCCTCTGTGACACCCTCTGCTAAGAGGGCTGTGCATCCCCATATTTCTCTGGTAGTAAAAGACTGCTCTGACCTTACTCCATCATTAAAATTCAATGAAGAATCCAGCAGGTATTTTTTCAATACCACTGCTCTGTCTCTTTCTCCTCTTGATAAACGGTGTCCTGGGTCAGTATTCGTAAAGTGTCTCAGAGTGGAAAATTACTCCTAACTCCCGGAAAATCCGGCAAGTGAGGCAAATGTGGTCCCGCTTTCACACTTTGGCTTAGAAAAGAATTAACACAATCCCCGTACAATGGTTTGATTGTTTCAGCACAACAAAATGTTCATTACCATGTGCAGTCTGCTGCAGAACTCATATCGAGTAATGCCACAAGGCTCTTTTTGGCTGTGAGCTGAGTAATGCTTACAGTATTAAGCCCAAAATAATGATCACTGATGATGAAGGACAACTGTTTGGAGTTTTCTGAAAATTGTGCCCTTTAGGTTTTAACACAGTAGTTTAGGATTGTTTGTAGGTACATCACCACAAACGTCTTGTTCCTGCCCTTCCTTTAGAATCAGAAAGCGGAGTGGGGTCCATAAGTATTTGGACAGTGACACAGTTTTGTAATTTTGCCTCTTTACAGCCCCACAGTGGATGGAATGAAGCAATCAAGATGTAATTGACTTTCAGTTTTAATTTAAGGGGTTTCACAAAAACATTGCATTAAGAGTGGTCATGCTAACAGTTTGGTACATTCTTAATAAGGGGGAGTTTAGCAACCCCAAAAGACCTGGAAGCCCAAGGAAAGTCAGATTAGACTTTTTAGAAAACATCTAAAAAGCCTGTCCAGTTTCACAACAAGATTTTCAGACAGATGAAAACAAGATTAACTTGTACCAGAATGACGGGAAGAGAAGACTATGGAACTGGGAAGGAAGGGCTCGTGATCTGTTACAGCATGGGCATGAACAGATGGCAATGGAGCCAGGTCACTGGTGGGTATTGATGGTGTGACCACTGATAGAAGTAGCAGGATGAATTCCGAAGTGTATAAAGTTATACCTTCTGATCAGTTTCAGTCAGATGTTACAAAACTCATATGACAGCTTTACAGAACAGATGAATAATGACCCAAACAGTACAGTGAAAGCAACCCAAGAGCTTCCTAAGGAAAAGAACTGGAATGTTCTTAACTTGCTGAGTCACTCACAAGACCTCAACCTAAACGAGCATCCTATTCACTTACTTAAGACAAAAACCTGAAGGCAAAAAGACCCACAAACAAGTAGCAACTGAAGATGGCTGCAGTAAAGAATTGGAAAGCATCCAAAGGGAGGAAACTCAGCATTTCTGATGTCCATGGTTCTACTGCAAAGGATTTGCATCCAAGTATAAAAAGAATCCTTGTATTTATAATTATGCTAGTTTGAGGCTGTGAAAATGGAGGGACTATGTATAAAATGTTGGTTGTTCCTAAACAGTTAATGCAATATTTTTCTAGAATCACTTGTATTAAAGCTGCCCTTCAATTACATCTTGACTGCTTTATTGCATCCATTGTGTTGCAGTAAAGATGCACAATTACAAAAACCGTGTCACTGTCTAAACATTTGAGGACTTGACTGTATATGCCTTTTAGTGATGCAAAGTAATCTTACTCACACATATTTTCATTATTCAGAGCAATTACTAACTTACAATTACACCCATCATCAAAAGAATAGCTGCACCTAGAAGGAAGTGTCAGACTGCAATGCTACTCGGAAGATAAAGGTTACCAGGAACAATTAATTATGATAAATTTAGCTAAGTATGCATGCAGCTTGAATATTCTCACACAGTTCCTGCAGATTTTGCAGTAGGGGTGGGGGTGGAGCGACACCAGGCCTTCTGGACATGTAAAAACAAACCGTTCATCTTGGCGCTGACCAAAGCTAATTCGTTCGTCATCTCCACCAAGACAAAAGCCGGACTCGTCACTGACTCATCACTCCATGTCACTCCATGACAGTCTGGCACAACACCATTGCAGTCTTTGGCAATGTTGACGTGGAGTTAAGGGGAGTTGTCGTATCGGTCTGCATCGTGCTGTAGTCCTGCGTCGTGCAGCCGTCTGCCAGTGGTGCTGGCACTAACAGGATGACTCATGAACGACATCACTGCTCGCTGAATGTCCGCAATCATGGCTGCTGGGTCAGTCAGGTATAGCGATGTCACATGCATGGCCAAACACAAAACTTGAATCATTCACATGTCTCACAATGTCAAACCTACACACCAAGTTTCATTCCTGTCAGTTGATTCCTTCTGGGTGCACCTATTTGTGCAACTATTTGTTTTTGATGATAATAATAATAATAATAATAATAATAGTATTGTAATAATATTATAATAATAATAATAGTATATTTCACAGTAATCGCTAGCAATGGTGCACAATTAAAATACTATTTTTTTAATTCTGTGGGGAAATATAGCCATGCAACATGTTTAGTGGGAATGGGCAATATTCCTTTTCTTTACATCATCCTCCATCATCATACCTGTCCATTCTACGCATACTACACTTTCACAATGTTCCTGCCTTCAAGCTGTATTCCAGTTTCAGGAACATTTCCAATTCAAAGCACATGAATTGGCTGCTTTCATGTTTGATACAAAGCAGGTATTTGGCATACAGAGTGATTTGCCTGAATGCATATTGGTTATGATAATTGTGATTAAGCAAGTGAGACAAACTGTAACGTCGAGGTTTTATGAATATGGGTTTTGAGCCTCACTGTGTAAGAGAAGAAGAGAAGAAGAGACTGAGTTTTGAAAGTGATCTTTAAAAAAAAGAAGCATAGTCCTTGTTGCTTTGAGAGACAGCAATTCAGCAAGGAAATTACAGGTATCAGCTGAAATACTGAATCAAAGCTATCATAGCAGAGCAGCCTTTAGCAGAGATCAATAGAGTCAACTAGACATTTCCACAAACACACCTACTGCTTGCTGCTGGTGACATTTTTATGTGGGCTGGGATCTTTGGAGGGACTCCGCAGCGCAGAACTGGGGAACTGTGTAAAATATTACCACTGTGATTATTGTCGGTTGGAGAATGCACCCATAACCGTTTACAGAGCCCATGCAGATTTATAGGAAGGATCACAAGCCTCTGTGTTCTCCTCCATACCCCCCTACCTAGTATTGATTCCAGCCTTACATCTCCATAATGGAGAACACTTGTGCTAATAGGGAGTGATAAAGTAACTTTGTGCTCCTACTAAAACCTGGGCATTCGGTCTTTGTCGACCCTGGGACACAGCACTAATGACTTTCTCTGGATCAGGACCTGTACAAACAAGGGGCCCCTGCCTTTAAGGACTGGCATAAATATGGAAGAGTCATTTTACAACCACATCTTACGAGTGACAGCCTATTAACTTTACCCAAGTGAGTAAAATGTGTGACTGTTTAGTTTCTGTTTTGCACCCCCTTGCCCCGGGCTGAGATTTGAACTGAAGGGTGAGCCATGCTTTGTCTTTGACTAAAGTGTTAAATATTCAGCAGCCTTGGAGAAAAAAAAAGCACAGAGGAAAAAATCTCTGCTTTTGTTTGTTTACTTTGTCCCCAGGGAATTTTTGGTAGATGACTTAAGAAAAAAAATAATTAGCATTTTTCTCTCGCTATCTATAACCTTTTCTCAGTCTAGATTAATGTACCTCACAAGTATTGTCTCTGAGCACCAAAGGCTATGCGCTTTGTACTGCAAACACCCCATGCTCGAGTCACTAAGACAGTAATACACATGGATAAATACCTACAACCTTCTAGATGTGATTGTGCTTTTGCCTATAGGCTGATACATTATATAGCCAAATACAGTATACTGACTTCATGTCATTTGACCAAAAGAGGCTCATCCATTATTAACAATTGTATAAAATCAAGCATATAGCCACGCGACATCTATAGATAAACATAAGCAGTACAATGGGTCGTATCGAACAGGTAAGACACTATAAACGTGGCATTGCCATAGGATGCCATCTTTGTCACAGGTGAGTTTGTACAGCTTTTGCCCTGCTAGATCTGCCATGGTCAACTACAGGTGCTATTACTGTGAAATGAAAGCATCTAAGAGCAACAGCAGCTCAGCTGCAAAGTGGTAGATCATGTAAACTCTCATGAGTGATGAAGCACAAAGCGTGCAAAAAAGAGTTATAAACTGCCTCTGAAAGCAACATCAGCATAAGAACTGTGCGTCAGGAGCTTTATAAAATGGATTTCCATGGCCGAGCACACAAGCCTAAGATCATTATTGGCTGGAGTGGTGTAAAGCATGCTGCTGCTGAAGCAGTGGAAATGTGTTGTCTGGAATGATGAATCACATTTCACTCTCTGACAGTGTGATGAACGAATATTTGCTGGACTGCACAGTGGCAACAGTAGAGTTTAGTAGAGGAGGGATATGGAAGAGGGCTGTTTTGGCACACAGCGAAGTCCATAAAGACATGGGTTAATGAGTTTAGTGTGGAGGAACACCAGTGGCCTACACAGAGCCCTGATCTGAACCCCAGTGAACACAACGCCAACTGCTGCACAATAAATTGACATAATAAGACTGGTAACCTCACTACAAACCAGCTTTGCCAAACATGGCAGCTAAGTTGCTTTAGCAATAGTAGCTCACAGACTGGGTATCATTTCATTTTCAGTATCTCTAGCACGTATGTGGCAACATTCAAATTAGAAATGTTAGGCAATCCCTGAATTCAGAGCACCCCGCGATACAGGACAACAAATATCAGGTTTGGAATACTCTATTAACCACATTTCACAATTTCTCTCATAGCGAGTTCCTGATATTGGCATGACACCAACTACGCAATCAGGCATGACCAGCATTCTGTAGCAATTATACTCTTACAAATATAGGAGTCAAAATGGGATTTGAATGAGGCTGACAAATTTTGCTCAATTCAGAAGATGGTTTTTAAAATAACCCCCTTTTTGTAAAGGAGATGTGCAAGGGTAAAGGATGTTTTTAGAACCTCCATATAATTTAAAGGTTCCCAAACAATGAAAGGTTTTCCGAGAACACTACAAACAAGCCAGAAAGCATGTAGATGTTTATAGTTTTAGGAATGTATAGTTTTAAAAGTGTATACTCATAAAAACAACAGCAGCTGCAGCTGCTACTGTCATTTAGCATGACATCTTTGCTCAAGGCAAGTTACATTCAGCAAAAAGCAGCTATTTTGGTATGGACAGAGTCCCTGGAGCAACCTGACCTGTTCAACAGGACATTGGCAGTAACCTGACATGTCACCTGGCCTTAAATACTCTTGTTAAGAGGGCCCACTGACCATAACAGGATATTATCATTTGGGATCGAAGCCACAGATATGGTCAAGTTCTCTGACCGCTGAGCCATTCTGACTTACTCTAATGTGGGTAATTGTGTGGAATAAATCAGACACGACTGCATTGGTTTTCTCCACCACCTTCATTTGCAGCTGGGAAAATGTGCAATATTTGTTTGGGTGTAGAACAAAGTAAAGCCACATATTTCATGCCATCCTGGGGGGATTTTCTTTCTGCGAGTGTAACCACTGGAGCATCGAGCTCGTAATGTCTCATTTCTCTCACCTCTACATCACGTCTCAGTGAGCACCTCAGCTACTATATGCGCCCTCCTTGCTCCCTCGCTCTCCAGTCATCTGAGCCAGAGAGCAGCACACTCCTGGGCCATTGCCTGGCCCCTCATTAAGCTGAACAGTTCATTACCAAACGGAAATTAATGCCGCCTCTGCCACTTGCAGCGGGGCTTTCAAGAGAAAATGAGGAGATCACTTTTTTTCTTTTTTTTTTTTTGATGGAAAAAAAGAACAGAGAATGAGAGCGAAATGGGAGAGTGGAAAGGGAAAATAAAACATATGGCCTGCTGCAGCAGCATGAGCAATCTCATTTGTTTAAAGAAGATATTTTCCTCACACTGCAGCTAGAAGCTTGACACTTTGCAGGCTGCATAAAAGCATAAGCTGTGGAAGGCGACAGGATCACGAGATTCCAATGGCTCTTTACGAGAACGACAATGTAACAATCACAAACGATAACAATAGAAATAGGAGCGCCCTCCGTCTTGTCTGCTCCGCTCAAAGCATTTTTGATTTGATGCATTGTGAAAGGAGATGAGGAAACAACTCTAATGCGAGCTTCAAGAGGGCAGCGCGAACTTTGCTTTTAAACCCTGAACATGGTTTAAATTCTTGTGTGCTAAATTGACAGGGACTAACCAGGGCAGGGAGGCTGCCGTGAGCAATGTGCAGAATGACTCTATGAGTTAGTGCATAGATGAGTGCACGCTGGGTGAAGTCATGAGGACAAGTCTTAGTCAGACTTGAGCATTGATATTGAGTTTGAGAGAATGGGTACTGCAAGTGACCCGTGAGCATGACCACTGACACTGAGGAAGCCGGTGCAGTTTACTGCCTAAAGCAAGCAATACGGCTGGGAGGATAGCATACAACAAATGCAGTTGTCTTAAGGACTGACATGTGGTCATATGAAATTACTAGGAGAAGTAGACAGGCAGGATAAAAAAAGACAGTTATGAATTGAAAGCCATGTCAGATGTATGAGCGATCCCATGGAAGAACCCCTGTTGTTCCTTAAAGAACACTTCAATGGATGGTTCTTCTACCCTGTTACATCAGTTCTTGAAAGTCCTCAGCTAAAAAAAAAGCATTCGCTTCTCCTCTGTAATCTTAATATTATATTTCAATGGACTTACAAAAACAGAAGGGAACAGGACTGTACTCCATTACTATTCAGTCATAGACATTATTCATCTGCCTCATACCATACACTTACACATATACACCCACCAAGCACTTTATTAGGGACACTCTACTAGTACTGGCTAGGGCTTCTCTTTGCTCTCAAAACATCTTCACGGCATGGATTCTGCAAGATGCTGGAAACCTTGAGATTCTGGTCAATGTTGACATGATTGCATCATGCAGTTTCTACAGATTTAACAGGTGCACATTCATGCTGAGAATCTGGATGCTTCTCTATTGCACCATTCTAAGTAAACTCTAGAGACTCTTGCGCTTAAAATCATGCCATAGTCAAAATCTCTGAAGAATCACATTTTTTCTTATTCTGATGGTTGATGTGAACGTTACCTGAAGTTGCTGACCTGTATCTGCATGATTTTATTCACTGCACTGCTGCCACATGATTGGCTGATAAGATAATTGTATGAATGAGTATGTGTACAGGGCTACTGGCCCACCAGTGGCACTGGAGACAGCAGCAGTTGGGCGACCTTTCCTGTTAACATGCAGCTTTACTGTGTCTCACTTACTGTTGTCTATGCATGTACATTTTTGTATTTACAGTCTGTGCACATATCGTCTTGTGTCTTTTGTTTTTGCAGTACTGTTTATTAATCTTTTTATCTATTTATCACTGCACTGGAGGCATAACCAGGCAGTGTTTTGTCATACCTTGTATCCGATAATGATAATAAAGTTGAATTGATTTGAATTGAACCAAACTGTGTTCATAATAAAGTGCTTGGTGAGTGTATGCAGTATATATAGTTCCTGGTTTCCACAAAACTGTGTTAACTGTGTTCTCATGTGTTAACCTTCCTTCTAACTGTAGTCATCAGTTATCATTGGTTAACCTAAATACTGCATTTTTCTTTATTCAAAATTCTACTTTAAATTCATTGTCAATTCTTTATTCATACTACTGATGTTGTGTTATGTTTTTGGTATCCGGACGGATTCAAGTCGTAAGCCTGGGTTCCTCTTAAGATTTCATACTACTGGCATCTGCTGGCAGAATGACCACCAGGGGGCTGCATAAAGAGACTACAAGGCCTGTATCATGGCATCACAGAAGGAGTTTGATGTATTATGTAAACATTATTAATGCCTCAAGATTTAGCATTCATTCCCCAGTCAATACAGCCCATATATATAAAAGGCTTTAAATCCATAATTTTGAGAAGTTAGGAAGACCAAGGCATTTGCATATATATCCGCCTATTCTGCCTAAAGCAGTTTATCTTCAAAATGCTAACTTTACAGGAGCGGGCAAAAATGTTCTTTACATTCAGTGTAAGTTAATGTAAAGAGATTTAATTCAGAGCAATTGTGGAGTATTTCTATTGGTCCATTAACCCTTTTGTTTCCATTCAAAACATAACACTGAATCATGAGTAGCAGTGTAATACTGGCAGAGTTTAAGTACAAGCCTGATTATATTGAATACAGATTAATTAAAACTGTAGACATAAATTAGTACCCAAGAATCTAACAAGTAAAACACATTATGCAGAAAGTAGGAATCACAAAAAACAACATATCAACCATATGTAGACCAGTCTGAAAGAGACTAACAAAGCAACCTGTTTGGTTCCAAGAGATAAAGATTGGTGTGGAGTTTAATGAGTTGTATACAGTATAATGAGACATGGCAGTCCTTGCCATATCAACCTACTCAAAAGTGGAAATAAAATGCAAGAAAAACTCCCAAAAGAACTATGTTTGAGAGTGATATGAGTAATAAGTGTAAGGAACCTTTTTTAAAGAACCTCTACATAACAGTCCAGTTACAGGTTCACTGTAGGTGCAAACTCTATGGCCAAGCCAAGAACGGTGTAGGAACTTTGTTAAGAGTGCACTGGCCTTCTGGTCTTGTCCTATTACTATCCTTCTCACAGCATGTGACTGTTGTTCATGCAGCTTAGTGTAAAAATCACAACTTCCACTTAACTTTGATTATTTATAGCAAATACACACCCTCTTCTCCTCAGTTTGCAACTCTGCCTCACACATTCTGCTAGACTCTGGGCACAAGGCAAGCTCGTTTGCATGCATTTGCATGTAATTACCACATCAAACCTTCTGACTTGAAAGGGACGCCATGTCAAAAAGTACTTTGCATCTCTCCACTCTCTCTCTCTCTTTCGCTCTCTCTCCGTCTCTCTGGCTTTCTCAATCCCAGTCTCTGTTATGGATGTCTGATTAGAAGAACAATTAGATAAAGTTGAACCTCTCACAAGAGAGGAATTATAGCAGAATGGAGTTTCAGTGTTTGGGTAGGCGACTTTATACATGACAGCCGGTAATCCTCCAAGTTGACTATATGTGTGTGTGTGGGTATGGGTGTGCGTGACTGTGTGCATGCGGGTGAGCTAGCGAGAGAGAGAGGGAGAGAGAGATTACGTGCTCTGTGACTTCATTCCGCTTTGCTGCAGTTGTATGTGCTAATTGTTGATTTTTTACTAATTATCAGAGCCATTGAGATGATGAGATAGTGTGATTGACTCATTGAATTGCCTTAATTAGAGTTAACAATGATGTCAACACGCATCCGTCAAGGCTTTCAGTTTGGAGCTAAACTGCCACTGAGCCATAAAGCAAGTGCCCAAACAATTAGCCAACTCGTAATTAAAAGCCTTAGTCAACATGAACCATGACCTAAACAGGAGCCCATGCCTTGAAGTGGCTCAGAGGAACTCAGAGACCAGAATTCATTTTTACCATTTGAGTGTGAAGCACGCTGTTCTAGGTGGGCTCAAATATTAATGAAGGGACGGGTGTGCTAATGAAGGATTAGTTCTGCCCTCCTTACATTTCTTATGAAGTTTTAAAGCTAGCTTCCTCATACTCCACTGGGATGGGGGGTTGAGTTCAATCACACTGGAGAGGGCTGCCTAAAAGCTACATGCAGATACTGACAAAACATGTTTAAATCAACTCTGATCAGACAATGACATGTCTATTTTTCTTCATCCTTTTCATAGTGCATCTGATCCAATGTCTGTTTATCTCCATCTTTTTCAAAATTCATCTGATCCATAGTGACTTCAATCTTCAATCTTTATTACACATCATGCTACATTTATTATTTATCATTTAGAAAATAACATGCAGTCTAACATAAACACTTAGGTTAACGTTTGATTGGGGGTGGGTGGAGTGGCGCGCCCAACTGAAAATTTTATATGAGGAAACATTCTTGTGTTTTGCTCTGGGCCCTACAAGATGCACAGATACACAGCGGGTAGGTGACATATACACTCATCACAGAGAAAAAGTTGCACCCGGACAAGAATGAAAGTTGGTGGGTAGGTTTCACATCATGAGACATGCGAATAATTCATGCTCGGCTCTGCATGTGATGTAAGCAATGACTTGTTGCTGTACTGGACTGACTGCATAAGGTCGTCCTGCTGTGCAGGCTTTCCATTCTGACTTGTGCTGTTGTGTTGGTAGTGTCCTTTGCAAGCAAAGTATGCCTCAGAAAAGAGCTCGAAAGCATTTCAAGCAATTGGAAGAGTTGGAGAGGGATTGCATCATAGGGCTCTGGGAACTGAGATGGTCTTATGGACATTTTGCATGCCATTCCGGTTGTGGGGATACTACCACGGCACACCGTTAGCAGCAGTGGATAGAAGAAGGCACGCACCAGCAACATGAAGGATCTAAGAGACCTACACGAACCACAGAGAGAGAGGAACGACTAATTGTCTGATATGCATGGAGTGACCCGACAGCCACAACTGCGGACATTCAGAAAGAGTGAAGCCCTCCATGAGTCATCCTGTTAGTGCCAGCACATTGGCAGACAGCTGCCTGATGCAGGACTACATGCATGCAGACTGTTACGATAACTGCCCTTAACACAACAACACCGTTGCCAAAGACTGCAATGGTGTCGTGACACACTGTCATGGAGTGACTTCATCTTTGTTGTTTTAGCAAACATAACGACCTGACACCATACTGAGAGACACTACTTCTGTATGTGTAGCTCAATAAATATTGCCCATATCAGTCTAAATTTATCATCATTTATTGTTCCTAGTAATCTTTAACCTCCTTCTGAATACGAGTGCAATCCGACACTTCCTTCTGATGTGCAACTATTGTTTGGATGACGAGTGCCCATTCAGGAACTGCTTTTCTCCATGGTTTCAAGGTATGTATGTCTAAGGGTGGGTATAATTATAAAACATCAGGGTACTGTAAAATATGTTTAGATTTTCACAGTACACAAAAGGTATTTGAGAGGCACAAAATGTATGTGTTAAACAGTAACGGACACCACACGCCGGTTGTATCATGCTACACTAGAGAACCACACTAGCGAGAGCACTGATAAATGCAGATATAGATTTAATGAAATAAACCTTTGACATAATTGCCAGTAATTTTACTGCCTTTTTACAAATTTGCTGTTTGAAGCTGAAAGACACAGTGTGAAAAAAAGGACTAGGAAAGGTCTGAGCCAACTTACTATTAACACTTGTCTGTTTAGCTAAAAGACTGTTTTTCTCTGTGCAAATTTAAAGCCATATACAATTTCCTATGGCTTTGTCTCGATATGGCTTTAATTTAACAAGTAAGAAGCGGCAAAATGCCAGTGAGAAACTGAACAGTGCTCTGAGTCACCGAGTTCCACCAAGCATGAACAGCAAATGTTGCCATTGGTCTGCATACACTGACTGAAAACAATGGTTTTTAATCTTTGGACAGTGGATCAGTGGCCTTAATGGGCCTTACGACAGTGAAGCTAATCATATTCTAATTTTCACAAGGCTGAGCCAGTTTCATGAGGAAAAAACTCACTCTCTGCCTCCTGGAGGTCCTGGATACATCAATGACTTTAAATATGAGCAGCAGCCTAATCAGTGCATTGTTAGAAATTCTACTGAAAGACTCATTGTGAAATAGGATGAAGCATATCTGCTTTTGCAAATGCTTAATTAAAACAACCGTTAACTGTACACATTAGATGTGGCATTAACAATGGTGAACCATGACTATTAGAGCTATGAATTCAATATGGGCTCAAAAAAAATATGAGTAAAAAATCTCAACTTTATGAAAACGAATAATCAGCACTAAACTAAAACTAAACACTAAAAAGGGAAGTTACACAAATATTTTTTTGGCTGTTGTAGACTTAGCATTCTTGGTTTTACTTGAAGTTTGAATCTCATGACGTATTAACATATCGTCACTGTCCAAACTGAAACAAGTATCTCTAAAAAGGCAACTTTACAGGAGAGGGCAAAAACCTAATTTAATTTTAATGCAAGTCAATGGAAAAAGACAATTTGGGGCCATTTCTGTTGGTTCATTCATCCTGAAATTTTCACACAATGTAAACAACACCTGCTGTGTTCAAATAATGCATAAAAGTAAATAGCGACCAAAATGGAGATACATATTTTCTATGGACAGTGATGATACGCTAATATGTGCCATGAGATTCAAACTTCATGTAACTTGCCTTTAGCTTAGTGCTATTTAATTGTTTTAATAAAGGTGTGTTTTTTCCTCATGTTTTGGGCCCAAATTGAAATTATAGATTCAATAGTCATGGTTCACCACTGTTAATTCCACATCTGATGTGTACAGTTACAGTTGTTTTTAATTCAGCATTTGCAAAAGTAGTCTATTTAAAAAGAGACATTGGGCTAAAAAAGTCTTACAATTGCTAAAATATATTAATTTGCAAAAAAACAGTGGGAAAAATCTAAACAATTAGCACATTTATGCAATTATTTGTTTACAGATTATATGATTGGATAACGACATATTCAGTTGTTCAGCATTATAGGGGTAATAACAATACCCACAATCTACTCAGAAAAGCATAGCTTGTTATAACTTATCACAATAGCGATATCATCAAATTGCCTATTTCTATCCAAGCATATTAAACCTATCAAAGCATATTCATTTTATCTTATCTATAGGATTTGCACAATTTGCCATAGTTAAATCACACTGACTACCTCAGTAGCCTATACAGCTTAGGGGTATCTGACACTGGCATAGACAGCTAATAAAATAAAACAACACATTAAAATATTGAACCAGACTGCACATTATTGACACAATGCTTGTCACTGCTGTCAAAACCAAATGCATCAGTGGTATATGCCTCACACATTTTGGATGAAATTCATTTGCATGAATTCATGCAACATTTCCACACATAACCAGCCTTTCAAGTTCATCATCACAAAGCAAGGGGGCCATGAGCTGAATGCAGATATCTCAGCGGCCTCCAGTTTGACTTCGGTTGGGCTGTAAAATATGGGCTGAGACGAGGGCGCTGTCCTTGGCCGATCTTGTGAAGGTGCTGGGCTGCGCTCTCAGTTCTCTGCCACGCAGAAAAGGCTGACCTCCTGCGCCTGCACCTCTTAAAGGCCTCGCTCCAGAGCGCCGAGCTGATGTGATTACTGGACATTTATTCCCCTTTTCTTTCATTGTTAGCGCACTTAGTATGATTAATTACGTCAAGCTCTCTCACTGACAACTCGCCTCACTCAAGGGAGAAATACCCGCACCCCCTCCTCCTTCGCTCTGTCTCTTTCTATCATTCTTCCGCTCACTCCTCTCCAGTCAATTCAAATTCAATTCAGGGAGCACTCCATCTGCCATCATGGCTGCCGTGCAACAACAACAGCAGCGGCAACAGTAAAAACAGACGCACATAAATAATATGACATAAGTGGAACACAGAGGTATACGCTACAAGATAAAGGTGAGAAAAGGGGTTCCTTACAGAGACGCAAAGTTCCAAACACAGCTATTGTTTTTGTGGTGTCATGAAACCCGAAACATTCACATACATTCACAGGGCACTTTATTAGGACACTAGTTATATACTATACTATACTAATTACTGGATAGGGCCTCTATTCTTTGTGGCATGGATTCCACAAGATGCTGGAAATATTCTTTTGGTCCATGTTGACGTAATAGCATCATGCAATTCCTGCAATTTTTTAGGTGCACCATGGTATGAATCTAACGTTCTACCCCATCTTAAAGGTGTCACGCTGGTTTAGATCCAGGGACTGGCATGGCCACTGAGGAACACTTAACACACTGATTGTGTCTACATGCACTTAAGTATCTGTTAACTGGAGAATATCTGATTTGGTCAGCAAACCTTTCAGCACATGTACATGCACTTAAGTAATCAGATAATGTGAAACTGCAAGAGTCAGATTTCTGCTTTACAACCAACTACTAAACTCACCAAATAACACATGATGTAAACGCAGTGGTGGACAGTAAGGAAGTAAATGTAACTGGTTACTGTACTTAGGGTTTTTTTTGTGCATCTGTACTGTAGTGTTTCCATTTTGGGGGACCTTTTACTTTAACTCCACTACATTATGCCAAATCTGTCCCTCCTTTTGGCTTATTGGCTTACACCAATCAGGGTACAGCGTCCACTGTGTTATGAGCTTGTTTTGACTTGTTGGACAGAACTTGGTTTTACCTAATGGAAACTGTTCTCTTTCAGTGTTATGATGATTTTAATAGACATCAGTGTCAGACTAATGAATGACCTTCTATTAAAAGACTGGTGGAGCGAGAGTCTTTTCACCTACTATGAGTTGATTAAGCCAGAGCGTTGTTACAAAAATGAGGGAGGAACTTTTATGTTTACTGGAGGAATATTTTACTACTTAATGCTACTTAGCTACTTTAGTACATGGTTTGTGTACTTTGTCCTCTGCTGCATAAATGTACCATAAAACTCAAACTTCATTCAATCACCTTAAATATACAAAAGATGAAGAACATCCAAACCTTACTTTCCTCAAGTCTGCAGTTGATTTCAGAGTCTCTTCAGTTGTCATCTCATGGTTGCTGTGTTAAATGCTGTTTGTTTATTTCTGTCATGTGATCTTTGCACATGCGCAGACTAAAGAATCTGAATGGAATCGATTACACAGGGTATACATGCAGGCAGAAATCTGACTACTGAGCTAAAATCCAGCCATTTGTATCAATTTTCTCTATTTCTAGACCTAAACCTGATCTAAGACCACTAGAATAATAAGATGCAGAAATCTGATTATGGTCAGACTGAAGTGCATGTGAACACATTCACCGTCATGTTGATGAAATCAGTTTGAGATGACTTTTGCCTCGAGACATGGTGCACTGTTATGCTGGAAATAGCCATTGGAAAATGGTAAACTGTGGCTATGAAGAAAATGGTCAGAAACAATACTCAGATAGGCTGTAGCATTGAAGCGCTGATTGATTGGTATTATTGGGCCAATCAATAATGTGCAGAGAAAACATTCCCAACACCATTACACCACCTCCACCAGCCTTGACTGAAGTCAGAGTTCATGGGTCCATGTTGGTGCTAAATTCTGATCCTACCATCTGTAAGCCTCAGCAAAAATCCAGAGGCATCAAACCAGGCTAAGTTTTTCCAGTGTTCAACTGTCCCCAGTTTTGGTGAGCCTGTGCCCACTGCAGTCTCAGCTTTCTGTTCTTGAATGAGAGAGGTGGAACCTGTCATGGTCTCCTTATGTTATAACCCATTCGCCTCAAGGTTGGATGTGCTGTACATTCTGAGATGCACCAACAATCATGCCACTGTCAAAATCCCTGAGATCACATTTTATCCCCATTCTGACGGTTGATATGAACATTACCTTAAGTTGCTGGTCCATATCTGCATGGTTTTATGCACTGTACTGCTGCCACATGAACAAGTAGGTGTACAGCTGTTTCTAACAATGTGCTCAGTGAGCATATCTCTACCTATTTCCGCTATACATGTTGAAGTCGCACTAGAGTGTTTTAGCCTGGTCTGCATTTTGAACGAACTACAGTACAGAGCCCCCAGTCAGAACCAAAACCATTTACATATATCAGATCATTTACATATATCAGCCTTAAAGCAATGTTTAACTCAAAGAGATGAAGAGGTTGAAATTAATTCACACAAAAATCAGGAGAAAGCAGAATACCCATGTCCAAATCCACATGATATGAAGGGTCAATATGAAACGATGTTGCCTAAAACAGTTCCTCTTATAAACCTTTTAGAATGTAGCTAAAGAAAGGTTTACTAATTTGACATGGAATGGGTTGTAGCAGGAGAGTTCAACGTGCTAAAGCAACTTGGTAATCCTTGCTTTGAAGCCCCGCCTCCGCAAACATTCTGCCTCTGTTGTCCTATGTCTTCCTCTCTCTCTCTCTTTCTTTGCACTGGTCTGACATTTGGAGCAGTATCAATTCACTGGACAACCACTCCGCCCACTCATCTGCAGCACGGCGCACTTGACATGGAATGGTCCGTTTATCCAAACAGAGACAGAGACATGTGTCTGGGTTTAAACATCCATGCTTCAATTACACAGCCCTGCGCTGTGTGTCCACTGTGTAAGTAATCCACTTATACACCCAGAATGAAACACCCACAGATGTTCATCCCCCACACCAGCTGAGCAGCCAAAAGCAAGGACAGGACCTGCAGGCACACACTGTTTGCATTCACATTTAGCTTCCAAAGCTGCATCTGCTTGACATGATGTTCGCCAGCTGATAGAATTTGTTTCTCATGCGTTCTATTGCGTGTCATATTATTCAGAGTCATGCCGTCTAATGCCTTGCTTTGGATTATGTCAGGTTATGTCATGTTATGTATTATGTCTGCAGAAAGATGGCTCTCCAGCACTGGGGTTGGAGACCCCTGTTCTACAGCCTCTCGTGTGGCACAGCTGTGTAAGTGTTGGCCTTGCCAATGGGAGACTATGTTTGATCCCTGGCAAATCCAATCCACGATCAGGTGTTCTAGACAGTATAATTGGCCTCAATCTCTCTAGCTGGATGGAGTGGCCCTGTAGTCATTTCTTCAGTAATGAATTGTGTTAAAGCTAGTATGACAATTTATATGTGTTTTATACAGCATCCTGTGTTAAATACTGGGAAAACATTTAGAGTACAGGTTGATATTACTGTATTAAACATCTTTTTTTGTATGGCTACTGTACTTTTGTTGCAGCAATGTTGCAACATTTTAACATATATCTTCAGCTTTACTGTAAAACTGTGCACCAAAAATACCTTTCTGAAGCAGCAAAGTCTTCAAAAAGCCTTCAAGTCCATCACAATTTTCCTTAACTGGAATGTAAAAAAAGAACTAGCTGAACTGCATTAAGATGTTTAAAAGAGGGCAACAATTTTTACTCTGTATACTGCAAGTGAATCCTTTAGTAAACACTGCAAATAAAAGCACAACTGTATTATCAGCCTGTTAGCTTAGGAAAGAACAGCAGTTAGTTTTTTTTTAAAAAACCTGAAATTAAGTAATTCCTTATCCTTTGTCTCTTTAAAATATACAAGCCTAAATCAGAAAAGGTTGGGCACCCAGAAAGAAGTGCTGGACTGCAATGTTATTGGGAAGGAAGATAAAGATTACCAGGAACAATAAATGAAGATAAGTTTAGACTGCTATGGGCAATATTTATTAAGTTACACATACAGAAGTAGAGTCTCTCAGTATGCTAATGCCAGATGTCTCAGCATGGAGTTGTAGAGGTTCCTACTGGTGTCCTGTGATAATCCATCCCATGCTTCTTGAATATTCTCACATAGTTCCTGCAGATTTCGCGGTAGGGGTGAAGGTGAAGTGACACCAAGCCCTTTAGATGTGTGATCCATGACAACAAAGCGTTCATCTTGGTGCTGACCACAGTGTGTCCACACACCAACACTTGGTTGGTTGCCTCAACCAAGGCGGCGCTGATGTGGTGTTAGAAGCAGTCGTCATAACAGTCTGCATGCATGAAGTCCTCTGTTGCACACCTGTCTGCCAAGGGTGCTGGCACTAGCAAGATGACTCATGGAGGGCATCCCTGCTTACTGAATGTCCACAACCGTGGCTGTTGGCTCAGTCAGGTGCAGTGATAAGGCCCATCCTTGCTTATGTCACATGCACGGCCGAGAATTAAACTATAATCATTCTTTTACAATGTCAAACCTGCCCACCAAGTTTCATTCCTGACGGTTGGTTCCTTCTGGGTCCAACTATTTTTTGATAATAAGTGTACATCCATTCCTGCATTTCAGGCCTGCAACACATTCCATTTTCTATGGCCAAGAACTATTTAAGAAGTTTTGAGATATGAATGACAGTCTTCACAGGCGGAATCAATTTGTTTCTCATTCGTTTTACTGCACATGAATCATTTATCGTATTGTGAATCATGCAGTCTAGCATATTGCTTCAGGTTGTGTCATGCGTGAACCATTTCTGTCAAGCATGATCACGTTCAGCTGTGTTGCTTAGGACCTCTGCCTTCTTAATGCCTTCTTAATTGTGTCCTAGCATAAATGTTCACTGCAGTCATGAAGAAGCGATCGTATTAGCATTCACCGCATACGACAAGCAATTGTAGTGTAGTATTTTAAAGGCCTGTTGGAGCCTTTATCAGCATGCAAATTTTAAATGCGTGAGGTCGCCTTTGCGGGTTCAACGGCAGCCCATAGGACGCGGGCGTGGCTAGCTCCTCCCGTCTGAACAAATGAGACGCGAGTAGACGGCAACCGGGATTAACACAGGCTGTCGAGATCTGACAGGCCAGTGACAATTTAATCACTGCCTGCTTCTCCAGGAGTGGGGAAAGAGCGAGGAGGAAAAGTTTAAAAAAAAAAAAATAGATGTCGTCATCATTAATGTGATTTATTTTGTCATATCAGATCCTGTTAATACCCTCGCTTTCGTCTCGCCGACTCTGCCTGTGCATTTTACACCTATTCCTCTATCATTTGTCTTCACTGCTGCTGCGCCTTGGACAATTCCTCCTTGTCGGATTTTCTGCAGTGTGCAAGAGAGAAGTATTTATTCATTAAACATTGGTCTCACTCTCTCTCTCTCTCTTTCGCTCTCTGCCTTGTTCTCGTTCTCCCTCCCTGACTGTTTCATCTTTTATCTCTTCCCACATAACTGTTCTCCTCCTCCCTCAACACATCCACACATTTCCAGGAAATGTAGCAACATTAAAGGGAGGCAAGGTGATTGCCTTTTAAAAAGCATGACATCCATTTAAACACTGGCTTTCATGAATATAACAATATGTGCCCTATTATGAACCCAGGCAGGAAAAAAAACAAAAATAGTAACTTGAACTAATATGCTGAAGAGTGCTTTCAAATTGCCTCAATCCTCCTTTAACAGGAGCAACAGAGGTGAGTAAAAACTCTTCCTCGTCTGCACTAAAGCTAAGAGAAAGTGGAGCCGTACAATTGAATATTGCATTGAGTTATTCGGTGAGGAGCTCCACGCAGCAGCCATATGGAAGCTATATAGCCCTAATGAATTGGTAAGAGCTGTTACCATGGCGATGATGAGGTCCGAATGGTAGTGTTACATAAAAAGCCAAACAGAAAGGAAACAGATGGATATGAGCGAAAGCTTAAACCGCATGTGTGCTGTAAGCACGACTGAACCAGATAGTAGACTGTGGAGTCGTGCACTCAAGGGCCTAAGGTGGAGGAGGGTTAGCCTGAAAGCCTTCAGAAAGCTTCATTAATGCTGAGTGATGAGAAGCAATACACAATGTGTATCAGTATAACTAGGGCTGAATAGCAAATGGAGTTTCAGACTGACGGAAAAATAAAAAACGTATGGTTCCCCACGTTCAAAACGGACCTTCTACTCACAGTGTTTGTCTGATGAAGATCTGCGAGGATATATTGCTCAGCTTTTCTCTTCAACACAAGTTCTGAAGAGAGATGCTCACGGGTATTGAAGCCATATGTCGATCATGCTGCAGAACTACAACCTCAGAATCTGTCATCTGCTCTGTTAGCTCAGTGGCTTCAAGGTAGCGTGGCATAATTAAGCAGCCTTCATCAGAGAAGACATCATTAAAGACATGATCCAGGGTTTCCCATGGGTCTGAAACAAACCTTGGGGGAAGACCGTGGGGTGGTTGTTTTAATATACTGTATGAAGGGTTTCATTCCAAAACGCATTACAGACCACATTCAGGAATTTCCTTTTGTTCCTGGTGTACATTGCTGTGTGTGGGCTTTACACATACAAAAAATATCAATGCTACATAATGATTAATACCACCTTTATTATAGAAACGAAACTTTCCCATTATATGTTAGATGTTATTCTTTTTCTAAACATGTCTAGAGAACAAATGGATATACAGTGTTTTGGAATTATACTATTCATATGGATATCCCAAGTCATCATAGCATTTGTTCAGGTATTTGGGTCATGCATCAAACGAGAAAGTTAAAAAAGACCTATCATGCTCATTGTCATTGTTAATAGTGTTGCATTTGGGGTCTACTAGTGTTGCATCACGGACGTACTTACATGCTTCAATTTTCCCGAAACACATTATTTTTCCTACACTCCTATATATATATATATATATATATATATATATATATAGACCCTCTTTCTGAAACACTCTGTAAGAGCTCAAGTTTGTATAGCTGATCCACTATCTCAGGCTAGACTGGAGCTGGATGTTTCAGAGTACAAAGTCTTTACTTTTTTAGCTCTCTTTGAGTTACATGAGGGCATACCTAGATTGCCTGTAGGAATACAATAAAACTGTGTTACGAGATGACGTCACCATCTGATCTTTTTGTGGGGGAGAGTCTCTCCCTCTGGCATGTACTTTGGGATTTCTAACGTTGCAGACTGCTTACATGCACAAAATCTACATAACACACTAAAGGAAAGGGAACAACCAGAAAGCATTAGGTCCCCTTTAAACTTTTCATGTTTCTCGTTTTTACATGTGAATCATGCATCATGGACATAAGGCCATAGAAATAACCACATGCAAAAAGAGTGATGCATTGCATGAGTGACACCGCATGGTTTATGTTTATGTTATACAATAAATATAAAATGTTTTTTAAAATGTTCTTTGTGTTCTCTTGTTTAAATGGGATCTCTTTGTACATTTACTAGGGATGTGGGTGAAGCAGTTGGCATTTTTTTTTGTATTGTACTGCGGTCTTCCCGTCTAGAGAGTGACGCAAGAGCATTTCAGAGCAGTCAAAGAAACCTGCAATTATTATTTCAGAGCTGAGCCACTCGTCCCTGAAAGAGCTGGCTCCATCAGACTCCTCCGGTTATATCCTTTCGTCCCTCCAGTGTGGAAAGATCTGCTCCTAATTACACCCTCGAGCACCCGAGCAGAAATCCTGGCTTTTCAAATAAGCATCTCATATGCAGAATGTCAGAAAAACAAAAAGCGTAAAAAAAACACACCCATCATCATGGAGCAACTAACAACCACTCCTTTCTCTCTCTCTTATGCTGGCAATTAGGACACTGCTGCCAACTAGCCCTGCGAGTCAGACACAAAGTTGCTTATGGCTATGGATTAGTAAAAATAACTAAAATCAACTCTGACGAACACCGAGGGACTTAACATCAACTTGGGTGAGAAGTAGCAGAAGGAACTAAAGAAAAAACTGGTTTAAAATGCAAGTGGAATGTTCATACACGTATTCCCTGTCTGACACACACGCACATACCTGACCTAAAAAAAGAGAGTAAGAGAGAGTCTTACCTGCAGTGTCTGTGCACTCCTGCCACTGTCTCGATAATGAAGCACTCTCCTTCGTTCAGACAGAAGGCGAGCTCTTGGCTGTCTTGGCAAGGTTTGAAGAACTCGGAGCGGACCGTTGGGGTTGTAGGTGCAACTTCGTGTGAAAAGAGAAAGAGAAAAGAGGAACAGTGAGAGAGATTAATCGAGATAAATCAAATTAATCCGACAGGGGCAAAATAAAATACCGGCTATTTCCAGGACGTCCATTCACACTGGGAAAATTACATTTCATTTATACTCAATATGAAGGCATTAATGATGTTAATTGAATCCCAGGTTCAAGTACAATGAATTTCACAATAAGTCCTGTGATTATGAATGAGCCCTTGAATAGACAAGATTTCTCAGTGTGTATTACAGGGTGCCAGGGTTTATAATGCAGCGTAACACAGACAATAGACCAGAGGGAGCACACTTAATGAGAAGCAATCTGCGTGCAGCTAAATACACGCATCCACCACGTGACAGACCTCAACTGACATACAGCATCAACCCGATGAGGGCACAACATATTGGCTGCTTATTATCATTTAATTAGTGCAATATATGGCAGACTAAACTCTGTTCCTCAGGCTTGAATCACAATGAATCAATATGGGGCGCACAACAAAATTGCCTGTAATAGTTATTATGTCTCTTTTCCTATGTGCTAATAGCAGCTGTGAGTCATACAGACAGAGGCTATTGTGCATGTGGAATGGGCCACGCGCACACAAACAGCTGAGGTGTTTGTCCTTTGATGAAGCAACGGCTCGATGCATTGATCCAGCTGTGCTCGTCTGACTCCAGCATGCCAGTCTTGTGCGTCTACTGCAGTGTAGTCTCAACAGACAGGCAGGGCCTACAGTGATTCCCCGTTTACAGTTTACACAGCTGTGCAGCTGTTTACCGACACCATAAGAACACATACAATACATTTATGAGCACACACGCTCGCAAACATACACGCAAACAAGCAATGATAATCCCCAGACATCCATCAAAAGACAGTGTAGTCAGAACTATCGGTAAGAGCACGGAGTTCCATGCTTTCACAGCTAACACACAAGTGTGTGCTCTCAGACTGTGCCAACCATGTCCCTGACACCAAGTGCAAGGTGAGAAAAAGCTGGGGCACAAATAAGAGCAGGCGCCTGCAGTAGCACGGGAAAGGTCAAATCAATCTGTTGTTCTCAGGTATTGATGGATGAATCTCAGGTCAGTAAGAGAAGGTCCTGCAAGACGATGATGGATCAAAAGGGTGCTGAGACGAAAACAGGGCGACACAGATTCTGCTGGACTGTGAAAAAAGCTATGTAGATCATAACCAGCAATGAAACTACTGCCATGTAGCAATGTCCCACAGATGATTACAAGCAATGACACTGCTGTACTGTACGAATGGTAGATACAGCAGCAATGACACAACGGTGTTGTGAAAGTGTTATAGAGAACATAATCTGCAATGATACGGTATTGTGGAAAAGCTCCATAGATCATAAGCAGGAATTATATTGCTGCATTGTGGTACTGTTTAGTAGACCATTACCAGCAATGATACTAATATATTGCAAGAATGGATCTCATGTGAGTTGTAAGAATGGTAGATCATAATCAGCATCGATACTAAGGCCATGTATTGGCAAGAACCTGGTGATACGATACTTATCATGAGGCAGAGAGTACAATTCAGTCGTGGGCTGGAGGGGAGGGAACCAGCCTTGTGACCAGAGGGTCGCTGGTTTGATTCCCTAAACCGACGTTAATGACTGAAGTGCCCTTGAGCAAGGAACCTAACCCCCAACTGCTCCCTGGGTGCCGTGGATAGGGCTGCCCACTGCTCCGGGCAAGTGTACTCACTTCCCCCTAGAGTATGTGGGTGTTTCACTTCACGGATGGGTTAAATGCGAAAGACACGTTCCCTCTGTGTGCAAAAACAAAAATGACTCTAAAGTCTCTAAATTCAATATATTGCAATACTGTAAGCATTATCTACTAATAATAAGAGTCTTAGTAAATTATTATTTACCATCATATGTATATGTTTACTATGTTACTTGTTTATGTTGGCGTAGAAGAGTCTAATGGCTAAAGATTGATCTAGCAGTCAGTGTTTTAAACGCAGCATTAAAAAAAGCAAAAACAACTGTTTTTGAGAACTGATACAGTATCACAGAATATAATACTGTGATACTGAAGTGCATCAATTTTTTCCTACAGCCCAGACTATTTAATGTACTCTGAAAAAAGCTATAAAGACCCTAATCGGCAGTAACTTAGCTATATAGTGAGAATGTAATAAAGATCATAATCAGTAAAGATACTACTGCATGAAACAAGCTGTGTAAATACCTGTGCAGCAATAGTATGACTGGATTGTCCAGCTGCATGGGTACAGCATCGTCAAAATGAAGGTCACAACCTGCAGTGAAACTACTGCATTGCAAAGATGTTGCTTAGATCACCATTTGGAATGAGTCAGCTCCATTGTAAGAATGTTGGGTCAAGTATTATTAAGAATGACGCAACTGCTATGGAGATCATAATCAGCAATTATACTAGCCTACTATTTTCTGAGAAAGCTCCAAAGATCATAATCAGCAATGATGTAACTGTATTGTACAAATGTTAGATCATCATCAGCAACGATGTAACTGTATTCTGAAAAAAAGTTGTGAAGATTATTATCAGCAGTAATGCTGGGAATGGTAGAACGTATTGTGGGAATCATCACATGTCAAGTGTTTTTTTTTTTGTCATTCCTCAATATAATTTGTATACATGGGAACAAAATGTTGTTCTTCAGGCCCAATAATGCAATACACAACAGCAGCATATCATTCGGGACTACACAGATTTCAGATGCACCACGATGTGAAACAAGTGTACTTGTGCCAACACTGTCAACTGTAAACTGTACAGATGATTGAGGTCTCAGAATGTATGTCAACAGAATGCTATGCAGATTATAACCAGCAATAATACTGCTAGATCGTAAGAATGCTGCACAGATCATAATCAAGAATGTTTCTAATACATTGTAAGAATGTGGAGTAGATTATTACCAGAAACCTGAAGACCCAAACAAAAGACATGACATTCTGGAGGAACTCTATCCATATGGTCGCCATGATGATAATAATAATAACAGAAATAATGGTAATAGTGATACTTCTGTATACTGAAACAGGCTGTGTAGGTCAAAATCAGCAATTATACTACAGACAAAAAATGAGTCACCTGTAACTGAAACGTACCTGTTAGCAAGAATAACAGCTGTGATTCGATTTGGCATGAACTTTCTAGACACAGACGACATCAATGTTCAGCCACTCTTTCATCAAAAAATTGTGCAGGTTGGCCAGATTTGGTGGTGCCTTACCTGGCACAATTCTGAGGAGAATTTCCTGTAGACTGGGATTTGTGCCACTGCTGGTAGACCTGTATGACCGTACCCTTGCATACTCCTGCTAATTCAGCTACTTCCTTCTCACTATGGCTTTTAGCACGCCCAAATGTAATCACTCCTTTTTGCCAATCATTAAAATCTGCTTTGTGACCCATTTTCCACACATCGAATGACACATTCACTGTGCTGTACCTCTTCAGCGTCATCTGCAGGAGCCTGAAGCTACTACCACCATAAACAGTGAGCTTATACTGTTAGAATGCTACAAAGATCATAATCATCAATGATGTAACTGTATTATATTTATTTACTGTCATCCTGAAATTGTTTATCTCCTTGGTCTACCATCATCCCCATCCTCCCTTTCCCAACCCCCCACCCCTTCTCCCGGCTAAGTAAACAGCAGTTGCTCCATATGTGGCCCAAAGATATTCCTGATTGAGTATAACTTTCTCCAGCTGTGGCAGAACTGTAAACGGCTGTACGTTGAGGCCTGCTTTTCTTGTTCATTCTCAGTCTCTGTCTCTACCACTTTTCCTCCTCTCTGCTTTGTGTTTCTCTTATCTTCACATGGTCAAGCTCTACTGTGTGAAAAGAATACACTCCATTAAACCAAATTCTTGAAACCATTAAATATTCATAGATTCTGTAGAACCAGCAATGATACTACTACACTGCGAGAATGGATGACAGGCGCCGGAACAAAAGAGCAGAAGGAGCACCAGCATAGCCACTTTTATTAGTGGAAGAGTGGATGTGCATTTGCTCTCTGACTTTTTATTCAAACTTTCACTGTAAATAACTGCATGAGCACCAGTAGAACAGAATAATACATTTAGTGTCATTTCTTTGTGTCAGCTCTTTAAAAAAGGTGCACTGTGGGACCAATACACAGACAAAAATGCTGAAGTGGGTTAAGTGTAGTGTATATACCTTTTCTTGCTAAACAGTTCTAAGCAACAGTGACTGACTGAGCTAGAAACATTTTCAGTGTGTTGCAGTCGGAAGCAAAGAGAAGATAATTATCAACTAGCTAGCCAACTAAATAACATAGTAGTATAGTGCAGGATTTGGGTAATGTAAGCGGCTGGCTAGCATTAACAAGCTTATGCTAGAAACCTTTAGGTGCTTTCATGATAGGGCTGCTGTTCATGTCCCACTGATGTTACATTGCCAAATGCATAAGTGAAATAAAGATTTAAGGCATTTTAAACATATTACAGTGTCCGTCACATGTTTCAGATAAATACCTTAATAAGGCCTAGCTACAGCACATAAAATGCTGATTTTTAGCCTCTTACCGCCCACCTTCACGACACTACACTTTACCTTGAACTATAATCACTCCACTTCAAAACAGATACCATCTTGCATTGATGTATGAATCCATTTAAAACCTTGAAACATCCTTTTAAAACGATCCACTTAAAGGTTATGACAAGATAGATTTTAGCTGCGTCCCCCAACCTTCACTCAGCACTGTTGCCTGAACACATTCTCCCATATTTTAAATATCTGGAATATTCCACAAATATTCCATAGGAAGTTGCACCATTCAGATTTCCTGTTCTCCTATGGCTTTTTTTTTTTAAGCAATTATGAAATGAACTGATACGGTCACTTTGAAAGTACAAAACTGCTTACCAATTATAGTAAAAAAATAATAATAACAACAACAATAATAATAATAGCAAAGATTTTAAGTAGAATGTCCTTAACAGATTCAACCCCCTCCCATGTTCTAAGTATTAACTTGGTTAATGGAGGAGCTCAGTAATGTCTGAAATGCATAATGTGTTTTAGGTGTTAACTTGGTAAATCTATGCTCCAAAGTACTCTGTAACTGTTTATGGTACAATAACAGCAAGCAACCTACAACTACATTAACACTAAACACCCATCATGTACACAGTAGGACAAGGACACAGTAAAATATCTCCTAATTGGACAATTATTCGTTGTGAACAAACATAATGTTACAGTCATGCCACACATTTGACCCGGAAAGTACTCCAAGTAGTATGATGGTGTAAACAGGTAATACAAAGACATACGTTTGTATTAATTAGCTTCTTATTACAAAATCATTCAGAATAACAACTTATCTGGTTAATCTGGTTAATATCTGGTTAGTATCTAGACATTGGCATTCCAGTGCAACCATCATGTTACCCAAAATAATTACCCAGTACTATAAAACTGATTTAAGCCATTAAATATCATAAAACAATCAATGTTGTTACTGAGAGTAGCACATTTTATTGGCTAAAATCTTGTTTTCTTATATTTAATAGTAAAAAAAATACTGACTGAATTAGGCACTCATAATCTAAATTGTATACAGATTTCCTAGTTAGGTAAACAATGCACAGACTCTTGTAGGACTAACCAAAGTGAACATTTGTAACTAATTTTAACTTAAATTTATATAGAAAGCAAAACATTCTCGCCCATGATGCTACGGTATATTGAGAACACTGTGTAGATCCTAACCAACAATGATAGCCAAAAACAGGTCTATAAAGATACATAATTCATCATCTAAGCCATCAGAGGGCATTGGGGAGGTTTTATCATGTCCTTTAGCTCTCCATAAACTTTCTGGGGGTTATGACATGATATAAATCATCTGGAAGGTATTGATCAGAAGGCTTTTGAATCAAATGTTTCATTGTAAAAACAGAAAATTGGAACTCTTGTAGATTATTAGTGTCATTTTTTTCCCCTCCAGAGTGCTGTTTCAAACTAGACCAGTCGATCGGCAATCAACAGTGTTTACTGTGTGACCTGCGGCCACTTACGGGCCTGATCTTTCACCGCCACAGTTTTGATTAAGGTGCTCATAAAAAGGGTCAGATTGTCCTCATCTGCGAGCCAAGAGTGCAGAAACATGCAATAACCATCACTAAGCACCAAATTAAAATTGTGAACCATCCATAATAATTGCA
Source organism: Semaprochilodus insignis (assembly GCA_034552555.1). Lineage (NCBI taxonomy): Eukaryota > Metazoa > Chordata > Actinopteri > Characiformes > Prochilodontidae > Semaprochilodus > Semaprochilodus insignis. The sequence goes on from CM067491.1 coordinate 9,662,896, forward strand.
TGGAGAAGGGGGCTTTTGAGGGGCTAGAGGAGGTGTTCAATGAATTAATGAACATGGCAATCGATGCTCAGGGATTCTGAGGAGCTATGAGCAATCAGCATCCTTTTATGACAGATCATTGATAAGTTTATCGTTGCTTGCCTGAATTGACTGTGCACATTTCTGCAAACTAAGGCCTATACTCTCAAAACAGTTAGCTCAGCTGCTTTATCTTCTTGTGAAACATTTAGTACGTGTTTATTGCTTTCATATTAATCACAGAACAATAATTAGCCCATATTGTATACGGTGCTTTCCATCATGTTGATGTCATGTGGGTTCCTCCACCATAGCTACATACGGATGTTTACTCTGCAATCCCTTCAAGGATTCCTGGGATCTCATTAAAAACCTGAAAAGTAGAATTTCATTATCCAGTAAAATGGGGCAATGCACAGCAATGTAATTTTTATGTGATAACTACATGTTATACAATAAAATATCAAGTATAAAAACATATTCTGGTATGTGTGGTCATGTAGGATGTCATATACCCAATTCCTACTACGCAGATGCTAGAAAATAAAGTGGCAATTAGCTCAGAACACAGGTTACAAATGGCTAGCATTCAAAGCATGATTACACGTGCATATAAATGGAGCAAAACTGAAACAAAGGGGCAAATCAATAATGAAGAATGTTCCCTGTGGTAAATGGAACACGTGAAAGCTTTACTATTGATACATTTTATTAGGTGTGCCTTATTTTTGAGAACAATCCAGAGTTGTTGTTTTTTGCTCTTTCTCGAGAGAGAGGTAATTGTTTGAACGGCAGGGCTAATTGTTTTGAGAACATGTACCAAATCAATTGTGAAATATAGTAAATCAAAGAAGGCTGAAGGGCTGCAGGGATTTCTGTGAAGCATAGCACTCTCAGTTCCTGTTCAGCAACCTCAGTCTGCCTGCCTATTGACAGATTATTCAGAATGAAGTCAACCGAAAAGAAACTGACAATCTGTGGACGCAACCCCTACCACCTGCCTGATTAAGTCTGCAGGATTTGGATGATTTTCTTAACCTGCCATTACTTTGGCTACCATAAAACATATAAGCAAAACAAAAAAAAACCCTTGGAACTTGATTAATTCATGAATTAAATATGAATGAACATTATTACACTGTGTACAGCCATTTTGAATTATGTGTGCTTAGGAATTTGTGAGTCAATCACACCCCCCCCCCCCCCCCCCACCCAAAAAAAAAAACACCGCCCCAATAATTGCTCAGGTGATGATAGGATAATTACTCAGTCTCCACTCGGTGACAGAATCATCCCTGCAGTTATTCCCTAAATGCTTTCTCGCAACATAGGATTCATCCTGGTTGGTTTTAAATTAGCCCAACTTTTTCCTACAAGGCAATCTACGTCATTCAGTTCCCTTGATGAATGCTATAAAATAGCCTGAGACCACCGTGACATTGAAACCATGTTCCTCCAGGTTATTCCTACTATTATAGACCCTGTGCTGAAATTTTGGACAGATAAGGATGTGCACCCCCTCTTCCCAATGCTGAAAGGGGTAGCGGGTATTCGGTGCACGCAACAGAAAAGAGTGTGAAAAGAGTGGAAGAGACAGATTGTCTCCCGACTTCACAGATTAGTCAGATTAGAATACAACCGGATTTGCGCTGAATATTGATTGGGTGCAAATTGAATGCAAACACTACAAGCCAGTTCTTCTTTCCTTTTTTTTCCAAAGTCTGTGATAATTTACTTGAATACATTACGTTTAATGTAACAGCTCAACAATGAAAACCAGCAACATTTAGGAATTCAACGTTTCACACGTCCCTAATTTAAGATTCCCAGGGTTCTCTTTTAGCCTGTTTTAGTGCCATATACTCCCTCGACAACAAAGATCAAAGCAAAATGTGCTTAAACGCTATAAGGACATGTGCATTGTGCACATATCCGCACACAAACACTCAATCACCACAGAGGCAGGGATGTACATTTACATTCGTAGCATTTTCTGGAATGCCTTCCCAGTAATCACCCTGCTCATTAGTGTTCTCAGGCTGTGGCTGATCTCCAGGGAGAGTTCTCTCACACTGTTTACAGCAGAGCACATCAAACACTGCACACACAAAGAGGAGAGCGCCAAAGTCTACAGAGAATACTGCCTCTACTTTACCCATAGACACTACTGCCCATAGCCTCTCTCCCCGCCCCATGCTCTCTCTGAAACTGTGTGCTGAGCAGATTGATGTTGCACTTCTGGGTCTGACCAACTGACTGACGACACAGCTCATCTGGCACCATGTGATGAGTAGTTTGTAATATAAAAAGTTTTAGAGAATGCAAACAGTGTATTAGTTGTGGATGGGCAATAGCACTGATTTTCATTCCGATACCAAGGCTAATATCAAGGCTAGTATCTCAATGCCAGTATGAACAGATATGCCTTTAAGTATTCTTATACAGATAAAATGGAACCTTTAATTAAAACATTTTCCTTCAAAATTAAATTAAAAATTGATAATTTATTCAACATCATGATGTATATGATTTATTGAAAATGAATGTATGTAATGCAGGTACAACTGTAATAAAGGCAACATCCAGGGTGCCTCGTATTTCAACAGTGGCAATCAAATCCCAAGGCAAAAACGAGGACTTTTATTATATATAATGTATTATACATAATTATATATAAGCACTGTGCCATAGTCAGAAACCACTTCCTTCCTTTCATTTGCAGCTTAAATAACCATTACATGCAAGTTCTTCATTAATCAGGAGAGACATTGCAGAAGAGATAAGATGTATTATAATCCACTAAAACAAGCAAAAGAACCTCAAAGGACAATAAGAAAGAAAAGAAAAAAAAAAACCATGAGTTTCTAAATATGACTTTAACTTAGAGGAGAAAATCCAGTTCACTCTTGCTGCATTAGGTATGTTTGTGATTACTCAGACTGCAAAAAGAAGAAACTTCAACCAACTACTAAGACTGAACTTAAGAGGTGTGAAAAATATCCTTGCAGATGGCTTTCAAATTTGGAAGCAAGTCTCCTGAAAAGACTTGAAGAAGAATGAAAGCTGGAATAAACGTGTGGACACACTAAACTACACTAAAACAACGGGTTGTTGAGGTTTCTGTGTAATTTTCTGTTCCACTGGCTGGAAGTTAACCAAATGAACAGGGATCTGTGCCTTTTGCACAATAATCGACATCTTCTTAATGGAAGAAATACTTATATAAAAATGTCTTTTGGTGTCTTGATTAAAATGAATTTAAATCTACTTTGCACAAGTTATTATATTACTGCACATAAAATAGCCAAAGTGATTCATATCTGAATCTAAACTTTTGAACAATAGTGGACTGTTTCAACATTTTGTTTGTGCTGTGATGGTACAGTACACTTGTTTCCCCTCAAATGCCTGACCTAAAGGCAGTAGACTCAGGCCAGAGAGGTCAAAAACAGGATCACCTTTAACAACACCTTCCTCCAAACTCCTCCCAACCCTCAGCACCATGGCCTTTGTCAGAGACAAATGGAGGTTAGTGAGGGGACAGGTGCTTAAAAGTGAGTGTGCTTCCTGTCAGCGGGGCGGTGGGCTGGGAGAGCTCCACTGCACTGACAGCTTGGGATAGCTGTAGACACAAACATCTGTCACACAGTAACAGTCCGCCTTGTCCTTCACCCATCAGACTGACAGGCCCCCGGGGGCAGTCTCCAGAGACATGCCTTCTCTCAGAGCACAGCACATGCTCCCATCTCACTCTTGGAAACCTCTACAGACCTGTACACAAGGGAGCAAATAAACTGAAGAGTGCTCTTTTGGGTTTCCATGACTAAAAACAAAATGCATTGCATTCTGTGATGTGGAGCTGTATACATGCATTTTGGTGTTAAAGTTTTATCAAGCTAACAAAAGTGTGATGATCATGATGTGGTCATGTTTTGTCTAGTGTACTGTCTTAAAAAAAGATTCCTAAAGGGTTTTTTTGGCTTGGCTCTATGGTTCTTGGACAAACCTAGAATTGCCATAGAACCATTATGAACAATATCCTGGACTGGATCTGGCACCTGTGCATATGGCACTTTTCTCACATTATAAATACATTCATGTGATGAGCCGTAGAGATGTATGAAGAAAGAGCCTATTTTCTATAAACTTGATATAAAAGTTAAAACCCTAGCATGCTGTCACCTCTTGCCATGTCGCACACACACACACACCTTCAACTCCTGCTTTATGACACTGTTTAACACTTGCAAGTGTGACCAGTGCTGCTGTGAATGTTCAGATCCATAATATCGATTTAGTAAAAGGCCCTTATCCTACTTTTCTTTTTCCAAGAGGGCCACTTATTACATTTGTGAGGTTTTATATACCAAAAAGAGCCTTAGTTCATTTTCCAACCCTTTCTTATCCCTTAATCAGGCTGTTTTTCGTTACTGTGCCTTTAAGACTGATATACATGTACTGTATGTAAGTGAAAACCTCTGGTCAAATAGCATGTTCGTTTATTTTAATTAAATAAGTTATAGAAGGTAAAAATAAATTAACACATCCCTCACAAACAGCAAACTTAAAATGGAAAACTAGCATTTTTGATTGGAAAACAAAAATAAAAAGTGAAAACTATAATATACAAATGTGTTATAACTATAACTGTGAAAAGGCCATATTTTATGTTTTATTTTTTCCTTCAGTATGTTAAATTCAGCAACTTAACAGTAAATGTGCATTCAAATCTGCAAAACTGAGCTCTCTGCGGAGAGTGTGTTCACTTATTTGCACTTAACCGTGGGCTTCCAAACTTTAGCGTGAAAAATGGGTCCTGTTCTGATTGGCTGCACCGCAGTGTGCTTAACAGAGAGAGAGTCTGCTGTTCGGACAGCCAGTGGAAGTTCATTCCTCCCTCTGCGTGCCAGGACAGACAACAGTCCTGATGCTTGTCTTCCACACATCTTGAACTATAGCGGGTCAAGCCAAGCTCGGTCTATTGGAACCATTACGCCCTGATTTAGCATTATGTTGTTGGTCTATAAACTTTACAAACATTCTTCACTCACACACCTCAGTTTGGTAACATTTGAACCCGGCTTCACAACACTGACAGTGGAGGGTCACTGGTTCGATTCTTTGAACTGTCAGGCCCTTGGTGTTGAGCAAGGCATCAACTGCTCTCCAGGCGCCGTGGGTAGGGGCAAGCGTGCTCACTGCCCCCTAGTGTGTGTGTTCACTAGAATGGGTGTATGTGGGTGTTTCACTTCACGGATGGATTAAATGCGGAAGATAAATTCCTCTGTGGCAAAAAATGACCCTAAAGTCTCCACTCAGAGAATGACTGGCCTCACCTAAACTGACACAACCATGCATTAAACATGTACTGGCGGCAATGGCAGGTAGTTGTCATGTCAGATTATGTCAAATAACAAAATATTATCACCATTACCATTAATTATCAAGACATATCACAATACAGAGAACACTGTTATATTACCAATCAAAATCAGGCATGACAGCTCATGACAGCATGGGACATGTGCCATGATATGTTAATGGCTTGGTAAGGTCAATGTAATGTAGCAGGGTTCAAGTATAATGGCACCAAAGAATCATTAATTCTCAGACCCTCGGTACCCACCGATGAACTGAAACAAATTATTTCATTAGCTTGTGTTGAGCAAACTGAAATCCAATAAAAAGTGATTTTAATGAGCCAAGGCCATTTAGATTTACTTAGACAACTGAAAGTTAGGCACAAGTTGAAGAGAAATCATTCAACACTCTTTTTTTCCCCTCTGAAGTCTCATGAAGCAAACGCATTATACCGATCCTCTCTATGACAACTGGTGAACATTTGGCAACAGTTTGAATAAAGCATGCACAGTAGAGTCACAGGGTTAAAGAGCCATCCCCTGAAACGTTCTTTAGGGAAACAAAAGTGCTTGTTCAATGGCGTCACTCCAAAGAACACTGTAGTTTCAGAGAGTAGATGAATGCATGAGGTATGATTTCACTCAGTGAAACAAGAAGAAAGTCTGACCCGAGTTAAAGCAGACTAAATCTCACTCATCATCTGGATGATTATTTATTTGGACCTGGAGTTGGTTCAAGTGACAGCATGCATGACACAGCTGAAACCGCAACACTTCAAAGCACATAAAAAGGGCTGCTGTGCTGACACAACCATTTATCAGATAATTGGGCTTTTGAAGTAAACAGCGATTTTTAGAGCTCTGCTAGCATCAAGTTCATCAAGATGGGCCTCTTGGCTTGGCCTTGGGAGAGGTTTAAAGTGCTCTTACCGAAGAGAATGATGAGAGCAAGTAAGAGTGAAGAGAACAGAACGCTCTCTTCCTTCCTTCCTTCCTTCCTTCCTTCCTTCCTTCCTTCCTTCCTTGTCCTCACACTGGACAGTTTTATTATCTTGCAGTTTTAAAAAATCTGGGGAGTCACAATATGCAGCACAGGCTCAGCCGATGTGAAATAATAGGATTTCACTGAGTAAGCCTGTTGGATAGAGGCATAATGTAATGCATCATGACTCTGAAACATCTCTGTAACTAAGCACCGAGTACTGAGGAAAGAGAATTGGTTAAGAATACTTGAAGGTGTCTAAATGCCCTCCCCTGGAAATGAAAGAGCTCATTAAATTCAACAGCAAGTCCGAGACCGTGCAAACTCCAGACAAACGCCAGCCACCAGAGCCATTACTGAGCTGAACAGAATCAGTGAGTATGAGACAGAAAGGAAGGGACATTGCGAGGGAAGGTAAATCGACTCCTCTCAGCACTCTGAACCGGCTCCTCTGGAGAAGATGACAGCTCCGCACGGACAAAGTGTGCCTGACTAACTTGAAGTGACAGTTAAGACAAAGGCTAGCACTCCAGAGGACTTAAGAAAGATTTCAGCTGTTATGCGCCACCCCGCTGACATGTAATCAAAACAAAAGATCACGATCTACAGAGCACAGAAAGGATCTTGGTGGCTTGCCGCCCGCAAGTGTTCTTAATTAAGCAACATGTCTGGTGAGCATTAACAGATCATAAAAGGGGGGAATAATATTCTTTCATTACCTTGCAACAATAAACCAAATTGACTTCAAACTATGTAAATTGTAATACATTAAGCTGTAAGCTGCAATGCCTTATTGTAATGACAATAATTTCACAGGTCTATGTGATTTCTGGGTCTACAAGGTTATAGCTGTTCTTTGCTAATTCACTTATGCTGAACACTAAAATTATACCTGTTTTTTTCCCCACATAGTTTTCTCAGAAGAGAGTGCTTTGAAGGATTTCATAAATGTTTTATAGTGAAGATATTAGAAAGTAGCAAAGAAAATCCCAGAATAAAATCCAGAGATGTAGAAAAAGTGAAGGAGACAGACCAGAGGAGATCCACAAGGCTGTGCTTCAAAGCTAAGAGGAGAAGATATTCCTCTTCAAAAATCACAAGGATAAGGGAGCTATTTCAAAATGTTCTTGTTGAGGATAAATGGATAACATTTTTTAAATACTGTACATACAGAAGAAATGCAAAAATGATATTAGTTTACCATCACACATCAGTTTTATTAACCTGTGTGAGGCCTGAGATCATAGATCAGTAATTTCCTTATTTTCCTTATTTAAGAGATAATGATAGGGTGGAAAAATCATTATGCAGAATGAAGTATCACTGCTTAATTAATTGCAGAAAATGCGTGTGTTTCAGATTTTCAGACACATTTACTCCTTGTCAGGTGGCCATGAGGGACAGGGATACAGGGGTATGTGATATGTGGTGTAGTGGGTAGGAAGAGTCTGCGTCCGACTCCCTGGCTGGGTTCTTTCTATGTGGAGTTTGCATGTTCTCCCTGTGTCTGTGTGGCTTTCCTCAAGGTGCTCCAGTTTCCTCCCACAGTCCAAAGACATGCAGTCAGTTGAGTCAGAGATACTAAATTGCCGCTAGGTGTAAGTGTTTGTGTGAATGTAGCATATGTCTGCGTATCTGCCCTGTGATGGCTGTCCAGGGTATTTCCTGCCTTCTGCCCAAGGAGCGTTGGGATAATGCTCCAGGACCCCTCATGACCCAGGAGGATAAGCAGCACAGATAATAAATTAATATATGTACGTATAAGTTCAGTGGACAAAAAATGAAACGTACCTAATAGCGTGTAATACCTCTATGAATAACTGCTGTGATTTGATTTGGCATGGTCTGGAGAAGTTTCTGGATGTAGGTGACATCAATGTTCACCAATGTTCAACCACTCTTTCATCAATGAATTGCACAGTTGGGCCAGATTTGGTGGATGCCTTCCCTGGCACAATTCTGAGGAGAATTCCCTGTAGACTGGGATTTTTGCCACTGCTGGTAAACCCATATGACCTTATGCTTCCGCACTCCAGATTCAGCTACTTCCTTCATACTATGACCTTCGACACGCCCAAACGCAGTCACTCCTTTTGGCCAGTCATTAACATCTGCTTTGTGACCCATTTTCCACACATCTCACTGCTCAACCTTTTGGTAGACCAAAATTTGAGTCACAATATTTTAATAAAGAATGTGTTAAACTTAACCTGATCATGTCATCTCTACCAATCGGCAGAGGTTACTAAGTCTAAGTCTTTCAATAGATATGCCTTTACTGTTCTCATCCATTGAATATGCAAGCAACAAGTAAATTACTCCACACGTTTGGATTACTTTTTGTGGAATTTTGAAGGTATGCTTATTTTATTGGCATATTATAGTTTCAGAGGCTTTGATGAACATAAATTACGTAACTTAATACAACAAAATAAAATAAAATTAAACATATAACTTCACCATAAAATGAAATGAAACCAAAATATGTTATTGTTTTCTATGCTAAATGTGTCTATGCTAAGCTAATGTACATAAAATTGGCAATGTGCTTTATTATTATTTCTTTTCTTTTTTCTTGGTGAGGACGTCAAAGGGTTAAGGCATAGGAAAGTGTTCTTGTCTGGCTTGGCTGGAATAAAGTTTTATAACAAAGATTAGCTCAAAGAACAAGCTTTTAAGGCACGACAGGCTGGACCCTTATAACATGCAGCAGTCTCTAAAAGCCATTACATTCATTATCTGCAGAGCACGTGACAATAGCTGTAAATGGTTCATAATGCATCAAATATGGATACGCAGAATGCAAATGTATATTTAATGATGCTGCCCTGTTTTTGAAGGAAAAATGAAAGGAAGATACTTAGGCCACTAAAATGGGCTTTAAAGGGTTTTTTTTCAATGCACAGTCTTCATGTGAGGAGAGCTGCTGTGCTAATATCAGAGAAACGTGTGCAATAAAAGCCTGTAAATGTGTCCAATAAAGACATTAATTGATGTTTCATAGCACATTATCCTCACAGTGTACTGATATGCTCACGATGCACTGATTTCCTGCAGCACAAATAAAGCTAGTAAAATGTGTTCCAGTGGAGTTTCAGATTACACTCCATTCTCTTTTTATGAGGCCTTTCTGCAAAAGCCAACCAAGCCTGGACCCTTTAGCCTTCCCCAGTCCCCTGGCGGACTGCGGATTTGGCCAGTTTCTCATCATTTAATCTGCTTAAACTACAAAGGCTCCCACGCCCTCCAAACACAGATTGATTCATACCATCATTATACAAAGCTACAAGAAGATTCCAACTAATGCACTCTCTCAATCCATGGGCATGTGCACATACACACACACACACACACACACAGAAACACAAGCACACAGAAACACACATGTAAACAAGCAGCGTACCTTGAAGTTCACTTCTAACATTAATGTGGTTTTGTGTACCAAAAAGGATACTAATTAATTTTTACATGAATGTTTTTCCTTAGAATTAAACAGGCTGTTTTTGTTACTGTGTCTTTACGTGAGCTTGCTTCTGATTGGATGTCCTGTAATGAGCCTCAATGAAAAAGAAGCATTCAGAGCTGAAAATCTGCTTAGAATTTCAATTTGTATGGGCGGAGCTACACTGCTGTTGGCTAAATAGGTGGATATGTTTAAATGAGTAGATTCTCATAACACCACAGAAACAATGCACAAAAAACTGATTTTGATTACGTAGCATAGTTTTCATATACAGACCATGTACTGAGGAGTGAACAGTATGTTTTGCAATGTTAACAACGCTTGCACACTACATTAAATTTCTTTATTTCACATGATATGGGCACTATAAACCCAGGGTCAGGTTATGTTTATGATTAGGGTCATATCGAAAAGAACCAATTACATTTAGTTCAAATTTAATAGATACAGGTGAGCATTTAAAAAGCACTAGACTCTCAGTGTCTAAAAATACAGTTGTGATTTAGTGGCAGACACAAGTAAATGCCAGTTTCTTTAGAACATCACAGCTGCAATGTTGTTGGCAACTTTGATCATTCTCTTGATTCTGCAAAATTATTGGATTAATATTGGAATATCCTTTCGCTTTTTATGTCACAGACAGAGACATAACAACTTCCAGGTTCAGCTCAGTTCATCAGTTCGTCTGATTAACCTTAGTGTGGTTTTGTTCCAGTTACTCTATAAAGTGTTTGACGGCTCATCATGCTTGCCAAATTGTATTAAGTTATTTTCAGGCTAATTGCAGTTAATTTAGTAGTTACAAAAGTTACAAAAACATCTAAAAGCTTAGCTTCAATATTTGATGTAGGCCTGCAGTCATACTCTAGGTCAGAATATGAACAAATGGGCTGTAAGACAAACCTGATCCGTTAGAGGTTATCTAATGTATCCATTTCCTATTTTTGCATATGCTGAAGCAGAAACACAATGGTTAGCTGCAGCATAAAGCAAGTTGTTACTTCCCAATAGATAATGTTAACACAAATAACCATGTGCTATGAAAACTAAGTACTGTAAAATAAAATAATAAAATGTAATAAAATATTAATAATCAAAAAAATTACTGACTAAATTGATGGTTAATCAAGTTTTCAAAAGGCCAAACAATAAAAACGAGATAAGCCAAACAAAAACAAATCAGGCAAAGATTCCAAAATACTTCACTAGAAAAAAGACCACTAAACAGACCTCACCACAAAACTAAAGGACTAATGGAGGAAATGTGTGGAGGAAAATGCATCAGAATTTTTATAAAATATTATAATTTAAAATGAATGAAAAGAACATCATCATGCAATGAGAATTTATTGAAAAGGTGCCTCCTGATTTCCAGGCTTATTTTTCAGGCATCCATCTTTCTCATTATTCATCTACCATGAATTATTTGGTAAGTACTTTCAAACTAATATGTAAATTAAGTAGTTATGGAAGTGAGGAACTGAAGTGCAGGCACACATGCTGGCCATTAGGGTTTACCCTTAGTGGTAGAGCTCATGAGGACAAGGGGTTCTCCTTTAGCTGGGTTCCTTCTCCTCTCCTCCTCCAGCATCCCCCAGCCCAGACCCCCCTCCACAGCTCCTCTCTCCTCCCCTCTCACTGCCTGTCCCGGGGAGAAGGCCCGGCTCAGTCTGAGTGAGAGCACGGCTATATTTAACCCAATGAAATATTTATCCAGGGGCTGAGACATAGGAGGATGTGCAGAGCCAGCATAAACACAGAATGAGCCAGCGAGAGAGTGAGAAAGAATGAGTGAAAGAGAGAACAGGAGGAAGAGGGCTACAGACCATGTGATCACAAGGCACTTGTATCAGTTCGATATGCAAGCACAAAGTATACCGACGCACTTGGACAAATGTATGTCTTGTTGTTTTATTCACCCACTTTTCCTGTGTTTTCCCTGCATGCCACAAATGCAAAATGGTAAATATGTTCTATTATTAATTCACAAGACAGATAAAAGATGTAAATTGATTTTAAATTCAGATTCATCTTTCAAGAAGAGCCTATGCTTTCAGATGCTTTTTTTTCCCCAGTGCCTAAATTAATCACGACTAGTTTTGAACAGTCAACTCATCTCTCTTTCTCTCTCTCTTTCTCTCTCTGTCTCTCTCACCCCCTTTCTATAAACAGAAGATGAAACGTAGGAAATCACATTTCGGATGAGTAATATATGCTGTATATAAACAAACATTGTGGCCTACATCTTGCTCCTCTGATACATATGCACATATAGTACAACTAAAAACCATTATTTGTAAATTACGTGGTTACGCTTCATGCATTATGCAGCCTCTGGCTTTGCTCGCTGCTGGTAGAAGGTAGGTCTCTCAGCGTGAGCTCTGAAAACAGGCGACACTCATCTGCCAATAAGATGCAAATAATACAAGCTAGAGAGCATGAGAAACTCGAGAAGAAAGATAACAGGCCAGCGTCTCCCAGGTTTAGAGGAGATATAGTTATTTATTTTTTCTTTTGGAGTTATACCATTTTTCCTCAGAAGGTTGGGACAAATCAATAGATTTTTTCGGAGTTCTTGAAAGAGTTGATAGGGTAATAGTGCATCAGTAGTGGGCAGGACAGGAGCTTTATGTGGTTGTGGATCTGTTTTTGTGTGTCTATTACAGAGCAAAGCTTGCTAGTAGCACTGGCTGTGCTATTTGTGAACGTATGGTCATCCTTGGGCATCTGTATGCCAGGCACAGTCTCTCTCTCTGTCCCCTGGTAGAGATCCCGGCATATGGCTCAAGGCTGGGCACGCTGAGGGCACACATTAGGACCTACTGACACACATGCCAAAGGCCTGGCACAAGACTGGCCAGGCTGACCTCCTGTGAGCTCCAGATGTTTGTGTATCATTTTCTCTGTTTGAGTGTGCATCTATCAGCGGGGGTTGTTTGTGCATCCACAGGTTAGGGGCTTTTCAATAATAGAGAATTGCTCAAAAATGCAGAAGACTGGAAACGTGTGAGACTCGACCTTCACTGTTCCTTTATTCAGACAAGATCAATCATTAGCAGACAGCTATTGGCAAAAGTCTGCTGCTGTCTTTTCTGAGGAAATATATTTAGACGTGTGGTACGACATCCTGTCTTCCTGTTAATGCTCATATTTGTGAAATCTGAATAGAAAAATGATCAAACACAATTACATATTTGTTCACAATTCTCCATCAGCAAGTCTCATCTTGTTGATCTGTATTAAAGGGCCCATATCATGGAAATCTACTTTTTCTTAGCTTGTTTTGGAATGTTCTACTATGTAAACATTGTTGATGTTACAGAATGGCACATTCAAAATCCACAGTCCATACAGCATATAAAGAAATTAAGCTGCTCATTTTGGGTTTTGTTGTTTTTGTGACATCACAAAAAACAATGCAGTTTCTACCATTGCTATAGAAAGAAAAGCAAGCATCTTTAAATTGTAACTGTACAGGACAGAGAAAAACAAACATTCTGAACGCCAATGTAAGCTAATGTAAGGAGATTTTACCGATTACATCAAGTCAAGTTTTATATACAGATGTTATCACAAAGCAGCTTTACAGAGAGTCTGGGTCCAAGCCCCCAACGAGCAAGCCAAGGGTGAGAGTGGCAAGGAAAAACTCTCTCAGAAGAGGTAGAAACTTTGAGAGGAACCAAGACTCAAAATGGGAACCCTCCTCGGTTCGACACTGGATTGAGTGACAGTGAGAAACAGAGTTGACAGTCTGAATGAAACTAAGTCGCTGCTATCAGTGAAACCAGTGATCACTGTAAGCAGTTTAAAACCTTGAACATCAACTACTGCTAAAAGTCTACAGAGATGACTGAAAAGAATAAGATAAGCGTTCAGTGTTTTGTGAGACAGAGGAAGAAATCATATGATTATGATTAGGCTGTATGATGCCTGAGCCACAGTTTCATGATAGTTTTGGCAAAACAAAATATTCCAAAAGAAAGAAAAAACATTTTTCACACCATTTTACCATTATTAACACGGCATATAACCTGTCAGAAGACACATGTAGGTTCACTGGTTGTTTTAAATACTAAATAAAGCTATATTTATGTTGTAGAACCTGGCGACTCCTGGTTCCTATCACAACCTATGTAAACAAATCATGAGTCTGTATGTTTCTCTACAATGGACCATTCCACATCAAACCTATGAATGACTTTGCTTCATATACAGACATTATGATAAACTGGTGGAATTCCGCCTTCAAATGTACAGTAACAGTGTGTTTAGATCTAAAACTTCAAAATGGTTCTCTGAGACCTCCAATTTTTCCAGTAACACTTTCTTTCACAGCCTTAAGTTTAGGCATTAACAAGGTGTGAGTTACAAACTCCAAAATACCAGATGATTATTTTAATGGCAAGTTCTGCACAGACTATTTAACTAAACTAAAAGCTGAACTGCTAAACTAGGTTCCAGATATGAACTTTATTTTGAGAATGAGTACCCAGTCAGTCTGACTAAATGACTAACAGGTTGTGGATCAGAAGTGCCCAAAGATGACTCTGAGGGACTTCATAACTGGATCAAGTGTGTTAGATTAAGGTTGGAGCTAAACTCTTCAGAGTGGGAGGTCATCGGGACCAGGACTGAGCTGGGGATTAACAAACTGGTACATAAAAATATACTCTAAATCTCAATATTATAAAGTCATACGTTTAGGCAGGAAAGAAAATCAGAAACCCCTCCAAGCACCGGGTAAGTTATATGGTATAAATAACGGCACAAAATGTAGAGATAGTTTTCTGTAAGTTAAGCTCAGTAAAACTATATGAGGAGTCATTGTTTTCATTTATAGCCCAGTTTCCCAAAAGCATCTTTAAGAGCTTTAGGGTCATCTCAACTTGGTGGTGATGCTCACTCTACTATTTATGAATCATCTTTGTGCAAAGGCGCTTTCAGGCAACCCAGCTCAAAGTCAGTTTCTGTTCTAGGTCACAGACAGATAAATATGCAACCAGTGTGTGAAATACCCTCTGGTATTTGCGGGGTCCCATGTTGGCTCACTTATCCAGTGCTGGCTGGCTGCTCACTCATCACAGCGGCACTGGTGCTAGCTTCAATGGCAACAAAATGTCTGGTTTAATAATTCTTTTTCTGGAAATGCTCTTTTCTAGTTTGGTAATGTAGTCTTCCATGCATTAACCCAGATCTTGCACATCTCCTTCTTTGTCTTTTTGGTTTGAGAAATGAATAACAACTCACTCTTTCCACCGATCTCTTGGGAAAACTGGGCAAATGTTCAGATTTACAAATATGTTACGGCATATTGTAGAGTTTCTCAGAGGTATCCTTGGCGTAGTTACAGTTGTTCGGCTACAGAGGAACAATTGGGTGACCCAGTTTGCTGCAGCAACCCTTTGAAGTTAGTCAGTGTAGATTACCAAAGACAGAAGCTCACAGATTGTGGGTAAAGCAGCTAAACAATAACAGCACGGCATCACAATAAGTTTTTTTCAGGGACCCCTGTCAGAATTACGAGAATTACTCAGGGGGTCGGTCCAAGAGGTTAATAAGGGACTACCAGACCCCTCAGGACACCTGTATTTCATATTGTGTAGGCAACTCTCAAATCTCTTTGTACTTTATCCATGTCCAGTGATGTTACATCTAATAACTACCTGCTACATAGAAACCAAAGTAGCTACACTCTCCTCTAGAGTTTACACCAGGTACTTAGCCAGCTAATGCCTCAAAGCTGTAGGGCATTTCAGTGTAATTTAGTTAGTCGGCCCTGGATCTTGTCACCCAAAATAGTCACCTCATACCCTGGCATTTGTACATCACACTTCACTTCACTATTACAAGCAAATGAATTAGGTGTTGTTCACCTAGAACTTAAGGAGCAGTTACAGTGAGCTTGGAACGTAGTCATGTTAAAAATGAATTATGTATGCTTTTAGTATAAATAAAGTACAAGAATGAGAAAATTGTAGAACATGGCATCTTTCATTAATATTCATTGCCCAACTGACAAATCTAACAGTGTGAATGTGGGAATACTGTCTTTATCAAACGGTGAAAGTGTGCTGGCCTCTTTCCTGAGAGGAGAAATATTTGGATGTTCGCAGTATGTAATCTGCTCGTTAATACTCGCCACTGTGCGCGGATTTGCCCAACAAATTTATTCAAAACAAACATAAGGGGCGGGAGGTCTCGGGACTCCAGCAAACGGGATTACATGCCATCCCCCCCTCACGAGCACAGCAGATCCAATCATCCTGACACACTCGGAACAAGAGAGGGGTCACGCTATGCCCCTCCCGCAGTGACTGTCACTCGCCCCTGGGTCCTGGCGCCTCTGCGTGACGCTAAAGCTGAATGTGTGTGATCGTGTTTAACCCGGGTGCCCTGCTGAGTGCCAGGGTCATGCCTGCTTAGCATGCAGACCCGTGCCACCCGTCTAGCTAGAAAAGAGGGAATGACGGAGAGTGGGAGCTTAAAATGACCCAAGAGAGGAGAAAGGGAGGGGAGGGGGCAACCCTGCTGCAGACCCACAGGTCTCTCTTTCTCTATCTCTCTTTTTCTGAGCTGTACTTTTTCTTGTCTCTCTATTTCTCAGCCGCTCACTTTTTTCACTCTCTCTTACACAAACACACTTTCGCACTTGCTCTTACATCTGTTTATCTCTTTCCCTCACTCTTACACACACACACTTTCACCTCTGAAGGTCTCTCTCTTTCTTTCTCTCTCTCTACTCTCTCTCTCTCTAGCTTTCTCTTTTCCATCTCTTTCACTCTCACATATTCCCTCTATATCTCTCTCTCTCTCTCTCTCTCTCTCTCTCTCTCTGCACCTTGCCTGATATTTTCATTACCCAACAGCCCTGTGATTTATGAGGCAAGCCCTGCTGTAGTCTAGGGGATAGTTTAGAGGGGTGTTGACAAGAGGCCTGCTCTCTGCATATGTACTGCTGCACATATACTTCCATTTTCTCTCTCTCTCTTACACTCACACACACACAGTACAGAATTGTCTGCAAACATGGATTTAATAATGCTTATGAAATCCCACTTCTGTAGCTTGGAATGAAAGTGATATTTTATATCTCTTTTTTCAGTAAAGAAGATTTCAATCCCAAATTGAAAGCATTTATTTGTTGGAGCGTTCTCTACATAAGTGACTCATTCCACATAAATTTACACTGGAATCAATTCAGCAGGAGAGCAAATTACATTTATATGTACTGCTTATGAAGCACACCTTGCATTGTTATGTAAAAAACTTTGCATGGGCCAACAGCGTTCTGCACATTTTTAAATGTCTCTTAGGGCACGCTTATGGAAAAGAGAGAAGCTCTTTCTGGCATTTTTAGAGGATGCTGGATCAGTCGAGAGAGTTCCTGGGCAGGGGAGATGGAGAGCTTTAGCCTTAGTACTAACAAAAAAACACTGTTTCAAACCAATCAACTGCTTTTTCAACAAAAAAAGGTTCTTTCCAGTCCATTACTGCACATGATGCACATTCTTCCTTCTACAGCTGTGTGCACACTACTGGCACGCAAATAATCAAACACTGAACTGAATTTCCAAAAGCAAGTTATTCAAAAAGCCAAGCTATTGTTCTGCACCCAGTCATTCTTTACTTGACACTTCTTTTCATATCTGTTAGGCTCACAAGACAAGCATTGTGATCTAAAAAGCTCCATTCCTGTGTACTTTGTCAGACTGAAATGCAACATGACAAACTACTTTCTCAACAACGAAAATAACATCACAACAACTACAGAACCTATACTAAACGCTGATATGCCCGCTATATCAAACTACACTACTAACAGCACATTAATGCTGCAAAAATAGCAGATTAATACTGCAAAAATAATCAAAAATAAGCAAAAACTGAATAAGTGATTTTGAGTGATTTTCTGCATAGTCTGAACACAGTAGCTGCCCTTTATGTATTCTACAAATATCAGGATAACTGGACCAACAGAAATGCATCAAAATTGCTTGGAATAAACCTGCATTATGGTGAAGTGCTATTTTGGAGATATTTGTTTTTCTTTGAACAGTGACAATATAAATGAACATGTACATTAATCAAACATTAATCAAACCAGGGAAATCTTTCAATGACTCCCCAATACAGTGTCACGTTGTCATGCCCACCAGTTGTAATAATGTACGCTATAGAAGCTTCCTATGAGCTAAGACTAGAGCCAGTTGGTGCAACAGGAAATGCTGAGGCAGCCTGGCTACCTTGTACATGGGTACTTTAATGTAGTGATATAAATCATGGCATGCATTTAAAGTGCATTGTTGTTTATCTTTACACTAAATGTTTTAAGCACTATTGTGAGCACTGTACAGTACTGTTTATTCTAGTTCACCAATCTAATGCTAAAAGTTCATTTACCAACCTAACTTAACATTGTTTTGAACATAGCTAACTTAACATTGTTCTGTAAACTTATTTAAATGGAAACAAGTGTAAGCAAATACAGTATTCTAGCTAAACTTTATGCACATCAGTAGTTTTGCCATTGTGATGTACCTGAGACTTCTATTTTGTTTATTAAGACTTTTTGAGCTTTAAGAATTGGAATAAGAACGGCACCATACCCCAGATGGTCAGGATGATAGCTGACGTCTACTATGATATCTGTTGTCTACTAATTCACATGGAATGTGCATGACAACAGGTATTTTCAAATTATTAACAAAAATGGAGGTTGATGCTTTTGTTCCAGCAGCAGCAACATTTTATTAATGTAGAAAGGATGTACGTTTCTGAATGAACCTAATTTAAAGCATTACTTTTATTCAGTGTCTTGTGCACTAAAATCAGACTATAGAAATTGCTCATCCTGATAGCAGCCATCCTGAAAGACAGAAAAAAACCCTGCTTCCAGTAAAGTGATGGGTTTCCAAATGTGCCACAACACAGCAGCCGTTATTATACGGTAGAGCGGGTTTCACTTTTTGACTGTGTTTTGCGTTGTTTTTCTACTGTTGACTGTTATGTTGTGAGATTTAAGGGAACAGGGCTCTATATCCACACCAAAGAACTCTGTTCCCATTCCCTTCTGCATTCCACAGTCACCATGGCAAATTTAGGTGTGGAGAACCTGTTTTGGCTGTTTTGGTTTTTTGGTTTTTTTTGGTTCTCTGAAATGCCACTCTCGAGAAGATAATAACCCTTTTACGCACACAATTCATAAAAGTTACACAACAGTTTTTGGGACAGCACTAGAATTTAAAAAGAGCTTCCGAGCCAGAATGGACAGTAATAGGGGACAGTAATAGTCTTTAAAGGAAATTTCACAGATTTTTCACCATTTCGGCATAATTAAATGGTAAACATGAAAACAAGGTCATTAAGGGCGTTTTCACACTAGAGATTTTTTACAGGCCCAGAACGAGTTGCCCTGTGAGTTTGGTATGTTTGGCCAAGCGTGAAAGCTGTTTTTAAGCCCGGGAGCTGTCGATGATCTCTGGTCCTCCTGAACTCTGGTGTGATCCGCTGTGTGTGTGGAAGCTATATGCTCCTGGCACCACATTAAGGGTTATGTAATTGGTTCACTTTGTAACATGACTGCTTCAGCTTACTGCATTACTTCTCCTTTTCTCAAGTTTTGTGATCCCAAGGGTTGTTATGGGAAAAAAAGGGCTGTTCTTGTGTTTGTATCCAAAGAAAATAATAAAAAGCAGCAAACAGATGAGCTAGTTGCTATCATCTTGCAAATGTGCATGCAGAAAAGTGGCATATGGAATTGTCACACACAATTGATTCATGGTACGGATGGAATTCTTGTGCGTGAAAGGAAACCAGCGATAATGAGCCCCTCCCCATAACGAGCCCAGAATTGGTCCTGGGTGCAGACCATTAAGTATAAGTATAAATACACCCTTAAGATAGAAATGGAAAGTATTTAATTTGTAATATCATTGGTGTAATATCATTCTGTCATCACAACTGTAATGAAATTTCAGTTGGTAACTATTTCACATCAAACCGCTCTAAATGACTTAACATCTCAATAGCTGAATTTGCCTTTAAATTAGAAATTTCAATGAAAATAAATCAATTTTATCAGGCTATTCCTACTGATAATAGAATGAAACACATTTAAACTGTTATATAAAAACATGTCTTAAACATGTCTGAACATTGTGTATGTTTCTGGAAAGTTGACAGTCATTCATGTAATAGAACAAATGCCTTGTAAATCCTAATGCTTAGTAGTTTTGGAAGAGCATTCATACTTATCACTAGGATATCCAGTGTTCATTAACAACAAGTTGATGCTATGTGCTTCTCTTTGCTTTGAGACAGAGAACGACTCTGGAGGATTAAGAAGTTTGAATGGAGTTGATAGGTCTTGGCAAAGAGGACACTTGAATGAAAATGCCAGATTAGTACATGCTGAGGCACTGGTGACTCACAGCATTGGGGCTGATTTGGCTAGCGAGGCTGAACTGATTCATGTACAGTAGTAGGTGGCACTCAAGCTAGCTGGGCTAGACAGCTGGCCGAACAGGCCAAACTGTACAATATTGCACAGTGAGGCCTTACCTAATAAACTGGGGTGAAGGGTATGAACGTTTGCTTTTAAAACATCAGTCTAGTTTGCACTGCCAGTGGGTGTCTAAGCACTTTTCAGCCCCTTCAGTGATTAGACTGAGTAATTTACTGGGACACAGTAAGTCTGGGACACAGTCAGTGGTGGAAAGACCAGTAGAAAAACAACACTCAAACCAAAGTACTGTTATTTGAGAGAAAAAAGTAGCAGCAAAAGAACTGCTCCTTCTGACATGGTTAATTCTGAAACAGCAATTTTGTATCACACTGTAATTCAGGTGACCCACGTGACCCACGTTCTGCAGAAGCAGGAATGGAATACAATGAACAGAATAATGATAATTATGATAGTCACTCATGAACAACTACAATGTTAGAAATCCAAACTGTTTTCATTACCAGTGCATTAAGATGACTCGAAGCATTCTGAGCAGCAGCCTTCTCAACTTCTGTAAAGTCAACAAAAAATATTTTTGCAGCTCAGCACAAACCCACAGTAGAGAGCCATCATTCAAAAGGAAGAGGGAGGGGGCAGGTGTTAAATGAAAACACATGGCATCAGTCATCACGTCGGCAATATTTCACCACAGGTTATTGACAGTGCAGCGCTTCCAAAATATATACAGCGCTGTAGCAACTGTTCCAATATTACACCTATGGCAGTAAGAGTCTGAGGACAGTGTCAGTTTAAAGTGTTTCAAAATAGAGCTACGCATCCAATAAATACGTCAGAAGTGAATGAGCGGGTGCACTAGGCTTCCAGGCTTTATTCTGCATAGTATGCACAACATGCTCTCCTACAATATCCAGTATACCATACAGTTAAGTTAAAAGTCAGGAAACATCCAAACCTCTGTTAACCCCTTCATGCAGATCCAGATTTAAGCTTATTTTCAATTCATGTGCAACTCTATATGAAAACACCTAAAGCATGTTCACTAAGAAGTTGAGGATATTACATTGAGAATATTACAGTACTACCATACTCCGGAGTGGAAAAACACCATTTTAGCCACTTCTGTACTTATGTACAGTATCTTTAGTGCAACCTGGTTTGAATTCTTCTCCACAAGATTCTTCTACCATCAGCTTGATCTTGTTCAAAAACTGTTTTTTTCTCTGAAACAAATATCATTTCATTAAACATATTAGGAATTAACTGAAAAAAACTCAGTTCAGCAGTGGTTAAATGAGATGCTGTTGCTGGAGATGTTGTATACCGGATTAGGTGAACCTATGTCAGAAGTGAATGAGCTGGTGCGCGAGGCTTCCAGGCATTGTTCCGTGTTTGAGTATGCACAGCATGCTCTTACAATATACCAGATACAATATACCCAAACTTCTGTTAGCCCCTTCATGTTGACCCATGTTTAAGCTTATTTTCAATTCAACTACAACCTTATATATGAAAACATAAAAAGTGTGTTCGCTACGAGTTTGAGAATATTACATTCTGGTTATGTTGAAATGAATGTGTTTTTTTCTTTTGTGGGAAAACAAATAAAGAACTTCACTGACACTATTCACATATACTCTTCATCAGTGTCATAGCTGCTTTGATGGCAAGTTACCTGACATCCTAAGCAGATTTTAAAAGGCTAGGATTCTGGTGAGGCATGCTCCACGTTTAAACAATTAGGAAAGACACAGTGTATTCAGCAGGAGATTTGCATCTCATACTATGGTTGCATGTAAAGGGCTGAAATTTGGTATGCAGGCTGTTGCACTAGTTTTAAGCGTTTTGGATTTAAGAGTATTTGACATTATCAGATATTCAAGACAGATAGCCAGAACAGGCCCACCCACAGGCACACTAGAGGCAACTTCTGCATAAGCAGATTAAACGCTGTTACATTCTCATCATCACCATTATGTATTAGACGACTGGATGCAAACCTATAATGACTCAAGTTGAAGTAAAAGTACCTTTCCAAAAAAAACGTACTGAAGCAAGTGTGGGTGGAACTGCAGTGAAGCATCTTGCATGAAGTAGCTATTACCACAGGAATAAGTGCTATTCTTCTCTTTTTGATTAAGTTCTATACTAAAATAGAACAAAAAAGCTCAAATGTCTGAAACATCATCAATCACAAAAAGAGGATGATAACTAAATTTTAATGACTAAAATATAAAGAAGCTGATTAATTTCTGCACAATTACAGTGAGCATAAAAATTAAGAGGACATTTGCCTTATGTTTAAAACATATATTAAGTTCATTGTGTTAGGAACCAGATCAGTCTAAAAGCATTTTCTTTTTGGCAAAGGATTATTTTAAAAGGTGGCTGGTGAGTGTCAGGTTGTTATCATTTGAGCACTTTCTGTGCAGACATCTGCCGGTTTGCATTTCATGATCCCATCAGTTTATGATCCCATAAGTTCTGTGACAGCATTTTGACGCTCTCCCAGTACTTTACAGTTACAAATCTGCGATCACACATTTTGTCATCATTTCCACTGTCAAGTGAATTGCACCGTACCTGAGTATCCATGCTGAATTGTCCCTTTTTATTGCTGTACCAATCTTGTCAAGCCAGAATGTACGTGTTGCTAGTAACGGTGCAAGCCATCTACTGTTCAAATGCAAATCATCTCCAAACTGTCATATGGTATCATAGACTGACAATCACTCGCAGCACAGTTTTAGAATGGGTTAAATCATATGTAATGAATTTAACACATTTCTTGTGGAGTACCATAAGGGTCACTTTTAGGTCCTTTTCTCTTAGTACATCTTACCCCTAGGTTTTATTATAAGAAAAGATGATATCAGTGTTTATAGCTTTTCTGATAATCTGCTACTGTTGTTTCTGTTTATTGTTAATATGTGACCATGTGTGTGATCATACCATGATAACATCCAGTGAACACCAATTTACATATTAAAGAAACACCATTTTAGACACTTTTGTGCTTTACAGTATCATTACTACAATCTTCTCTGCAAGATTTTTCTACCATCAATTTGTATTTGTTGAAAAAGTGTTATGCTCTGAAACAAATTTCATTTCATTAAACATTTTAAGAAGTAACTGAAAAAAATGTTATTAAAGTCAGCACAAGGTTAAATGAGACTGTTGCTTGGGAGGCTGTATACTGGAGTAGAAGTGAGAAAAAGTATTACGGTTTACAAATACTGAGGAGAACATTAATCAACATTTACTCGACTACATTTAACTAAATAAGCGTAACTCTTCTTTTTACTCTGTATTTTGGCACTGGCTCTGTTTCAGAAAAGATTAGGTGAACCATTCACATCTTATTGACACATATTATACAGACAGAGCAAGTCCTGGAATGAGCCCAAGACCCCATAAAGGTCACAAACAGAATTATACTGTAAGTAACGTTTCAAAGACAGAACTGTGTAAGCATATTGATCAATCAATCAGACTCTGCTGAACTCATGTCAGGCAGTTTTTATACCAGTAAAAAGAAAATCTGAACTGAAGAGAAGTAGTCAAGGAAAAACACTGTTCAAAATGTGCCCACATTAAAAACAACAACAACAGTGTAGAATTTACAATTTAGAGCTATTTGGCACATGTGCTTGCACACGTAGGAATTTGTCCTCATTTAACTAATCTGTACACTGATACACATACATACACACTACTGAACACACATGCTAGGAGGCTGTGAGCACAGCAATGGGCAGCCCTATCCATGGTGCCTGGGGAGCAGTTAGGGGTTATGTGCCTTGCTCAAGGGCACTTCAGTCGTGTCCTGTTGCTTTAGGGGATCGAACCGATGACCTTCTGGTCAAACGCCTGGTTCCCCAACCTCCAGACCATGACTGCAAAAAAACAGAACTGTGCCCAAACACATAACTGTGGTTAAAAAATAAATTAAATGAAAAACAGTGGCAAGCTACAGTTAAAGGACATTCAGAGTGGTCTGATGTGAAATCCTTTATTCTGCCTACCTTGATACTTGAGCCTTTGGCCGCAATTGCACAGTACTGTCATTGCACTGATACTGTATACTGTGCGTATGTTCAGCTCCATGCCTTTCAGACCTGCATTAGATACAGATGCGCACAGACTGTATTGTTTAAGGGATTTATATTGTACATTTCTTGATTTTTATATATGCATAGATGAATATGTATGTAAGTATATATTCCTCTTTTTTGTGCTTCTTTACTTAGTGTTTATACTGTAATTGTTAGTACTTGTAGTCCAGGAGCTAGTGCACAGTAAGGATTTCATTGTACAGTGAACTGCTTGTTTCTCTGTGCATATGACAATAAACTCTTGCACCTTGAATCTAATTGGCACCACACTTCTGAAGTGCCCAATGCCTCCTAAGGCTACTTCACATAAAGTTATTACATGAAATGGTTATGATGCAATGTAGACATTGTTTTATGGCAGTTTTGTGATAAATTGTTGACCTATAAACATATATTTAAACATTAATTACGGCAGAGAGGTACATGTAGGGTGTTGCGACACAAAATAGTCCCCAAAGAAAACACTGTTTTCTAGATTTACCACTATTTTACCACCACTGCATATAAAATTTCAGAAGACACGTGTAAGTTCACTGGTGGGTTTGGAGGGGATAAATAAAATGGACCAATGCACCATTTCACACCAAACTCTGAATGACTAATGTTTACATCTCAAAGGAAAACACCTCAGAATTACATCTGAAAATAAAGGGTGTAATTCCCTTTTTAAATCACAGGTTTAACCATTTTCAAAGAACCTGCAATATGATGGATGAGAGACCTAATATACTGGCCAACAGTGGTTTCCAAATGGCTATGCTATGCAATTTGGCATGGTCTGGACAAGTTTCTGGATGTAGGCCACATCAATGTTCAGCCACTCTTGCACTAAAGAATTGTGCAGTTGGGCCAGATTTGGTGGATGCCTTCCCTGGTACAATTCTGAGGAGAATTTCCTGTAGACTGCCACTGCTGGTAGACCTGTACTCCTGCAAATCCAGCTACTTCCTTCACACTATGACCTTTGGCACACCCAAATTCAATCACTCCTTTTAGCCAATCACTGCTCTGGACCTATTTTCTACACATCAAACAAGACATTCATTGCACTGTACCACCTCCTCTCAATCTATGAATCCCGTCACTCACACCGCAGATATTTACAATCCCTCCATCCTCGTGCAGCCCTATATGCAGGAGCCTGAAGCCTACCACCTTAAACACACAAGGTGACCAATTTTTTGTCCGTTGAGCTTATAAACAGTTTTGGGGATTTTGGGGAACTCTGGTTTACTGTGATGAAAAGCGTGTAAGCAACTGGAAAAGAAATAGGGAAAAAAAAAGAACTTTAATCAGGTATGTTCTGCTCCGAGGCATATTGTAATTTTCCAAAGCTGTCTTTTCACTTCTACGAAACAAGCTTCCAGACTCGAGCTGTTGGACGACATAAATGGATGTGTGAGTGTGACTGAGTGTTTGTGCTCATGCCTCAGTGCATAGAGCACAGACAGAAATAAATAACTCTCACTGGCCCTGAGATGCAGAACGTCGCCTCACGAGGCAACCCCAGGTTTGAAGGGAGAATGCAGAATGACCTGGTGACCTCATCCACCGCTTGCTCAACACGTCTCTGATTATACACTGTTCATTTCTTTTCAGTGTTTTGTCCTTTGTTCTCTGTAAATCTTGGTTGAAAAGCTATAACGTCCCAACAGTGAGCAGACGCATGTTTACGCATCAGTGGAACTCCCGCTGCTGCAAACTTTTACCTGGCAAGAACTGAAATTAGTGTTTGAAGCTTAGACTGCCATTTGTTTTTCGCGAAGGGAGAAGATGCATGTTCGATGTCGTAACCATGGTGATCTCTCACTCACTCCAGGAGGGCACAAAAAAATTCACCCTTATGTGATATTAAAGGGCTGTCATGAGAGATCTGCAGACAATTCGGATATTTATGAATGCTAACTGTATTGTGAACAAATACACTTACATAAAAGAGTGAATATGTTTATATAGAACATTTAACATTCATCGTTTTAAACTGATATCAGAGCAACTGCCAAAACAACCAGGCCACCGAAAGTGCAATGCATTTTTGAGACTGCTCAGTGCAACTGAGGGGAACTGGGCTTGAAGCCAGATTATTGGGTGTGTAAACAAAATTCTGTATTAATGGCTCTTCTGAACCATATGCACTGATTTGCCAGTTAGTTGGTTCCAGCTAGAGGTAGGAAAGACTAATGACATTGTTCTTTATTAATATACTGAAGTATTAAGTACTAGTATACGATTTGTAATTTACTCAAGTATTACTGAAATTGAACTTTTATTTTACCTAATTGCCTTTCATTTTCATCATTTTCTATAATTATTTACTTTCCAGGAGATACACTCATCATTAAAAGAATAGTTGCACCCAGAAGGAAGTGTCGGATTGCATTCAGAAGGAAGATAAAGGTTACCAGGAACAATAAATGATAATAAGTTTAGACTGATATGGGCAATATTTATTGAGCTACACACACAGAAGTAGTGTCTCTCAGTATGGCGTTGGGCCGCCATGTTTGCTAACGCAGTATGCAAGAGGTCTACATGGAGCTGTAGAGGTTCCTAATGGTGTACTGGGATAATCCATCACATGCAGCTTGAATATTCTCACACAGTTCCTGCAGATTTTGCAGTAGGGATGGAGGTGGAGTGACACCAGGACCTCTGGACGTGTGATGCGTGACAACAAATGGTTCATCTTGGTGCTGACCACGCTGCCTCCACACACATATTCGTTGGTCGTCTCCACCAAGACAAAAGCAAGACTAGTCACTGAAGATGACCCGCTGCCATTCTGAGTGACTCCATGACAGTCTGGCATGACACCATTGCAGTCTTTGGTGACACTGACAAGGTGTTAAGGGCAGTCATTGTAATGGTCTGCATGCATGTAGTCCTGCATCATGCAGCCGTCTGGCTGGTGCTGGCACTAACAGGATGACTCATGGAGGGCATCATTGCTCGCTGAATGTCTGGAATCGTGGCTGTTAAGTAACTCCAATTCGATGATTCTCTCTTTCCGTGGTTCATGTAGGTCTCCCAGATCCTTCATGTCGCTGAAGCGTGCCTTCATCTATCCTTCTTTTAAAACTATTTAAATTGTGGTCATTACACTTCATTATTTATTTATCTGCCAAATAAGAGCTCTTGCAACATATAAGCTCACCGGACAAAAAATGAGTCACTTGTGACTGAAACGTATCCAATAGCGCAAAACCTCTAGTAGCATAAAAACAATGAATTTATAATAAACCTGTATTCACTACCACCTTAAACACACAATCTTTTTGAACTTATTTTTTGATAACATACATGAGAAACACCGATCATACGACGGGCAGAGCATCTGTGACTGAGACTACTGTTCAGTAGCCTGAAGATGGAACAACAAAACTTTGATTCATGTCAGACCACTGCAAAACAATACACAAAAGTGCGCTTACATACAACTGAACTGACCGTGTGGCCAGATTAATACACTAAAGATATCAGATTCTCCATCTTCGTCTGGGTGGAGCATCAGTGGCTGAGACAACCATAGGACCACCGCTGACCACATATTACAGGACTATTCTCAACACTGTACATATGAACTGTGAGGGCATTGCTGTGGCTTCTACACACATGTTATTAAAAACACCAGCCTGGTCAGTCTCTCGTGTGGGTGTAAAGTCAGAGACTATAGTAGACTGTGCTTGAGTCTATATGAAAGAAGAGTAAGCAAGGCTAAAATGGTGTGCATTCTGCTCACGTGCGAGTGGGCATAAGGTTATTAAAATGAAGTGTGCCAGGAATAACAGCTTTTCTCTTGCTGACGCCTGTACCTTGATGGGAGGCTGATAACAACGATCACCAGTGGAAGGATGTGTGTGGAGAGAACAAATGCTTCGCACGCTGAAATCTGTTTTACAGTTACACCTCTTCTCCTGTTCCATCTGCCGTTGTCAGTGATTGCTATTCTCTGTCCACAGAACAAGTCACGGCTGAGAGTTGAGGACGAAGTCTAATGCTTTAGGAATCCATGGCAACAGTAATATGGCTGAGCTTTAGGCAGCCCCCTCCCTGCCCCCACCCCAGTGTTTTCTCTCCTCGTAAACTAAACCCTGTCGGTTTAGTGTGCAGCCAGGCCTAACCTTTTCATTACTGTGGTTTGCCTGTAGGAGGAGAGTGGAAGGTCCACTTGAACTTCCACTAAATATCCAGCGTTAGGTTGAGTCATGGCTTCCATTCTGGTGTTTTAGGACCGCTGTGTTTTGAATCACTCGGCTCATTTTGTTCCGGTGTGGGTTAAAACAGTGGGATGTTATTTCTTCAGAGGACAATTTGATCTTCCTCCCTCATTTATCAGGAGATGAGACGTGATAATCATAGAAGGAACGAAATTCACTCTAATTCTCCTTTTATTCATTTTTATCTGCCACAGAACCATTCTCTTTCTTTATTTCTCTTTCTATTACTCTCAATTTCTCCCCCCTTTATTTCTCTTTTTTATCTCCCTATTTCTCACACTCTTCTTCACCCCTCTCTATCTCTCTTTTCATTTCTGTCTTTTCTCTCCCATTTCGTGTTGTCTTTCTTGCCCTTTATCTCTATTTTTATGCCCCTCTTTCTTGTCCCATTTCTGTCTCTCTCCTTTCATTTGTCTGGTCCTCCCCTTTTCTATCTCGCCCCATTTGTATTCTCTTTTGCCCTCTCTCACTCTCTGCCTATTTCTCTTTCGCTTTCTCCCCTTTCTCTCTTACTCTCTGTCTCTGCCTATTTCTCTTCTCTCTCAATCTATATACTATTTCTTGCTCTCTTTTTCCCTATGTCATGTACTGTTCTAGCTTTCTCTCTCTGTACCAGTTTTTGTTCTCTTTCTCACTATATATCTCTCTCCTCCTCTCTCTCTCATTATTTGTCTTTCTCTCACCCTTTCGTCTGTGATCTCTTTCTTTATTTCACTCTATTTTTCTATCATTCTCCCCTTTTCTCTTTCTCACTCACCCCTTTTCTCTCTGTCTCTCTTTTTCTTTTCATTTCTCTCTCTGTCTCTCTCTCCCACTTCTTCCTGTTCTATGTTCTCCCTGTCGCCCCCCCTCTGACACACACACAAACAGTCAAAGCAGTGTGTGAGCAGGTTTTACTGCAGCCATCCTTTTCTCTCCTGCAGGACCTGCTGCAGTATCTCCTCCCGCTCCTACTTTAATTCCTGCTTCTATCTGATAGGTTACGCTCTGCTGCAGCCAGTTCATATAATTAACCTGTCAACAGGTTCAACCTGAGCTGGGCCTTCCTGTCCAATTTAATACCCAGCCCAAATATCTTCACAGCTTCATCCAAGCACAGCAGGACATTTTAATTCCATAAACTATGCTAACCTCACTCTCGCTCCAGGTCGCGTATGTGTGAACTCCTGGCTGTGAGGAAGATCCAATAATCCACTCTCTTTGGCCTTGCTCTCTGTCCTCACTGGTTAAACACATTCTCTACATCCATCCCAGTGGGTTTAACCATTCAATACGGCTCTCTCGTTGGCCCTTCACAGGTCACACTTCACCACACACGTTTGCTATTATCCTCAGATAAACAGGCTGGCTGATATCATGGAAAATCAAATTGCCTTCACGTTACTGAACCAGAAGAGTTCGCTGTATTTGCTGTATAACATTCCATGAATGTACCGTTCACTCTCCAGTCTATACACTCCATTTACAGCATCTATTAGTGCATTGATCAAGTAGTATGTTTTGATACAAGTGAGAATGATGTCATTTAACCTCTGCCATGCACAAAAAGAGATTATAGAACAATACACAGTTGTTGTTTTTGAAACAGTGTTGAACCATGTTTACAGATACTGCAGACGCACATATGACGTGCCCATGTTAATTAAAGTTTGTTTAAAATTAGAACTAGAATAGGGTATAAGAATTAGAATTAGAATTAAAATGGAATATTAAAGTTATAATTAGAATTAGAATGGGATATTACATTTAGAATTAGAATGGGACATTAGAATTAGAATTAGAATTTAAAAGGAATATTAGAATTAGAATGGGATATTAGAATTAGAAATAAATGGGATATTACAATTAGAATTAGAATTGATATTAGAATTAGAGCTAAAATGGGATATTACAATTAGAATTAGAAGTAGAATTCGAATTAGAATGGGATATCAGAATGAGATATTACAATTAGAATTAGAATTAGAATGGGATATTAGAATTAGAATGGGATATTAGGATTAAAATTGGAATGCAATATTAAAATTAGAATTAGACTGGAATATTAGAATTAGAATTAAAATGGGATATTAGAATTAGAATTAAAATTGGATATTAGAGTTAGAATTAGAATTAAAATGGCATATTAGAGTTAAAATGGGATATTACAATTAGAATTAGAAGCAGAATTCGAATTAGAATGGGATATTAGAATTAGAATGGGATATTAGAATTAGAATGGGATATTAACATTAGAATTTAAATAAAAATGGGATATTAGAATGGGATATTACAATTTGAATTGGAATTAGAATAGGATATTGCAATTTGAATTAGAATGGGATATTAGAATTAATATTATAATGGAATGTTAAAATTAGAATTAGAATTAAAATGGCATATTAGAATTAGAATGGGATATTAGAATTTGAATTTTAATGGTATATTGACAAAAAGCCTTTGCTGTTTATGCAGTAAAATCTGACCATGGATTGCTGCTTTTGTAACCATAGCCTACTCAGTAGAATTCAGATGCTAATTTGGAGATTATTGGAGATGCCCACTAGGTCTAAGTGTGTGTGTGCCCTGCAATGGATTTGCGGCCTGTCCAGGGTTTCCTGCCTTCTTCCCATTGAGTGCTGGGAAAGGCTCCAGCAAGTTCCCCCTCCCATTCACACTGAAGGAAGGTACTAGGCTGCACTGTACAGCCAGAACACAGCTGCCCAGTAGGACAGGGTCAGTTGTACCTATTCGTCTTAAATGCACAGCAACAAAAATAACCTCTTTTATTCTAAGAGATAAAGAAATGCTGGAAAGTCATATAGGTAAAATGAATGATGACATGTTTTGGTACCAACATTTCCACAACAACAACAAAAAAAATGTCAGCTATAGGGCTTTTAAACTGGGCTTTTAAGCTGACGTTGGTGACACATAAGCATGTTTAATTGTGATGGTGCGCTGTGGTGCGTATATGAGTGTGTGAGATGACATTGTGTTACAGCCCCACACACACTGTCACAGCAGAGCCGGCGACTGACAGGCATCGGGGGAAATAACACAGCCCAGACGCACGCGGGACAGCCAACAGAGGAGGGAAATTAGCGAGTGAAAACAGAGCCAATGAGGCATGAAGGAGCCTCTCCTCTCTCTCTCTACCTCTCTCTCTCTACCTCTCTCTCTCTCTTTCTCACTCACTCTTTGTAAATGGAACTGCTCTTCAGCCCAGCTCCACTAACAGTCATGAGGCGGAAGGCCCCCGGAGGATAGGTGGGTGGATGGATGGATAGAAGGAGAAGCTGACAGACAGAGAGAAAAGGAATGAGCCATCTGCAGGGACGCTGCAGAAATGTGTTTGTTTGGCAAGCGTGCTCATTCTGACAGTGGATAGTCATGAGAAGAAGTCCCCATTGTACATGAGGCTTTCTTATTAATGAGACACACGAGCACAGACATAAAAATACACACATATATACAAATGTCATCACTCGCTCTCCTGATGACAAATGTCATGTGATCGATATATGTTTGGTGAGGGCATAAATAGTTTATTTGATCTACACTACTTACCATTTTTATAATTCTATAATTACAGACTGTAGTCCATCTGTCCATCTGTTTCTCTGCATACTCTGTGAGCCCCCTTTCACCCTGTTCTTCAGTGGTCAGGACCACCACCTCAGAGCCCATGTTATGTGGGTGGTGGATCACTGTGTCAGCACTGCAGTGACTCTGATGTGGTGATGGTGTGTTAGTGTGTGTTGTCCTGGGGTGTGTGTTTCAGGCACAGGAGTTCTCCTGGAGTGTTTTAAACACCTCAGTGTCACTGCTGGACTGAGAATAGTCTGCCAACCAAAACTATGCAGCCTTGTGACCAGTGAAGAAGGACTAGAGGATGACCAATACAAACTGCGCAACAATAGAAAAGCCACTGTGTTTGAATTTACATCAACAAGGTGGACCAACAAGGTAGGAGTGTCTAATAGAGTAGACAGTGAGTGGACACAGTGTTTATAAACTCCAGCAGCATCACTAGCACACATAATGTAACATAATGAAGTATCAAGTAATAGCTGAGATACCAAATGCTTAATATTATTTAGGTTTATTTGCATCTATTTTAATGATATATGGTATTTTGTAAGCAAAAACAAGCTTATTGCCAAGAGACAACATCAGTATAGCCCTTCTGAAATCCCCATATATGTGAATCCGTGTTAGCCTTGGAGCAAACATATTACTGGAATTCCATATTTCACACTAGCAAAAATCTGCATAATCATAGAGGTGTGTTTTTCCCTTGTTTTACTATCACTGGCCCAAACTAAAGGCTCTAGTAGTTATGGATCACCACTGCTATATATAGATAACAACGCACACAACACCGCAAAGCCCTCAAGCAGGAAATACATACATGTCCAGATATTTTGACACATAAACACATATCACACTCAGTCCTGTTGGAGTACTGATTGGTTATTATTATGTAGCCTCTGCAGGCTGCACTCATCAGTGTGCGGTTGATTGGGTGGAAGCTCTAAACACAAACACTGAACTGGAGGCGCTTGCTCTCCTCCTCATCATCATTACTCTTATGATTAGTCTAGCCTTTGGGGCTGGCGGGGGGGAATATGTGTTTAATTACATCCACTGGGAGTTTGGTTAACCTCAGTGACGATCATTCCCTGACTCTCTACAAATTCACACTTCCAGCTCCAGACACAAAATCATTCTTTAGCCTCTTTATCCATCTATCCGTCTTATTTATTCGAATGTGCATGCACATGCACATACGACACAGGTAGTAGTGCATGCTCTTTCCTCTGCCTCACCCAAGCATTTTCAGCACCTCTTTCGTGGACAGCTCCCCTCTCCCCTCTCCCATTACACTTTCTACTGTCTGCAGTGGGCCAATGCAGCCCTTTGCACTTCTGCTCAAATGATCAGAGACAGCACAAACTGTAGACGGTACAAACAGTGTCTGTGCTCTGTGTCTGCTTTTTACTGAAAAGGCCTAAATTTCTAGTTCTACCCAACAGCTGGAAAAGCAGAACTCCACTAGATTCCTACCACAGGAGAGAGAAGGATAATGCTCTGTTTGCTGTTCATACCTCTGTGTACACACAGTTGTGTGTACGTGTTTGTGTTGTTGGGTCAGCACTAAGTCCTACATTATTTGCGCCAAACCCAGCCTGAAGGGATGACAGCGCAGCTATAGCCTGTGACAGGGGCTCTCACAGGCAGCCATTTCAGCCCTGACAAGGCCAAAAGCACTGACCCCAGAACAGGGACAAAGTCACAGCTGCACTGACAGACACATGCCTCCAGTCATATAAGACTGACTCTGGACTACAGAGAAGCAGACAATAGCCGCACATGTGCTCCCAGTCAGATTTCACCTGCGGGGTCTAAACTGGAAAGATCCAAGGCCGGAGCTTGGGTGACACTAACGTGCTGAGGCAAAGCCTGACCCTGGATGTGATGTAGAATACACACTTACACTAACTTTACAGAAAAAGGTACAAAACCTTCTTGAATTGCAGTGTATGTTAATGAAACACAATTTCATGCAGAGTATAATCGAATTTTATTCATTCATTCATTCATTCATTTATCTATCATAAATCCACAGTCACACAATAGAACTTGCAGTTTGTATCCGCATACAGACATGACCAAAGCCAAACTGATTCTGAAATAATGTAGGAAATACTTGAATATTTCCCAACAGCATTAACCAGTAACCACAAGATGACATAAATCATACTGTAGTCTATTTAAAACACTGTTATAAAGCATAATTCCCCAGTAATAATACCTGTAAGCTATTTTGATGAGCCATTTCTAAAGAGACCTGTGAGGTTCTATACATGAAAAAACGGATGTAGATGTTCACGTCTGCAGCCACAAGGATCTACTCAGAATGTTCCACTTTAAGGGACCTTATATCATTTAATTTACTTCATAAAACAACAAGACATTTGGTGATTACTGATATAAGCAATTTATGAATATTCAAGCATTGCTTGTATGCATGTATTGTAAAACCCAGACGTAGGCCAAATACATATGGTGCTACAAGTATTCCTTAATTTTGGTTCAGTTAGCTATGTGACGTGACAAGCTAGCCACAAATAATTAAAAACACAAAAGTAATCCAGAATATATCATCCAAATCCAGCCTCCTAACTGGCTCTTCATACATTTATACATGCATTTATGTATAAATGTGTATACAGGTCAAGAATATATCATTATGCCATGTTTAGACAATGCTAAAATAAGCACTTTTGGATCTTCAGAGCTGCTACATCTTTCAAATGTCAGCACTACCAAATTAGAGATGCTATCATTCAGTGATCTAAATCTGCATGTCAAAGGTTACCAAAGTTTACTGTGCGCAAAGCTTAGAACATGAAATTGTAAAACGACCAGAAATCAGCAACACTAACACCATTGTAATGAATGTAATTTCAGTCACAAAATGTATGTATCAAAAAGCTAGTGTGCCTGCACGCTGGCCTCAGCTCAGTGGGAATGGAATGGAACGAGGCAGGCAGCAGCACTGCTTACTGGGCTGGATTACTGCCCATCCCACCGGTCCGGATTTGGGGCTTTGTATTGAAAACATACCAAATCCTCACCGGATTTTCAGGACAATGCAGTGTTCGCTCATCTTTGTCCCCAAGTCGTAAATTCCTCTAGAGCGGAAGTAATGGCCTGCTATAATGCCAGACTGGGTAGCTCCTGAATCACATCTAAAAAAGCCCACTGAAGCCATCCTCCCCTAGCAGCCATGCTGAAAATGAAACAGGGTTCCAAGAGGACACATAGGCAAGGATTCATGTCCGACTGACCTCCACATTCCTTTTTCCCCTCACAAGGACAGACAGGCACTTCTGTCACAATGTTATACAATGGTGTATAACCTTTATAGTAATTATCTTATTAATAATTATTAGGGTTCAATATGGCTATGTTCAGACTGCCGGCCTATCCGAGACCTTTTTGAGACGACTGCCAGCACTAATATTAGCAAGTCATCAGAACAAATTTGTGCGTCCAGACATCACCAATCTATCTGCATGGGTTAATAATAATGTTAGTAATGATGTAGGAGTGAGTAACTACTTATCTACACACGGGAAACAGACTTCCAATGCGTAAGAGAGGGCTCTGCATCATCTCGCATACAAGTAGAAATTCTCTGGTATAGGCATGAGTCTTTGGCTCTCTTCCTGAATCCTAGCACTTCTGTCACTCTGGATTTGTCATTGTTTGTTGCATTGCGAATGATGCAAAAGACACTTTGAAATCCAATTTGAATGGCCAGAGCGCCCGAACTGAGGCTCATCTGTACAAATCTGACTGGAATCACATTTCAAACTACCTCCAATTGTAGTCTGGATCTTGCAAAAAGACTTTTTGTCCCCTGTCCAGATTATCAAAAAACGATCTGAATACAATCTGGCTTTGCCAACGACTTTTTGGGGGCAGTTTGGCAGCTTGCATTCTGAACAAGGCCTACTTAATAATGCTAATTTAAATCTTCTACTTGAAAACACAAATGTGCTGTTGACTGAAAGTTTCCAAAATTTTACAGAATTTTGTTTGTTTCAATGAGCCATAAGTCAGAAAAAGTTCATATAAAACAATTTCATTACCAGCAATTACTGCAACTTGTAAGGCTGGCCTGACCTGGTAAATCTGTCACATAAGAGTTGCTACCTGAAACAACTTAGGTTGCATAAAGTAAAGCATTAACAGCCAACCAAAACACTGATTACTTATTTGCTGATCACGTCACAGAATATCACTTTAGCAGACTGATTTCAATCAACACATGACAGATAAAAAAGGAAAGCCAAACAAAATATATAAGGTTGCTTATTGCCTATTAAGCAGATATCTTAGCTATCACTGGTTCTCAAACCAGTCCTCAAGGACCCCCAGATGGTCCATATTTTTGCTCCAACTCAAGTGACAACACATGAGAAGTAGTTGACCAGTGACCTAACTGTCCAGTTAGCTTAAGTACTCAAACTGTTAAGTACTCTAATGTTAACATGACTTCCTTAAATTACTTCCTATAATATCACTGGCTCTGCTTTGCCACCTTAACATACCTAAGTTATTCATTTATTCTCTTAATATAAAGACGCAAAACTAGGCACACTGCAAATGACTTAGCAGACCAGAAGTGATACAATACATGGCAATACTAAGCTCTACTGTTGTTAATTAGTGGAATAATCAAATATTTGAGAGATCATTTTATTGCAAATATTTACACAAAAGTTGCTCCACAGTGGTTGGACCAATATTTGAAGGCAATAAAAATGATCTCTCAAATCATCAAACAAGTTTATGGATCAACAGAAACATACTGTACCTGTGAACTTCCAGCGGTTGTGCAACATGTTCTCAGGCTGTGATGTGGTGCAAGGTGTAGGATCATTTGCAAGCTAAGAACTGAAGTTAACAGCTTCTTCTAGGAAACTCTTAGAAAAGATGGCAACACCAATATTCAATCAAGCTCACCTAGAGTTTTGATCAAAGCCTACTGGTAACACAAAGAACAACTGACAGGAAATAAGGCAGCCTCCATCTCAATGCTCATCCTGTCTGACACATCCACACACACCATTCATTTCCTTTCTTTCTCTCCCATAACTGCTAATCAAATGTGCTCTCCATCCATCACAGATACTGGCAGTCCTGGCATGAAAATTTCATAGGCCCAGAATTGGCCCCCAATGAACACTCCTTTCCCAACAACTGCTCTTTCACAAATGTTGAAATTAGGCTTAGTAGGTACTTACAGGGACTCAAATATGCAATCATATTGTCACTTGCACTTTTAGGACTTAAATGACCTATTACCTACTCATATAAATCAGGCTAATGCTAATGTAGCTTTAATGATGGTATTAAGCCCCACATTCTCCCCTCAGTGTCTGGAAACATATAGGTGTTTTTTTATGGTACTCTATAAATAAAAAGTCTAATTTGTGTGAGTATATGTACGGCACCAGCGAGAGAATATGTTATTATGTCATTAGTATCTAAGCCCGAAGGTGCTTTCTTGACTCGGCAGGGGTGGAAAATTATTACCATCCGGCAGCAATCCTCGCGCACCTGCCAAGCACTGCCATTACCAAAGCATTCGCATCCCTACTCTCTTTCTCACAATCCTCTGATGAGCTATGGATTTCGTGACAGGCATCTGACAATGGGCTGACAGAATGCGCGGTTTCAAAAATAAGCAGATACAACACATAAACTTCTGCTTTGACAGCATTCTTCCGCATTGTAAGAGGGTCAGACCCCCTATAACCGTCCGATCTGTGACTCAGACTGGCTTCGGAAGTTTTGTCTGTTGTTTTTTTTTTCCTTTTTCCACTGTTCATTGAGTCGTTGCTTTTGTTGGTATGCACTTAGTAGTATGACAGTCGATATTCAGGGCCCGATATGAGTGTGCTAGGGGCTTTTATGTCACACCAGAGTGTGTTTATTGCCCCTGGCTATGCGCCAATCAAGCCAAGCATTTCCAGCCTGCTACAAGAGGCTGTCTCAGCCAATCAGTTTACCTGATGTTTGGTACACAGCCGTACCAGGAAAAGAGAAAACTGCACTTCCTGCAAGGGAGCTATTTTTGGGGCTTGGAAAAAAAAGTAGAGCTGATATTAGATTTCATTGTGTGGGAAGTGCTAAGATATGGTGCGAGGAAGAGATTTGTGTGTGTATGTGTGAGGGAGGTAGTAAGACTAAGAGAGTGAGAGGGAAACAATGTGAGAGTGAAGAGTGGAAGAATGGAGAAGGGGTGAGAAAAACTGAGAGACTACTGGCCTGAGAGGGAGAGAGGGAGAGAGAGAGAGAGATGAGTTTGCTGCTTCTCTTAGCAGACCAGTAGGTAAAAAAATGACTATTAGTCTCCGCAGGGCACAAGTGACTTCCTAACCACTTTAATAAATTGGAGGAGTGTGATTGCTCAGCCAGACAGACTGTCAATTAGAGTCAAGACTACATCTGAGCAGGCCGCTCATGACCCATCCAGACACATTATACACAACGAACCTATAATCACCCTTCCAGGCCCACATTCAAGGTAAAAAAAAAGAAAAAGAAAAGAAAACCTTCCTGTTACTACTGGCTTTTCACATAAACCTCTTTCTGCCAGTCCCCTAGTGACCTTTCTAATCAGTATTAACTAGAATACTGCTGGCTCTGTGTGTCAAACACTGGGGCTCTGTGTTGAGCTGCTAGCAAGCAATGAGGAGTTAAAAGGGTGGGGTTAGAACCCTGTGCTATGAAAGCAATTTCCACTTTCTACATACATGGCCATACCAAAATGAAACTGACAACTGAAAAACTGACAAACTTGTGCTAACTATGTACAATTGTCATAATACGATACAGCATTTAAACACAATAACACACAAAAAAAACCTTTTGTTCTTCACTTCCAGTTTTGTAACATGTCCATTATTAGAACATGCCCAAAAACAGAAATATAGCATTATTAAAGAGAATAGAAAAAGCAAAGCACAAAATCTGTGGGTCCTCCAAAGCAGAAACTGTATTTTATGGCCACCGTGAAAAGGAGTCAACCCTAGAACTTGAAACATTTGCCCAAACCAATGAGACTTGTCTACTCATATCAGGTTTTAAGTACCATGTTCTGACTACTAATACATGCTTAGCAAAAAGGGGTTCAATATAGCAACAAAACGATTCTGTGGCAGTAGCGGAATGGAAAGTCATTTAACCCTGTAAAGAGCAATATATCCATTCAAATAGTTCTTTGAGCTGTCACTGGTTTACATAACCATTGCCTTTATTACAGAACTATTGCAGAACCATTTTTGAAGGGTGTTGTCCCTCCTCCAACCTCCTCCAACCTAACTACCTGCAGTTATACTGGTTTTCATTCTACTCTGTATTCTCTATCCCTACCTGTACTACCATGAAGCAGAATTACACAGATTTTACAGTATAATAAGATACATACGGCATAAACAAAGTCATTGTGAATAGAGTAATTTTTCACATTGTTCACAGACACAAGCATTTAATGCCTCTAAAAATTACCTCACAAAAAAGTGTTTTTACATGAAATGGTTTTTGAAAAATGTTGCATGATTTCTGGCACATTGTTTATTAATTTGGGTTAATATTTCTCCATCCCAGCTACATAACATTAACATAACCATTACATAAGCATGGCACTGTTATGCTGCTGGATATAATTTTACATGACAGCTCAAACTTAAATTTTACCTTTATTGACATAACATTCACACATTTACTGTTTGTTGTGGACAGCAAATAAAATGGATACATCTGAATTGCATACATTGCAACCCCTGGTTGCTACCACTGCAAAGAAATTTGTGCCAATACGTTTTATTTCTCTGTAGTGGCATTTCATATTAAACACTCTGAATTACGTGGATTACACCTCAATAATAATAATAATAATAATAATAATAATAATAATAATAATAATAATTACACATTTTGAAAAACTTACATTTGAAAAACGAATGGAATTCTCTTTTAAACCAGTGTTTCTTAAGCCTGCTTCTGGGGATCCCCCAGCATTTTCAACTATTCTCTGCCCCAGCACACCTGATCCAGCTCATAAAATGATTTTCCAGCCCTTTCTGAGCTGGAGCAGGTGTGTTGAGGCAGGGAATAGTAGAAAATGTGCAGTGCTGTTTGTCCCCAGGAGCAGGATTAAGAAATACTGCCTTTCACAGTGGTTAATCTAGCATGCTGGAGTCACTTGTGTCATTGCCATGTGAAGTTTAGCCAGGCTAAAATCATGGGATGTTATTCAAAAGCATGAAGGCTAATGAATATGTATTAGCATGGTATATCCTTTCACTTTGATCCGCTAATACTTAGAGTATTCATGTTTTAATTATTATTATTACATTATCAAGGCACCGATTATGGCTGTCATTGTTGCTACAAAGTAACTAAACAGATACTCAGGATCTATTTTTCAGACTGCTGTTGCATTTGGATTCAAACCATAGTGCTATGGGCCAGGGCGAGTCAAGATGGCAGAATGTTCTCAGGTTATATTCATGAATGGTTCAGAATTTCAGGCCTGATTCAAGCTCTCAGCATGTATTGTCCACTCTCCTAAGACTAACCCATTTAAAATGGAAGCTGAAGATATTTGGACAGATTTGAAGACAGCTGTGAAGGAACCACATCCAGGGCTTATGTCTATCTCGCAGGCTTATGTGTACATCTGTTCGGAGGAATGACCATGCCAAGGGCCAGGCTAGCCTAGCCTGAGGCGATACACAGGGCACTGAAAGGGCTCACCACTGGGAGGTGGTTTAGGGTAGAGAAGGAAGAAAGAGCATGAGTCATCTTTCAGCTAGAATATAGGCAGTGTCTTCTTGTGAACTAAACCATGTCTGAGCATAGCAATACTCATCATTATACAGTATATAGCACCTATCCCATGCTTGATGACAGTTTACACATACATACACATACAAACACATACTTCCCAAAGGTGGAAGGGGGATTCCCTAGACCACAGTCCAATGCCACTTTGTTAGCCCATAAAGAACCTCAGCAGCGTGTGACTCACTACGCATGGGGGACCCTAAACTATGGTCACACAACCAGCCACCCCTTACTCGTGAAGGAGTAGTGCTTTCCTGTAGCTGAACACCACCAACGTTCCAGGCAGCTGGTTCCAGGCAGGCATCCTCATAGCTGCAATGCAGTGTTACCCATGAGGCCAGTCAAGGCAGCCACATAGCTGTGAAGCAGCACCAAGCAGCCTCACAGCTGCGAAACACTGCTGCTCACACAACCGAACACCACTGGCCCAGAAAGCCCCACAGCTGTAGTGCAGCTCCATCAAAACAGCTGGCCCAGACAGCCATGTACCTGCTATGTAGCATCAAACAGGCAACCGGATCAGGTATCTGCAATACAGCATCACTCAAGTGGTTTGTCAAGGCTGCACCGAGGCTGCAATACAGCATCACTCAAGGGACTGATCCAGCTAGCCTCAAAGCTGCAATACACTGTCACTCAAGCAGCCGGTCCAGGCTGCGTTGTACCTGTAGTGTAGCATCACTTAAGCACCTGCCCCAACAACCATGTAGTAGCGTCACTCAAGTGGCCTCGCCAGGTTGCACTGTAGCTGCAATATAGAGTCACTAAAGTTACTGGTTCAAGCTGCAGTACACTCTAACTCAAGCGACCAGTCCAGTCTGCATAATAGCAGCAATGTAGTGCTGCTCAAACGGCCAACCCAAGAAGCCTCTGAGCCACTGGTGAAAAATAACCCTTAGCACTAGCTGACTGGATGCGATGGCAGACTCTTCAGCCTGCTGGAAAACATCAAAACATATTGACATAAACAAAACAAACCAAACAAAAAAACAGCGCAAGGCAGCACCCATAATGCTCCAGCATACTTACACTACAACACACACACTCGGAATGTAAAATGAACAGGGGAAAGGAATGAAAAGAGGTTGGCGAAAAAACACTATATTTTTCTGGCATCCATTTGTTCAGTTCAGTCCAGAACGCGCAAAACCGCTGCTTACAGTCTCTGACCCACATAAACTCGTCTCTATTCTCTCTCTCTCTCTTCCTTAGTCTGGAAGTTGAAATTAGTGGTGCCCTGGTCAGGTTTGGTAACATCCGTGTCCATAATAAATATGAAGGAAGTAGACATGGAATGAAAAATATGATGATGAACCACCAGGGCATTTTTAGTTCCATTTCCAAGTTTAAAGACTGTAGGCGGAAACCTCTTCTCTTGTAAGCATTTTTGGTTAAGTGCCCTGCTCCATGTTTTGAGGTTGAGACATGATGTTCAAAGGGGAAGTTGGTTGTGGGTTAAGAGCAAGGTGGGTTACAGCAGGAAGAGGGGGTGGGGGGGTGCGGGCTTAGGAATGAAAGTGAAAATGAATCCCGCCAAGCCGCCAGAGCCGGAGTTGGAAGGTGAGAGGCTCTCAATCTATTTCCTGCACCACCTCTGCCTGCCCTTGTGCTCTCTACACTAGGCTTGAAAATGGAAGGTGACAGGCTGTGAGCAAGAGCAGGCTGTGGAGGAGGCTAATCGGGCCCCCCCCCCAGCTCCCCCACCCCAGTTCCATACCTTCTTCACCCCCCTAGGGCCAGAGGAAAAAACCAGCCCTCAAGCCATGATATATAGAACCAGAGGGCTGGGCCTACTCACGGCCCTGGTACAACTCCGTCTGAACTCCATCCAGACATATCACAGTCATTTTATGCTAGTATGAGTCAAGTGTTGAGCCTCTAGGATGCGAGTGAAGTCTTTAGTAGATCATTTTAGTTTAATCTCATTATTTGCTGCAGGCAAACCCTCCAACTACACATCTGCCAGGATCAACACACTTTCAAATAAAGAGCTTTTCATTAGAAAACGCTTTAGTCTGCAGGACAGAACTGAAAGGCTACAGAAAGTAAATGAATTTATTTAAAGCAAACCTGAAATGGTTGATGGATCTGTGGTTTGCATGGCAAGTATGCTAGCATAACAGGTAATCCAGCTGTAGTTTTAAAAGTACTCATTAGTTAACAAGGTCAATCTATAATGTACAGCAAATTGAACCTGCTGGCACTGTAGGCTCCACAAAAGAATTCCAGTAATAACTGTGCATGGCTGTAGCAAAATCATAGTTAAGAAACAAAAGACTTTATTCATTCATTTACCCCATAAACGTTGGAGATTCTGATTGCCCCTTTGATTAGCCACCACTGGTCAACTGCTAGTTGTTGTTGATTGTCGTAGATAAAAATGTACTATAAAATATATATATAAAAACATGTTGAATATGTTATCTTTGGATCAGTTTTACAGATCCACTTTTCATTAAATGATTATTTTCTACCCGGAAGGACTCTTAATACATCCAAGGCAACCTTGTATGAAAATCTCAATAAAGATAGAATTAGATAAAAATAGAATTAAATATCAACAATAAACATCTGAGATCATATAAAAACATTCACCCAGACAAGGTGGAAGAAAGGGGGGGTCATTGTGCAATAGGGGATGCTTTTTGTTTTTTGGCATCTCCTTGCTAGCCCCTCACACCCCCCTCCAAGCCAAATATGAACGTATAACACATTGGGCCACACGCATGTGCATACACTGCAGACAAATGGTAATGGGTGTCTGATGACTTATAGGCAGATTAGGCAACCTGGCTCTCTCTCTCTGGTGCTCGGGGTTACTCATGTGAAACTCCAGCTCGATCAGGGGATTCTGCTGAAAACAGAAATAATCATCATTAATCACTGCTCTGCTGGCTTGGGCTGAGTTTCCAATTAGCATCTGGGAGCTGCTTTTCACACCACCAATATCCCAGCATGCCATGTTTGTCTTCTCCTTCACACATATATACCTCCTCAGGCCATAACCGATTCCAAAACCGCATTTGCATTTATTTACTATGGAAGCCGGGTGAGCGACTGCAGACAGAAGCAAGCGGCTTGATGAGGGTTGCTTCATAGCGCCACATAATGCTTCTCATTTGCTTTTTGTTAATAAAATTAATGT
The DNA here is from genome assembly GCA_034552555.1 of Semaprochilodus insignis. Lineage (NCBI taxonomy): Eukaryota > Metazoa > Chordata > Actinopteri > Characiformes > Prochilodontidae > Semaprochilodus > Semaprochilodus insignis. The sequence continues at coordinate 9,707,072 of CM067491.1, forward strand.
AGCAGTAACATGCTAAGAAACCACCGATTACCAAAGGCCAGAGAGAGAGAGAGAGAGAGAGCGAGAGAGAGAGAGAGACTTTTAACAAGTATCTAATAAAAATCCATTCCTGATGCACCATAAAACTACGTATTATCACTCATAATAAACTGTAAACATTCACGGCTGTCTTATCCATTTGAAATAAACTGCAATTGAGCAGAACCATTTACGAAGACTGGTGGGGGCCAGACATTCTAGAGGCTCGTGTTATTGAGAGGCCGATGAAGGCAGAAGGCACCGCAAAACAAACAATGCTTTGCTTGCTCTGTCAGCAAGAGGAGATGCATGGGCTCTGCGCTGGGGTGAACTTGGTGAATGGCGGGATGTGGAGAGCTGTGCCCCAGCCAGCGTTCTGGATGAAGTCGTTCTTTGTGCAGCCATATCTGTGTGTGAGCAGGCGCACTCACTATAGAGACCTCAGGCCTCTGTCGTATTTCCCTCTATTATCTCACCTTATGTAAACTCTGACATAGACATGAATGGCACAGCCTTTACAGGCACATCAATTTGCCTTAGACAAAGCTTTCCTATCACTCCTGACAGAGAGGATTATGAGCGCCCCCGCTGCCCCCGTCTATCCTGGGGGGACCGTTACTGATGGAGGCGGGTGATGGAGGTGCAGGCCTAGCCATAGGAGCTCACATCATCAGAGAGGCTGCGTGAAGAACGAAGACTTAGGGCCATCTGATGGCCTCCAGCGCCAGCACCTTATCTCATGGCTTTACTGGTAGCTTATGTAAACAGACGCCGTGTGATACTGATGATTGTAGAGTGCGGAATTCGAACAGATGATCACACGCTGGAGAAAAGCAGCGCTTCCTCTAACAAGATAATACTGTAAAAAGTCATTCCAACGTTGTTGAATTATTCGGATTTATTATCATAATGAATATGATTTCCAGGCCTCGGATAGCAGGGAGTCGTTGCCATGGAGAAGCGCTGTGGTGAGCTCACACGCAGGTGTGTTTTGTTTATCTGCCTTGCTGAGATGAGGAGCATTCATGAGTGAAGAGACTGGTCTAAAGCCAGTGATGAAGAGCACCCTGGGCTAGATGCTTTATGAGATGATTTATGTAATGACAGTGAGGAAATCTACTAGCGGTGAGGGAGCGAGTTTGGCATAATGCGAATAATAAAGATAGATTTATGCTTTTGCGGTTTTTGTTTTCGCCTTTGAAGTAAGCAGACACTTCCAGTGCAAAGGCATCAGCATGCAAATTTCCCTACTGGGTAAAAATAATAACAAACCCAAAAAGAAATTAAAAAACGCATGACAAGCTGCTAATAGCTTCAGCAAATCTGAATCATTGTCTCAGAGGAAGGTGTGTTGAGGTTACCAATCTAATCAAGATAGACTTTTAAACTGACAGACTGGCCCGTGCTTTTGTTTATTTATTTAATGGGCCAAAAAACAAAACTTACCTCAATTTGACCTCAACTGCATGAAAAAGGCAAGATGCAGATGATATATACTGTATGGAAACATTGTTCCAAAACAGTTCCAAAAAGTCCATATCTATATGGACATTAGTCAGCCAAACTCCATGTATTGAAAAGAAACCGCCAGTATTGAATTCGTTTTGTGATGTCTAAAACCAACACCTTAGTCTACAGTAGTTTGGCTTCACCCATTCACAATGAAGTAATAAGGAGTGTTACAGGAGCGCACAGCCTCTTTTCTAATAAGTACATGAACAGGTACTGAACAGGTACATGAGATTCTGAATAGGTACGTGAGCATGAAAGTACCCATCGTCGCTGCCCAAAGAAAAATGTATCTCCGTTTTTGTTTACTCTTACCTTTATGCATCATTTGAACACAGCAGCTGCTGTTTACATTATGTAAGAATTAAATGATGAATGGAGCAACAGAAATGGCCCAGAATCACTTGGGGAAAAAAGTCTGGTTCCATTGACTTACATTAAAGTTAAATTAGGTTTTTACCCTCTCCTGTAAAGTTGCCATTTTGGAGACACTTGTTTTTCTTTGGATAGCAATGATAAGACGTTGTTTGCACTTACACAAATGTGTGTTGCAATTTTAAATACACCCTCAATAAAACCATTCCGAAAAGATAAAAAGTTTCTTGGAACTCATACTCCAGTAATTAGAACAGAAGGAAGATGCTGGCAGAAAGCAGAGGACATAAAGGAGTACAGAGGTTACTAGTGCAGTTAGAAGAAGAAAAAGAGGGATGAGAGGTGCAGAGTGTGCTGTATGCTCAGAGGGTTTAAGCTACATCTGCCCATTTGACTACTTTATATTCCAAAGAGTCCACGTCAAGAGTCAGGAAGCAGACACAAATATTAAGTAATTTTATTGGTCCACTCAACATCAAATATTCAAACACTGTAAAGAGCAGCTGCTGTGCTCAAATGAGAGGAGATACAGCCATATGCAAAAGTTTGGGAGCCTCTGGTCAAATTATGTTCTGTTGATTTCAACACATCCTCTACAGAGAACACACTTCTGCACATGCCGTGCATGTGAGGTAAGCAAGGACGGGCCTTATGGCTGTACCTGACTGACCACACATAAGGCCGCTTTTGCGTATGCTTTCCATTCTTACTTCTTAGTCCCCCTATTGTCTTGGTGGAGATGACCAATGAATCCATGTGTACAGGCACCGTGGTCAGTAACAAGACCAACGGTTTGTCCAGAAGGCCTGGTGTCACTTCAAAATCTGCAGGTGTGTACAACTGTGTAAGAATATTCAAGTTGCATGGGATGGATTATTGCAGGACACCATTAGGAACCTCTACAACTTCATGCTGAGACATCTGGCAGCTAACATGGTGGCCCAACGCCATACTGAGAGACACTCATTCTGCATGTGTAGCTCCATAAATGTTACTCATATTAGTCTAAATTTACTCACATGTGAGTAAGCTGCTGTTCCAAGTTATCTTCCTCCTGAATAGCACTGCAATCCGACACACTGATGATGAGTGTATAGGACTCACAACATATTAAAACTGTTTCTCCAGAATATACTATTTGTGTTTGAGTCAACACACACAAGCTCTACTCTGAGGAATCCTCAGCTCTTCCTCAGTCACATGGCAAGTGCCTTCTGGCCTGAGGGTCCCATCGCCTCGGCAATCTTTCTGCTGAGCCTATCCATATGGTTTTCTTGGTACAAAGCTGTTTTACCATTGCCACTTCTGCACAGTTGAACTGATGTTATTGCAGTTGTCATGTCTGCGATCATTCACCACTGACATTGCCCTAGATTGCTGCTGTCCAGTATAGGTGGCAGGTTTAGTCTGGCACCTCTGCTAAGACCTTTCTGTCATGGGAGAGCCTGAAAGGAGTTAAAACTGCAGGCAGTATAGCTGTGTGCTTCCCTGATGCACGCAAGCCTCCTCCTTGACAAGGCCAACCGTACGATGGAAAGGACCGGTAAGCTAACAGAATAATGATCTATATTACTAAAACAAATTGGCTGGATATTTATGGCAGGAAACTATAGCAAGTTTCCCATCCACCACCACCAAATCCTGAAAATGCGTTACTTTCTGGAGCCATTTCAGGTGGAATGGGAAATTCAAAAAGGAAACCAGCTTCAGCTTCATCAAACGCTGTTGATGTGGCACAGAGATTTCAGCGTCCCACGGTTTGTCCTGCCCAGGACATCTCTAAACTGTAGTCAGCACGGCAATGATAAGATTGCACAAGACTGTAAAGATAATTCTCCTTAAGGCAAAAACCACCACAACTGTCTTCTTGCTCGTTTCAATGCAGAAAACATGATTTAATTAGGATTTTTCAAATTCGCCAATTTGCACGCCATTTGTAAAGCGTTTGGATTATTATCGGCTATTGATTGTTTTCTGACTTTAGGATGTGTCATGACACTTTTAAGAGTAATGCTGATAATGACCTGCCTGAAGTCAGGCTGGTTGAACCAGGGGTGTTGGACCACAGGTAATGGTGGACCTGATTAACTAGGGCGCTGCCTGGATGGGGGCCCTCCAAAATAGGTTGACTTTCTAATTTTTAATACTTTAAATAATACAATTTGTTATTATACAAAAAATAATACAAGGCTGTATCTTTCATGATTAGTCCTGCTTATCTATTGTTGCGATCTAGCCTCAGCCCGGTAGCTAACTTTTAAAAGCACACTGTTGGTTTCAGAGCCAGATATGAGGCGAGTGAAGACATGAAACAAGGTAAAGGCACCAAAGAATGTTGCTAATAGTTGTTTCAACCAATAAATCATTTGTCATTTCAGTGAAAAAGTAAATTTATTTGTATTTTTTTGTTTTTCTCTTTTGATTTTCTCTCGAATAACATTGCTTGTTTTGAACACAGATCGGGTTTAAATTTAATTAATGTATGTTATTAAAGTGCAGCAATATTGATGATTCAAAGCACATCTTCTTTGCGGCTGTTTATATGTATACCAACCAACCTCATAAAGAAATACAACATAATAAATACATTACTTTTTTCCCTTCCTTCATTTTCTTTGAAGAGGAGAAGGAAGGTAGGGAGTGCACATTACTGTGTCTGGTGCCGGCATTTTGATGCTACGCCTCTGGATTGAATAATGCATAGCGTTTTCTGTGGCCTTTAGATAAAGAGTTTCATGTTGCCATTTATATTGTTTAACCTGTTGTTATATAGTGCTATGTCATTTCACCCCATAGACAGTGGCATGGCACAACAACCTAATGTCTGAAGAAACTGGTCACCTTCACATCAATACTGAGATTAACAGTCTTTATTATAAACAATGATAATTAGAATAAGCTTTAATAAACATTTATGTGGGGTCATGATGACCTTATCTAGGTGTCATTTACCTTATGAAGACCGCCCTGCAGAACAATACTTTATTTTATACCTGTCTTTATAGCTTAGAATTAAACAACCTTTGTTTTGTACTGCCTTTAAGATGAATGCATTTCAATGAACTCTGATCGTCTGCCCTGTATTAGGCCTCGTTCAGCCTACAGAAGGTTAGCCTAGTCCTCTTTATAACTTGAACATGAATGGGTCAGGCTAACCTCCTGCAGGCTGAATAGATTGTATACAATAATATATTGTATAATCAGAGCAAAATGTCTGTAGTAACTTTACAGGACGAGGCAGAAACAAATTAATGCAGCACCACATCTACTGGTCCATTCATCATGAAATGTACATACAATATAAATGAATACTGGTATTTCAAATTGGAGATGCTCCCTATAAAATCCTCATATTTCTAAAACAGACATCACAAATTTAATGTCAGTCTTTCACAGAACTTCACAGGCGATAAGGCAAAGAGAGAGTATACATACAAGAGAGTGCCTTAGCTCCTGGATCCATACGTTATAAACATTATAATATACCTACCTATAAACAAGGTACTTTTTGCTGCAAAGAGCAGCTCCTCTTTTCCTCCAGTGTGCTGCATAAAACAAAAAATTCTTCTTTTTTCTCCACTGTTAAATTCATCCCCTTTATTTCCTCCACTCCTTGAGATCTCCCATTGGCCCTCACCTGATTTACTCATTCAGTTAGATTACTAACCATTTCACCCCACAGGACAGAAAAAAAAACTGAAAATATTGTGAAGTTCTTGGTTACTCTGGACATCAGGCTAGGCTAACGTTTCCTCTCTCACCTTAACAGATCATCTGAACCATCAACCTTGAAAATTCCGACCTGGAAATTTCAGATTGTGGAAATCTGTCAGATGGAGCAAACTGGGTTAAAATTTGCAGTGGCAAATCATGACTAGGCCTTCAAATTGGGCCATAAATGTCAAAACACGAGACACTATTAAAAACATACATAAAACAGACACCTAAAAGTACTACAAGGCATATTTTACTTTTGAGAAGTTTGCTGCCCACGTTCACAGTCAAAGATATATTTTGATTCCAAGTCAAAGGCCTTAGTTTGAATGCCCGGCTGGACAACCAGGGTCCTTTCTGTGTGGAGTTTTCATGTTCTCCCTGGGTCTGGTTTCAACCCACAGTCTAAAGACATGCAGTCAGGGGAGTTGGGGATTGCCTCTACTAAACTGCCCCTAGGTATGGGTATGTCTGTGTGTCTGGCCTGTGATGGATTGGCGGCCTGTCCGGGGTGTTTCCTGCCTTCTGCGCAATGAGCGCTGGGATAGACTCTAGCAGCACCTGTGACCCAGGAGGATAAGCGTAAGGTTTAGATGATGAAGGAATGGTTCCTCAGTCACGTTGTAATTATGTTAATGGTTAATGTAATACATTACTGCTTCCCTTCTGTTCTTGAAGTCCTAAGTAACTAGAGAGCTCACTTGATGTGTCTACCTACATATCACAGAGACAAGTAATTCCTGATTGGCCAGTTTTCAGTTGGCTGATTAAAGAATTTAAGCCTTTTGTTTTCATCCCAAACTTCAAAATGAAACAAGAGTGGCACTGTAATACCTGCTGAGTTTGAACACAAGCATGATTCTATGGAACAATAATAAACTAAAAATAAGACAGGTATTTTTTTATTGCCCAAAATCATTAGGCCTCCTCTGAAGGCCCTGAGGGTTCTCAGCTGAAAACATGTGTAGTATAGTCTCAGCCCCACTTTTCATATATTGCCCTTTTAAGTCTTTAAGTTAAAACAATATGTAATTTTAACAATGAATATGTAGCAATATATTCACGATCTCTGCAGCCTCTGTCTTTCAGCTTAGTCAACACTGTTAGAGTGCACACGCTCACTCACTCTGGACACCCATATCATTCTCCTACTAGTGTGTGCTCCCTACCAGCGAATCATCCATCGGGGTGAAGTGGCCTGTTTGAACTGGACTCGTCACTGCTGCTTCACCTGCTGCCAAACACGTTTAAGAGACTCTCAACACAAATGTCATATTTAGAGTGTTTGTTGTTTGTACAGCTGCTCACTTGGACCGCTCTGTTGTTTCTGGATGCTCTCACGTCAGCGTTAGCGGACCGTCAGAGGCGTGAGACCAGTGTGTCAGTGAGCTCACGCTTCATTCAGCGCTTTGATTTTCAGGAAAGAAAAAAGGCAGAATGGCAGACTGTTCTCAGACAGAAGGCATTATGTCGAGCAATCTTTCAAAGTTTTTTCGCCTCCTTCTGCCGAATACAAAATGTGAAGGATGCCACCCATATATTTTCCATTACATATCTCATTATATATTGCCAGTGTTGTGGCTCGTTTGGCACAGCCTGCACCCCCCTTGTGCGTTCAACTCTCAAAGCAATTTCTTCTTTGTCTCTCGGAGTTCAATGACCGAACAGAAAAGCCATGAGAGAGCCTCTTCGGAGAATATTACTGTCTGTGAGACATGGCAGCATTGTTCTAGAGGCAAAAGTGCCACTCCATGTGCAGCAGACAGGGTCTGGGTCTGTGTACGCGTGTGTGTGCAAGTGTGTGTTTGTGTGTGTGCATGAGTATTCTATACCATTCGTGCACTTCGGGTGTTTGCGAGAGACGGAGGTACAGAGAGAGTGTGAAATGAAAGAAGATTGAGTGTGAGTGCATGCTTGCTTGAGTGTTTGCCCCTGAGTGTTTTGTGTCATTGATTACTATGACACTGTCTCTCTGATGTCAAAGATAGAAAATATCCTCCCACTTCACTTCCTGTTTCCTTCAGCTTACATCCTGTAAACAGATCCCTCAGCTGCCACTTAGGGCCCATATCCTGCATCTTTCCTGAATTTTATTAGTATCGTTATTTGTTTTTTTTTACCCCTGACATCCTCTTATAGTGTTTGTTTGGGTTTTGTACTGAAAACAGCATTAATTAATTTTTACATTTCTATTTTGTAACATCTCTTTATCTGTTGGTTTTAAACAGGCTGTTTTTGTTACTGTGCCTGTCTGATTGGCTGCAGCTAAAAAGCAGTCACTCCTTATAACGTCAACGTAAATTGGCAGTGCTAAACTGCTGTAGGCTGAATAGGCGGATATACCTATCTCAAAAACACTGGTTGCTTTTGCAGAGGTTTTGTTGGGACCACATGAACTGGGGAATGTATAGTACATTTAGAAATTTCAACCACAGATAATAAATATGGTGACACATTTGTAAATTCAGGATTTGCGGCCAGGTTATTCTTCGCAATTGGTTTTGATAGCTTTTGCATAGAAATCACCAGTGTTGTAGCAGATGCTCAAAAATGTCATCTATTACAAATGTAGGAGTGTAAGAAATAAATACTAAATATTGCAATATTATGTTCTGTAATAATGCATTCCTGAAAACACAGTATCATTTTTTAATCAATAGACTGCAATCAAGGTTTGGTGCAGACATTGGCTTATTTTGTAGTAGTGTTCCTCACTAATAGACTCTTCCATTCCAACATAAACAAATAGCGTAAGGGTGCACTGCTAACATTAGCGGTAGTGAGGTTTTTTTGTGACAGTTTTCCTAAAATTCTATTTGAGAAACTATTTGAAATATTGCCTCGCTTACAGTTTCACAATATGCAGGATCGTAACCTTTGTATCCTGATATGTATCGTGTTCTTGCCCACACACAGCCCTATACAAATGACTGATTTCCATTTCTCATATCATGATGGAATTACAGATATGGGAAATTTAGGCCATGCTTTTTTTTTTATGTAAAACGCTTAAATAGAATAAATTCTTTTTTCCCTGCACACTTTATAGCACACTTTCTATTTATTTGATTAGTTTAATTTGCTGGAAAAATGCAGCATAAAATATGAAATATGCTATAAAGTTTCCACAGGCCACATTTTAGGCCCCCCTCCCCGCCCAGTATGTTACATTTAACAAATACACAGTAATCAATTAAATATTATTGTATATGCTATTAAGTTCTACAGACATTCATTTTCCCAATGGATAGACAGTCAAATCAGATTTTCTTTACTTAATAAAAACATGTGAGCAAACCTATAGGCTGACCAGAAAGTGAATTAATTAGTATTTTGTTTCAAAACAACAAGACTTAGTAAAACAACATCAGAAACAACAACACTTATTAAGGCTATATACTGTACATTGATTCTAAAAATGATTAAAACTGTAACGTATTACACTATTTCCTTACAAGATTGGATATTACTCTAATGTGTTACTTTATTCCACATTATTGTCAATACGGGCAAATATGAATACTCTCACGTACATAAAAAAAAACAAATCCAAGAATGACTTGATTGACCGTGATGTGGGATCTATAAGACAGCTGGGTAGGGTAAAAAAATCACAGTTCCACTGAATATATACTAGCAATGAATAAAAAAAAAAACCTTGCATGCTTCTGTCTCTCAGTCTCTGGTTGGCTGGTGGTGCATCTAGATAGTAATGCACCCCATGTGTGAGTGATGGGGGGAGGATGAAGGCACAGCATGCCCTAAGGCTGATAGATACTGTGGATTGACACAGAGATCGATGGCAGATTGCAGCGAGCGTCATAGGGAAAATTTATCAGCGATACGGGCGAGCGCAGCATTGCATGACTCTGTGCATTTCAATGAGGCGTCCATAGGCCAGGGGGTCCTCTGACTGCAGGGAGAATCTCGCGCACAGAACTCGAGACGTTTCAGATGACCTTCGACTCGGCAGAAAGATAACATCTCTGACACAATGCCCGGCATCGGAGAGAAGCTAAGATGAGATTTAAAATAAAACCAGCAGGAAATATTATGGGTCTTTTTTTTTTTACCTTGCTCAGAGCAACAATGAAAAAAGGAATGCTTAGAAAGCTATTTGGAGAGAAGAGATGGTGAGATTGAGACATGGTGACAGACTGTAGGGATTTGGTGTTCTTCTTAGTACTGAGCAAGAACAGCATGCCTCAACCTGCACCAGGGCTACATGAAAGAGAGCAGGAGAGGCTTTTTATCAGCATGCATGCACGCACTCATGCACACACGCACACGCACACATGCACACACACATGCGCACACACATGTGCACACACACACACACACACACACACACAGCATCATGCACAGATTTTTGTGAGGCAGAGAAAAACTGTAGCATATACTTTTATACAGAGAGACAGTCTAAACATGTGTAAAGCAATCTTAGTGTAAAGCCTGGCCCACACTACAGGATAATCTGCTCCTCCCGACAATCACAAAAAAGTCTCCTGATGTTTGGCTGATCTTAACCAATGACCCAAATTATCCTGCAGTGTATATAATCTGATCTCTGATCTTCTCCCAATGCGGTTGGGACAGCCTTGATCATGAATCACCAATGTATTCACCTGTAGGGTGTGGTGGACGCCGATGCTCTGTTGTGAGAATCACAACTTGACTCATATGGGCTATCAACCAATGAAAGTTGAGCTGAACGGAACTTGTCAGGAGGAAGTTTAAAGCATGGCAGCTAAATCGCGAGCGAGGTTGACATATGAGAAAGAGGATAAATTTGTGGGGCTCATCCACGTCCTTTTCTTTTTCTTAGCTTGTTCTGAGCAGAAAGCACTCACCACCAGCACAGCAATGGCTTCAGTGTCATCCACCATGTTTGTTTACATCTGGCATGCGAGTAACTCCCGCTTGCTCTCGGAATGTAGCAATTCACAAAGCAGGATCGTAGGCAGCCCAATTACATGCTGCAGTTACATGCTGATTTGAGATGGTTCCTCCCAGAGCTGGGCATTGAACCAGCAATCTGCCATGTTCAAGGCCATAGTGTTAATGTGGTTCTAGCTCTTTTAAAGAAAGTGGTCTCTTTGAGACCTTAATAGTACTTTGAGTTCCAACAATCTAATACCACTTGTGAAAGTGCTTCTAGTGTGTATCATTTAACTACATCTAAATAGTTTCTATTATATTATTAGCATAGCAATTTAGGTAGAAAGTAGAATATCTGAAATATTTGAATTTTAGAATTTTCTACAGCCGCTTTTCCAGTACATGATACAGGTCGACTTGACTCACTTAATATAGCTGTTGAGCATAGTAATGCCGAGACATGAATGAGACAAATCTTGTTCAGATGAGGCTGATGGCAACAAGACAAAAGAGAGTTTAGTAAATACTCAGAGTTAAGACTACATGAAGATTCTGTCTGCTCAAAGGTGACACAAGAAGCCAGCTAACATTGGCATATATGTTTAGGGTAGAAAAGCGGATATGGCAACAGTACTCTCTGACATATCTGTAATCTGCAGTATTTTTACATCATCTTTTGGTATCAGCTCAGCTCACTTGAAACCTCAACAAAGGCGATACCCAATACAGCACCAGGTAACAGATTTGCCTAATGAAAAAGTTAAAAAGGCGTGTACTGCCAAGTCCAGCTGGTACCTTCAAGTGGAAAAGCAGTTTATGGTTCCCTTTGGCTTCAGCAACAGCATGCATTCAGGCTGATATGGACTCTATAGGTTTGTGCAAAAGCCTCTGATGAGTAGATCAAATCCATCTGAAAGTCACCTCAGCATGAGCTTCAATGGAAATGTTCAATGAAAAAGATATAGATTTTGAATGTGGTGTCAGACGTTCAGATACCACCGTACTTCAGATGGTTATTAGCCTTGTGCAGGTAGACATAATCACATAACAGGAATACATGTTTGAACACAACTTGTTGAACACCTGCATTTCTCTAGTTCATGCTCGCATGCAATTAAATGGCAAGCAAAACAGGCTAGCTATGATATGGTTTTTGGGAGGGCTTTTTTTAGCCATGCTACCTTGTGTTACATCCACGGGCTATCAACAGACTTGCTGTCTGCTGGAGAACGTTGACAGGTGCAATCTGCTCTGTACCACGCCTTCATGAAGCGTTAGACTGGTTTCAAATTCAGTTTGTTCACAAGTCTACATTCCTAACCACTATCAGATCAAAATTTCTCACGTTTGTCACAGATGTTCCTGCTACGAGAGCAATGTCTGGCCCTACGAGACGTGAGACATGAGACATGAGACATAAGGTGTAAGCACTATTTACTACTGACATTATGTATATAAAGAGAAATCATCAGTACTCTTTCAGGACAAAGCTGAAATCTCCACAGGCACCTAGGGGCATGCAAGACCACTGAAGCTTGTGGAAAACAGGCCGGCTCACTAGCCCTGTGACCTGAACCATGCCGAGCTTATCTTTATCAAACTGGAGCTTCTACAAATACAATATAAAAATATACAGTGCAGTTATTATATATGTCGACCAAGAGGCCACTTAGCAGTCTGTGGTCTAACTGTGCATGCTCCTGCACATATACACATCACATATATGCACAAGTGTGCTTTATCTTCACTGTCTTTCTCAAACAGTCTTTCTCAAAGATTCCAACAGCTTGTCTGTTCTCACTAAACAAACAGATAAACACACATACACACACACACACACACAGAGTGTACAGATTTGAACCTCTGTCTGTGAGCCACTTCCTGGAAAGCATGTTAGAAAGAACCAGACAAAAGGCAGTCTGCATTCAACTGCGAGGGATGCAGCCGCCCGCCGCATTCAGCTTTAACAAGAGTGTAATTAGACCAGTAGCACTGAATAAACTTGTCTGCCAAACAAATGAACCATGGGGGAAACAAACCAGCCAGCCTCTATAATGGAGCATTTGTCCCCGGTCTCTAAGGTACATCACTTCACTTGCACAATCAGTTCTAAAACGAAGCTGCTCCGGTTAAAGTCTATAATTGAGTGGCGATGGCATGCTCGTACAGCTCATGCCAAGCCGAGTCTGCTGGGGTTCTGTTTCAAAGACTGGATGAGTCAAACATCTTTGTGTGTGTGTGTGTGTGTGTGTGTGTGTGTGTGTGTGTGTGTGTGTGTGTGTGCGTGTGTGTGTGTGTGTGTGAAATGTGTGAAGGCACCTTGTAAGCCTCCTCTTGCTGCAACCAGATGGAGTGGTGTGGATCCCCACCTTGAATCAGGAGTTAGACAGGCAAACAGCAGCGAGCAAGCTGGTACTAACCTCAGCAGAACTCACAGAGATATAACAAGCCATGTTTGTTTGTGTGATTACATGCTAAACAGCTTCCTAAAAAGCTGTGGGCTGACACGTTCTATCAATCTACCTTATTTTTCTCATGACCACTATGATTTGAGATTGTGGTTGAAATATCCAGTTAGGGAACAGAAGTGTCATTCATTACCATTTATACTGTAGTAATAGAAAGTGTGCCGAGACGTCCTGTGACATTGTGTGGTTTGTGGCTGTCAGTACAGACATGAGACAATGTACGGCAAGGCCAGGAATCCCACATGTATAAAAAGCCCAGAGCTTCAGCAGACATGTAGATCAATTGTGGCTCCCCTGCTTGAAACAAACAGCTTTAACCAGCATGTATTCCAAAGTTGGTTTATTCTGGTCTGGTGCTGGTTTAGCTGGTTGACCAGCATTCTATCATCAAAACACAACATAAGCTGTTTTCTAGCAGTGTACACTGTAGCAGTGTAAAGACCTCTTGAGAAAGCTCAGGGGTTAGGGTTAGAATTCTGTGCCCATAGTATGCAAGCAAACAACAAACTGCCATTTGAACCTCACTGTTTGCTCCTAAAACACTCATTTAACCTGTTTACAAACTATATTCTCATTATAACTGGATTCTGCCTCTACCACTAGTGTGAACAAGTAGCATAAATCCATCCAGCTATCATGTTACAGCTACAATAGTAAAGGACACAAGGTTGAAGTGTTACACAAGCCTTCAAGCAAGACATACAAGGCAATGAATGTTACTTACATGCCTATTACAAGCTTAAAATCTCTGTGTTTAAACTAGAGTTGACATAAAAACCCAACATAGCACAAAGCTATGTTGCAAGCTCTGGTTTAGAAAACAGATTCTCCAGTAGACAATGCTCTGTAAAGGCTTTACACTGTAGTTCTGCCTACACAGTCTACACAGGTTCAGGTTTTGATCAATCCACAACATCAGCAAGTATTCAAGCATTTCAACAATATAGATTATTGATATTTTTACTTATTCCCACATTTCTATCATGTTTGGATGTTACAAGCATTTAATGTACTGTCTGTTTATGCATCGCCTAAAGTTCTGCTCATAAGTCACTCAAAGCATCATGGGGCACAGGAGTAATGTGGATATAGTTCACCAGTTTCTTATTCTAGACTCCTGTCATGGAACTTGATACACACCCAGCAGTACCCTACACCAGAGCTGCAGGGGTGTTCCCAAATACAAACACATTATTCAGAGAGGCATAAATAATGGGTTTAGATCTAAATATTTGTCCCCCACGAATAGTTCCAACACTATTTGTATTGGTTTGCAGGGTTTGGTGTGGTTCAGCAGGTGGCCGCCAGCAAGAGCAAGACAAATACACATGGAAGCACAGTGGAGTGAGCCAAGAGGGAGTGTGAGCATAATGTAGCTACGGATTTCCTGATTTTGTCTGAAGATTACCGTGTTTCAGTAGCATATAAGGCTTCATATTAGTTGCCATGAGCGCAACAAAAACATCTGATGATGAAATTTTAGCTTTGGAACTGATTATGCTCGTATCCGCGCCGAAAGAAAATAGGACAGGCCAGTATGCACTTCATGCTGGTGTAAGCTGGTATAGTGCTGGTCTGATTCGGGTTTAGCTGGTCACCCAGCTTGGTCATGCTGGTTGACCAGCATTCCAGCATCAAAATACAACATAAGGTGTTTTTCTGATGGCAGCAAATTAACTTCCATTTCTTCTGACCAGCGTACCAGCATCCATAACACAACATACGCTGTTTTTTCCTAGCAGGGATATGACTGGGGCAGATGGCTCTAATCGGTTCCAATTAGATTACACTCTGAAGAGTGTCCTTCCTATAGGACTTTATCATCGTCCAGGGAGTCCGTCCCTCAAGCAAGCCACTACAGCAGGCAACATCAGTTTTAGCTTAGTATGGCAGGCCAGACTTCTGCCTGTCATCAGAGAGTCTGGAGCACTGTGATGCTTAAAGTGGCCAAAAACACTTACTAGGTGATTTGACTGCCATGCAAAATAACCATTGTTGTAAAGTGTTACGTAGGGGTGGGAAATGTTTGAAATCAGGGCTGAAACTGAAACATATATGTATTCAAAAGCTGCTAAATGCTTCAAATGTCAAAAACAAAACAAACAAAAAAAACCTTTACAATCCTAAAAGGCTCAATGACCAGTCACACTAAAAAGTGTCTATTCAGTGAAGATTAAATGCCTTACGGTTGCTGATTTCCAAACATCATATCCATCCACGTTTACAGTTGAATTCATGTCCTGCTTTTTATTCACACACAGGCCCTTTGGAGCTGTGATTTGCTAGGAAATGACAGAAGTGGGCTAATTTCACAGCAGTGGCTGTGTTACAGCTCAAGAAATTTATGGCCCCGTAATAACATCATATTTCTACCGCTGCTGCAAATCGGTAGTCTTCAGTACGTACCCTACCTGTTGCACAAGTTTAGCATCATGTCTAGCTCCAACTTCTGGTTTAAGCCACACTTACTTCAAGTCTGCGTTTTAATACCAAGAAGGCAAACATCAGATCTTAGGAAGAATGTTCTTGACAAATGACCTTGCAAGAACAGGCTTTTGAGAACACAAGAACAGAGATTGCAACTAAGAGTATGCACTTTGCTGCAGACTGTTTTTCTTTCGACAGAAAGTCCTGGCAAGGAAAAGGCTCATGTTTGGCACTGTTTCTACCAAATGACCTACTATCACTGCATTTCCTATTTCTTATCTCTCTATCTCACTTTTCCCCAAAAGCAGAATTGGCAGCATTGCTCAAATAAAAAAGAATATATCAACTTAAGGTCATGGTAATGATATTCCAATGCATTATGGGACTTTCATTTAGTCTTCCTGGCAAGTTTCCAACTGGAGCCTCTTCTTATTAAGGGTGGATCAAGATCATTTCTGTGAATTTGACAGTTCTCGGCACTTGTGTTCTTCAATATTGGAACGCGAGACAACAAGGACGTAAGAACGTGCATATTGAGAAAGTCTCTGAGACAAACACACAATGCAAATATTTTTGTCTGTTGAACAAACACAAATACAAATAGCAGCATCTGAAAAACTCCTTCTGAGCAAATTGGGACAGATGAAAGAAAGAGAGACTGAGGGAGAGAAACAAGGATTCCAAGGGGAACAGGAGGAGCCATTAATAAATGTGTAGTCTGACAAGCAGTCTTAATTTAGCGTAGGTGAGAAGGTGAGAGAACGCGTTGTATAGAATGTGCCATCGGTAGAGGGCAGACGGCCACGCATGCTGGCGTAAAGCGCCTCAAATGTGACTAAAACATGTCTACTCGCACACCAACCATGTTAATCCGCTGGATGAGAGCTGAACTGTCTCTCCACTCCCCCTCCCTGTCAGGCAGACATGGCTAAGCGCTCCAGCGGCCAGCGTCACTCTGCGCTGAATGATGTCATGCAGGATGCAGCGTGCTCCTGAGACGCTTAACCAGATTACTACGTCTCTGCGTCATCGATAAGCAATGCCACCACACATCTGGCCCCATGGCCTCTTTCTGGGTGAGGACAGAGTGTATTTGAGCCTCATTGCATTCAACAAAAGAGTTTTTTCTCAGGGGACTGAACTGGACCTTGCCTGGACCCCCACGTGGGACTATTTTTCACAGGGGTATAGCTACTCCTCTGACAAACAGAGGGGAAATGGAGCATCTGGCCCTGCCTCTCGCTGTCGTGAAAATGGATTCCTCCCAACGCGCCTGTATTCGTGGCAGCTGGCAGGGCTTACCCCGGCCTCCGCTCCAAGGCCACGGGCTTAATCTTTGATCCCCGGAGCTCACTCTATCACTCATTCTCTCTTTTTCCCTTTCTCTCTCACTGCCCACAACCCCCCTTTCTCTCTTCATGAACTGTATCTCTCTCTTACACACTCCCAGCAGGGGCATAAATCTATGACCTCATGAGGACTTGATTGCATTTTGATTCTTTAGCAAGTGATTCAACGCATCATGAAATCTTCAACTTCTCCACAAAATAATTCAGTTACATTCTGAACAATTCAGAGGAATTTATTTTTCAATACTTAATTAACCCTCTTAGACCCCTCTGAGCTGCACTGTAATGGCCACAGATGGTCAGAATTTACTGGGGTAAATTCCAAAAGAAAACAGAATAACTACAGAGACCTTTATCATGAACTTGTTTTAGATTATTTCGTCTTTTTAATTAAAATATTTCAGGTTTTTAAAAATGTCAGTAATTTTTAATTAATTCATTTACTATAATCATCATGCAGATTTTATATTATTTGTATGTGAATAAGGCCAAAATACTACCAGAGCTGCCCTGGAACACTAGCAAAAGAATTGCATTATTGTAACGCTGCTATTTCTCTCATTTATGTCTGAACTAAATGCTCTAACAGTCACTGTATGCCACTGTCTTCAGCCTTTTCATGGGTATTGCATAATTGTGTTTAGAGCCTAATATAATTTCCATGTTATGTATGATCTTGAAAATTGTGTTTTGTTGTCAGTTCATTCTATAACTCCATTTATTATTCCTCGCCTTTCTTTTTAATATTTTTAACATTACATTGTCCATAAAGATTTATAGATTTTGGTTTTGTGTTCATAATAAACCAGTTGCCTTTCAAATTCAATCAAATCAAATTGTAATTGCATTTTTTTATTCCTACTTTTACACCAAATTTTAAACGTTTGTTTCGTGTTGTTTACAATAACACGGTAATAAATGATGAAATGTTTAGATTAATATTGGCAATATTTACTGACCTACACATACAGAAGTAGTGTCTTAGTATGGCGTTGGGCCGCCATGTTCGCTAATGAAACATGCCAGACGTCTCGGGACGTCTCAAGGTTCCTAATGGTGTCCTGTGATAATCCATCCCATGCAGCTTGAATATTCTCACACAGTTCCTGCAGATTTTGTGGTAGGGGTGGAGGTGGAGTGACACCAGGTCTTCAGGATGTGTGCTGACCACGGTGCCTCCACACACAGATTCGTTGTTTGTCTCCACCAAGACAAAAGAGAGACTCGTCACTGAAGATGACCCCCTGCCATTCTGAGTCACTCCATGACAGTCTGGCACGACACCATTGCAGTCTTTGGCGATGTTGACGTGGTGTTACGACAACTGCACTTAACAGTGTGCGCGCATGTAGTCCTGCATCGTTGGGTCAGTCAGGTACAGCAATAAGGTCCGTCTTTGCTTAGATCGCTTGTGCGGCCAAGTCTGAAACCTGAATAATTCACGTCTCACAATGTCAAACCAACCTGCCAAGTTTCATTCCTGTCAGCTGATTCCTTCTCGGTGCAACTGTTAATATTTTTTGACAATGAGTGTATATAATCTCGTCCCCTTAATGGATTAGGAGACCAGCTTTCCTTGAGGGTGTTTATACTGTAGTTGTGCAATTGTATTATTATAACAGACTGAAATCAAAAATTCCAAAAGCAGCACAGTTGTAATCCCTACCTCCATTTTAACACCACTAACACATACTCTCAAATACTATTTCTCTGCTTCTCACTTGGTGGTTATCTAGCCAAAGGTGTGGCTTTTCCAGATGACATGCTTTGATCAATGGTGGACAGAAAAGACCAGCACTCGGGCACTGGATGGTGCAGTGGTCTGATAACAGGGCGAGATAGAAAAGGACGTGGTCGGCCCGGACGTTCCACAGAAAGCTCTGGAGGAACATGGAAAGGTGCGACACGTGGGAGAGAAGCTACAAAGCATGTGTCCTCCTGCTTCCATTCACACGACCACACAGTCTTGCATTCAAACTGACATCTTTCAACAGGCCGCTTTTCATAACCTGTCACGGCTCAATCTGGAGGCCGCCGAGAAGAGCCGGGCCTGTCGCTGGAGAGAATTACGCTGGAGTGCAGCTCTCCCAGATGGAAAGAATGAGCTCGGAGACGAAGAGTGGGAGGAAGTGAAGGAGAGGAAGAGAGAGAGAAGGACAGGAAGAAGGACCTCTTGTTACAGCTCGACACACCATTACTGTCAGTCCTTCTCATTATCTTGCTGAAGTGTGTGGGGTGTCTTTATGAATGTGAATTAGAACTATTGTCTGTCATGTTCATTTTAAGAGGCGGCAGTCCCACAATTTAGCCCAAGATTAACTCAGTATAGGAGCTACAGGAGGAAAAAAGAAAAGCCTCTTCACCAAGGCTGGGAAGTAGCAGTTCATTACCACAGAGACCTCACTCAACGTACACTGGAAAAGAGTAAGATATGTTGCAATCAGTTGTAAATTTTTACTAGCCTCCCTCTCATGATGCAGCCACACAATTATCCTCCCACAGTTACACCTCACAAATATATGGTTTTAACTCTGCTCACTCAAGTACATGAAAAACGGTCTCCAACATTCAGCCAACTACTCTCCCTCTCAATTTGGGCGAAAAGGACACAGTAATTACCCTCTCACATCTATTCAAGTAATGACACATATAATTACCTGCGTCTCTTACTGAAGTCACATAGAATGGAACCAAGAACCCGGAACAAAACAAGCATGACAGAGAGCACTGAGGGTTCTGTCCTTGGTAAAATGAAAAATCTCCTTTTACACTTAAAGCAAGGTAACAACCATCTCCATAGAATTAACTGTCCAATGTTAAATTGCTTCTCTGAAGAACTTCCTGCTTAATGTATTGAAAATACAGCAGCTGAAGTAACTGATTCAGGCACTCCAGTAAGGTTTACTCCTGCTAAGGCCTTGAACAGCATATAAATGTGACGTTCTGCGTTAACAGTTTTGTACGTAATTCCAGTCATGAGAAGAACAAAGAAGCGCAATGTTCAGAAACATATGAAAAACGTTGATATTTAATATGACATAAATAGAGTGCTTGGGCAGAACAGGTAGGCAAAGATTAAAGGCACATGAATACATTCCACAGTCGGGTGATGGTCCTCTATGTAACTTCATTCATTTGTTCAACCTGGCTGAGCATGGTGCTCAAAAATGTGCGACCATTTCATTCAAATTCATAATACGCCTCAGCGCCAAGCTAGAACAAGCTGTTCCTCAACAGACAAAGACTCTGACCTAAGTAATGTGAGCACATATCCGTGCATTGTGATCTCACCTGTGCTATACTGTCTGTCATTCACTGAGATAACTGGTTTCATGCAAAAGCATGTTCATTCTCTTTCAGTTGTGTCTCCAAAAAACTTGGTCAAGTGCAGCTCTGAGAAACAGATGGCAATGTAAAAAAGGCCCTGGCATGTGTTAGCAGTAAACTGCTATGCCACTACGCCAGAAATCGCCGGACTGTGAGTCACAGCTCATGGCCTCCGCCGGCGAACCGCAGCACTTCAGACGCCAGAGACTGTCCAGTTACATCCAAACGCCACGAGCTCATGAATGTGTGAGAAGAAGCCCAACTAGCAGCTGCGCAGATGTCTTCAACAGAGACATCTCAGAATAATGACCATGAGGTGGCCAGACTCCCAGTAGAATGGGCACAAACAAGCTGCAAAATTAAAACTTCTAACTGGTTCGGTGAAGCAAGCCCATCCATTATGACTAGTCTAGTTCTATCCACATATGTCCACAACACGTGCACTAAATACAAATTGCACAAACAAGGCAGAGGAGTAATGATGCCTTAAGCTCTGAAGCAGGGAAGTATTAGTCATAATTTTGGAGACAAAGGCATAATGGGCTTTAAAAAACCTCCTAGGAATTGTGCAAACTGTGTGTATGAGAGATGTAATAAAGAGTGTGTGCGACTGATTCATACACTGGACATACATCAATTGCTGAGAAAGTGGTTAATTAGGTGGTCTAACTTTAATAGTCTAGGAGCCTAGGGGTGGAACACAGTGTCATTATCTGTATCTGTTTCTGTTTGGGACACTATTATGGGTGTTTATTTTTTCTCCCCCTTTCATTATTGAGAATTCTGCTCCTTGTTAGGTCTCCCATTCACATGATGCTACCATGCAAGGATGGTAAGCGTTAACATGTTCTTCCTTCGAGTCAGGTAAATTGAGCCGGTTCATCTTTTCAAACTGCTAGAGGACAGTTCAATGCACTACCTCAATTAACAGATGCCAGCATTGTCAAGAATTGCTTCGAGTGAGGGACTGCCATCTTACCCTGCCAGAGAGAATGTAGTCAATTATCAGGGTTGCAAATTCTCACAGTTTTGGTAGTGTGAAACTCACAATTTGGGGTATTTTCTAAAGCTCTGGTTTCATGCAAAACCATGTTTAATCTATTTTAGGTTACTTCTGTGTGATAACATCCGGTTGGTTCTTATTGTTGCCTATTGAGAAGAGGCTGGCTATATCTCTTGGAGCTCTGCCTTTTTTATATCGGCAAAGATTCTATATATTTAAGGTAAACCAAGATGTGCGTTCGTGTCTATGGGACAAAAAGGGGTACACGTCCTGCCTGCAAGTCCTGCTCTATCCATACTGGCCCATACCCTTTTCCTGGGACGACAGCAGACAATCCAGAAAAACCTGGTAGCTGGCTGAACAAACCTGAACAAACCTCTTAAAGTCAGAAAGTGCATGTTTAGGCTCAAAATAGTGACTACTGCTACTCTGGCATTTACAAAAATGGTCAGAACTTTGCTCTAATCTTGTCTTGAGTCTCTGTTGTCTGTATAAAGGGGGACTGAAATCCTATTGCCTTTCTCTTTATGAATCTTCTCTAATGTCACTGGCATAAGCAGAGTATGTGTGCTGTGCAGAGTGAAGCTAAGTAGCACGATTTCCCCCAGAGCAAGGAGAGGTATAAGTTCCTCAGATAAGCTTCTGATATGTTCAAATTCTAGTTCCTGTTTAACTTTGTCACCTCGCTATCTGCTGCCAACAGCAATGACGTAGCTTCTCAAACATTCTTTACAAAGGAATAATTCCTTCCTCCTTTCTTAAACTGTATGCATTCACCTCAAGTTAGTTTACTCCTAACTTACACTCCAACGAATGTCTACTACCTGGAAAGTACAAGTGAAAAAAAGTACATTTCAGTCACAGTAAACATTTGTCACTATTCTTGCCTTTACGTTGAAGAAGAAATATAGCCAGATATACTTGATTCAGTTCACGAACAACTAATGACAACAGTTTGAACAACTACAAACTATAGCTCCCAACACACATATACTGGGTATTGAGTGTTCTTCATGGCTTGGTTCAAGTGTGTTTGGAGAATATGGACCAGCTGGTAAGACTAGCTTAGGGTTGTTTTGAGAATCACATGTCTATATACTAAGGACCATGAGCTGTGGTTCAAATAAGTGGTTTAAGGACTATGGATCTGCACTCAAGCACGCATAATTAAAATAATCTCACTCCAGTCATCTCACCAAAGTTGGTAATATGGGCATTAATAGGTGTGCTATGGGGATAGCTGAGGAGCGAACTCACATACTTCTTTTAATAACAGGACCAATGGTTACTTGATCACACCACTTGGGAGCCACATATGTATTATTATTATTATTATTTATTATTATTCATTTATGTGTTCAGAAAATATTACAAAGAGAATGGTAATTGTTGTACACAGCAAGAATGAACTAGCCACTTAGCTAGTTTGGGTGCTCTTAGTATAGATATATTTATTTACAATGCAAATAAGTTTGGAGATGAATAAGATTCTGATTCAGATCTGGTAAGTAGGACACAGATCAGGACAGTGGAAATAAAGAGTCACAGATGCACAGAACCTTGTGATGTCTTCTGTGTCATAATATCGGTCTACAAGAAGTAACCTGATTTCTATGTATACAATAAATAAGTAAATAAAATAAACAAGAAAATGCAAACAGTGCCTACCCATATCTATAATTCATATTAGTTTAGAGTGCATTATCAGTTCACTTTAAGTAACATATTCATATTTGTCTGCATCCTTATAAGGGCCACATACTTAGTAAGAAGTGTGCAGGAAACCTAGTGGGCAAAATCAGAGAAGGTGTTGAGAAAGCTAGTGGAAGGAGGCAGCTTCTCTCTTTGTCTCTGCGCTCAACTTGTCTAGGGAAGGCTGTTGAGGATACACAGGAATTCAAGGACGAAACAGTTGAAGTGACATCAAGGTTATAACACTTCAGTCAGTAACAGCTGGATAGGTAAATTATTAATTTGAAACAGCATCACAGTCCATTCCACTGTTGGGGAACGAGGCCTTTACACAGGGGAAAAGTGAGGGACTGGTGGGGCATTAGGGAAACAGCTCAGTATAGATCCTTATTCCTTCACCAAATAGGAAAAGTCACAATTTCCTAGTTAACACTTCATGAATCAGGTCTGTAATTGAAGATTAGCAACGCATCAGATTTGTTATTGTTACCACCCTCAAACAGGTGAACGGGGACAGAATATTTATTAAACTGCGTTTCTTAAGATCATGAAAATTTGTATGTTTTCTGTTGGTGCTGTCATAGTGTTGACATAGTATCAATCAAATCATTACACTTCCTTCTAAGCCCTGCCTTATTTTCTCAGCCCTCTGACTGCAGCTTAGCAAGGGCTGCCTCAGCATTCAGTTTGTTATCAGTGCCCCAAGGTTTGAATTTATAGCTCCAGTTGCAGTTAAAATAAGCATCTATGGGACTGTGAAAAGTATTAACCAATCCCTGAATATTCTACCAATTTCCAAGCCAAAAACAAATCTCAAATTTAGTCATAAGCGGCAATCCGGAGGGTCCAAGTATTCATCCGCCAAATCTATAACCATGACAAACAGTCATGAAAAGAAAGAAAATGAGCCAGTTTATAGAATGAGGTTTAGCATTTGTGAGTTTTAAGTATTAGGAGATTGAGAAGGATTTAGAAAATAAATATCATACCATTTTTGATAATTACTGAGGCTCAGTGTCTTCTGAATGTTCTGACCCCAATAGTGTGAGGATTGGGTAAACATCCAGTGACTAGTTTGCAAAAGTAGGTTTTTCACAATTTGCAAATTAGCTAAAATATGCAAAAGTAGTCAAACGTCTCTTGGGGGCAGATTTGTTCAAAGAACAAGTTTTGAGGCCACTTTTGTTTTGAGGGCACTCTGACCTAAAATTACAGCAGAAAATGTGTTGAAAACAGCTAGGGGTCATTTTTATTACATGACATGTTGTTGCCATACATACAATCTCTTACATTTGTATATTAAGTTTGGTGAGAAGCAGAAAAAGCATTTAAAAGATAACACTTTTAGTCAATTATGCCCTAATGTAAGATTGACTTCAAATCAAAATGTTGACTTTAAATCAAACTAACACTACACAGTGTTGAAATTCACTTTTTTGATCATTTTTTTCAGTGCCCAGTTGCATAAAACACATGAAGAGTTTCCTTTAAGTATGGATCCTTCACCAAAAGGAATTTTAGCATCATCTAATTTGTGTGAAAACTTCACTTAAAACGTTTCATTGATATTTTAATAAGTATTAATGTCATGAACCTGTATGTTTTCAATAGTTTGATTTGGAATTTACCTGTAAAAGCCTCTACTTATTCTGTAAAGCTAGTCCAACCTCACAACAGTAGCTACAAAAGAACACACTGTGGGCGGAACACTCTCAGATCTGTTGGTTGGAGATATGAAAAGAAGTCAAAAATAAGCAACTGGGTTTCCGACTGCTGTGTTTGTAAATCATCTCTGCTTCTACCTGAAGGTTTGATGGAATGGGAGTTTAATAAATTAGGATGAAATTAATTATTTCTTGACCTAGAGAGTGAGAGAGAGACGCCACATGATGCCAATTAGAAATGAATCAGCCTTAAGATGAAACATGAGAGGTTTTAATATTCAGCAAGGCTTCAACACATTTTTGTCTGACAGGATGGCTCTATTTCACGTGCTCATGCATCTATATTCATAAACATTAAGTGCTTATTTCTGCTGCCAGGTCTCAGAACATAGAACAAGTGTGAAGTAATGATAACAAATAAATCATTAGAGCTCGTCTCTTTTGATGCCTTACACCATGCCACCATGGCGTAAAATGGCACAAATGCTAATGCTTCTGGTAGGCTACATTCCATCACTGACGATCATTCTAAACCTTTATCATAGTCATCATTATCTAATAACACCATCATTATCTAATGTAATTTGAGGCTGCAATCAGACCTATTTCCCTTTCATGTCTTTGTTTGCGAAGAGATGCTGTAATCATCTGAAATTCTTGCAGCACTTTGGGAAATGACTGGTGTGAGTAATGGGAGAGATATCATTTGGGCAAAATGAGTCTTAATTTCCTCTGCTGTCGTGCCATTTAGCGTGTGTCAGTGAAACTGCATGCTGCTGCCTGGTGACAAACAGCCTCTGCATGGCAACAGAGCCTGGCACTACTTGGCCATGTCTGGAGAAGATGTTAATGCTACGTGCTATCGAATCCACTGTCCACCAGTAAAAGCCTTCGCTTACCCCGCCAAAAAAACTTTTTAATTTAAGGAGGCTGTCGGAGACAGGGCACATTCCACTTGAGAATATTCAGGGAAATGGTGAAATATTAACGCTGCTCAATTATACATATAAGTATTCGCAAAAAATAACATTCAGCCACACTCAGAGATTGAACCCAGGCCTCTTCAAAAGCAGGGGCCCGGCGTTCCATTACCCAAAAGCCATGAAAATCTAATGCTGTCTCATTTGTCAGCTGAATTAGTTGCCTGTGGAACGGGCCTACTTAGAATGCCGAGGTAGAGAATCTGAATTTCAGTTCCGCTCTGATAGAAGATCAGCTGTATGGCGTGATAGCCAAACCCAATCTAATAACAGCGAGGTGGTTGGTCCGTGCTGGCTTAAATCAAATATCCAGCATGCGTGAGGGCTGTTTTACACCAGGGGCTGAAACTGTTGGATAAATAAAGCAACAAAAGTATTGCAACAGCGTGTGGAGCTACATCGATAAAGATGAAGGTCCTTGTGTGGGTGTGCATTTCTGTGCAAGTCTGTACACCTAAAGTTGTGACCTTGTCGTGTGCGCACAGATGCGTGCAAGTGCACGCAAGTGCGCGAGTGTGTTTGATTGGACGAGCGCCATGGAACCACCTTTCGCACTTATATAAAGTACAAAAAGCATGTTTGGAATGTCCATGCTTATGCTTATTGCTTTTTAATACAGATCTAATCAGCTCAGGCTAATTACTATTGTGTGAGACAGCGCAGTGATGGTAGCTTAATTCGCAGCACAGCTGTATAATTTAATAGCCTTGACCTGGGGGTCAGCTCCGCTGAGCGAATCTCTTGTTGCTATCTCTGTTTGAACGTGGAGCCTTTACAGTCCTGCCAACCTCCCACCAATGGAGCTTATTATCTGCACTAGGTGCAAACACCATCATTCTCCAGAACTACGGCAAACCCTCGCAAGAAAATAACACTCTATGATCCTGCGGCCATTATCCACCCCCCGCAAACCAACAACACTGTCTCTTCATCATGGCCACTAGTTCTCATCTTCCTCCCCCCGATATGAAGGTGGCCATTACGGCTGGTAGCTGCTCTTTCACGAGGTGAGTATGATTTCTCTCACTGTCAATCTGACACTGTCTGCCAGATATGAAACTGCTGGCTCTCTGTGACATTCACACCGTCTCCGAGAGTGATTGCTAGCAGTGGTCTGGGGTACAGGCACTGAGCTGAGGCCTCTGAAGGCTCTCCTTTGATAGCGGATAAAACAAATTGATTGCGTGGGAAATGTGGAGTTAATGCTTGATCGGCTCGCCGTGCCTTAATGAGCCCAAGCTTTGCTGACTGCACGGCAAAAAAAAAGAAATACAGTTCCAACAGATGGAGCACACTGGTATGTTCTATTACTTACAAGCATTATATAAGGCTAGACTAAAGATTGATTCTCATGAATAAAGCAATGAAACCTTGAACACTAATTAATGAGGCTGTCATTTGAAAATGCTCTGGCAGAGCCATGGGCATTAAGGGACCCAAAAGATAAAGAATTTCTCTCTGTCAGTCTTTCTCTCTGGTTTTATCTCTAGCTCACTCCCTCATGTACAGCCATAACAGGACGGATTAAACCGAATATTGATGGGAGAACTTGTGGAAAACACAAAGTGTAATTTATCATAGGAACAAGAAATACAATTCATTTAATTAAAAAATGTTTCCTTAAACACAGCCCTTTTCTCATCTCTCTATAACAGCACGTGAGCATATGTGAGCAATGTTTACAGCCCTTGCTCCAGGCTAATTTACACAGCAGGTAATGAGTCTGCGTACCAATTTACTCACCTCAAGCCAGCTTAACAATTTATGAGATGGCCAAGCCCTGGCTGCCATTTGGGAGCACAGTTTCACCTTGAAAGTGTTTTAGAGGGAAGACCGTGTTTTTAGTAGGAATGTAATGATACACACATTTTCATGATTTCTGTCAGAAAGAACCAGGACCGATGCGCGCAGAGCTAAAAGTCAGATGGGTTTTATTAAATAATCGGGTAATTGAACACAGCAACAAAACACGAACAGACATGGAGAGAGAAGGCAAGATCGGAGTCAAGGGACAGGCTAAGGTCAGAACCAGGGTAGTCAGGCAGCGAGGTAACCAAGATAGAAGGAATAGGCAAACAGAATGGTCAGAGAAACGAAAAGGAGGTCGATAGCCACAGAGCAGATCAAACGAGAAAGCTGACAGGGATAAAGCAGAAAGCGGTAGTCAAAAACAAAGGGAGTCAAAAGCCAGAGCAAGGATAAACAGAGAAGAAACGCTCAGAGTTGCAAACAAGTTTTGGCAAAACTTCGCAATGAGGAAGTGTTTGTGAGAGGCATATATATTGGAGCTAAATTGGATACAGCTGGGCTAAAACTCAGGAGACCTAGAGTGGAGCTGATTGGCCGACTGGGGACATGTGGGTGTGATGTCATTGAGCGATGCCCTCTGGGAAGTTGAGTCCGGGGGATCGGAGAAGCCGGGAAAACCCGGAAGCGTGACAATTTCAAATGATATGATGCAAAGTTTTACGTGTAAAGAATTAAGACTTGTATAAACTGGTGTGTTCTGAAAAAACAATAGGTCGGCTGCAATCATTACATAATCACATGATCTTAATGTTATACACTCATCATCATAATAACAGTACAAATAGTTGCACCCAGAAGGAATTAACTGACAGGAGTAAAGCTTGGTGGGTAGGTTTGACATTGTGAGACTTGCAAATGATTCAAGTTTCATCTCCATGGCCTGGTGTCACTCCATCTCCTCCCCTATACTGCAATCTGCAGGAACTGTGTGAGAATATTTAAACTGCATGGGATGGATTATCACAGGACACCATTAGGAACCTCTACAACTCCATGCCAGACGTGTCGGCAACGGCCCAACATCATACTGAGAGACACTACTTCTGAAATAAATATTGCCCATATCAGTCTAAATTTATCATCATTTATTGTTCCAGGTAAACTTTATCTTCCTTCTTTTCCTTCCTATTTTCTTTTTTTGATGATGAGTCCAGAATGATTACAAAGAGTGCAAAATGGATGCGCTTTCATCAGTTCTTCATTTTTGCCTTTATGTTACATTAAGTAAATAAACAGAAAGTCAACAATTTCATCTGATTGGGGTGCCCAAATTTTTTCCACATACAGCTGTACATAAACTCATTATGACAACATATATAAACCGACATAAACATTTATAAAGGCCTATATCCACAGGCATCGTCTATCATAAAGGCTATTTTTGTCAACTTTGACGTCAAGTGAAATGAACTGTGTTCTGTCTTGAACTGACATAGCACATTACACCAACTGACTTTGCAGGACCACAGTGACATTATGCCAATCATGTGCTCAAAGCTTTAAAATGCTGCCACACCCTCAGGGCCCCCAAAATTATAGGACTGATAACTGCAGCTGCAAGGAAAGTCACACAGTAAAGACTTGTGTTGATATAGTTATTCATATATACATAAAAGCCTTTGGTAGGTATGCACTGTTTACATTAACGCTGCATTTTAATTCATGCAAAATGAATCTCTTCCCTCGCCCACTTCTGCTAACTGAAACGCAGGCAGGCACAACGAGGGAGGTGTGTGTAGAGCTATAGCCCCAAAAGCAGCTAATGCTGTTTTTAAACTATTTTGTTTTTACCTCCTCCTCGTTGCGCATTTGAATGCATGACTGTGGGCATGACACAAATAGTTACCATACCACACATCAACAATCTGATTGGATGTCAGTCTTTATTTGCATAGTGTTTGTCCAGAGGGAGAGAGAGCAGAGAAATCAGGTTGTGCATCACAGGTTTAATGTGTCAGTCTCTCGCCTCGTTACAGCATGTCATGACATAATCTGTTTGTACATGAAGTTTAAAAACAAAATTCAAATGGGGAAAAAAGGCAAATCATTGTGCATGACGTCACTATTCATGTCACCCATATACTGCTTAAACTTCCAGCACCCCTAGTCTAAAACTACCTTCCCGCGTCCCTGGAAAGCCCCCGACATCGAAGCTCACAAATACAGCCTTCATGCCAGGTGTTATTATGGAATAAGGGTTCATAAAGGTTTATGTAGGTCTATGTCAGTCATAAAGGGCTTATACAGGTGTCATGTAGCATTGCAAATTAATAAGCTAATGAGTAAACATACCTAGGCAGCAAGTTTGCTCATTAACTGTTTTAGGCCTGCACCTTAACAGCTGTATAGAGTAAACAAAAAGACAACTAAGTCATTTATCACAATTGATTATATGACAATTAATCATCGGCTAAAAATTCAATACCATGACAGAGCTAAATAGTACCCACTCATTGCGTAGTGAGGTTTTTGTAGTTGATAAAGTGTTTAATATAAGGGATCAACATTATGGATATGTTACATTAGAATGTGTTGTTAAGTGGTTTATTAATATGTAAAGCATTTCAACCTGACATACCAGAGTGATTTTCTACATATTAAAGCGGATCCTTACATTCGTACTTCCATCATACTTTCACTGCTCAAAATGTATGCCAAATATTGTAACATCAAACTTATTTTCCTTTTTGGTTCTCTGATCTCTCCATCACGGATATATGTTGATGTTAAGGTACTAAGAGACAGAAGCACAGTACCGAGGCTAGAACTGCCTTACTACTACTTGAACAAACCAAATGCCTTTGGAGTGAGACTTGACCGGGCATTTTAACGCCACACATTTTAACGCCAACGAGGTACCAGAGAACAGAGCTCAAAACCAGACCTTTCTGGTCCAAAACTGGACACCTAGACATACGTAGGTGTCATGCAGATGCAAAAGTTCAGTCTTTTCTTGGCTGAAACTCCAAAAATAGATGCTAGCTATCACTAACAAACTAGGCCAGTGAGTTTTAATACAGGGGATGCTACGTTAGTTCTACTGCCTGCATTAGATAACAAGCTTGTAGCTCCTTACATTATCGCAGGTAGCCTGCTTAGCTGACCTCTTTTTAAACAGTCCTGACAGTCTTAACATTCAAAAAGTGGAACTGGCCAAGTCTGCTACAGAGTAACGGAACATGAGAGATGCAGACTGTATACAGACTTAATTTTCCCTGAGTCTGTGACCAAAGATGTAACGGAAATAAGAGCTTCTTAAGTAAATAAATACATAAATAAATAAACAGCCCCTCTAAGTGTACACCTACACTGATATCGAAAAAAGCCGGACATCCTAGTATTTATTCATATTAAATCATATTAAACTAGATTTCCGGTACCGTGTCATCTCCACTTAAAATTGATTCTACAGAGCTCTAAATATACGCAACGCATATTAGTTTGATTCAAATAAACAACTCCTTCAATCAGATAAACATGTTTTTCAATCGCCACAATCAAAACAACAAAAAAACAAAAACAAAACTGCAGCACTCCAAAAGTGATTTGTGATGAGCAAGTAATTGGTAAGTAAATGCATGAATTTTTATTCTGGTCAGTATATTACTATGAGATTGAAAGCGGTGTCCATGAAAGGCAGCAAATACAAGACAATTCCGAAGATACCAGCTAACAAAGCTTGTGTATGGGTTTAAATATAATACACAGTTTTGAACACTCGTTTCTTCAGTTTTTTTACTTTATTAAAATTGTATGCCTTTATTCTGTATATATTTACTGTATACCTTTCGGTAACTCTGCATGTGTTTGTTGATCAGTGTCCGTGCATGTTCTGAAGTCTGCTGCCGGTACCTGTATCGTCATGCGAAAGGCAGGACTAGAATGTAATTCTGTTCCACTATCTGATGTCCCATAGCAGGCTGAGCACATCCGTTAGGAGTCAGTGCAGCTGTAAGTGAGCACAGGTGGCTCATATGGACTGATATCTGATATCTCTCTGGTAAAGCCAGCGATTTTGACCTCATCCTTGTGCTTCATGGAAGATCACAGTTAAACTGAACGAATCTGCTTACTCAAGCAGACACAAGCCACTGCTACATGCCTCATCTTCTCCCAGCCCACCTGCGCTTAGCTAATGTAGCCAGCCCTCCTTTCTAATTGAACGTGGGTGAGTATAAACGTGATATACGTGAGCTGTTTGCGTGCACGCATACGTGCGTGTGTGTGTGTGAGGGTGTGTAGGAGGGACACTGGCTCAGTTCTGGTGGACTGGTCATCATTACTCACTCACGGAGAGCCATGCTCAGTCAGGCATAATGGCCTTCGTGTACACAAGAGGAATTTATGAAACCTGTTAGACTGGGTTAACCGGTACAGATGCACAATATATCTCTCGGACTGTTTTCATGATATTGGCCTTTGTGATACTGATAAAGCTGCAACATGCAAATGAGTGGCTGGCCAATTATTCAATGTTTTATTACGTACTGAGAGAATCCTGAACAGCCCCAGATGTTCTTTGGGTGTTTGAAGGAATCAATGCATTCACATGATTCAACAAACATAAATAGTTTTAGCTGAAAATAATGCAGGCTAATCTTTAACCATGTCACATCAAGGGATGGCCAATACATTCTGTGTAGTCAAGATAATTAATTACTGCCATAATTTTCTCTCTAAATGATCCATTTTCACAGTTACAGTAATTAGTACCTCAATTTGGGAACCATTTGTCTTGGTAAAATATATATATAAATTTTTCCCCTAAACATTTGTCATCCAGTCTTGGGTAGACAAGAGCATGTGTTTTGTAATGTATCTTTAAGGCATTTACGATTCAAAAAATAATAATTTTGTTTATGTTTATGTCTATCCACTAATTTGATTTCATATTGTAATTACAACAGAACATTTTTAATTATAAACTATGCAAAGCATCTCATATATATTGTATATATTTGTATTATATGCAAAGCTATTAAACTGGATGTAACAAAAACTACAGTATTTGAATTAAAAACAAACATACAAAGGTAACACTTTGCTTCTCCCTGTTCCATAATACTGACATAATCATGCTATAAACTAGTCATGGCAGACTGACATGACAGATGTTGCTCAGTAATGTGCTGTGTTACCTTTAGCAGTAACTGTAACGATGGCTAGCTAGAGTAGCTACAGTCAAAATTAGCACGCTGCCTTGACATCAAATGTAATGGGGTCTTTCCTGACAATAATGGAAGCATGACATGAAAATGTGTATTACAGCATCTGCCATGTCATGGTTATGTCAATGTTATGTAGTAGGGCTCCAGTAAAGTGTTTCCAAAATGATCAATACATTTCATGCTTTCTGCTTTTATGTCTGTTAGCTTAACCATTTCCAAACCTCTCCTCAAAGAAACCTAGTTGCCACTCAACACCTAATTTTGATGGACTTCAACAAGCCAGTGGTCGAAACCCCCAAAACTCTAATAAGAATGTTGTACAGTAGGGAAATCCATCCATATCATGCAGCCCTATTAATCAGCTCATTCAATGACGCTTTCATTTCTCCCAGTCAAAAGGGTGACAAGGAGCCCATCTGATTCACTCATCCATGCATGGCCCTCATCACCTTCTCTCTATCCGCAGGGGGCCTCGTCCTGCCTCTCCTTGTGCTGGAAGGCAGAGGTGCCCAGCTGTGGTCTTGCCAAGCCAGGTGGGCTTCCACACAGCCACTCCATCAGCGTGTAATGAAGAGACAGCGGCAAGCACGAGCCCGGTGATGCCTGGCTGCATTTCCGGCCGGGGCTCAGCGCACAGCGTACCATTCGATTTTGCACGGAGGAATAAAAAATGAAAATGCGGCTTGACTTCAAAGCATTGCGGGAGAGATTGGACGGGGCCCCCCTGGGGCCCCCCCGTCCCTGCCTGACCTTAGTGCATGAGCGACAGATGAACTCTTCTCCCTCGCCGAGGAGCGAGGGGGCCCTCTCCATTCATTTAAGCCCGTCCACAGGCAAACACACACCGTGACACTTTCTGATTACTTCATATTGACTATCCGAGCAGCTTGACAAAGTGTGCGTGCGCTGAGCGGACGGAGACGAGAGGGGGCTCGGAGGAGCCTCACTTCATGAAGGCTTACGAACACGCGGCCAATCGTTACGGAAAGTATGAAAAACAACATCAGAGCAGCTGGCTTCGGCTTTGAAGCAAAAATTCAGGTCGTCAAAATTTCATTCTCCGGCCTCCTGTGATGAAAATAGCCTCTAGAAAAGTGCGCAAGCATGCTTGGACAAGCCTCTCAGATGATAAAATAACAGCTGCTTCATCATCTCCAAAATAAATTCCAAATGAAGAGTGATGATACGAGCTAGATGTTTTTGGACTCCGTTGCATTAAGGCAGGCTCTGAAGACAACTTGAATGATGCAATGGCCAATACACAGCTGATTTCAGATGGGGTTATGGATTTTTCATTTTACCCTTTTTTTCCCTTTTTTTTTTTTTTTTTTAAATCATCCCCTCCTAGCCCACCCTCTATCACTCTCTTGCTAACATATTAAATTATAGATCACGTGCTGCAGGCAGGGAGATGGGAGATTAAAGGGCAGTGTGGACATGCCCAAGGACTCTCTCTGCTCTTTACGCTGACAGTAATTGCTCTTCCTCTGAAGAACATACAGGAGGACACGTGTACCTGAGCGAGGCGATTCATTAAAGATGAGCTTGAATATGGGTGCATAAGGATGTGCTATGCCAAGCCCCAGGTTTGAACAGGAGCAACTGGCTGTGTGAGAGTGGGAATATTTAACTAGCTAACAAGTGAGCTCAGATGTGTGTAAAAGTGTGTGTGTGTGTGTGTGTCTTAAGGCTGTTTCTACTTTCTACACTGAGCACTGAGGACTATAACACTGCACGGTGCTTTACGGTGAAGGCTGGAATTTAGGCTCAGTGGCTTCATAGTCCTCAGGGTGATAATACATTATAAAGCCATAACTACTCTTACAGACACTTTAATACCAACAACTACTTATTTACACATAGCGCACCTAGCAGCATACCACATAACTCCTCTCAGAAAAGCATCCTCTCCCTTGCCCTGCTTTCTCAGTCTGCATGTCTCTTTCTTTCTTAAAGGGACCATATCCTTTTTTTCCCCCCTCATATTTCATTTTCCCCCTGAGGTGCCCTTGTGGCGTTTGAGTGGGTTTGTGTACCAAAGTACTCATAAATCATTTTTATGTGGCCATTTTCCAATTTTCAGATCTCTTACAATTAAATAGGTTGTTTATGTTGCGGTGGTTTAAGACTATTATGTGTAACTGTATTGTAATGCAGTTCAAGTTGAAACAATCTTTTGTTCTGGCACTGAAAACAATGTTGCCTCATAGCAGAACCGGCGCAATCAGCAACAGTGCGCAGTCAATGGTTACATGCAAACATCTAAATGCTGCCAGGGTGATAGCATTATTGAAATAATATTGCTATTCCTGCTCTGTTTTATCCTATCTCAATGTTTCTATTGCTTGCTAGTGCAAGGCAAATTCTGGAGGGCTATAACCATTCCACCCCCATTCATTCCCCAATAAATGTACAGTACCTGTTCATATCATTGATAGTGTGGGTGGGGGGGTGTTGCTGCTGCTCTGCTACCATTTACTATCACAATCTGAGAAGTGCCCCCACCAGCTCATTCTATCATATCAGACCTTATAAGGTGTGAGCCAATCATATCAGACCTTGTAAGCTGTAAAGCAATTATATCCGGCCTGGGGCAGGAACTAAACAAATAGACATTACATCTTATTCAGGATCTACAATATACAGGGTAAAACAGGGTAAAGATTCCCAACTACAATATGGATTAGTGGCAAATCATGGTCAGTATAGCTGAGTATTAGGTTTTTACTCAGTTGCTTGTTAGCTAGCAAAGTACAGGTTGTACAGAGACAGAGAAAAGGGGCTAGCATTAGATAGCAAGCTAACAATCCAACTAGCTTTATTTCACTTCATAGCACAAGTTTGAGTAACAGAAATAGAAAGAAGATTACTGACAGCCAGTTTAATTCTTTGTTAGTATATTTCTCATCAGTTTTGCTGGGCCGCTTTAGCACCTTTGCTTAAAGGTCTGCAGAGACGAGAGGGAACCCTAGGTTGGCTAAAGTCCTCTGGTTTCACATGGGTTTGTGTCTTTGCTTGAAGTATTTCTGTAAAGGGACACGGTGCAAAGACATACAGCTGTATGAACGCATTTGTCAAACTCAGCTCGCCATATTCAAGGTCTGCTTAAAGTAACTCAGAGTCAGAATCAGAATCAGAATTGCCTTTATTGTCACACGGTCACAAGTACCAGCGAAATTAGCCATCAACCCATCCAAACACATAATAACATACAAGGGGGGAAACAGGACAGGACAGGAAGACAGGGTAAGCCGTTGTGTGGAACACGCGCCGCCATCATTTCTCCAATTAGAAGGGATACAAGGGGGAAGAAGAGGGGAAAAAAGCATACCCCCAGACTGTGCCCTATGAAGCTAGCACAAGTATTACTCTGGTTCATGGCCTGGTCAAACTCTGCTAAAAGAGTCTAAATCTCTGCTAAATCTCTGTTAGCTTGATGCTAACATAAAGTATCCAGGGTCATGGCCTGGTCAAACATATACACTAATGGACCGTAATCTGAAGGCCCCGGTATTGAAAATTGTTGTGGAAAAGAGGATAAAGATGAGACTTGCTACTTTTTTACTAGTAGAATTAAGCTGTTCCACCTTAAATGGCCCTGCAGTTGCATTACGGAGCCGGCACACCATTAAAGGGAAACCTGACTCTAAACAAAATACTGTTATTTTTAAAAATATACAAAATCGTTTTACTAACAGGCTGCCATTTTTGTGTTTAATTAATGTGACACATGGAATAAATATATAGTTGTGATTCTATAAATCAATTTTGTGGTCTTCTTGATCTTAGAAACATCTAGAATGATTTTTTTTTTTTAATAATTGAATGAACAAAGAACACACTGATACTACAACATGCTCAGGTGTTCGTCCAAATCCTGCTGAATGCTTAAAACTAAATTGCCTTACCAGTTCAATAAACACTAAAGCAATCACACAAAGCCTTTATAACTACAACTTTGCTACCACATTTAACATTTACTAGCTTACATTTACATTTATGGCATTTAGCAGACGCTCTTATCCAGAGCGACTTACAACCATGCTTAGCTCTGCCCTAGATTTTCACGTAACACAATTTCACATAATAAAATCCACATGTAAACAAAGACACTGATATGAAGCACCAAAACGCTTTCAGAACTAGCAGTGCCTCCTAGCAATGCTATGCTAATGCTTTAGTGAATATATGAGAGTATTATGTCTCAAGGACTTCTAATAAGAAAGGTATGTATTTTGGACCCCGTCTCTCCATTGCTGAAATGTCAGACACCCCTGAATGACAAACAGTAAGCAGTCGATGGTGGTCTGGCAAACCTATTCTTGTGTATTGTTGGTTGGTTTTTGAGTATATCGTTATTTACAGTATGTCAGTGTCAATGAAAAAGTCATATATTGTTGATCATAATGCACTCTAATAACCCTAAAATCCTCAACCTGTAGATGGAAATTAAGCAGTGACCAAAAAGTCAGTCTGATGAGATGATTTTACCAGTTACAACAAAAAACTGTATATCTCATTAATCACCTTGAGCTCTTGTAAATCTGAGTTTAACAAATTAATGAATTAACTGAATAAACTTGTAGAGGGAGAGAAAGGAGTTGAAGGAGACTGACAGGGCTGAAGGAGCAGATCTGATGGAGGTTAGTGATCAAGAAGAATGCGAGGGAGTGTTGTTTAAGCTTTCAATTAAAATGAATACTGAATTAACCTAACTGAAATATTTGTCACTATGACCAGGAAATTCTATCACCTAGCTTATTAAAACATGCCTACAGAGCAAAATCACACTCCTTCTGAGCACACTCTTCTCGCTGACTGAGACTAAACTGATCTACTATCCGGGTATTTGAATGATATAATTAGGATCTTGCAGTTTATCTAAAAGAGAAGACATGGCATTGCTTGACTTCGGTAGCTTTGCTTGATCTATGCCTGTTGTATGTGGACGGATGTAGTATTTAAGTCATACAAGCTCTGTGCTTCATACAAACTACAAAGAGACATATCTACTGTATGCCCATTTGACCAAACAGCCATCTTTTGATATATTCCCTGGCTCTTTTTACTTTAAAAGCTCAAACCAAAATTTTGGGCCCACTGAAAAATTATCCTGAGGGGACCATACCCCCAGAACCCCCCTATAATAGGCTTAGCCCCTCTAACTATGAACCTCTAGTGATGCCCCGGGGTACACTGCCATTCCTGCTGGCAATAGCAGAATTTTCCATCACTGTTCCATTCAAAACCATAGAACATCCATTTTACTGTCACCTGACTGACTAATAATGCAAACACGGCATTACAGCTTCAATATGGGTGAGCAAGGCTACAGTACTGCAGGCTGAATAGCCAGATATACAGTTCTTTACAAAAGTTTGAACGCCCCCAGTTGAATGACATGTTTTGTTGATTTTCTAAGCTCCTCTACAGTGAGCAAGCTTAAACATGACATTTTCTATTTTATTTGCTGAGTTTAAAGGAGCAATATGTAAGATGATGTAATCAATATGTAAAAGATTTCATTTAGAGCATTCCAAAATGAACTAAAATGATCAACAAAAGCCTGATGAAGTAATAAGACGGGATGTCAACAACATCAATGAATCGTGTTGCAGAGATATTTACTGAAGTTAGCATGCAAACCAGCTAGCCCTGGCTTGTCCTGTCTCTGTAATACCACTTTGCATAAAATGTCATTGTTGCATCGAATCTGCCCCACGAGCAAATGAAGAAGAAGCATGCCAGCACTCAGTAAGAAAAAGCATTTGAAAACAGAATGCTCAACTAAATATGCAACAAACACAGTGGCCAAACAATAGTTAACAGTGCTGCTGCTTTCCACTGCTGGAGGCGCTCTGAGCGAGCAAACAGATGATGTTTGATGCTGAACTTGCAACAGTTGGTAACAAATTGGTAACTAAACAGGGGAAGAGTGAAAGATGGAGGAGTATGCTTTCAATATATTGTCATCTTACATATTGCTCCTTTAACATCTAGAAGAAATCTCGAAATACAAAAAGAGACACTTTCTACAGGTCTCACTTTTTTTGATTTCTTTCTGAAATGTTGTAATATTTGAGATTAAAGTGTACTCTCTGTGGAGGATGCATGCATATTTGTGCTTAAAAAATCAATACAACATGCCGTTGGACTAGGGGCATCCAACTTTTGCATAGAACTGTATGTATATGCCTGTTTTTTTTTTGTTTTTTTTGCGGACATGACAAAAACAAGTCATTCCAAACTGGGTGTTTTATGCCTATTTCCCATGTATGGTCCGAGTGACTGGTTTATTTTGAAGCAATGTTTACATACAGCACATCGAGCTCTTTAGCCATGAGAGCTCTTTAAAATGAGCTGAAATGTATTTCTCAGACAGCCTCTGTTGTCCATAATAGTTCTATCAAAGATTGTGCTTTCTATCTGTCCATTTATCTACCTGCACACACACACCCCTCACACACTCACTGATGCCTAAAATAGCCGGCTGGCCTGTCATACGGATTACCTCTTTGGTTTGCCTGAGGACTATTGAGTAGGCACAGAACACATTTCCCACAGAGAATCTATTCCACTCTAAAACTTTGCCATTATGTAACCTTTCTAATGGCTTTACACTCACCTCCTGCACGAACGGCCAAGCTTCCACCAAGTTCCCCCTGCCAGACCAGAGAGAGTGGGATTGAGTGTAAGAGGAGGGCACCTCAGTGGCTCTGATGTAATGTTACTTCGAAAGTCCCATGCCCCGGTCTGTTCGCTCGAACATGATATTCTGCAGAGCAGGTTACAGCACTGATAGGATTGACTAGGATGGATCTGGCTAGTATAACCTGGAATACTTGCATACTACTATTTTAGCTGCCAGTAAATCTTTTAACTGACTGTCTCTGTGAGATGAAATGTCTTTCCAGCCATTAAATGAAAGGCCGATTATGCCAAATTTCTATCAACGGTTTCATTATTACATACTAAATAAAAAACACAACCAAAAAAAAAGCCACAGACAATATTACACAAATACAGAACATGCCATGAATACACCATGTAAGCAGGCATACTGCACCCATACAAATAAAGTTCTCTAAACGGTTCCTGGCTTGGACATAATGTTCTTGGAGAATTATTAAATTTGAATGAAACCTTTTAATTATGTGTAGGCTCTTTAAACATTAAAAGAGCACCTATCATAATACACTCATCATCTAAAGAAGAGGTACACCCAGAAAGGAAGTGTCGGATTGCAATATTATTCGGAAGGAGGATAAAAGTTACCAGGAACAATAAATGATGATAAATCATCAAAAAATCTGATATGGGCAATATTTATTGAGCTACACGTACAGGAGTGTCTCTTAGCATGGGCGCCATGTTTCCTAACGCAACATGCCAGACATCTCAGCATGGAGTTGTAGAGGTTCCTAATGGTGTCCTGTGATAATCCATCCCATGCAGCTTGAATATTCTCACACAGTTCCTGCAGAGTTTGTGGTAAGGGTTGAGGTGGAGTGACACCAGGCCTTCTGGCAGGTGACGCATGACACATCTTGATGCTGACCATGCTGCCTCCACACAGGGATTTGTTGGTGGTCTCCACCAAGACGAAAGCAGGACTTGACACTAAAGATGACCTACCATTCTGAGTCACTCCATGACAGTCTTGACACGACACCATTGCACTGTTTGGCACCACTGACGTGTTAAAGGCAGTCGTCGGATCTGTCTGTGGGCCATCCTTACTTATGTCATATGTGTGCAATTATTTGTGCAACCTTTCTTCTAATGATGAGTGCAGATAGAAATAACATAACCGATGGCCAATTTTATTTGTTGTTTTCACATTTCTTTGTTTCTTTGTTTACAGTAAGTCCCTTTCCATGTGTAAGTGGATCATCTCATACTAAATCTCTTTAAAAAAAAAAAAAAAATCCTTAATGGCTGTTTTGACAAAAAATGCCATAAAGGAAGGGTACTCTCTCACCTTTGCATAGTTTAAGTTACAGTTTGAAATTTCCTCAACAATACTGTAAGTTTTAAAGTCAACTTCAAGTTCAGACACTCTGCAAATGAGCACTGGCAGGCTTGTTTAGAAGACTTTTAAAATAGCCGGTGTAAAATGGGATTTATCGCCGCATTTAACATAAAATAGCGCATTTATGATTAGCTATGCAGATGACAGACGGCTTCACCCCAGGCTAAACGAACAAATTCGCCTGACTCACACGCCATGACCTCTCTTGCCTTTTTGAGGACGTCAACTATAATTTCTTCCTTCAGAATGTCATGAATTGCAGATGCAGCATTAACTTCACTTTTCAAAAATAAGAACAAAAAACCCTTTAAAACATTCCCACAGCTGCATCCTGTGATCTGTGTTGACGTTCCAAGGTCTTTGACTCGGAAGACAGCGAGATTGTGTGAGGCTCATACACTTTGACTGCTCCTCTCTCACTCCACAGCCACTTTGAGGCCGGAGAAGGAACTGTGGGAGAGCAAGGGCGAGAGTAGTGTAGCCTTTCAGAGGATTGCTGTGAGTCATTCTTCTCCAATGCACGTGAACGCACAGGTCTGAGTATGGAGGCCGATCGCCAAAGTGAGGTCGGTCCCTCGAGAAGTATCCTTAGCCGCAGGAGGAAGGTCCACTTCTTTATCCCTCAATCTCAATCTCTTCCTCTACAGTGGAAGGTCACCCTTCAGCAGCGATTCTGCCACTTGCACCTGAGAGACTGTACATGGAAAAGCACTTCAGGTTCATCGTACCCCAGCAAACCCCCTCACACCCTGGGTCAAGCACTGGTGCGGCCCAGTCAGCAGGGGCAAAGCGGTGCTATGAATAATTCTGTCAGCCAACGTGTTTCTTTGTTAACAGTGGTGGGTTTACGCTTAATGAAATATGCATTCCGTGAGGGTTTTTTTCTTTTTTCACCTGCCACCCCTCCTGTCAGCCATCCCCCTGCGCACCCACACGATTAAAGCATTGTGAACAAGTCCTCGGTTCACTCCGGCAGCTTTCTTTCGTCAGAGCTAATGGAAGACAACACAAGCAGTAGCAGCAGCTGCAAACAGTCGATGTGTGTGTGTTGCATCAGAGTTTATCCCGTGTAATATCACCAGGGA
The DNA here is from genome assembly GCA_034552555.1 of Semaprochilodus insignis. NCBI lineage: Eukaryota > Metazoa > Chordata > Actinopteri > Characiformes > Prochilodontidae > Semaprochilodus > Semaprochilodus insignis. Next base: position 9,748,570 of record CM067491.1, read on the forward strand.
TGTTGTGTTTCTGAGCGAGAGAGAAAGAATCACTCTAAATCACGGACTGCCCTCAGATTACCCAGTTTAGCTTTCCCTGCACGGCCATGCTCTGTCGAGGACCAGCACGCTCAGTCTGCTTTCATCAAGTGCCAGGCATATTGTGTCATCAGTAGAGGTGTAAAAAAAATGCATTGATCTGAATCTGGTCATTCAACCACACTGATCGTTGAACATTCTAATCGATAATTATGATATTCGGTGAAGTGCACACACTTTTTATTGGGCCCAAAGAAATTTAAAAACAAAATTTAAAAATGTGAAAAAATCAGCTACACAACCCAAAAAAAGAGGTTATGCTAAGCATGCACTAGAAGACTCTGAAAAGACTCTGAATTTTAAAGGATGAAAGTCTGACACCCTCCCACATCCAAAGACAGGTTTTTAAAGACATGATTTTGCATAGACTGGGGGCCTTGCAGAGTCTATTGGCCAGTGAATGAGCACTGTTCCTTTAAGAGGTGCTTAATTAGTGCACAAAGAATCAAAGTGCTGCTGTGTAGTAGAGCTCTTTCAGTTATTATGCTTCTAAACTGTGGAACTCAATTCCAGCTTCTATTAGACAGTCCAGCTCAGTGCACACATTTAAAAAAACATTAAAAACTCAGCTTTAAGTTGAACCTACATTAACTTTTATTTATACATTTATACATTTATACATTTTATTTGTGCCTTTAGTTAAAATGTATGAACGGACAGGGAAAGTTGTGATCAAGTAGTTAATAAACTTACTAGCTAGAATACCACCAATCCACTCCAATCTGGATTGGAGTGAAAGCTGATGTTATACTACCTTTAAGCATAGCAAATTTATCATAATTGCAAACTTATGATAATATTTAACATCACGTGTCAAAATGTTGGAACATCAAGATGAGAAAAAAATCGCTACCACCCTGTCAGAAGCACGCTGTGGGAACTCCAGCGAAACTTTCAATTTTATTCCTGCATTGGAAAGTTGTCCAGGACTGTGAATACGCTGAAGTACAGGGGTTGGACAATGAAACTGAAACACCTGTCATTTTAGTGTGGGAGGTTTCATGGCTAAATTGGACCAGCCTGGTGGCCAATCTTCATTAATTGCACATTGTACCAGTAAGAGCAGAGTGTGAAGGTTCAATTAGCAGGTAAGAGCACAGTTTTGCTCAAAATATTGCAATGCACACAACATTATGGGTGACATACCAAAAGAGGATAAATTGTTGGTGCACGTCTTGCTGGCGCATCTGTGACCAAGACAGCAAGTCTTTGTGATGTATCAAGAGCCACGGTATCCAGGGTAATGTCAGCATACCACCAAGAAGGACGTTTTCCTCCACCAGCATCACGTAGTGACCTGGCCACTATCCTGCAAGAAGAATGGCTTAAAATCCCTCTGACCACTGTGCAGGACTTGTATATGTCATTCCCAAGACGGACTCACGCTGTATTGGCCGCAAAAGGAGGCCCTACACCATACTAATAAATGATTGTGGTCTAAAACCAGGTGTTTCAGTTTCATTGTCCAACCCCTGTAGTTGTTTGGTTTAAGGCCTAGGGCATTGGTGCATAAGACATTACTGTGCAGTCCTATAAATAAAAGGTCCCAGAGTGGTTCATGGCCAACTATTAATTAGTACAACCATTAATTGTAGGTACTTTAAACTTAAACCGGTTCTCTCACAAGCTGGTGAGAAAAAAATGGTTATTTAAAGGCACTTTAGGTTACTGGTACCAGTAAACCAGAAAATGTATAGAACATGAAAAATAAAATGTTTTAGCAATGGCATCAGCACAAGTGCATTACGTACTTGAGAAACCCTGTTTGGAAAACTGCACTACAGACTGGAGACTCTGTGCATTGACATTTTATAATACACTCCCCAATGCCTTATTACTCTACTTCTCTCTCAGCCTGTCTGGCTAGGAAAACATGCTGTCTTCTGGTAAGTGACCTGCACTGGCAGGTTTTGGGCCATGTGATAAAAAATACGCCATGCTGGTAAAAAAACAATGACAAGAAACGTAAAACAAAGGTCAAACGCTACAACAAAAATCAACAAGATGGACAGAATTATTATAAGCAAACAGGATGAAAGTGGACACAGTGGACAGGTGTGCAAACACAATATGCCAAAGTGTTTTGTGTTTTTATATAACATCATTTACAATGCTGTATTTATGTATATTTATGTATGTATTTAAAGCTGAGAGTACTTGAACAGCATGGTTCAGAAAGCAGTCATTGTGACATATAGAGATGTAGGTTATATCGAGTGTATGGAGTAATAGCATAGGTAAAACCTAATGTGTTTTAGAATTTGCACTACTGGATTTCCAAGATACAGTTTCAGTTATAACCTACGATATGAATATGAAGTTAAAGTTGACTAAGTTGACTAAGGTTTATTTCATGTAAAAACACCAATATTTGTTACAGTGTAAATGGTTAATGTGTGTACTGAGTGTATTTCTTTTAAAAGCAATGCTGAATTATACCAAAAGTGTATCTGACTAACTTTTAAGTCTTGGAGAAATCAGGATTCACTGAATCATTTCCTACGAAAAAGCATAATCTGAACAAACTGTTCAAAGTGAAGTGAGAGATTTATGTTCTTAGTCATCAATGGTGAAATGTGAAGGATGCTTAACAATGCACAAAAAACGCCTCTCGGTCGTCTTTGCAACAGCTCTTGCTCAGCAGGTCTGTGTACTAACAGCGCTTTGTGCAGATGTCATTTCAACGCTAGAGTGATCAGATTTTCTTATTCATTTGTATGACTACACAAGAGAAATCCATAAAAATCAAATGAAGGTTGAAGCATGAGAGGAATGCACTAGCTGCAGGTCTGTAGGTTCATTATGGAGTCTTCCTTCATCTCCTCGGGGCGAGCAAGGGTAGTCCCTTGTAAAGACTCTTGTCAAAGTAAGGAAAACCAAAATGTCGATGACTTGTCACTAGGAAATGTCATTATAGTGAAGCCCTGTGCGACAGAAATGGCAACAGAGCTGAACTGAAATGCCCCTTTGGCCTCTCTGTGACGGGCTTTATGGATTCTCTGAGAAAGGGCAGGTCATCACCCGTTAAAAAAAAGAGAAACCCCTCAGCATCCAGTGTCTAGGACCGAGTGCCCGAGTTACTTTACAAGTGGACTGAGACATTTGTTGGATTTGGGCCAAAGAAACTTAACTTTACATATCTATTAAAAATGTTATAGGCCAGTAACACTGTGAGCAATAGATACTGTATATACCGATTTTTCTGAAAGCCTATAAACAAATCTTCCTTTAAAGCAATTTACTCTCTCTAATAAACTGCTGAAAATACTGATTAACTAACACTACTCTGAATGTCGAGGGGTACAACTGGCCTGGGTTTTATGAAGTTCCTCCGTCTTTCAATTCCTAGTAATCTGCAGCCACAACCCAGGACTGCAGCAGAGTAAACCTGTCATCTACCTATGCTGTAAATGTCAGAGTCCCTCTCATGAATAGAATCTTGTGAGGTAAAAGCTTTTAAGATGACTGATTAATGAGGCCCACCAAAATGTGTCTACCGCTTCCAGTCATAGTCTCTCATTCTCTCTCTCCCTCTTCCTCTGACATTAATCATTCCTCTGATGGTGGTTCTCTACACTGTCACCAAAGGACTCAGCGCAGTACACATTACATAAACTTATACCTGGGAAGAAATCACAATTAGTGAAGCATACAGAGCAATTAGACAGACAATTCATATTCTATCCCATTATTACTCACTAATGTATTTGCGCTGCTGTACATTATATACATACATGCATATGGGAAATCAGCTTGATGCGCTAGCATCGTCAAACAGTCAGCGCAATGCCATTGTTTTTTTTTTTGTTTTTTTTAGAAAGTCTTGTTTCCACAACGCTGTTTTGTTGTCAAGAGAACTGAGATCCCCAGCAGGGAGCACTGAAACGACATGTGTTAAGAGAAAATAGTCGCGTTTCTGACAGAACTGACTGAGAGAGATATTAACTAGTAAATCAAGAGATCAAAACACACACTGCCGACTGCCTGAATCGTACCGTTTATTCCCCCATGTCTGCAAATGAATTGCAGCTTTGAGTTTCAGGACAATTATGCAGTTTCTATCTCTAAAACTCTCCAGCGCCGGATCAAAGACCGTAATTGCGTCGGGTTCGAAATTGCCACCGTGCCGTAACGATGCTGTGAAATCAAGGGTGACCCGGCGTTAAGATAATGTGTACTCTTTCCCTGGGGTAGAGAGGATGAATTAGCGCGTTTGCTCCCCACGCTCCCTGGGCCCAAGCCACTCCAGAATGGAAATGAGCCATGAGTGATGTGATTTGTAGGATGATCTGCTGGACCTTCCCCTGCGCCGGTCCACTGCAGCACGGAGCCATGCTGCAATCAGCCGGCGCAAAGCACCCATTATGCTCCCACATTACTGCCGCACAATAGCAGGTATTATCAGTCACAGGAACGAATGACTTTGATTTAGTGAGCTTTGCTACGGCTGCTCTTTTTGATCGCTTCAGTCCTAGCGGCAGCAATGAAGCTGGATGTGATAATAATGTGACAGGAGCTGCAATCATAACGGTTGTGGCGTTTGTGGCATTTGTCATTCCTGGCACTGGCTTTGTACAGGCATTTGTCTGTAAATGCATATGTGCATGTGAGAGAAAGACACAGACAGAGAATGTGTGTGAGAGAGAGAGAGAGAGAGAGAGAGAGAGAGAGAGAGAGAGTTTTGCATTACAATGCACAGCTGTGGCCGGATTACGAATGCTCGTGGTTATTAGTGGTCCATATCAAATGGCCTTGTTCCCTCCTGTCCCAGACTCTAGCCCAGGAGCTTAAGCTGCCATCAATGCAGTGGCTGCAATGGGCTCATAACCACTGCAAGCACCTGCTATAATAATAGCGTACCGATTATCATTAGTACCTCCTTCATCGCAGCAGACACAGCATCAGTGACGGTTTCCATTCTCTCCCTCTCGCTCACTCTCTTTTGTTCTTTTTCCCACCTAAAGCTAATCATCTGCAGTCATTTGCTGGCTGTACTGCCTAAATGAGACACAGCAACACTCTTTTTTTTTTGCGAGATTCTGACCACTCGCTCCACTGCACGCTGTTGCATTTGAATGTTAGCATACAGCTAATGCCCCTCTCTTTAGTTGGATTACACTGTGGCTAGATTCAAGATGCGGTCCATCTTCACTGCCAATTTCCACTCCGCACTCGGGTTGACCCATCCGAGACAATGCACCCTCTCATTGCAAAGCAATTTTAGCTCCCCCCCGCACACAATCAGACCGGGCAGGTGGGTCTAATCCAGGATTAGATGAAACGGTTGGCCATGTTTGTTTACCGAGCCGAACTAGCGAGGGACTCTCAGAAGGAGAGATTCAATTTAAAGCCAACAAGGCTACCCAATCTCGCCACTCAAATTGACATCATTTGTTTTGCATTTGCTGCAAGTGAGGGGAATATTATTGACTCTTAGCCGAACGAAGGGAGCCAGGGATTCTGAGCAGAGTGTTATTTTTTTCCCCCAGCTTTCCAATTGGTGCTTTTAAGTTGTTACTTTAAAAGCTGTGCCTTACCTAAGCCATCAGACCCCTCTACTACGAGCTGTCTGTCGTTTCTGCCTCACTTTACCGCAGTGCTGAACTATTACTCAGCGAAGGCTCCTACACGTTTCACCCAAACAACAATCCAGGATCATAGATTATAAATAAGAAGCAGCAACAAACTAAAAAGAGTTATACTTAGCCGTTTAACATAAGCTCCCGAACGCTGATGTGGGGTGGATGGGTACCTGCCCTTTAAGGCCCTTACTTATTTTCCTCTGCAGCAGGAACAGCAGTGGGAGCCTTCACCTGTCACTGACAGCTTTAGCTGGGGGACTGATAACACAGCATGGTAATGTATCACTATTCAGCAGTGCGGCAACCACTAAATACACAGCTGTACACACACATACACATGCATAAACACACATAAGCTCAGAGAGAATAATGAACACGGGCACCATTGCAAATATTTGCTGATTTACTCACTTTTTTTCAGAGGAAAAGCAGCGACTGAATGGCCCTCTCTTCCTTTCTCCCTACACAGAGGAGCCTTTCCGTACGTGTAGGGCTCAGCCTGTAACCTGTTTTGCTTAAAAGAATAACAATGGCTCAGTGCTGTGTCTTTAATAAGCATTTTATTGCTTATTCAGGTTCCCTTTGAGCAAGGAGCTACAACCAGTTTTGGGTTTAAAATAGTATCACATAACTGCAATTGTGAAAAAACCACCACAGCATCACTTCATGAGCGTGCTGGCTTTACCTCCCAGTGTACACCCATCTTTATATGCACCTAAGAACCTGATGATGTATAGCAAGGGACTCAAACTTAAATTACATGGGTGCCACTAGCCAGGGGCCAGATGAAAACAATGCAGAGTTCTCTATATGTTTTTCCTCATGTATGAATTTAACTATGATATTTACACTCATTTAAGCACATTTTAATCAGTGTTAACTATTCTTCTGCTACCAGAATCACAACTACTACTACTCAGTAGTTAATTAACAATAAGAATAAATAGTTGCAGTACTAGTAGTAGTATGAACACAGTATTTAATGAATACAATATGATCTTGCTTTGTTGCTTTTTGTACTTTATTCCTATCTTGCTTTCTTTCACGCCTCATAAAACACTTTGTAAACATGTTTTTAAAAATGCTATATTATTTTAGTTAAATTACCCTGCCAGTGTTCTTGCAGCATTCATTTTTTTGTTTAAATAGTTCCCCTTACCAGCAGTGTTTTTTTTTTTTTTTTTTTTTGTTTTCTGTTTTTTGCTTTAAACAAATTAAGCATCAGCTTTAGCAGTATTATTTAGTGTATGTTGGATGAGGAGTCATGGTGTCTGGTGGGCAAAGCAAATCTATTCATCAGATGTAAATACTTGGCTGCAGGAAAAAAAAACTGCATATATTTGCAAGATTTAAGGATACTGGAAAAAAGTGACAGGCCGGATGTTGCCCATGAGCCAGTGGTTTACTGCAACATTATGTAACTTTTTTTTTACCTTAAAATAACAGCTCCAAAATAATTTTGCTGGTACACTGACTTATAATAGGAAGAATAGAGAGTCATTGGTACTCCAGGCCTGGAACACATGCTATAGCACTATGTAATTTTGGAGGAGCAGGCGTGAGACCTCTCGCAAGACCTACATAACGCTTTACGGCACCACATCACAAACAACCACTATGGGATTTAAGCAACCTATAAGGAGCTACCTCAATATCCCCAGCATGGATATCATGGCAGAGGCTGCAAAGAGATGGAAGGAGATGTTGTCGGATGAAGCGAAAAAGAGAAAAAGAGAGAGCAAATGAGCAACAGACTGGACAAGAGTAAATCCCGGTCTGGCTTTTACTCGTTGCCGAGAGCTAAAAGAGATAAAAGGATGCAAGACAGTCTCAGAACTAAAAGGAAAAGATTGCAATGTAGGCTGTAACCTTATCTGTGTCATCCCTGTCTCACTGAGTATGTCTCAAAGCTGCGTATACGATAGTGGTGAAAAAGTGAAATGTGCTTTGCAACCGTAGGGGGACCCCAATATGCGTCACCAAAAATGCAACACCAAAAATATTCAGATTCAGCAACAAAAACAGAGCAGAACTTGCACATTCTATTCACTGCCAGATCTTAATATAAGATGGAAACAAACTAGCACATCAGTTGGAGAACACTGCATTGCTGCATTAGCAGAATATTAGCAATTTCTAAAAGCATTTATTCTGTCTCATTATATGCTCTATTGAAGCCTACTATAGATATTTCTGTGATTAATACAAATCTAAACTAAAATTGCTTCAAAAACATTTAACCACTCTTTTAAACCAAGCATCTGTACCTACAAACACAACCTTTTAAGGCACTGGCATTTACTTCAACTTACCCATTTAACTTCCTACATTCAAACTCCAGGCTACAGAGCACAGCTTCAGAGCAGCTTCACTCAGGAACCATTAGACCTGACAAAAGGAAAGAGCTGACCCCCATGAAGCTGAGAATGAAGTCATGCACTTATTACAACTCGGATCCACTGAAGTCTTTAAAGATTCATGGGAAGCCATTAGCTTCATTGAATCGCTCTGGTTCTCTGCATCCTAGAGAGCCTCTGAAGAAGAGACGGCCCTTTGAAAATGGAGTTCCACTAGCATCATCTCTGGCCTCCATCCATCTTCAGAATGTTAAAATTCTGAAACCGCTGAAAGCCACAAGGGATTAAAAGCCCTCTGAGTTCTGAAGTCAGCCATGGTGACCTCTGACCCTATGATTGAGCGTTTAGATAAAGTCTGTGGTCAGGACCACTTGATGTCTATCAAGGGCTCCGCTCCAGTCCAGAAGCACACACTAACCTTATCCAATAATAGTGTTTTCCTGGCCTTCACCTCAGCTGTCAGTCAAGCACGCATCAAAGCCTAGTGATCCCCAAACACAGCATCAAAGCTTCCACTTCTGCCTCATTAGTGAGCGCACTGCAGTAAAGACCATGCCACTCTCACACCTTTCCAGATAAGACAAATGATTTCTCACATGAAAAGTGCCTGGCTCATCATTTAATATGGATAAATACCATCTGTGAAAGTGAGATGCTTGGAAGTTTTAAATTATGAAATGACATGCTCCTCCGAGGAGAATACCCTACCCTGTATTAGAGAAAACTATGCTTTTCCAGGAGTTCAGTCATCCAGAGAGTACACAGCAGTGTTACAGACCCACTGAGGTGTGAAACATGATCACCAAGGCTTTCTTTGTGTAGTCTGCTTTCATAACCCAGATGCCTCAGGTTTTGTATGTCACTTCCTCCTATGTCAGTTTGCTTCCTTTGTATTGCACTGTTTGAATCGTGACCACCATAGCTCTGCCACTTCAACACAGCAAAGTACACCCCTCTACTTAGCAAATCAAATCCAGCGATGACCCCTCAATGATCATCCAGCACACATTTTTCATAGTCATATTTAGATAACAATTTCTAGTAGGACTGTCTCTGTAATACCAGAAATGTCACCTGAAAATATATAGCTCCTACATGTCAAACGGAAATTAGAATGAGAAAAACAATTACTACGCATACTACGCACTTTCTTTGTGCATTGAAATACATACACTGTGCATGTCAGAGAACCTTCATATATTTAATTTCCAGTCCAATGGGACCACCGTGCAAGACCTGGCAGACCACCAAAACAGCCACCATCAGATGAACAGTACATAAAGCTTTCATCTTTGAAAGGCAGGAGAAAATCAAGCTCTACTCTCACTTGAAATACTCATTACTGTCTCAGCGCTATGGGTCTAAAACAGTGTGTAGAGGTAAAGAAGTCATTACTGAGAAAAGAAAATAGACAGAAAAGTAAAAAATAAATAAATATATTCAATTAAGATGTTACTGGTATTCTCAGAACAATGGACTGACCACCCCAGAGTCCAGACCTCAACATCACTTAATATGTTTGGGATAACCTGGATTGTGATTCCAAAAGGAATGGAAGCTATAATAAGTGTAAGGGTTGGACACACTAAATACTGAAAATGTGGCATTTTATTTAGTTACTGTGATTTCTGATTTGTTAAATATATAAATTAAACATTAAAACATTTGACTAAATTAAATAAAGTGTAGTCTCTGGCTTTTGCCAAGGACTGTACACGCCAGACAAAAGTCCCAAGAGCAAAGGGACACAAGACATTATACAGGCCTCATGTGCACATGAACAGCAACACATGCATAGACAAATTCTATGTGTGCAGAACAAAACAGAAGCAGCAGTTAAGAGTATTTGTGCCTGCTGGAGAAAGAGACGGGGGGAGAGGGAGAGAGGGAGAGCACTTGGCATCAATCCTCTGGCTCCCGTCACTCTGATAGAATGGTAGGGTGGTTATCAAAACTGTTCACAGTGGACTGCCTGCTCAGTGCAGCTATCACACAGCCCAGGCAAGAGAAATCGCCTATACAAGCTACAGAATTACACCCTAATTGGCCTCAAAAGCAGTGCTCTACCATGCGAAACAATGCAACTTGAATTGACCTCTCTCCTGCTACCTGCCTCTCTCTCTCTCTCTCTCTCTCTCTCTGTAGTAGACACATGCACAAACACTGCTGCTGCTGCTTCCATTCTGTTCCGCTCTAATCCTCAGATTTCAGCACTGGACAGCTCCCCGTCTGCCAAAGCACTTCAGTGTTCCATTGTTTCAGCACTGCTGTCATTATACAGCTCTCCTTGTGTTTACAGCTATTGGCAAGGAAACCTTTTCCTCTTTCCCCACTGATGCTGACAGGCTTAATGTTTACATACTGTGGTTAGTGAGAGCAGGTCAGAAAAAAAACTAGAAAAAATAAACAGGTTAAGTGATAATAAGGGCCAGCAAAGATATTTTTTGCATACCTTATACATAAACATTCAAGTAAGAAAGGTATAAAATAGAGCCTTGGCATCAGGTTATTGGCTCTTTATTGTTATGTGCTGCAATATCTCTCTTGGCTCTGGATGCATGTTTAGATAATCTAAGCTACTCATCACTGCCTCTCTCAGTGAAGTGATCCTCATTATCATTCCACTGAGCAATGATTTCAAATTTAGATTGTTTAATCGTTGTTTCCATTATGCAGAATGTTGAGCTTTACCTTCTTGCATGCTTTTGGCACTATAAGACTATAAGATGCCAAACCACACAGTTCATTATGGCAGTGGCACTGCTGAGCTACAGCCAGCAGCCTCAGCGAGGGTGGTCTATTAGACTATTCACAGCCATCACGACAAGTGTTTGTGTGCATACATGCGAGAGAAAGGGAATGAGCGAGGGAAATTTAAGGATGAGAGGGACAGCAATCAGACAAGACAAATTGCTGCGTACCGCTATTCAAACAAGACGGGGTGAGGGATAAGAGTGGCACCGAGGCAGACGGCGATCCAGCCGGGAGGGAAAATGGAGAGAGACGCAGACAGAAAGGGGACTGCGGAGGACATGAGCAGGAGAGAGGAAGACAGGAGTGAGCCGGGAGTCCTCCTTCGGTGGAGGAGTGTGGCAGTCTCCGGGGAGAAGAAGAGAGACTGCAGAGACAAAGGAAGTGAGCGGATCCACTCTACTCAGCACAAAGCCTCAGGGCTTTAGGACCAGCAGTAAATGGAGAGTGACATTTTAAACAGTATGCATAATGAATAAGGGCCAGCAATGAGAAAAACACTACTGAGGAATAGCTCCTCTGCTGCCATCTTCGGCGCAGAGCAAATGTGTGCGTGGCCAGACTTAAAGTCATCTTCAGCGCGGGCAATGACTGTCCCAGCAAATGCACTGGAAGATTTAATGGGACATGTTAGAGTGCAGCTATTACTTTGATATCAGCGCTGAGAAGTGTGTATGCTGTGGCATTACTCCATAGTGAAGGCAAAGAGTTGGTCAAAGCAGAAGCATCCTCATGGAAGCTACCTACAGCCCAGTTTGTGGGAAGTGCTCTCCGAAACCTAGTGCCCTTTTGATCTTTTCCTTCGTCATTGTCTCTGAGTGGTCAGGGAAGAGTGTCTGAGTGCAGTTTAGAGGTTCCTCCGAGCCAGCAGAGGGCAACGGAGAGCAGACTGTTGACTCCATACGTGTTTCGTATGACCGTCCTCCGCAGCTGAGCAGACCACACAAAGACAGGCGTGTGGAGGGGCGCTGTCAAGACTAATCCTCTTAAAGCAGATTTACAAGCTGTCAGGCCTGATGCACACGTATCATATATCACAAACTCCACACATGCCTGCAGTGTTACCGGGACTTAAGCTCCTGAAATAAATGACATGAGAGAACAGATAGAACTGAAATGGAAACAAAAACAGATAAATATCCTGTCACAGCATTTCCTGACTGGCTGCGGATCCGCCAGAGAGAAGGAAAAAGGGGGCCTGGAGAATGAATGCTCAGACATCACGTCCATGTCAGGCGTGTTCGCTGGGCCCAGGAGAGGGAAAAGTCAAAAAGAGACGGATATGGATGAATGTCATGACAACAGGGAGAGATGTAGTGACAGAGCAAGCTAAAAGTATGAAAAAGGGGGCACTGGCTCCTCCAGCTTCAGCCAGTGTGAGACAGACAGCCAAGGAGACAGACAGGACGATGGGGGGGCTGGGCTAGAAACTGAAAAAGAGAGTGAGGCAGAGAGGACTTTAATACGTTTGCGTATAAAATATTCAAGCCCCCTGCATTAATCTGCTTCTCCCTCTGGCGCCCACACAGTCATGACAGAGGACAAAAAAGCTAAAGCCTCACCTGCCTTCTGCCACCAGCATTTCCGCAGAGGACGAGGACTTCTCTGGGGCAGACCCACCGTCCATTAGCCCGATGATAGAGTGTGAGGGGCATGGGGATGAACAATGATCTGTTTGTTAATCACAGACTGGCACTCTGCTGTTTGTCTGATTAATAAACAGCAGATATGCTCCAGTCCCCCTGCGTACTGTAAATGCACACAGGCTGATTAATGGAATCAGCTGTGGATGTGTAATGAGAGCTGACCCCCGTGAGCCCAAAGCCCTCACCCACAACAACGCACACTGGCACGGGGTCGGGAGGGGTACGGCGACAACACGCTTATATAGGCCATTGTATCCACAGCTGCCCCCATCTGGACAAGCAGACACTACTACTCATACATTAACACATATGCACACTCCAGCTGCTGTGGATTACAAAGGAGGCTGAGTTGGAGGCCATTTTAATGACGCATACCCAGGCCATTAATGAGGTTGCCCTGGGTATGACCTGGAGGAAGAGCAAACGTAGCTGTAACAGAGTTCATGCTCTTCCATCCATGTACAGTACACTTCTTTGTCATTCACTGAGCATATCATGAACCCATAGACGTTGAGTTATTACTGCCATTTCACCGTACAATTGTTAATTGCACAGCTGCATAATTAATTACATTAACATTCTGTATCAACAAGTTTGCGTCTGCACTGCTGAGTTTCCTCCATTTGTCAAAAACTGACAAGCAAGGCAAATAACTTTATATTAACCTTTTTATCCCATTTAAATCAACACAAGCGAGCACCATATGTCAGTGCTAAGCTAACACTGACTCATAAGAATATTTTTGGCAGTTCTAAATTAAACACAGAAATCTGAAGTTTTTAAAAGACAGCTTTTATCTTACAGCTGGTGTAAAGCCAGCCCACACTGGATGCACCGAGTTGCGGAGTGTAGAAAAATCTGAAACTACTACTACTAGCATGCCACACTATATTTTGCCATTACTGCTTTAAATTAAGGACATATGGAGACCAAAGAAAGCCACAGTGGCTTGAAATTTACATGGAAAAAGGTAGTCTTTTAGATAAACAGACAAATGCTATTGGTCTCTTAGCTTAGCTAACATTACTAGCCTAGCCTTTTTCAGCTCGTATCTTTCAGCTGGAAAACAGCCAGTTTGTGAAAAGGCAGTAAACTGATACCAAACGTGATAAGTTATACTAGCAGAATGTAAATATGAAGTTGGACATGTCATTTAGTGGCTGACGCCATTCTGTAGTACTGCTCTGCTACATGATCGTCTAGTTTACAGCAGCCTTTACAATAACTTGTCTGGGACTGCTGTTTTCCATTTTCAGCACCTGAATGAAATACACTGGTCAAGTTACCATTCTTACTGGTGGACTATAATATAATCTTCATGATTCCTCCTAGAGCTCGCTCCCTCCACTTGCTGGTCTGCCTGGCATACACATTACATCATTCATTCTGAAAACATACTTGAGCAAAACTGATCATTTGACATATATAATACATAATATATCATATATGGTCAAGATGAAAATGTAGCAGATTCTCAATAACATAATAAGGTATTACATTGTCAGTAAACATCCTATTACATGATCAGTTAAGAGTCTGTATCACAGTATTGGACTGTATTATTACATGGGTGGATTTTATTACATTTTTGACCAAGTTAAGGGCAAAATTTGATTATTAAGAAATTACTGCAATATTGGGGAAAAAATATTTCCAATTAAAACCTGAAAACAGTATAATAAGATTAGTAGTATTGGCATACTTTGAATACTATATTAAAATTAAGTAAAAATTACAGACATTTTATTTCACAAAAATCATGAGCCCTTCTATGAAGGCCTACAAGGCCCTGAGATGCCCCACTATTAAGACTTAAAAACCGAGATTCTTCACAAAATTGCTATCTGGAGTACAATAAATATGTAATCAATGCTCGGTTTGAAACATGTGAAATCTAAACATCTTTCCAGTGTTAAGCCATTTTATTAAGCCATTATCTGCAGACCCCAATACAATTCTGATATCACTGTTCCCTCCTAAATCAGATTCTCCTTTGCTTCTTACAAACTCAGATTGAGTTTTGATAGAAGGTCTGTAGTTGTTTGAATGAAACATATCAAATGACACCAAGTTTTGTTATCATCAGTGATATATGGGACATCTGTCGGCCAATCTACCCCATATAAACACATCCACAGATACTCTGAGAGTGTGAACCAAAAACACAACACCCGTACACACAAGCTGAGTAATCTAACAGGCTCATCAATCTCACCGAGCACGTTCTCCACTTGAGCCTGGCCACACAGGTAGTCAGAGCTTTACTCCTCCTGCCGTGTTTTGAGTAACCCACTGCACTGTAATAAGCTAACTGGCTCCAGGCCATTCCACTGCTTCTACGGAGGCTTCTAACTTTATAACCCAAACTGAGCTGTTCTGCCACAAGAAATCATCCATCGCCATAACCACTGTCACACCAGTGCCTGTACTCTCTCCCCTCTAATTCTGAGGGAAACGACTGCACACCAGAAAACTCCAGCCCTGCACCAAATACATCTCTGTCTGCTCTGCTCCCCCTGCCTCACCTGGAGGAAGCAGACAAGGCTCGGCGAGAGGAAATAGAGCGCGCCTGTTTTAATCAAAATGGATCCTGCTCGGAGATGGTAGAGTAGAGACAGGGAAGGGAAATCCATCCATCTCTGTGTGACCCCCAAATCTCCATCCCTCTATCTCTACTTAATCTTCATTATTCCTCCTAGAGCTTGCTCCCTCCACTGGCTGATCTGCCTGGCATACACATGGCGGGGACACAAAGGACACACCAACAATCCTCCCATCCAGATGGCTTAATAAGAGCCGGAAAATGAGAGATACACACGCGCGCGGATGTGCAAGACAGGTAAAGCTCGGAGCAGCGGCTGGTCTCAGCATAACTTCATAGTGCATGCTCGAGTACATCTTATCGTATTCCTACAGAGGCGCGAAGCACGCTGGGATCAAAGCGCTCATATCTATCATTGGAGGGTGTGTGTGCACAGCATGGCATCGGGGCTTTTGTGGATAGACGGGGAACTCAGGCGCAGGCATTACGCACGACCAGGAGGAGATGTTTGAACTCTAATGAAGAGGGAGGGTGAAGCACGTAAGAGCGCGTAAATGAGTGCATGTGGGTGGCTGCGTTTGTAGACTCTTAAAGGGGAATTCCAAGGTTTTATTTTTTGTAATTTCTGCAAAATTCAATCCTTGAAATGTGAACAAAGTCACTGAAAGTGTTTTAATGTGATATGGTGCTTTGTGGAGAAACGTACCCGGGTCAGATTTCTTTACAACGGTGGTCACTATGTCTACAATGCAAAGTAGCTATTATATTTAATGGCTGGCAAAAATAATGGTGGGGACTACTTTGCTTTAGAACACACTGGATATACCTCTTCACTGTGAATGACAGTATCAGGCAGCATATATGTAACCATAATAACATTCTGGAGCTTTTACAGACATTTAGCATGTCGGACATCTAATTCCTGTCACCACCAATGTACACAATTTTTACTCAGTGAGTGTCACCTTAAAAAGTTTCCTAAAGAACTTTCTCTGGTCGGTTTAGTGAGAACCTCCACATGTGGAACAGTTCAACATAACATTAAGATGCTTTAAAACATGTTCACAATACTTGATATGTATCACAATGTTTCATTTATCTGTTGTTGGCACATATTAAAAATACTATCAAAAACTATGAACAAATGAAATAGTAAATTAACACATTAAATCCCTGAATCAAATAAAACACAAAAGCATTTGTTCACTGTTCTTTGAAGCTGCATTATGTATGACATCGAAAAAAGTAGCATTACTGAGTTAAGAGGGGGGGAAAAAAAAAGTGTTCACTTCTGCAAGACAATCTATGAGGCTTAATATAATAATTTAAGAATTTAATAATAAAAAATGACTTAAAAGTGAGTGTGATTTTTTTTGTCATGTCATATGTCTCCAATAAATAAATAAATAAATAAATTAATAATAATAATAATAATAAGAAGAAGAAGAAGAAGAAGAAGGCTCAAAAATAAGGTCCGGCTCAATATGTAGGTTTTGAATGCAAAATTAACATTATACTGATAAGAGATATGATGACAATAGTAGATAATTCACTCACATACTCAGACAACTATGTCTAAGCCCTTAAGATGCTAAATAGGCAGGAAACACCCTGGGCAGGTCGCCAATCCATTGCAGGGCACACACACACACACAGCTATGGGACAATGTAACACGCCCAATTCGCCCAGGAGCCCAGAACATGCAAACTCCACACAGAAAGAACCTCGGACGCCCCAGCCAGGAATACAACCAAGGCCCTTCTTGCTGTGAGGCGACAGCGCTACCCACTGCGCCACCATGCTGCCTGTACAACAAGTTCAGTAGCACAAGACAAGCCAACAGAGCAGTACAGTGTTTTTTAAACAAACTGCCTCCATTGTTTAAAAGGGAAGAGAAATGTTATTAAATTATGTTATATCAGGGAAAATGATATTCTGCTCAGTGGTTGGTTTGGGAAGGTAATTTTGCGGTCTTTTGTAACTTAAAATAGCACTATTCGCTTAGCCAGACTCATTTAGACTCCTCAGTCATGTCTATAATATACAAGAACTCTCCCTGGATGCTCCAGTTACTAAACGCACCTGTGGAACGCAGAATTAAGTAGCAGATTGCTAGGCTAACCGCTGAGATGCTGAGAATGCAGTTTGTATGTCGTCAACAATTGTTAGCTATTAACATTTACAGTTCTACATCTGAGGTGTTGACACTCGCAACAATATCAAATATTCTCATTCACCGGCATTACAAAATGTTGCATGCAATTCCACCAAGGAGGTCAACAAATCCCCACCAAATTTCGACTCACCTTTGCCTTCCCATAATATAAACTTTCTGTACCAATTATATATTCGATTGTAGGCCAAAAATACTACTTCTCGGAATCTGTCCCCTGTTTAATAGCATAATTTCTCAATGCAGGCGACACATGTATTTTGATACCTAAAGAGCATCAGCTCACAAAGCCAGAATGTGAGAATGTCTTTCTGTAACAACTGGAGAAATTGCTGAACCCCAAAGCACACACCAACTAATAGCCTAGACGTATCATTATTGAGCGTTACCTTCCAAACCATGTATTCAAGCCAAGAACCATTTCAGAACCTTTACTTAAAGGCTGCGAAATTCCACCAGTAGATAGAGGTAAGTACACAAATAGAAGCCGACACACATGCCCCAGAACCACACATACAGCGCTCATAGAAACCTTATGGCAACACAATAAATCTGCCTGCCTGAAATCCTTAAGTAATGACATCTGGCTTGGAGGCACCAGGGGGGAAGTGAAAGCAATCGCCGAGATTTTTTAGTATAGTGTCCAGAAAAGGTTATTAAGTGCGCAGAGTGAAAGAGGAATGCCGGAGGGACGCCATGCCTGGCCATTGTGCCCAAACATTCCAGTTCCATGACAACCCAGACAAATATTCACTCTGAATACAAGCCAAAGCACTGTAGAGAACTGGCGAGCATACCGAACCAGCAACAATGACTGCAATTCTCATACAGTACATGCTGCAGAATTAAAAAGCAAACAGTGGATAGTTGACAATTATGGCTGCTTCTAAAAGTGATTATGAAGACTAAACTAATCTGCATATTTTGTAGTTATCACTGTAGAAGAATTCTCACTAGTACAGGAATTCTATCAAAAGTCTAGATTCTAAACTATTAATCAATTCCACATTCATGTGTAGAGAAGCTATAAAGCTAAAATGACAACTTTCAAAATGACATACATACTGGAATGTATAAGGGACAAGGTCTATATGTGTTGAAAAGGTTCATAAACATAACAGATATCTGTAATCTTTTAAATTGTGTCCTACTGATACAATAGAACCTTGATGTAATGCAGCTGAACTCTATAAATGTGATTATGATGTTACAAATGCATAACTTGGCTTCTGATTCGAATCTCTTTAACATTCAAAAAGTAACATGTTCCTAAGAGTTCTTAAGAAACATAAAAGGGAACATTTTCACCAAATGAAACAGACCTAATTTCAAAGGACTCTGCAGGTCGCCCACACATTTGTGTTCATAAGTGGAAGAAAAGATATTTTATTATGATTTGAATTTGATAGGTTCTTAAGAAGTTACATATGCATACCTACGTTTTAGGTATTATTCAGGTAAATGTGATGTACAAACTTCAAAGTACTAAGTACTTATTATGGGTAATGTGATGGTCCTAGACTGATAACATGGTTCTAAAAGCCTCTGAAATATTTGGAATAATAAAGGGGTACAAACATGAAGTGTCGGTCAAAAGTTTAGACACGGCTATTCATAAAAGGTTTCCTTATTTTTGCCTAAAGCTTCACTATAGAATAAATGTAAAGAAATTATACAACTGTACTCATGGAATTATGCAAATCACCTTAAAAAACATCCAAAATGGAACTTTACATGAGGATAAAACAGCTTTCTTAGCTTGCAAAGGAGATTAATATTACAATTACAATTTTTTACCAAATCTATTGGTCTGTCCATCATGAATATTCATAAAATTGGAAAGCGTAATTAGAGCTTTAAATTGTGCACAGCAAGTTTTGTGCAACAAAATATATACTAGAGGTGATGATATGGCAAAAATATAATATTGTGATACATCAAGAGTATGTCTGGTATATCAGGATATTTATTTTATCTCATTAGTTGGAATTGTTAAGTGTAAGCATCTAGAGTCTTTAAGATAACCAAAAACATCCACTTAGTTGGGTGCGCCTAAACTTTTGACTGGTACTGTACACTAAAACTTAACATCACACATTTAAGCATGAAAGCATTTTTTTCAGGTCTACAAATTATTGTAGTTCTATTAACTATTACACAGCAATTCCAGCATCATTTACAATGCATTTGTCCTACCAGGTCTACCGTATGAGACTCTTAAGTGAGTAAGTGGGTGACTCAGGGTAAGTGGTGCTATCGGTATATGCACTCTAGCATTGTTTACAGTAGCATCGAGGTATTTTGGTGCATATCTGTATGCTGAGCAGATCAAACCCTCACTCTGCCTGAACCTGTGTTCCTCTCCGTCTGCCAGTGACAGGTGTTTCATGAACCAAGTGCTATTGTTCAGGATGTACTATCAATGATTTAATGCCCCGCATCAAATGGAAAGAGAAAGATGTTGAGGCGAGCTCCTCAGCAGAACATTTGATATATAATTCACAGTCTTGCCTGACAGACTGAGCAGCTGCACATGCCCTCAGTGAAGTCTAGAGCCATGTTCTCCCCATCTCTGGAACTTACTTCCACAGTCTCATTACACTAAGATACAGAGAATGGAGCTGGGGAGAAGTGTGCTTAGATTATGATTCTATTTTAGGGGAAGGAGTGAGATGAGGAGAAAGAGAGAGAGAGAGAGACATGGATGAATGTGAGATTAGAGCAAGAGCACACTCTGGAGGGAAAATACACCGAGCTGTTCTTCAGGGTCTTTATCTCCAGGGTAGAGTTTACGTCATCCTTCTGGATAAGGCTTCACACTACCAGGATTACAACAATGAGCCACACTCCGCTAGGCCAGGAAGAAGTCTGGACCTCTCCTTCTCACTATTTGAGTCTAACTCACCTAGACTCACATGTGTACACACTCCATATGGCGTACAGCATAAAACCCTAGAGCTGCTTTACACATACTCAGATAGCTCCTTCACTGTTCGCACAGTGAACGCATCGACACAAATTTGCTCATACTAAAGGCTTGGTGCTGAGAACCAGATATACGTACTTTTAAACAGTTATAATGAACCGATTACAAAGTACACTGTTGTACACATTCATTACGTATTAATGAACCTGCTTCTGTGTACTGCAGGGAGGCTAGAGGCAGCAGACTGCAAGTGCGAGAACACCCTTATTGAGCTTTACCTAGAGACTTCATCAGTGTACATAAACACATGAAACCAGCAGACTGAACCCGTACTCAAAAACAAGGAAACAATGTCATGAAGGTCAATACGGAAATGCTATGGGTTGGGAATTACGAATAAATAAGACCAGAGCCACTGAATTCCAAGAACAGTGAATTAATTATTTCAGAAAGGAATGCATGTGGGCGATCATTAGTGACTCACGATATGTATCCACTTGCAATTCACGGTGAATAAGTTGAGCAGATTTAGATTTCGACTATATGCAAATGAGTCCGGCCACAGCATTGCATGTAGCCGATCGGGTAAGGGTACACTGGACTTCATGTCTTGCTTGTCATGAACTTTATCTTAATTGCGACTTAATTAATGAATGAATTAATTTAACCAAACACATTCACAAATGTGGTCCCAACAGTCTGAATTCCGACTGTTATAAGGGGAGTTATTTCGCAATCCGCTCCATATGCAACTGCTTGTGCTATTTCTCATTATCCCTGTAGTTTTCCAAAGACGGCTGCTACCTTGAAAAAGACAACTTTGGTAATGATAAGAGAGTTTATGGTAACGAAGAAGATTTGTGGCTTTATACATAAATTACGGCAGCTAATACTTTGAAAAAAAGATGTTAAATTGGACTAAATGTAGGGGAAATTGGGCCATCGTCACATTTTTTTTTTATGTATGGGGGGTACTGATATGACGTTGTATGTTGTATAACATCAGGTAAGGTAAGCTGTCACGCTATGTTCTGTAAGATGTCACAGTGGATTTTGCAAAAAAGTATTCACTGGTGGGTCAGTCCTGAAGCGTGATAGAGCTTGTTAAAGCAGTCTCAACTACAACAACTGTAAAGTAATCAAACAATTTTTCAGATACAAATTTCAAGCATTCATTATAATGCCATCTGCATTTTTATCCCAGTAGGCACTAGGTTATCTGATCTCAGAGTTCACTAATCAGACTCTGTTAGAACCACAGTTCTGGCACACACAAATTGCCTGGCATAGGGTGCACGCTTCTTGAGCCCACTGTTTTCATGTCACACACACTGGGCCCTAGTCTCATTTGGACAGCTGTTCGAGAACACAACAAGGCACAGGCACTCATCTTTATCTGCAGAAAAGTCATCTGGAGCCTTTCTCTTTGTACTGGCCTTCTTTTTTTTCTTAGGCATTTTAGATTTGTCCAGTTATTTTCTACTTTTACTGGTGTGTCAGTGAGAATGGCAGTTTGTCAAATGTGGCAACTTGCCCCCAAAATCACTGAGACAAGTTTCCCCAAACGTCCATGTTTGCTATAGTGTTAGATTAGCTTAGTGCAGGACATTAGCAAAAGTATAAAAAGACACCTTAAACTACTCTCTCATAATTATAAATCTATGATGACTAGAATAATAATACTACAAGAAATATAACATTCCATTTTTTTATTTCAGAAACATTGCAAATCTGTGCTCTCCTCAGCTTTCTTAGATAGCATATGACATCAGGCCAAGAAGATGCACAAAACTAGTATTCCACTTTTGTGGCAATCTCTGATGTGGAAAATATTACCAGGTTCAATTTATTTACCATTATTTCAGCGAGATATGTTAGTGACATGAGAATTAGTTCAAGTCGAGTCAAGTCAATTTATTAGTATAGCGTCTTTTACAACAGATGTCACAAAGCAGCTTTATAGAGAATCCGGGTCCAACCCTCCAATGAGCAAGCCAAAGGCGATGGGGCAAGGAAAAACTCCCTTAGAGCAAGAGGAAAAAACAAGAGGAACCAAAACTCAAAAGGGGAACCCATCCTCCTCGGGTCATCACTGGATAGCAACACAAACACAAAAAAGGATCAGAATTTACAATTACAGGCAATACTGAATAGGATAACTGTTAGTAACTGTAAGACAGAAGACTACGATGATAGTCTATTAGAAAGAATAAGAGAAGTGTTGAGTGTTTTGTGAGGCAGAGGAAGAAATGTCTGATTAAAAGTTGTTAAGGAAGCCAGCCTGCTAGTGAGACTGAGAACGTTAACCTGTTAAGATTGTATGGCAATGCATATTATAACAGCAATAAAAGCACAAATCTGCAGCTTATACTACCTGTAAACTTTGGTGTCATGTAAATACAAATAAGAAGTAACACACCATTACACTGAGTGTGATATGTTGGGCTGTAACAGCACAGAAACGACCCCCGGCAGGGAGCAGAGAGATGCGCAGTGGTGGTATGCAGTGACAAGGAGTCCAAGTGGACTCATACCATAAGGACCACAGCTGCACAACACAGTGACCCTTAAACATTTTCATAACATTAGCCCTTGTAATGCTGACACAGCAAATGCAATATGCTAATGCACTCTAACCGATCACTAAATATTTTATTGTGTGGGATAAGCATCTAGACCGAACACAAACCTTTGGGTGTTTGTAGTAGTGGGTGGTATAGGAAAAAAATGATATCATGTCAGAATTATGATTACTGACGATTTTGGTACATAGTGATACAGTGTGTCACAGTACCTTGGTGTGTATATATTTAGTGTATTTTTTTTGTTTGTTTGTTTGTTTGTTTTGTTTTTTACAATAAAACCACTTTTTGGGATGTTTCAGTAAACTTTTTCGTAGATTAACAATTATTAAGGATGTGCCTTCAATTCAATAAGATGCATATTTGACAACTGAAGTAAATCTAAACAAATACACATATATTATATTTTAATTGGGTGAAATAGTAAGACAGAAATGAACAATATTGCAGCACGTTTAAATGAACGTTCAGCATGTTAGTTTTGTGTTAATTGTGTCATAGCAAATTTTCTGGGCTATAATAAAATAACTATTTTGAAGGTGAATGAGTTGATTTCTAGGTTCTCTGAGAGGAAGTACAGTCAGTATTCACCAGCAGTCGTATGAGCAACACATAGTTAAGCCTTGAGTAAACTGTTAGCAAAACCATTCAATGTGTGAGGCAAGGCTGTGGCCAAATATAGCCTTTAATAAAGCCCAACAACTTGTGCAGAAACACAGTGTCTTCTTCAACAGCGTAAAATGCTATGATATATAGACAGATGCCAATACTGCTTGGTATGTCTAGTAATCAGCATTTATTTGCATACTGGTATAGGGGTAATGGTACAACTAATACCTCAAAAAGAATTTACCGATGAACCAGTATATCACCCACTACTAGGCTGAATCAAGATAGTCACATGATCAAATAAACATAAATAACAATCCAAGCCAATCCACAGCATCATGGGTTATCTAATGTGTTTTCAATATATCGTGAGTTATACTGCAATCATATTAAGAAAAAATATAACCCAATTTGATAATTTGTCAACACCCTAGGCAGAATTTTAAATTACCACCTTAATTCCTCCCTCTAAAAGCATCCTTTCTGTTGCTACAGTGCTAATGAGCTCAATTATCTGGGTAATAATTTATCTGGGCACATTTTCACTCCAAACCTAAAATGTGACACTGTCCCTAATATCATTCAGCCCACGTGAGGACGGGTGGTGTACAGCCAGTCTAGAACTATCACGAAATGTATTGAGCTGCCATGACATTCAGTGAACTTGAACATCTCTCACTCTAAGGCCTTCAAACAGAAACAGCAGGCAGCACTATGCTTAGACTAACAATCAGACAAAACCAGGCCAGTTTGAACAGCACTGTCTTACAGGGACAGACACTGCATTAATAATACCATCATGAATTTAACCAATAAAGTCCTTCATTAATTATTTAAATATGACTTCAGAAAACATTTGGAATGTTTCATCGTAGTGCGAACTTTAAATTAGAGATCAAATTTCTTTTACTGGTGCTAAAGAATCTTGGCACTCCAGTGCACAACAGTGAATTATACAGGATTAGGCACTCTGAAGCTGTGTTCTTCTGATCTGAGAAGACAGGAAAGTCGTTTGGAGCTTTTCACAGGATAACAGTCAGAAAAGCTCTGGGAAGTCAGAGCCTTCCATCCTCTGCAGCAATGAGAGAGCAGGGACAGGAAAGGAGTGCGTCTCCTCGACAACAGCCCAGCGCTTTTCCTCCAATCCGGGCAGCATGGCACGGCTCCAACGCAAGCGGCCATAGCTCAGGCCGAACGCAGCTGCCTGACAGTACCTAGACTCCCTGTAGGCCTGCTGAGTGCTTCCACTGACTGGAGCAGGAGAGTGCTGTCAGTGATGGGCCTGCACACATCCTCACATGCTCTTGCTCTCTCTCTCCCTCACGCGCTCTAATTACACCCGCCTCCAACATGGCGGCACTTTGCAGAGAATCTGCGAATTTCACTTCCATCCATCTAACCTTCCATCCTTCCATCGCTGGGTAAATTGATACCGGAACCCGGGGTCCCGCGGGTGCGGAATTCGATAGAGGGGATCTAAGTAGCCGAGATCAGATATGATGAACCGTAATCCCCCCGACGCTGCCACAGCTATGCACGATACCGTCATGCTATAGCTTGTTACAGAGGAGAACGTGTGCTGCATTCAGAGCCTTTCTGAATGAAAGGGGCGGGGGAGCCAATCAGTGGCTTAATCAACGAGGGTTGCACAGCGCCATGAATGGCCACGGTCATCTGGCTTTCTTTGCATTACACTCCCATAATCTGGACAAATGACAGCGCTCTCGCTGATCACATTCAAACTCAGCAGAGCAGCAGTGCAGGCCTGTCAGAGCTGTAACACTGAGACTGTACTGCAGTCCGGCTCTGGTTTCAGCTGATGACAGATACATCAATCCAGCCTTAACTACCCAATTACCCTGACTGAGGTAAGGTGAGTGTACAAGCTGAACTAACTCTGGAGTTAAATTTGGTGATGAAGAAGTACCTGGGGTTATACTATTATAGTCGGGATTGACAGAATTTCTTTTTCATTTTAACACATACCCAGAGCGGTAGAACCTGACAAAATTCCAGGCAGCTCCGGCAGCACTGAAATTCCAAATTTGGTGCCCTAAAGAACCTTTCATTAGATTCTTCTTTAAAGAAATGAAAGGTATATTATTACAGAGTCACCCTGTAAAGCCTAAAATAAGTAATTGAGGGGTATCAAATAACATTTTGTGTGAGGTTTTCAGACCACGTCATATGTTATGCCTCAATGTTTTTGGACCTTTTGACTCTTTTGACTGCAAAATCAACTTTAAAGATATGGTGACGATATGATTACAGCAGCAGATAATCCACTCACATTCTCAGAAGAAGATGTCCTGCACCAGGTTTTAATTCAGTTCTCATTGAATAATCAGATTCATCTGCTCGGGAAGTCTGGAGCACAACCAATATCACAAAATGTTCCTCCTCACATTTTGTACAATTACATATTTCAACCCGAGAGATCTCAAAAATCCTCAAAATGTGCAAACTGTAACTTAGGTCAACTGTTCTTCTCAGGTTAGTTTGGTCCAAAAAATTATTAATAAACAAACAAAAGAACACATTTTAATACCACATCTCAGGTTAACAAAGCAGATTATGCTGATCTTAAACCAAATAATAAATAACCTGTGAATGTGGTTGCCTCTTTATGGTTGGATGGTTGCCGAGCTCCACCCACTGCCAGACTCCCCTGGCACACAGCATCCCTCGTCATGAAGGGCTAAGGAATCCCTGGAGGTGAACCCATGATCTTTTGGATTTGAACTCATTAAGGTGATGATGAGGCTCTTAGGCAGCCATGCCAGAGTCACTAAGTTAAAGTCACTAAAATACTTTTTTGTGTTCAAGAAGGAATAAAAATGAGTATTTATTCAAATAACTTATTCATTCCTCATGCTCCGAACAAGAGCACTGCCTGCACTTAGATACAGAACAGTTTAATGTGCAATGATACATGTTAAAAATAGTTGTTTTTGTGTCATTAAACATTTAGTTATCCTTTCATTGTTTCTTTCTGTAAATGTACAGATTTTCAGAAAGCCATGACCCCCCAGGATGAGGGGGTGGCATTGGTGATGACTAAATAAGGGAAAAACCGCAACACAATTTCAGCCTAAAAAGAGGCAATCCACACACACAGTGTCTTTTGAATAACCTTATAGATTCATTTCATAGATTTAATACAGACGCAGTAATAATAATAGTAATAAGCTATGCAGAAGGCTGAGTTAACATTTCAGCTTGACCTGTCTTTTCATTTCCTACAGTGTGGGAATCTTTGTTTAAAGAGGGTTAAAAGAATTTCTTTTGTGTCCAAAGCCAGGGTAGTAGAAAGCTACAGCTAGCTTTATCAAATTTCTGTTATCAAAGCCTTTACAGTAGTGCTTTCTCAACCATGTCTTCTGTCATCTTACTTGGTTTTCTACTCTGTTCAGAGAGCATGTTGTGGTGAAATACCCACACTGTAAAGTCATGCTTCCAGTATGTATCTGACTAGGACATCCTTACCACTTTTAAAAATGAGGTTTCATCAATTATTCATGTTTCCTGCCACACACGTTTTACATGTTTCTCTTTCCACACATTAATATTTCAGACTCTGCTGCACTACCACCCCTGATTCCCCAAACTCTTTGCATTT
Organism: Semaprochilodus insignis; assembly: GCA_034552555.1. NCBI lineage: Eukaryota > Metazoa > Chordata > Actinopteri > Characiformes > Prochilodontidae > Semaprochilodus > Semaprochilodus insignis. The sequence continues at coordinate 9,775,436 of CM067491.1, forward strand.
CAGTGAGTTTTTTTTGTCCACATAAATCACACGGTGGCATTAAGGAAGCCTAAGATGGCCTTCAGTGCCACTTACTGTAGCCGAACAGCGGGTCACATCAATCTCGCCATCTCCCAAAAGACAGCAGAGGGTTAGGCACACAGTACACTCAAATGTCAGTGATAAACAAGGCCAGTCCTGAGAGGAAGCACTGTCCATGCAGAGTCTGGGACAACAACTGGACATTCGCTGACTGTAAAAAAAAAAAAAGGGTCATAGAACGCACGGCCAAATGTCATCAAATCTCCAATGTACAAGCGAAGATACATGCATCTCAAGTTCACAATTGGCTTGGCGATAACATCAATGGTAGTTAACGCTGAATATGTCAGTCAGTTTGTATTATCTGTGGTAAGCTATTAAAAATAATGCCTGGAAATAAGTTAAATAATCTTGTAATATGCCTACAACATATTTTAAAAAGAGAAATATAAGATCATTTTACTTGTCAAGATGTCATTTTTGCAGTGTACCTGAACAAAGAAGGGTTGGTTAACTTTTTTAAAGTATATTTTAGTACAGCACAATCTCCCATAGTAATCAAAACACAGAAAATACTTAAAAACTTAAAAATCAGAATATCCAAGTTTTACTGTTGTATTTAATTGTGTTGTTTCATTGAATAACTTCAAATGTAAGTGCAGATTTTATGTCTCAGTCTTAGTGTGCTCTTTTACTTCTTTTTTTTTTTTGTTAAATATTTAATTGCTATTTTATCTCCATTTCATATTTGAATCTTTATTTTTAACTTTTTCAATCACTGGTTAACTAGCTCGCCTACACTGTAACAGGTGGTCACTCTCAATGAACTTCAGAGTCAAAATACATTCCAATTGATTGAGTAATTTTTCAAAGAAATGTTTATATATATAGTTTTCTATGATTTAGAGAAATCACAATATATTGCCGTGCTTACAGTATTGCAATATATTGTGATATATTACATTCGTTATTCCTGAATATTAATATATATCGCAGCACCAGGTTCTTGCCAATTCACAGTCCTCGTGTTTATAGGCAGATCATAATGCACTATTCAAGTTGCGATTGTGTTTTAGCATGTCATGTAAACCACTTGTAATGGATTATGTTAACTCATTAGTATAATGCACTTTATAAATAGTTACAGATGTCTCATTAAAAAATACAGTTCCCACAGGAATCATTCACTTATGGAGCCAATACTGGTTCTATGAAATCACTCCAGAGAACCTTGTTTGTCATGTTTGTGTGTACTATGAAACTCATATGTACGAGCAAGGATGCATTCTTTCAGGCTCTGTCTCTGGCATTCACCATCATTTAATTTGTGATTGGTAGCTGAGGGTCATGTGATCACCCTGTTGCTGGTATCTAGGGAGAGCAGTGTGGCAGCAGTGGCGACGGCAGCTGGAGGAGCGCTCTGCTTCGGCCGGGCTAAAGCCCAGATGACCTCCCTCGGGACCACGCTAAATGGATTTCTGTTTTTTTCACCTTTAATCCCCATGCTTCAACGTGTGGTACACTGCCCCTGCTGGAGCCGCCGGAGCCGGATGACGAGTGGAAGCATTCTGTGTGCAGGCTGCAGGTTTGCAAGTCAAAAAAAAAAAAAAGAAAAAAAAATGACATCACAGCATCGCGCTCGCTTTTTGGTCGTTACATCCAAAAAGCCTTCTGTCTGATCCGCTCAGCAGCGATTTTCTGGCTGTTTATTTTGCCGAGGCTCCAACCCTCTGTGTTCGCTCCCTCCCCTTTTCCACTGTTTCTTCCTCCGCAAACACTGCGCTTTCATACCTGACAAAACCCACTCTAGCACGCTGCCTTTTGACTCTGCCATGGAAGGTGTGCATGGAATCACAATGATATGTCAGTTGGGATGATCCCCCCCCACCACAGGCACCCAGCCAAGTGCATTTAGAGCTACAGACCCACAACCTCTCTCTCTCTCTCTCTCACACACACACACACACACACACACACACATTCACAGCTACAGATCCACAATCCTCTCTCTCTCTCTCTCCCTAGCTCTCCACAGCATCCACAGTGCCAGCCGCCCTCCGCCTCCTCATACAGGAAGCAATGAGGCTGTGCCCAGAGCAAGTCCACCAAACAGAGACAGCACACACACACAGGAAGCTGAATAGGGATTGAGAGAGATGACAGAGAAACACAGAGAGACAGATAAAGAGTAAGTAAAAAAGATTACATTATACGTTTTTGTTTTTTTTTACAATTTGAATTCTGTCCATTCACAAGTCATATTCTCAAAACAGTTAGCAGAATCATGGTAAAATACTTCCTTTGCAAATGGAAGGAACTTCCACAAAGACCTAGGAACACACCACAGAAGCTAACTTTCCCATCAAACACTACAACTAACAATCAGGTGAGCAATGCTTCCAATCTATCACAAAACAACAAAAATAAAAAAATAAAGGTTTTAATTTAAACCTATGCAGCCTTTATTAGTGCTGTATGTCTGGGCTGTAGGTCTGCTATTTAGAATGTGCCCGAGTTTAAGGCTATTACTGAGTGGAATCTATTCTTGTCTCCAAAGTAGTTCTACCAGAGAAATGCCTGCAAGATTTTTTCCCGCTCCTGCTGCCTTCCACAAAAATAAATCTGCACGGCTTATCAAGCTCCATCCCGTAGTTCCATATAGCTGGTTTCCATCTGCAATAGTCATCACCAAAAATGACAGCCACAGGTCACACTTCCCTTTAGTCAGGTTACTTGTTTATTAATTTCGCTGTTAGATATCATCTATTTATGTTCATCATTAAGTAGTTATCATCATCTTATGGAGGCTATTCACTATCTCTACATGTATGCATTGACCTACTCCCGCTTATACTGTGCTGCATATTCGCACATTCCTCGCACATGATACTGTAAATTAGCCTCATGTCGCAAGATGCTGTGAGGTTTGCAGTGCTGGAAATGTGCAGACATCTACTGCAATGGACACTATGACCTGCACCTGTTTGCCCTGTTCCCAACACATCTGATCCAACTAATCTGCTAATTAACAAGTCCTTCATGAGTTGAAGTGAGCGTGTTTTGGCAGGAAAACACAAATATGTGCAGGGTCTTCCAGGACCAGGGTTTTGAACTATTGCTCTACTGCATAACCCCAAACAACCAACCCCAACCAAAAAAACTAATTTCACCCAAAACTATTTTTCATACTGTTGAATTCCAGTATTGTACCAAAAGATGCCATTCCCAAACCTGACTATTTATCAGTACAATGAGGGTCAACGGGTCCTAAAACAGGAGGCCTTGGAATACACACCATGCTAAACCGAAATTTACACTAAAATGTGGGTGAATATAAACCATGTCATCAATAATGGCTTACAGTTCTTCTCAGCAGTTTAAACGTGTAGTGTAAGAATAACACAATAATGTGGTGCCTATTCTTTCCCAGACAAACATTCCAGTGCTGTTTACTCTATACACCTTGCAAAAAATGGGCATCTTCCCTCAAAAACATTTTCATAAATACATATATATATATTCCCTCTTTCTTTTTCACTATGCTCCTGAAACCCAGATGAGTGGGGGAGGGTAACATTGTCCAAAACGTGTCAGAGTGGCTCAAACAGAGAAACGCCTTGCCTTTCATACCACACTAAACTGAAAATATAAGTGCTATTCAAACAATTACAAACCATGTCCTCATTCATGGCAGGTCCATAACAGAAGATGGAAGAACATATACTGTCTTGGCATCCTGTTTGTCAATATTTGGGAGGAAGTTGCTTTCCATACAAAAAAAGTAAAAAAAAAAAAATATGCATATTGATTTTTTTTTTTTGTTGATGATCTGTTGTAAAATGCCTAACATGTGATTATAGTGTCTCTAGTAGAATCCATGGTCTGAATGCTTCACACAATTTGGGTACATCTACTTCTTTGTTAATCGGTTTCAGAGTTTTACCTTTTACCTGTTTCTCACCTGAAAGAAACTTGCCTTAAACCTTTTTTAATCAATGCTTGCATCAGCAACTGATCACTGATATCTGAGTAGGTCAAACAGGTGCTGAAGGTACATGTATGACCGTATTTTCTAACTGTCAAACTTTTAGTACATGTTTTATTGTGTTCTACATACTTATCCGGTGAATATATGCAAACGTTACTAAAAGCAGTTAACATATTGGATTGGCACCTTTGCAGAAGGACACTTTCACTTGGCTAAGAAATGAACAATGAAAATAAAGCCAAGCAGAGTTTCCTTAAAAGTGTTTAGTGATTTAAAAAAAATCCAAAATAACCAAAATATGATTTTATCTACAATTACAAATTAACATTTGTGCAGATATGAATTTGACAGTATTTATTTGAATATGATAGTTATTACTACATGTTTTCATTATGTATTGCACAGTGCAGTGAATATTTAGTTTTCCTGTGAACTCTGTGCGAACTGCCTTAAAAACCATGTGTGATGAGTGAGTGAAAAGCAATAATAATGTGTTTACGTTTTTGCAGAAGACTTCTGCTTTGCTAAGAATGCGACAATGAAGATCAAGCTGATGATAAAGGACATTTAAAAAAGTGAAAAAAGAAATATACCCAGAAAGACGAAAAAAGATAATGACACAAAAGAAGGATGTGGAAGAGACAACAGTACAGAAGGAGAGGAAAAATGAGAATTTAGAGAAATGTGTAATGTGTAGGATGAATTAAAGCCAGTACAGTGAGAAAAAATCACAGGAAGAAGGAAAAAAGAGCATGAGAAATAAAGGATGTGGAAAAGAAGGGGAAATACACAGAGGAAAACAGACATGGAGGGAGAGGATAAATAAGAATGAAAGAAATGATGGATGTGGGAGAGAAAGAGAAGAAGATGGTAGAGAAACAAACACTGCAATAGGAAAAGTGAGCATGAGGAAATAAAGGGATGCAGAAGAGAAAGTGAGGAGGAAAAAAACAGACAGGAAAATAGGAATGAGAGGAAAAACTGAGGGAAACAGACAAAGAAGAAGAGGGTAAATAAGAAAAAAGAAAGTAGATATGTGGAGGACAAAAACAGGAAAAGGAATAACTAGAATGAATAAAAAGATGATGTGGAGGAAAGACACAAGGATAGGAAACACGAGCATAAGGAAACAGAGGGATGTGGAAGAGAAACACATGGATAGAAAAAATGAACATAAGGAAACAGAGGGATGTGGAAGAGAACAGACTGAAGAGGCCACACAGTAAGAGGTTAAATGAAAATGAGTAAAGAGAGGGATGTTGAAGATAAAGAAAAGAGAGCATTAAAAGTAAAAAGAGCAGAGTGGTGTGATAGAGCCGGAGCCCAATACAGCTGAGGGCTTCTCAAGTTTCAGTGCTGCTGCTAATAGATGGCTGCATGTCTTGCTGCAGAACAAAAAGGAGATTAATACAGATATGCAGGGGTTGCAGTGGGATCTGCCGGAGTGATATTAAAATGTTGTTAGTGCCTCTCTGAAACAGTTCAGCTCCACTCAGATATGAATACAGCCTCTCCCGATGCATTACCTTACAAATCCCACCTAACATGAGATCATTTAGCCACAGACAAGACGAATGTGCTTATGTCTGGCCACTACAGCCCATTTTATCATGTACTTGCCCAGAAGACTCGCTGCACGAAGGCTCTGGCTAGAGTGGAATAGGTTACATTACATTGTGATAGATTACCTAACACAATATTGCAGAATGCAATTGAAGTCTATTTTACAAACTGCTCCTCCATTCGTCGCTGCTGAGTGCCAACGTAAAAAATCGTGAAGTTCCAGTAGCAACACCCATCATAGGATGCAAAGGCCATGTGGAGCGTGTGCTCACACTATCAATGGCTCTGGGGGGCTGCTCCCAGGCTAGCAAACACATTAAGCTGGAGTCATAAAAACCTCAGCTCTCTAACATCCACTCCTCACTCTCCATCAGGCCAGGGGATATGACTGAGAATGCTGCCAACACATAACTAAATGAGAGGACAGCCATGAGGTCTATAGGGACGCTCAACCCTAAGCAACACTCGCTCTTCCCCCAAGCTTTGATTCACGGCCTTATCTTGCTGTCTGCATCAGCAATTCCAACAAGAGAACAAATCCATAGCAATGCATGTTTTAAATTATATGGAAATTATATAACCAAATTGACCTATCCGTGCTCCGCCCACAAATGTGTTCGATGCTGACAAAAATCCAATAAAACAAATGAGAAACTGTAGTGCAGAACATATGTTTGTCAAAATATGGCCATAATTTGCATGAATAATTCATTTAAAAAATAGATTCATTTCTCAGGTGTGTGAAAGTTCAAAACATGAGTATAGACTGGCTGTAGATCATTAGACTATGCATAATACTAAATTCAAACTCATTTATTTAGTTTGTAGATGCTCACCTTACGCTGAACATTTAACTACTTGTCTTTACAAATCACTCTGTGCAGACTTTGCCTCTAATCCTAGCTCCTAACCTTAGCTTCAACCATAATCCTAACCCCAACCCAAAACCTAATCTTAACACTAACCCTGGCACTAATCCTAAAACCTCATCTTAGTTTCAACCCTAAACGTAATCCTAACAGTAACCCCGACCCTAATACTAACTTCAACCCAAAACCTAATTATAACCACAACCCTGGATTTTATTCTAACCCCTTGCCTTAGTTTCAACCCTAAACCTAGTCCTAACACTAACCCTAACCCTAATTCTAACTATAACCCAAAACCTAATCATATAGCCGAAGCTGGCCCTAATCCAAACCCCTCTCCTTAGCTTCAATCCTAAACCTAGCCCTAATATTAACTCTGACCTTAATCATAACACTAACCCTGGTCCTAATGTTAACTACTAACCTTAGCTTCAACTCTAAACCTAGTCCTATACTAACCCTGGCCCAATTCATAACACTAACCCTGGCCCTAATCATAACACTAACCCTGGCCCTAATCCTAACCCCTCACCTTAGCTCCAACCATAAATTTAGTCCTAATAGTAACCTTGACTCTAATCATAACACTAAACCTGACTCTAATCCTAACCCCTCACTTTAGCTTCAACCCTAAACCCAGTCCTAGCACTAAGCCTGACCCTAATCCTAACCTCTCACCTTAGCTTCATCCATAAACTTAGTCCTAATACTAACCATGACTCTAATCATAACACTAAACCTGACTCTAATCCTAACCCCTCACTTTGCTTCAACCCTAAACCCAGTCCTAGCACTAACCCTGACCCTAATCCTAACCTCTCACCTTAGCTTCAATCCTAAACCTAGCCCTAATACTAACCCTGACCTTAATCATAACATTAATCCTGACCCTAATCCTAACCCCTCACCTTAGCTTCAACCCTAAACCTAATTATAACACTTACCCTTACTCTAATTCTAACTTCAACCCTAAACCTAACACTAACTCTTGCACTAATTCTAACCCCTCAATTTAGCTTCTGCCCTAAACCTAATCCTGTCACTAATCCTGACCCTATTCCTATCCCCTTGCTTTAGCTTCAGTTCTAAACCTAATCCTAACACTAACCCAGAGCCTAATTCTAACTTCCCAAACCTAATAAAAAAAATAATAAAACGCTTCCAACCTCACAGCAGTCGCTACAGAATGGTTCATTTACAGGTGGAGTATGGGTATGAGCTTGTGCTATTATCAAGGGTATTTGAAACAGCATATATATTCACATATTGCAAATGTAAAAAAAAACACAATATTCATTACTAGTGAGTTGAGATGGGCCCTGAGGCACAGAGACCAAGACCTTGGATTGATTCCCCTCATAAAGCACATTGTGAGGAGTTAATGGCATGGACATGAAGCGCTCTTAAACCCTACACTGGTTTCCAGCAAATAATCAAAGAGAAATGCAGTGGGGCAGAAAGAGATGCAATGGCTTTGTGAAATACTACGGCTCCCTCGTTACATGAGCTTGTTCAAAGTCTGTGGAGCTACATGACATTCAGACGCAAAGTTGGGTAATTGCTAGTGACACATGCAATTGATGGTCTGTTTTTAGCACCTTGCTTCCTAAATAAACAACCTTCTGGATCTGATTAGAGAACCACATTTAATTAGCACACAGACTAGTGATAATTTCCCACTGTGGCTCATCCTCTGGCTACAGCTCATACTGGTGCCATTAACATTTCAAGGGAGAACGTGCATGTTTTTTTCTCTCTCCCTGCCCTTTGCAGAACACACTAAGTGATTTTATTTCTGCCTGCGTATCACTTATTTTTCCACTTTGAAAACAGAGCTAGTGCTCCCAGCATGCACGGGTGTACAGAGACAGCTTCTTAACATAGGCAGATATACAGAGACACACGCTGAGCAACGCAAATATTGTTCTCTGCTTGCAGCTCTTTTATATCCATAATGAAAAAGACCCCACTAGAGTTGGATCCTACTTTTGCACTCTCATTTGCCCAGTGTGAAAGCTCTCGGGCTGGTTCGAGGCCAGTGCCTTCAAGTTTACCTGCCTTACCTGCTGCAGTAGTCATATCTTCACTTATCTAAATGGGATCTCTTCCCTGAACCTGATCCCTAGTGACAGGGGGGAGCAGTGCCCTCTTCTCTCCAACTCTGCTCTTCTCTCTCTCTAGTTCTCTTGCACCCTATGATTAAGGGCACATATCTCCACTGCTGTATGCCTGATCAGCACTGAAAAAGAACCAGCATTAAAGCAAAAAAAAAAATGTATATATTTATTTACATAGGTAGAAGAAAAACCCTATAGGAACCAGAAACAATACCAGAAGCAGTTATTCCAATGGACTGATATGACAGAGCACAGTTCGGAAGATCTCTATCAAGCTAATCCACATCCGAGTAAACAGCTAAAGATGAAAAAGAGGACTCATGTGTGCTCTCATTACCATGCACAGCTAATGAGCACACCAGCACCAGTGCCATTAAGCCTGCCTGACTGGCTCTTTTGTAAGAACAGAGCAAGGAGCAGTGCCTATGTGAGTATATCCACTGTTTTACATACTAAGACTTCTTTCTCATGGAAATTTGCATAAGCGAGACGAGGAATAACACAGCTACTGTGTGGCTCAATATGCAGCAAAATAAATACATTTGTTAAACAATCGGCTCACGTAAGCAGATCAAAAAAAGCAAGATGTAGTTACATGCAAATGTAGGCAGCTCAGACATACATATGCAAACATCTGCGCAATTACGTCCAAATGGTAGAAGATTCCACTTACGGGTTCTGAAGCGGTGGTGAGGCCGCGTGGGCTTGGTGGAGGGGCCCTTGGAGGATCGTCCATGGTTCAAGCGTTGGGTTGGCCTGACAGGCGCTGTCGGGGTGGAGGTTGTGGGCGGGGCCATTCGGGTACTAGTTGTGCTTTTTGCGGTAGTAGTAGAAGTGGTAGCAGTAGTTGTGGTAGTGATGGAGGTCGGGCTCGGTGGGCCTGCTCTGGAGGAAGGGTGTGTGTTTCGGCCCCCGGCTGCACTGCTAGGCTTTCTGACTGTTGTGCTGCGTGGGGTCACTTCCTTGCCGCCAGGTGTAGCTGGGCGAGTGGAGACCGTGCCATTGGCTCTTGTGCCCACCCTATTATGGAGGTGAGGGGCTTGATTCCCTGAACCTCCTCCAACTGCCCCGGCTGCCCTACCCCCACTGCTGCTGCTGCTGCTGCTGCTAGCCGTGTGGTTTAATGGAGGTCCAGCTTGAGTCCTTTGCACTGCACCGGTCCCATCTGCAGCTGAGCCAGGGCCCATAGTATTGGCTGGGGCCGCTGTGGATGCTGAGGGGGCATCTGGGCCTTTTGGCAGGGCGCTGGGTTTGGAGAGGAAGATGGGGTCCTGCCCGATGCCTTTGGCGTCCACCAGGTCGGTAGGGACATAGTCCTGGACCGAGCCCACCACGATCCACTTGAGCAGCATCAGGCTGAGGCCCAGACCCACAAAGCCCATCAGCAAGGGCACCACACACAGCCATGTCTGCTGCTGGCGGGGCCACACTGCACAGGGGCCACAGCGGAGGGGCCCCGGGGCCCGGGGAGAGGCCTGTTCGCCCCCAGGCTCCTCCAGGGTCATGGTCTCCATGGTGGCCCCTAGTGCCGTTCTCTCACTCATGCTGTCGGAGTTCAGGGCCTGGCTAGAGAGCAGCAGCAGCGGCAGCGGCGGAGCGAGCAGGGGAGGGGGCCAGGGAGGGAACCAGGGCTGGGCATCTCATTAACATTCACACGCGCAGACACACACACAGATACGCAAACTCGTTCACAGCCACAGAGACACATGCAAACTCAGAAAGACCATTTTAACATGGAACGTTAGCCCATGAACAGAAATCCTACACAACACACATCAGCCCATATACAAGCCCAGGAACAGAAACCTTCGCAATAATCACAATACAATCCATTAAAAAGCTAGGAATAATTACATACACAAACACATACTCAGGGAGCAGAGGTGAGAAAGGGAAAGGGAGGGAGGGAAGGAGGGTGGTGGGGGATCGAGGGACGTGCCTCTATCTAGTTCAGCGTCCGGAGAGACGGCGATAAATCCCAAGGCACTCCACGAATAAGAAAACGCCAAGAGTAGCGGGGGAAAATACACAAGGCTGGCCGACGGAGTCGTTACAAGCATGCCGTAAAATCCATGTGTGCAAGAACACTCCCTGCTGCAGCTCCTCTCCGCTCGCAGCTGCACTAACGCAGTAACCGTGGCGGCTGGCGCAGCCCCTGCCTCTGCGCGCGCATGTGTGTATGCGTGCAGTGGGGAAAAGCAACTCAGGTAGCAGCAGCAGCAGTAAAGGCTTTCCTCTCTGCAGACACAGCCCCGGCTGTGGTCTCTTTACCTCGTCTCTTGCCAGCGGTGCTCCAGCACATACGCGCACGCAGGGAGCTGTAATGTCCCCGAGAGGAAGCAGCTGAGCGGCGGATGGCACAGAGATGCACTGGAATCACTAGAGTTAAATCCGTTTGATCCTGTTTTTTCCCCAATCCATGCCCGCAGACGGCGCCCTTCTGTCCAGCAAGCGCATCCAGCTGTCAGTCCAAGGTCTGTCCATGCGTCAGGGCTGAAAAGAAGGAAAGAAGTGCAGCCTCCAAGTCTGCTACATTCCCACACTGAGAGAGACACAAACTGGCGGTAATACAGAGAGAGAGAGAGAGAGAGAGAGAGAGAGAGAGAGAGAGAGAGAAGGGATGGGAGGAGGAAGAGGCGAGTGCTGCTCTGAAAACTGATGCGGCTGCTTTTCTTAGAGGCTGCAGTGTGTGTGTGTGTGTGTGTGTGTGTGTGTGTGTGTGTGTGTCTGTGTGTGTCTGTGTGCGTTCCTGTGGGGTGGACTGTGAATGATGCTGCCTTAATATTTCCTGAGCAGCCCCTTTCCTCTTTCTTCTGCCACCTCTTTCTCCAGGACAACAAACAGTGTCTGTCCAGTGTCTGTGTGTGTGTATGTGTGTATGCATGCCTGCTTATGGTCAGGGAGAGATTTAGCAGGAAGAGAAAAAGAATAGAGCACAAGCAGTAAACTGTGAAAAACTTGAACAAGAGAGATATAGAAAGGATGGAGTGAGATAGGGCGAGAGACAAAGAGAGAGAGAGAGAGAGAGAGAGCGAGAGAGAGGGAGAAAGAGGCAGAGAGGTAGGTGGAGAAAGGGGGAGACACAGGGAGAGAGCTGAGAGAGGAAACAGACAGAGAGAGAAAGAGAAGGAGGGCGAGAGAGGGAGAGAAAGAGGGGCAGGGAAACAGGAAGAGAGAAAGAGTGAGAGACAGACAGAGAGAAAGACAGAGAACTTGGAGAGAGAGAGAGCGAGGAGAGAGAGAGAGAGAGATGCAGTATTAAGCACGAAGCAGAAGCACACACAGCATATGCAGAGTCGACTAAAGCCTCTAGCCCCACACACACCACTCCCCCCAAACCCCAGAGAGGGAGGGGTGGAGCGGAGGGAGGGATGGAAGAAAAAAAGCAAGTGAGCGAAAGGAGAGATGTCCTGGTGTGAGCGAAACATACCGAACAGGACACATATACATACACAATAAAGGCTAACTGGTTTTTGAAGAAGGCTATCAAATCACTAGACGAACAGAACACACACACACACAGACACACATACACTAAACAGTGTAATCGGGGGAATTGGGGCGGTGACTGCCGAATCCTGACCCACAGAGGAGGGAATGGCAAGAATAGCCTAGAGCTTTAATGGATAATTAGAACCCACTGTGACACCTCCCTGTGATTTTCCTCGTTAATAGACGGAGAACCCAAAGGGCGGATGTAAGAAAGTATGCCGAGTAAGCTTAAGCAGATAAGAGAAGCTTGAGGTGGGATATAGGTGTGAGCAAAGGTGGCCGACGTTATGTAATCCCTCCCCATATCTAAAACACAAAAAACCCAGCTTACGTAACATCCAATATTATACAATAGCATTTCAAACATCACACTAACAAGAGACATCAGTAGAGAATTTCCCATCCGTCATTACAGGAGTTATATCATTCCCAAAAAGACTCATTTCCGGCCTAACGCCAAAGCTTGATGACCTGAAACAAGAAAGACTGACTGTCCTCTGGCTCTGTACAACCTTTGGCAGAACGGTGGAGAAACATAGGACTGCTATTCATCTGTGTAATGCAAATTGAGCTAGCACCAGTGGAATAACAATGAAAAGCAGTAGAGGCTGCCTGAAACACAGGGGAGCCTCATTTTGTCATATATATGATGACTGCTTTTCATTAGTGGCATTTTGGTAGAACTGTCATCTGAGATTGCTTTACTTGTTTGCAGCAAGGCTGGTTAGGACATTTAAGGACATCTTTCATTTTCAGGGACCCTTGCAATGGAGTCTCTCTCTCTCCATCGTTCGTTTTCTCTCGCTCTCTCTCTCCCCTGAGTTCACTGTGCCACTTTTCCTTGTAAATCTCTTAATCAAAGAGCGTGGATTCAAAGAGCCCTCTCAGTCAAAGATGTCACACAGAGCCTGCACGTTCCTCAGAGGATCTCTAATGTACGAAGTGAGACGGGGAGCAGTTAACATGGCAACACGGAGGCTCTGAGTGACAGGTTGCCACAGCAGCACTACCATCACTAAGGCTAACCCGGGCTACTGAATTATGAAACAGGGGAAGGAAGAGGAGCTCCTCTCATCAAGAAAGAGGAAGACAGACGGTGAGAGAGAGAGAGAGAGAGAGAGAGAGACGGAGTGAGAGAGGCAGGAGAAGGCATTACGCAGCAAGCAAAACGAGTGCCAACACCCCGGAGCAGGTTGGAAACCCCGGCTCAGACTTGAAAAGCCTTCTGGCTGTTCCCAAGGAGTGTACCACAGTCCAAGATAAACACACACACACTAAAAGTATGTACACATCCAGGCCGTCCAAGCGCTCGGGCCCACTCCGAGAAACAAACAGAGGTAGGTCCGCTCAGATTGAGGGACTTTCAAGAGTGTGAGAGGCCCAGCTGGGGCTGGCATGAGCTGTGTGAAGCAGAGGTGTCCAAAGAAGAGGGGGACGCTGGGGGGAGGCACACACAATCTGTTACACAGCATCAGCAAGCACTTACCGCTGTCTGCCAGCAGGGGACAGGCATTCTCATTTTCAATTTATTAAGCGCCTCGTCAAAACATCACCTAGGAAAGGTGAAGCTTCCTGATCCTGTTTTGTGGTGGTGCAGAGGAACAGCAGCATTTAATACAATACTATGGTTCATCAATTCAGACCAATTTAGTTTAATCCAGTTACATTCAGATCTGGGCTACTAGCATTGTAGATACACAAGTGCAAAGCATGAACAAAAGTATTTCTGTCTAGTAGCTGGAACAACATATTAGCCTAACTTAAAAAATATACATGAAGCGTACAATAACAGTGAAACAATTCATAAACTGCAAGCTTCTTTTTGTCTCTAGCAGTATTGTATATACTGGGCTAAATTCAGAGAGCACTCTTAGGTTATCAAATTTCCAGAGGACATTTCAGTCTTAGACGTTGGTTGCATCTTTTGCTTCTCAGGCTTCAAGTAATCTAAAACACATTCAACAATGCTTTGGTCTGAGAGGCATTCCACATAACTGGATTGCTCAGTTAGCCAGACAAGTTAAACCCATAGCCAAGCCTGTCGAAGAGTAAAAGAGTTGATTGGACAGTCCTTATCTTTGGGTTTAAGTTATCTGGCTAACTGAGCAATCCTGCTTTGTGACATACCCTCCGATCTCTGTAATCGGATAATTAAAAAGTAATTTTTAAACTGCTTTTTTTCCCCTCCTTATTTTCCTTTGATTTACCCTTTGTTTATGCAAGCCTAATAGGTTATATCTACTTTATTAATAATACCTTGTGCTTAATGGTCATTTTGAACGCAAACGTAATAAAGAAAGTGCAGTGATTGTCATTTACCTCTTCTTTGGATGGGCTATTTAGATAAGACATATTAAGAAAATGAAAATGATTCTGTGGCTGTTGGGTGCGAGATGTTGCGCAGCGTGGGTCATGTACTGATATTTTATGATACTTTTGTATGAAATAACTTTTTTTTATATTTAAGAAGATTTGTGGCAATATTAGCAGCGTTTTTTGCTGCTCATGTGAAAAACTACTGCATCTGTTCCTTGTAAAAAATATATAAATAAACCAGCAGAACTTATGATTTGTTATTTTAGCCTAAGGGAGGACTATATTGCTACCTACCAGAGCTGCTATAATATGGGAATTCAGCGCTGCACTGTATGAGACTCACAGGTTCCTAAGTCTGTTTTGTATTCTATAATTGTTAAAAGAAGTAAAATATTAACAAATTAACTAATTAAATAAATAAGTAAAAAATAATGGTACTCCTTGTGTGACTTTATGGTAACAATATATGGTTACTGGCTTTCTAGGAGCAAAAACGGGAAGGCTAAGCTAATCTTAGCACAACATAGAGTTTCTTAATCACTAGAAAGAGAAGAAAATTGCATGCTGCTTTAATGGGACTGAGAGGCAAATGATAAACCCCAAAAACTGTTAAAACAATCATACCATGCAGGTCTATTATTACAGGCATTGCATGGCCAAGTGCTGCCACTGCTTTGTTTTAGAAGGGCCTGCTTAGCACTAGAGTGCTAGCACTAGCACTTAGCATTTTCAGTTTGAATTCAATTGTTTGTTTTTTTTTTTCATTTTGATTTGGTAAAAGTCAGACAACAGTAAAATAGCGCCCCCATACATACTGTTGTCTGACTTTTACCAAATCAAAATGAAAAAAAAAACAAACAAACAAAAAAACTTCTAAATCTGTCAACAGTCTTTTTGACCATAATTATCAGACCTCTGTGAGTTGGCTATTTATCATTCTATTCCAGCAAGTATACCTCATGAAATATCAGAGAATAAAGACTGTAGCATTCAAAACCCTTCAAATTCATTATACAGCAATACACAACATACAGCTAAACGATGCGCTTATTCTGGACTATGATTAGACATGAACACTAGAGCAGCAACTAAGTGAGGTGCTGACGATGCAAAGAACAGTGAGAAACACTGTATATATGAATACACTGAAACACTGAATCTACCCTGCTTCACCTCCTACCCTCTAGCTGTGAGTCAGCCCATACAATAAACAGTTTGCAAAAGAAAAAACTGTTATGAGTAGATTTCATGTTTATTATCCTAATTAATAAGGCAACTATGCTACAAGATGTCAATAAAATATTTTTTATTTTATGTTAGTTTCCTGAATATGGGTAAATTAATTTCAAGCAGTTTACATAAACATTTCTAAATACCTGTAGCCAATTAACAGAGAAAATAAGATTTTGACTGCACACTAACATAAAAGAAAACATCACTTGTGTTTTATTGCTCTTTTTGTTCACATGGGAAAGCCATTTATTTGAAACAATGTTTTTCTTACAGAAATATAACACCCAAGGTATTTGTAGCCGCTGTTGTCTAAGGCTGGTACTAGCACTTACGTGTTACTTAATAGAATTACTTTTCAGCAAAGTAAATTTGTCATCCAGGTATTCCTTTTGGCATATTTAAACAGTATTAAAATATTTGTTTTCTTATATTATTCTCTGTCACAATATAAATGTAAAATTCAAAATGATCTCTATGGCCATTCTAGTGATTATGGATTGTTGGCCTTGGTGTCAAGGCTTCCATAAAACACCACTTGGCCACAAAAGAACCATTTCCTGAGCAAATAGAATTGACAGGAAAAAAGTGATAATCAGAATCTGCCTGTTGGAATGCCAGAAAGCTTAGAATGCTTAGAAGAGGATAGTTAGCAAAGACAAATACCTGCTGACTTGTATTAGCAGGTTAATGTGAAAAATAAGTCTTATTCATGACTAGGAACCAATTTTGAACTCTTTATTATTATATTATTATAAAGTGTGGCATAGTCTGCTACAGAGGATTTCATTTTTAATAATCGGTTTTTGCTTTAACCTGCACTGAATTCAGATGACTGTAAATTTGCTCCAGTGGCATTTTTAGGAGAGTATGTGTAGACCTTGAAATTTTCATCTTTACACATATGCACCTCGGGGCATAAAAAAAAAATCAGAAAGCCACTGATCTAGAACTATAGTTTGTTTCTGTAGTTACAGAAGGCATGTACCGTGGCTTTCCGAACAAGTGAATTGCTCTCCATTTGATCAACCTCCAGGTATGCAGCCACAAACAAAGCTCAAAGCCCACTGACTTATTGATGTACCGCTGACACAGGCTCCACAGGTACACAGTCTCGGGGTGGTCTATCCCCGGAGAGCACGTTCACTGACCTGTAAAACCCAGTTATAGTGAAAGACTCTGTCTCTATTTCTAAGAATACTAACAGTTTATTTGTGTCCCCCTCCTCTCTCCATCTCGGCCAGTCTATTTTGATGCCGATTTTCATTTGCTGGCCGTATTCTCTGGGTGAGCGCTTTGATTTATCTGACACTCTTATCTTCAGCTCTTGTAAATTTTAAAGTGTTTGACTTTGAGCCTTTTGCGGTTGCTTTTTTTTATTATCCTACCATGCCAAAAGCTCAGGTATTGAAATTTTGTTTCATGTTTGATAGATCCCAGATGTAAGAAGAAGTGCAGCCTTCGGTCCATCTCCATGAAAAAGAAAGCAACTGTAGGAGCAATGCTGTGTATTTCAAAGCTTTGATGGACCATGCTGCTTTCTCCCCAAATAATTTTTCTCCCCAGCAGTATCCAGCCGAGCTTTCTCCTGCCCGTAAGTTAAAAATAAAATAGTTATGAAATTTGTATAAACAGATGAGAGTAGAAGCATAATTCACACCTTTGGTGGGAGGGTGAAGACGTCCCAGCAATGCTATGTGCAAAATGTATAATGAATAGTGGTTCAGATGCAAGATTTATGAAATGCAAATGTTCCACACTGAGGCCATGTGTACGAGGTGAAGAGTGTCCTGACCTTTCTGCGCATTCTGCTTTAACAAGGCTGACTCCAACAGACCCACTGCAGATAAATTCATATCCCAAGCCAACAGCCATTGCCCAGGCCACTTACACTAACTCACAGCTCACCTGGAAAATCCACACATATCTGCAAGCGTATTTCACTCACGTAATAGCATTGCTTTATGTCTGTGATGATCATGAACAACAGACCCATCACAATCATCTGACATGCAGGCTGCGTGGGCAGGAGACTATACAGAATGAATGGAAATGTGCATGTTTATGTGATGGGTCATATTCCAGTACACATAAACGGAACAATGTGGTAGCAGTAAGGTGATAATGCCTCTGTAAAAATCCTCTTTAACTGCCTCCAGTGCAAACTCCTTGGTCATTTCAAAGTGAGCTATACCCCTATAGATTTGTTCGGGATAACAGCACTAATGCACAGAATCCTTGAGTTTTTCATTTCTCTTTAACTGGAATTGTATACTTAATTATCTGACTCTTAATTATCTGACTCTTCTCCATCTGAATGTCAAGAATGGAGTCATTAATAAATTCTGCTTTTCTAATATGCAAAACAATTGAATCAATTCAAGTCATGATAAAACATCTCCTATTCTACTGATACACATAAATGTGGTCAATCCTGACACCTAAGTCTAGTGTCAGCTTTTCTTATACACAAACTATGCAGGATGCGTAGGACTGCTGAGGCAAAGCCCCTCAAGGCAAGAATGCCATCATATATTTTACACTTATTTATTAGATAAACTTATTATATATCTCTGAAGAGCACAAGGTATCCCAACAGCCATAACTATGTTCTTGTTCTGCCATCCATACAGACGAAGCAGTGGCACAGGTGACAGGATGGCTTCAAAGAGCCACCATCCATGGGGGGTTGAAAAACAGTAAAATAGCTTTAGTATGGTCCCTCCTCTCATTTAAATAGAGTAAGAGATCAAAACGTTTTGAAAGCTTTCTGTCACATGCTTGTTGCTGCTAGAATTCACTGGAAGACTATACCTGGTTAACATCCTACAAATGAGTAAACCTGAAATGGTCTGAAGCTCCCTGTGTAATGCATCATGCACACTGTAAATTGACAGTCATTTTCTGGTTATATATTTACAATAAATGATTGTAGAGTTTATATACCAAAGCACTCTAAAATAACAACCTGTATATTTACTGTTTACTGTACATTAACTGTGAATTTACTGTGAATTACTGCTACCAGTAAATTACTGTACATTGCAATATTTCTGTAAGTGCAAAGTATAATTTCGTATTTGTTACTTCCCCCCTTCTATATTAATACTTATGTCTCGTCTGCACTATGTTACTAGTATGTCTCGTGTCTTTGCACTAAAGCTTTCTTTATATTTGTTTAGAATATAGGAAGAATGGTCGAGGCAGAGACAAGTCCGAATACAAATATTATCAAGTTCTAAGGCCACCAGAATAGAAAAACGTTGTGCATCTAGACTCAACACAGCTAAATAGGTGTTTTTATTTATATTAAGACATCTACAGATTTACACTTAACAGCTCCAACTGATGAGATGTCTGAAAAATACTATCATATACCACATACACACAAAGTGTATCATAATATTATATTTTTTGCCATCATATAACTATCCCATTTTTGCTTTTATCATGTTTTTGCTGAGGTTTTTTTTTTTTTTGATACATTTTGTGAATATTTATGTTGGATAGACCAGTAGAATTGCTTAGAGAAATATCTTGTTATATCAGCTTCCACTGCAAGTTAAGAGAGCTGTTTTATCCTCCTGGAGTTGTTTAAGGTTTGTAGTTTGATGTCTTTTATTCTAAAGCAAAGCATAAAGCTAAAAACAAGGGAACCTTCTATGAGTAGCCATGTCTAAACTGGTATTGCATGTACAGCAGAAAGAATGGTAAATGAAAATGTTATTCTGTGATAACAAAATGATATTTGCCAGAGAGGGTATAATTCAGCTTCTCAGAAAGGAAGAAATTTATTCATGAGGTGCTGCAGAGCATTTCAGCATCGACAACAACAAACAAAAGGGAGCACTTTACAGGCTTGGACTTAAGATGCAGTGCAAACTACTCAGTACTCCGTTGTTCTTCAGCTAAATGGTTCTTTATTCGGCTTTAAAATGTATCCTTTATGAACATCAGTATATAACTCCACTCTAACACCAACAATAATGCACTTTAATACTCCAACCACAAAAGCGCAAGTCATTTCTTCACAGAAAGGCCATCAGTGTAGTTACCGCCTTAATGAAGCACTCTTAAGTTGGAGTGTTCCCATCATTGCTTTTCTCTCTTCTGCACAGGCCCCCAACCTGGACTAGAGCCTCATGTAAATAGACCATTTTGATAACTAATAGGCTCCTGAACGCATAATTTTCTCCCCCTCTCTCTCTTTCTCTCTCTCTCTCTCTCACCTGTGCCAGTCAGCTCGTCGCAGAAGCTCAGTGGATGATTCTGGCAGAGAGATGAGGACAATATGCATCCTTTTGAAAGCCTACCTGTCGCGGTCCCGATCTTCCTACTGGCTTCGATTTTTTTTTGCCCAGTAACAGCTGGGTTACCAGTTGTGGTCAACAATAAACAAAGAGGCTGAGGAGCTTGCCCACTGCTCCTGGAATGAGATCCGGCATGGGATTCCAGGAAGCAGGACAGAACCGCTGAGGGAAAAGAACACTCTGAGGGAGAGAATCTCCCTTTCACACGCACACACACATACACACACAGAAAGAGTAAACACAAGCACAGAGAGATACAGAAGGGGAGAGAGAAAGACAGAGAGAGAGAGGGAGGCAACTGATGATCTCGCTCAATCAAATCTAAATCAAACAGAGGGTTCTCTCTTTTCTGAAGCGCCTCGGCACAGGCAGGTGCCGCACAGGACAGTGTGAGCAGTGCACACACATGCACGCAGCTCTCTGCATGCAGAACAGCACTTCAACCCAGCTTGGAGAGGCAGCCGTGTCTGACGAAGGGTAGGCAGCAACACTGACACTGCAGCCATGCACCGACAGGCTTGCTGAAATGAGAAATATGCTATACTGTCTGCTTCTGTCAACTCTCAGCTAAAGCACTGATGTTTTATTGCAGCTCTGATGAGCCGACGCCATGATGTTGCTGATCCAAACCAGCAGTTTTTCTTATTTAGGGCTGTCACTTTCGATTACATGTGTAATCGAGTCATTTACAGGTTATTTTTGACCAGGTTTAACAAACAACAGCAGCAAACAAATGGTATTTTTCTGGGAACCATAATATACACCTAATACGTTACATGTAAAACATGATGCTAATAACTAATACAAAAACGTGAAATATTTAGAATAAACATTTTTGAAACAAACTGTACACACCAGATGCAACAATTCCTGCAAATTTGTACTGCTTTTGTGTTTTAATCATATTTGGATACTGTAGGACAAACAAATGTTCAAAATAATTGTTTTCACTGTATTAAAAAAATCTTTTTATTGAATTTTTAGAATTTTTTTTTAAATATTTTTAAACTACAATGATGTCTTTTACATACAGCCCATTTAAAATTAACAGAATGAACCTTTTAGAATTTGTTTACTTGATCCAGTTTAAGAAAATTAAGGTTTTTTTTAGGTTGGAACCCAAGTACAGAAAGAGTAAAATATGTTTTTTGAGCCCTGAATTTGACAAATGACCATGTATCTTGTTATAAAGGACAAACAATAGAAATGGAATTATGTGAACAACAGACCGAATGTGAATATTTGTAAGCATGAATGCTGGCTTGTTTTAAGTAGCTACACGAGTAACAGAACAGTGATCAATAATGGCAAAAGATTGTTGCATTTCAGGCTCTAATGTCATTTTTTTCTGGGGGAAATAGGGTCCATATTCCTTTAAGAAGTGTGAAGGTGCCCCATTTTTACCTGCTACTGCTGGGAAAGAGAAAGAGGGAATGAAAAAGTCTGTTGGGAAAATTACCTTTTCCTTTCTGCTTTATGCACCCCACAGCTCCCCAATTCTCCTTATTTTAAGTTTAATCTGAAACCACAAATAAATGCCACTGTGCTTTGGAACTCCACTGGGTTTCAGTGTTATTTCACTGGAGTGAAAAAAACAAACTAAAGTGGCCGGGTAAGCATTCCCCTTACTAATCACAAATCTGACGTCTCTTGCCCCGCCCACACAAAATAGCATCAGAGGAATTTAGAAAGTGAAATCTAGCCGAGCATAACCAACAGCTATCAAGCTAGAACACCTGCCTGTAGCTGCCTGTCGCCCATTCACTCTGGTATCTATACAACATTGTTAATTTACCCACTTCTTCATTTATACATCATCTTCTCTGTCTGTCTGTCTGTCCATTCATATGTCTGCACATCTTTTTGTCTGTTTCATTCATGCTTGGCTTTGTTCATCGGTCCGTCCGTCTGCATGTCTGTACGTCCGTTCCTGCACACAATGCTTCATCCCTCCAGCTTTGTTGGATGTTTTATGTAACATTCAAGTTTAACAGCACACAAACATTTTCAATATTTTACTCTGTTCCCTAGGACTTTAATGTTTTTTCATTTTTCAGCTTTCAAAAGCGGATAGAGCTGCTAAAAGTACACCAAAACCCAGAGAATAGGTCAGAATCAATAGCTAGCATTATCATAGCAGATACAATTAAGCCTACTCAAACAGTTATGTTTTATTATTAAACACTGCTGTGAAAATGAATAGCTGGTGCATGCTAACGATTAAACACCACCAACATCAAAACAGCTTTAGTGGCACACCAATCTGGCAATAACAACATCAACATCAGGAGCACGCAGTTTGCCAGTATTTTATTAATATGTAGACATACACACTAACACAAATTTTTATCACAAGATTACTGATAATGTTTAGTAATGCTACTAGTGTTATCCACCCTGAAGTACCTTCTTTATAGTTGTTGCGATGAAACACTGATTTGTTCTATAACAAACCAAGGATTTTGCTTTCACAGATTCTAATAAGTAAACTAGGAATGTGCTAATACGATGGGTGTATGTGCAAATATATGGGTGTATCAATCAGACTTTGTTTTGCACTGTAAGACAGAGCATTAGGAGAATTTACATTATCACAGTATGCAAACTGCTAATAAATTACTTATTTCAATTAATCAGTTTATCATGTTTATTTGAGCAATCATGACAGACCTAGTGTTATTCTCTATTATATGTACTGTGTATGCTGGCACATATATTTTTTCGAGGGCAGTAATAGTTTGTTGAGATTTTGTAGGTCAATATTTGTGCTGTATGGCCAAACCATGCTGCGATGCTCCGGACATTTGAGAGTCCAGACTCATTCTGTCTGGCACAAACACAGAGGTGAAACCTCAAAGGCGAGAAGTATACACAGACTCACGTAAGCGTATGTGTACACACTTTCCCTCTTTCTCTCTCTCTCAGACACACACATACGCATCCATAAATAAACACAAATGCCAAATTCTGGGAAAAAACAACCCTAACAACCAGCCTTCTTTCTTTCTTTCTATGTTTCTTTCTTATTTTCTCAATACTTTTCCTCCCCCTCCAGCTGTCCACCTGTTTTCACCTGCAGGCGTTGCAGTGTGTGAATGTGCTGTTGTGGCGATTAGAATGTGATTCAAAGTGGCATTTCACACATGCATCCCTGCAGGCCAGTGCTATAGCCGCAGGAGTGGCCTTCACCCATGTGTGTCATGCTTCTGTCCAGATTACCAGCACTCACATCAGCTTCGCTACACACAAACACACACACACCCTTCCGATAAACCTGATACCACACACAACTTAAAACTTCAACAAATGCAATTCACAACGGTGTAACCTCCAGTAAGCAGTGCGTGTGCATACCAACATCTGCCCATGCCTCAGTGGGTAAACAATGACTTTCTACATGACATTTTATCACAATCAATGATGTATATCACATCCAGTGGTGTAGCGCAAAATTTTAAGAGGCACTCACAATAACATACCCAGGTTCCCTCCTTGCAAAAAAAGGAGCTCTCACTCTCTCATCTTCTAGCCTGCTTAATCCTGCTGGGCACAACACACCGTGGACTGACCATGGGTCCATCATTAAGCATTTCCAATTCACCTGACTGCATGTTTTTGGACTGCGGAAGGAAACCAGAGCACCCGGAGGAAACCCACACAGATACCAGGAGAACATGCAAACTCAACAAAGAAAAGTTCCCAGATGCCCCACCCGGGAATCAAACCCAGGCCCTTCTTGCTGTGAGACAACAGTATTACCCACTGCGCCACCATGATGCCCCCAAGAAAACAAACGAAAGAAAAAAATCATGCAGTTCTTATGCTGCATATATTCAAGCAGTTGTTTGTTGTAAGGGTTAAACCACCGGCAATCAACGTGGTTAGTGTACTATTAAATTAGCTGTAGCTGAGTAAGAATTAGACTTAAAAACTTTAAGTTTCTGTTTAAAACCAGCAATACAATTACAGGGAAATTCACAAAAAAATATATTTAAATATATTTATTATCATTTTCAATGAAACTGCTCAACAAATGAACTTCGCTGGGTTATGATCACAGAAACACGGCTTGGTTTGTAACACTGCTGCACTGGTTTAAACTCCTGTTCTTCCTCATCAGAAATGAGTATGCAGGTCAGAATTGGGGAACAGACACTAACTGCTACCTTCAGAAGTCAGATGACAGACATGGTAGATGTGTGTGTTTAGTAAGGCCAGGGGAAAACAACAGGTAGAACTTGAAGAGTGATCGTGGATAATGACAGGCTCATATTATTTATCTGTATAATAACATAGTATCAAAAGTACTAAATCAATTTATATTTTTTCCACAGCTTTTGCAGGGCGCTCCATTCAGGGAGAGCTCTGGTTAGTCAGGTCTACCATTACCTGTGGCGACATCCACTGACCACTTCATCAGGAACACACAGCATATAGGTGCACTTTGTATGCTTTCATTTGCTGGCTGTAGGCCAATTGTTCACTGCACAATTTACTGGCCTCTTATATCCCCATCCATCAATAGAAAGGGACGACAATAGGATCTCCACTGACCACATGTTATTGGGACGGTGGACCATTCTCGGTGCTGCAGTGACACAATACGATAGTGGAGTGGTAGTGTGTGCCACTGATATATCAGTAGCAGAGGTTTACTGGGGTTAAACAGCGAACAAATGCAGACGGATGGATGGACAGAGTAACAAACAAATGGATGGAAAGATGAAGCAACGCAAAAGGAATGAACAAACAAACATGCAGATACATGAACAAACAAACAGACAGATGATAGACATATGCATAATGTTGGTGTACGGATAAATGAATAAATGTGTGACAGGCAGCTACACACCAAGGTGATCAAAATTGCTAGTTTTTGGTTATGCTGAGTTATCTTGAGCTTGGTATTTTTCTCTGACTCTGAAACTGTTTTGCGTGAGCAGCGAAAGAGATCTTCTGGAAGCCCTAGATGCATCACCTGATGACGAATATGACCCTGATTAATCAATTAGGTGCAAAACCGTCTGCCTTCACACCAATATGAACTTGAGTGACATCCCATTCTTAATCCATAGGGTTTAATATGATGTCAGCCGACCCTTTGCAGCTATCTCAACTTCAACTTTTCTGGGAAGGCCTTCCACAAGATTCGGGAGTGTGTTTATGGGAATTTTTGTGTTTATGTTTGTGTTTATGGCCCATTTGTGAGGTCAGACACTGATGTTGGACGAGAAGTCCTGGCTCGCAGTCTCTGCTCTAATTCATCCCAAACGTGTTCTATCGGGTTGAGGTCAGGACTCTGTGCAGGCCAGTCCAGTTCTTCCACACCAAACTCACTCATCTATGTCTTTATGGACCTTGCTTTGTGTACCAGTTATGTTGGAACAGGAAGGGGCCATCCCCAAAGTGTCCCTACAAAGTTAGGAGCATGAAATTGTCCAAAATCTCTTGGTCTGTTGAAGCATTCCTTTCACTGGAACTAAGGGGTCGAGCCCAAAAAACATGGAAGTGACTGAACGCCTGAATCCAATGATTTGGATGGGTGAGTGAATGCTTTTGGCAATATAGTGTATGTGTATGTGAACTTAAGTTTAGCAGATCATTTGAAGGTGAAATTAGAGTCAGGTGTTTTCAATTATTAGGACAATCAGGTAAGAGTGGCTTCCCTGTTAGAAAGTCAGATCTTCATAACATGTGGTTTTGGAAGTGTATCATGGCCAAAGAAGATTTCTGAGGAGCTCTGAAAATGAGTTGTTCATGCTCATCACGCTAGAAAGGGTTACAAAGCTATTGCTCAAGAGCTTAAACACCACCAATCCAAACCATGTAATATTGGATTACAATTGAACAAATGACATAAGTATTATATTTTGTCTCAACAGTTTTAATTTCATTCTAAATGATTCAGCTTTAGAAGATCTCAAGATCTTTCAAGCACAAATGTATGTGTCTTTGTCTTTTACAAGCTTCATATCTGTTTAATGTTCATGTGAATGGCTGTTAGCTAAGGGTAAAATACTAGAATCCCATGGTGCAAGAAGAACTCAGCATTATCACTGAGTTTTATTTATTTATTTATTTATTTATGGTATGTGACAAGACTTTGACATTTATGACCCAAACAAAAGGTCCAGCTCTGATAGTCATGGTTCACTCTTGCTTACTGGCTATTTATTTCAGAAATGACTACCTTGTTAACATGGCTTAGCTGCTTGCAGCTGATGCATTCCCACAAATCAGTTCAATTCAGGATTCAATATTCTCACAAGATTTTGTACAAAATCTGCATGAAGCAAAAAAAAAAAAAAAAGTTTTTAGTTGACAGACTATTCTTAACCCTCTTCATCACACCTGACCATGGCACCACCATGTTGCTATCGCCACTATGGTGAGAACAGTCTGCTTAAATAATCAAGTCAGTGGTAAACCTGTAAACCTACAAACTGCACCTGCATGGTGTAACTTGCAATAAGGTAAATAAGTATAGGTACAAGGTCTGTACCTAAAAACTGGCAACTCAGTGTAGTGTCCAATATAGCAAAAAGCCAGGACATGCATTCCGTATTTGACACTATTTCTATAAAAAAAAAAACACCCGACACAATCTCATGATAAGAACCAGCACTCAAGCAGCTATTATCTGGCAAACCAAAACAGAACGCTATATGAGTGAGTGGAGTGGCTAGTAAATGGACAGCAAATAAAATGCACTCCCGCACCCCTATTACATGACAATATTGGTTGTTTTTGAGCACATTTTTCTGTCGGGAGAGAAAAGGGAGTACATCTAAACAAAATCTCTCCCCTGGAGCCATACTGATACAGCTAATAAATAGAGCTTTAGATGGCTGTGATTTGGGTTTAGCACATTTCATTAGTGTAGTGCTGCTCATCTGAGTTTGTAACTGCATGAGTCCTGTGGTTAAAAACAAAGGCTGTTACCGATGTGGCTGTGGCGTTGTTTGATGTTGACAGTTTTACGCCGTTTCAGAAAACTGTTTGGCTTTTTTAGGGGTTTGTGTTTAGAGGTTTGCAAAGTGCATGGTGTGTGTTCATTTATAATGTAGGCTTTTGATTATGTGCAAATGTTTGTTTTTGTTCTCTACACTCGTTATAGAGAGAGCTCTTGCTATTCTTAAAGGGAGAGTCTAAAATATCTGTGTTTCAGCTGGTTCCTTACATATGCTAAAATTGATCAAAGCGCTTCAGTAAAATGCCACAAGGGTGGTCAATGCCGCAGAACAAGTGACAAAATCAATTCCCGTCCCTTTCCCCAAAATGTAGAAGCCCGCTTTCACCAAATCCCTGAGGAAGATGCTATATCCTTCAGTTGCTCATTGGATTTAACACAGAGCTCAGTCAATGCAGCTTCCTGCTCATGTGGATCTGATCGACTTTGCTTAACACGAGCACATTTTCAAGGGTGAATCATTCTCCTTCAGTCTGTAAAGAAACGAAAGGAAACTTACAATGAGCTCGCCGTTGTGTAGCCTGGAAGACTCTGACACAAGCTTTGCAAGTTATGTAACGTTTCACATTTTTATGGCGGGGAGGATTTGCAATTCTGCATCCTGTACCAGAAGAGCTTTTTTGTTTCTTTTTTCTGTATTCAAATGATAATGAATTCATTACCATTCCCTAAGTGCCCAGAAACAAATTCAATGCAAGAAGGAAAAGCTAAAGTATCATTTAATAGAGTTACATGTAGGTGGAATTAGATTTCCCTTCCTTAATTTAAAGTTAATTTAACCATGGAACCACTGGAAGAGCACCAAGTGTTTTGCAGAAAACTCTACATAAAACTACATTCTACTCTACAACTTCATTTCAAGATTTGACCAGGAAAGCCAGACTGAACAAAGCAGGGCAACATACTACTTTGAGGGTCAATACCACTGGCATCTCTAGCACACGGCAGAGCAACAGTTATCAATAAATCACACCTGAACCACAACTTGAAGCACAGATAATGCACACACAAATGTGATTTATTAGAATGAACCTCAAGGTCTTACCAACCATTTATTTCTACTTCCAGTCAAAATGTCTGTTAAGTATAAATTATTATTTTGCTGCATCAGTAAGAAATTAGAAAAAATATATTTAACAGAAAACTACACAAGAACCTCAACGCCTAAATAAAACAATGTATTTTAATATTCAGGGTGTCCATGCTTTGCTTTTTTTTTTTTTTTTTTAGATCTAAAGCAAGAATAAAGCTTGATATTCCCCTGTCACTTAAAGAAGAAAGCTGTAAGTGCTGTTTATCTGATGGGAACAGTTGCACAGTTGTGTGAGTATTATTACTACACGTATATGTTAAGTATAAGCAGCCCAAATTACATGTTGTGTTAATTTTCTAAGTCAGAATAAGTTAACTCATCCTCGACAGAGAATGCACTACTGCACATCTTAATACACAGTTACTGCTTATTTGTTGAATTTAGCACACTGGGAAAAAATAAAACAAAGTTTTTTTGATAAACTTGCGACAATAATAGAAGTTGTGCGCTTCTTTTTAATTAAAAAGACATATTTAAGTTTGTTCCCTGTAGAAGTTTTTTTTTCTTCACTACAAATCTTTATTTGTCCAGGGGCGTTCAAACGTTCACCGACAATCATACGTCTGTTAATACACTTTTGAACTTCTACTAGGAAAGTCTACCAGGTCTTGCAGGGTCGTTAGGAGTCTCTAAATAATAAGTTTGTTAACTTATTTTACTTTGACTTAACACCTCCTTATGTAAGCACATTACGGTCTCTCATATCTCTTCTGAAATATTTCCTGAAATGCATTGTAACATTTATATAAAGAAACCACGTGGTCATGTTTGGAATTTGTAAGTATATAAATTGACTCATGTGTGATATCAAAACTCCTGATTTTGGGCAAAACACAGTGAATAGCAACAGTGAATAGAAAAGACTTGTCAAGCTGAGGAAAAAGACCATGATTAATTCATGACAGTGTAGAGAGTTTACACGTTGACATGCAGGCAGTGTCTGAGTACCACATCACATTCAGCAAAAGAAGAGAATCCAGAAATTTTCACTGGGTAACTCCATTTCTCAACAAAAAACAGCCTGATCCTACAATTTACACACACACGCATCCAAACACACACATGCGTACGCATGCTGTGGCTGACTAATTCAAAAGCTTGTCACAGCTTTGAAAATGAAACCTCAGCAATGATTGATACTCCTCCACTAACAGTAAATCACAGTGACATCTACTTCTGCTCCTAAATGTGTAGTTTGCTGAGCAGCTATTTGCTTCCACAATTACACGCAACACATAGTTTGGCAGTGGGAATATCAGAGGCACGCCCAGCCCATAACCCTGCACACTGCTGCTGATAACGGATCGTTTAGAGATCAACTGAACAACAGACATGCTGTGTACTTCTGTTCAGAGTGATCTTCGCTTTTTTTCCCTTTTTGCATTTCATTAAATTCGTTCATTTTTTCACTCTGTGATTTTCATTTTTGCACTACTCATTTATCTTACATTACATATTGCTCAGTACGCTTTTCTCATTTCATATTCCCCCTTAAAGGCGCCATAGAATGCATTTATTCAGAATTGTAAATTTTGTTCTCTGGTGTCTACCTAGAAGGTAAGCGACTCTGTTCAGGGTGAAAATGCCCATATACGGCCCTACATGGCCACTTACAACCCTATGATTTGCCCCTAGAATGAAACAAGCTGGTTCCCTTTTTTGGTGAGCTCATGAATAATTTGATAAGCTCTGTGGTGATTCAGTGGATTACAACAAGGCACCATGACGGCTGACGCAGAAGTTACAAGCCCAAACAGAAACAGGCAGGAAAATAAAATAGTCTCCCATGTAAATACAGTTTGAGGACTGCGAGCAGCTAACATTACCCCTACTGGCTACATACTTTAAATCTTGACATCAACACAAAGTAAATTAAAGCTGTTACTCACTATAAAATAGTTTTATAGTTAAAAACGGGCAGCGGATACACTCCTATGAATCAGTTCAATTCACAATACTGAGTTCAGCATTCAATACACTCACAAGATTTTGTATAAAATCTGCATGATGAAAAATGATGACTGTATCCATGTTTTTGCATAACATGCCAATGAACAAATGTAGGTTGTTTATTGGGTGCTGGTTGTTTGCTATCTCTGGCACTGTATTGTCACATCTCTACATGCACATTGTTGCATTTTTGTACTGAAATGTCACAATGCATTGTTGCACACCAGCTACACTACAGCTCATCTTTGTTCATGCATAATTTGGAATAGTCATCAACCAGCTCTTCATAAGTGGTCACATAGGGTACGACCCTTTTCTTCACACCTGACCATGGCACCACCATAGTGAGAATGGCCTGCTTAAATAATCAAGTCTGTGGTAGTCCTACAGCTTTGCAGAGATGGATAGGGAAGAGGGGGTCAGACAAATTACATACCATAAGCTAAGGTCAGTAACTGTAAACCTACAAACTGCACCTACATGGTGTGCCTTGCAATAAAGCAAGTAAGTGTAGCTATGAGGTTTGTACCTAAATACTAGCAACTCAGTGTATTGTCCAATGTAGAAATATTAAAATCCTAACATCAACACAAAGTATATTCAAGTTGTTACTTGCTATGAGACTTTTAATTTATGATCAGCAGCAACAGTGATGCTACATATAGGCTGTCGCTAAGGTTGTGATGTTAATAAAGGTGAAACCACTCCTCTCTTCATTCTCTTGAGTGTCAAACGCTGTGTGAGGCCTGCTTGATGAAGTCCAAGGTTTGAGAAACTGTCTGGAGTGAAATGTGTTGGACAAATATAACAAGTTGTCCACGATCATGTTAAATATGTGGGAGTTAAAATTGGCTTCCCATTCATCAGCTCGTTTTGCAAATTTTCCGTTCCATCTGAAATGGTACCGGAGTTACATTCTGCCACCTGTATAAGCTGTAACATTTGAGGTGGAATGTGACTTTTAATTAAGAAGCTGGTGAATAGGAAGCCAACTTCAGTCTCGTTTAAAGATGAATTTAAACTATGCCCGATGACAGTTCAGTTACTCGGGAAGGGTTTGAAAAGTGCAGACATCTGGTTCACCACCGGGAACAATAGATTTCTCCACTTAGTCTGCTAATTTTTGTTCCTTTGTCATTGTTTTGCTTGGCTAGGAATATTGAGTTGGTATACATAAATATTAATGAATCAAGACTGTTACATAACAGTCTTGGATTCTGGAATCGACTTGTTTTATTGCCCTCTTATTGCAAATGCAGTATTTGTATACTAATAATTATATGAATAATTTTAAATGAGTAATCTGTATAATGACACAACCTGACAAATTCATACACCAAACAAATGGGGTTACATATCACCAGAAACAAAAAAATATGCACAGTTCACTCCTTAACAGTATAGAAGAAACGTTTCGAGTTCAGCATCAATGTTAACTTCTGCTTTGCTTCTATTTATATCATTTCTTTTGTTTGCTGTCAAAAGTGGCTTCTTGCCAACAGTGTGCGGCAAGAGCTTTTGCTAGTGTCGTATTTAATATGCCCACTGTCATTAAACGATCTAACTTGGAGCAGAAACTTCAACATCATTGACAAGAGGTTGGAATAAGCCATCAGACTCAAAACCACAGTTACTCACTACCACCTCTTGAGGTACAAAGCGATATTATGAGACAGGAAAGGCTGGGTGTAGCTGGTTAGGACCCTAACCTCCGTAGATATCTCCGCAACATGATACCTAGATGCTTTTAACATCTAATCTTAGAATGTTTTAAATAAGAAAGTCTTACAAATTGCACCTTTAAAAGTATTCTGAGCAAAATTAATCATTATTTTAAGCGCTTTACATATTTCTGATACAAATCAAAAGAACGCACAAATGAAAACAGTGGACTGTGAACAATTCAGTCAGAAGCTGACTGAGAGCAAATGCTACAGCTTACCTCATAGGCTGGATTCACTGTTAGAAACTGCCAGGGGCATGACTGGACCACCATCAGAAGCCGAGCCACTGTCCATTTTACATGGTCACATGTTTACCTCCAATATAGACTGTAAAAAATTATTATTGATATTGATTCCAAAAACAAACAATATCAGTATGCTTCTCAACAAATAATTAATATATAACAATATTATAAAGTATCTGAATATTAATTAAACCAAACATCGATATAACTAAAAAAGTAATATACATACATATTACTTTATTTTCTCTCCCTCTGTTAGCTCTTACCTCTTCTGCTGTTTCTGCTGATCGCGTGGTCAGTTTCTGTCCTCTCAGCTGGGTTCGTCTTAAGCCCGTATCCAACATCTCTCAGTAACCTGAGCTGCTTCAACATTTAGTTATCTACTTTAAAATGGAAATATCATTAGATGACCATATGTTGTTCAGTCCTATTTCTCAAGTTCTCAAAATAAACAATATAATGAAAATAACAAATGACATGAAGTTCTTTCCTATATTCACCTCAGAGTTCCTCTATGTTCCTATATGTTCTCTTTCTTAGACAGCCTGGCATATTAATGCCAAAATAAGACAAAACCCGAAAAGCTTCTCAACTCGAATTGTCTGGTCCACCTTAAATAGCTGAAGTCAGGCACCTGCATTCTGTTGCCCCATTTAAGGTGGAACGGAATATTCAAATAAGAAGTCAATTCAGCCTTAACAAAATAAGTTAGCTAACATACAGTTAGTTCGCTAACTAGAAGCTAATATAATAATAATTACTCATCATTAATAATTAATCTTAATGTGGCCTTTTAGCATAAACAAACGCTAACATTAGCTCCCCTGACATTACACCCCACCAGGTGAACAAATTAGCCTGCCTACCGTTATTGCAACTACTTATATAGATAGTGTTAACAAGCTAACGCTCTAATTTCATTTAGCTATGTTAGTCTATACCACCAACTTACCTAAAATGTCGCTGAACAGTAAAACACCACGTATGTTAAACGCCCAAGGAGAACTTTGTCTTAATTTTCGGCTTTCTTTTTAACTGTAATTGCAGCAGCTCACTACTGTTTACGCTGTCGTCTCCTCCATAGCCACAACTAAGCCTCCCAGCTACTGGTTGAGAGTTGATTCCAAACGAGTCGACTCTTCCACCCTAACACGTCTGTGAGTCGGAGTCGACTCCTAGTCAATGATTTAAAGATTCTTTTTTGATGATTCAGTCGACTCTTTTACATTGTATGGGATTCTTATTGTTGTAGTAGAAACTCAAATAATTTAACAAAGTTCCATGTTTTATTAAAGACTGTTAAAAAATGTCTAATAAACATGATTTATTTAGCAGTGCATAATTTACATACAAAAGGGTAGGCAAAACTGAGGGCAAAGGAGTTAATATATATACATAAATATTATATCAATTCAGAAGTGGTATAGTATACAAGAGTATCAGTGGCTGAAGGGTTTACAAAGGATTTAGGAAGTGAATATACATTTCAAGCTGCTTTGGAAGTCTCGCTCACAGGCTACAATTACGTTCATTGTCCTCGATTGAACAGCCAAGGTGGAGGTATAGCAACCATTTATACACATGCTTAAGGCATTAATTTATTTTCACTAAATATACTCAACAGGGCACCTGTTTTTAATGTGCACATTGACAAAGCACAGTATCTGCTAAGAAAGGCATTTGTATCTACTCTGTTATTTTGACCCAAAAATACTATTTAATGGAGCCCATTCATATTGCAACAAAATTTGTGACTTAATTCTGACCTTTGATGTAAACATAGATCATTTAGCCAATCTTTCCTTAGAGCTTAGCAGTCTCAGATCATTACCTAATCTCATATGAAATTTGCTGTAGTCGTAATATATGTTCATCCCCATGCTGTCGTCCAGTGTACTATCACCTCCACAGCTAGTAGCTTTATCAAAAACCTCTTAGATGTATCCCTAGATGGTGTTCCACAGGGCTCTGTTTTAGGACCTCAATTAATTACATTATACATGGTCATAACAGAATAATATGAACACCTCCTTCTACCTACACTCATTTTCCATTTTATCAGCTCTACTTAGAATATAGGTATACATTGTACTTCTGCATTTATGGGCTGTAGTCCATCTGTTTCTCTGCATACTTTATTAATCTCCTTTCACCCTGTTCTTCAAAGGTCAGCTACCACTGGGTCCCATTGTCAGTAAACACAGCATACATTTCCACTGCTATGCTGATGAAATGCAATGGTATATATCACCCAAACCAGATGCTACATTTCAGCTTGATAGCATTGAGGACTGTGTAAAAGATACATGGTTAACATATGTGTGAAATGTTTAGTAACTTCCTCCTACTCAATTGAAAAAACTGAGGTTCTTCTTCTTAGTCAAAAAAACTGCTAGAAACAAACTATCTAAATTAAGGCTACATCTTAATAGCTTCTCAGCTGCATCAGGTACATCTGCAAAATTATTACAATAGCTTTCCTTGACCTTCACAATATTGCCAAATTAAGAAGTGAACTCTCTCTACCAGATGCAAAAGCTAGTTCACACCTTTATTACCTTCAGGTTGGATTACTGTAATGCCCGACTGATGGAACATCCAGACAGTCTGGCATTACAGTAATCCAACCTGAAGGTAATAAAGGTGTGAACTAGCTTTTGCATCTGATAGACACAGTTCACTTCTTAACAAGCTTTAGTTAGTCCAGAACGCTGCAGTCAGACATGTTTACAAGAGCTAGACAGTTTGACTGTACCAGCCCAGTTTAACAAGCCTACTCCCAAATTCTTCTGCTTCTACCAACTGCCTAAACCACCTCACTCCTCAGTACCTGAGTAAACTGATCTCTTATTATAAAGTTTGCTTCCTGCTTAAATCATACGGTATTGGCTCACTATTAGTACCTTATATTAATAAAGTTACATCAGGGGGTAGAGCCTTTTTCATACAAGGCCTCCCCAGCTTTGGAATAACCATCCAGTCAGTGTTTAGGACTCAACTAACATGGAGCAGTGTTTTTCAGCTCTGGTCCTGGAGGCACCGACACGCACCTGCACATTTTAGTGGACTCCCTGCTTTAACACACCCCCTGCAACTCTGAAACAGCATTTTAATGAGCTGATGAGATAAATCAGGTGTGCTGGGAGCAGGGAAAACACTAAAAGGGCAGGGTGCATCCAGGACCAGGGGTAAGCAACGCTAACATAGAGTATTATGGTACATGGAGAATGTCTTTACTATCATTCCATTGCGCACACACTTTGACTCAAGTTTGTTGACAGTGGAGTGGCTGACACCTCAGTGAGCCTTCATGTCTTTGCTGACTTCTGGCTCTCCCTTTTAGTTATGCAGTAATATCCAGTCACTGCTGCACTCTATAACACTATAGTCTGTTCTCAGTCACTGCAAACAGAACTGTCTGTGTGTTTCTTTACCGAACTGAACAACTGCCCCTCCTGCGTGGCCTATTGCTGTTGCTTCATGTCCCTTTTTTTGGGTGTGCCTGCCTCCTAGGGTTACCATGGAGCTTTCTGGTCCCCAGCGCAGAAAGCCTTATCTGCATGTCACTAACCTTTGTAATGACACTGCTGCCTGCACAGACTCAAACTTCAACCACAGGCATTGCTTCACCTGCCTCACAATACGCTGAGCTCTTCTCACATCTCTACTGACAGAGCATTGTTGTATGCTTCTAGCAATAGTCATTGACGTTCATTGTTTTTCACTGTGATGCACTAACAATAGTCACTGGTTTTCAGTGCTAACAGTGACTGATTTCCATACATACATCATTGTTACTCTGATAGGCCTCTAATGGCTATCATTGGTTAATGTCAAATGCTTCTGTCCAGTGACAGGCTGGTTTATTTTCCCTTTCCCTCTGTATTCAGCATTGTTTATTAATTGTAATTGCTCTTTGTTGTTGCCTTGTTTTGTTATCCAGTGCCAACCAGACGAGGATGGGTTCCCTTTATGAGTCTTGGATCCTCTCATGGTTTTCTGTTTACTTTGACTTCTTTTTGAAAACAAAATATGTATACTCATCATTAAAAGAATAGCTGCACCCAGAAGGAAGGGAGTGCAATGCTATTTGGAAAGAAGATAAAGGTTACCAGGAGCAATAAATAATGATAATTTTAGACTGATATGGGCAATATTTACACATACAGAAGTAGTGTCTCTCAGTATGGTGTTGAGCTACCATGATTACTAATGCAACATGCAGACATCTCAGTATTGAGTTTTAGAGGTTCCTAATGGTGTCCTGCAATAATCCATCCCATGCAGCTTGAATATTGCAGAGAACATTCTCACTATTTATACACACACACACACACACACACACACACACACACACACACACACACACACATACACACACACACATATATATATATATAACCCCGCTGTGTGACGGCTGTATTTTACTCTGGCTAGATCTCATTGTGAGTAGGTGAGAAGTCTGTGAAAAACACATGTTAGAGCTACAGTTAGCAATTTATCTTTGTGGTCATAAACCCTTCAATCATTGTACGGATGACATAACGTTACAGTGAACAAAGACAAAGGAAGTATGTGACTAATGTTAGCTAGATTGTGGGTTATCAAAGTGTCATTACAGTTGCACCTGTGAGGCTTAACAGTTGGTATCATAAACATTATAACACAGTATAAAACCATACTGACCCATTAATTCTGTGAAACAGCAAAATAAGGTTAATGTGATCCACCTGTTCAGCAGAAACACATCAACCTCCTTATCCTTTTCCATGCCTTTTAACTCTCCATGAAGCTGGCTTCTTGTTTGTTTCCCATTCCACCTAAAACGGTGCAGCAGTTACATTCTTATGCCTTAGCTTCTTGTTCAAACTTTTCCCCTTTATCCTAAATGGTTCAGTTACATTCAGACCCTCCTGTCACCAGAATGTAACTGCAACATTATTTAAGGTGCAAGCCAGAAAATATGAAGCCAACTTCTGGCTCATCAACTCTAGGTCTCTCCACCATTGAATACATCACTGATGTTAACAGGACTCTTTGCCCTTGCCTGATCTAAGAACTTCTCAGTCTTTGTTCTTTTAGACCTCTTTGACTGTGTCCTGGCTATCTCTCCATTTTGACAATGCATAGAGTTGAACACGTAGTTCCCCCTTCCCCTTGTCTTGTGCACAAGCATAAACGCCCCCTGTTTCTGATTGGCTGGAACAGTGTAGCGTTGCTCTACTTGAGCCACTTCATTTATTTCCCATTTACTGAGCCAGGGCTGTTTATGAATACTAGATTGTTTTCCAGCATGCACACAGAACAGACAGCTAGCACCCTTGAATTTGACACAAAGTGTATTGGATTAACATTGCTTACTGAAAATGTGCAGATCTTTTATGGTATAAAGCCAGCCTTCAGAATGAATCAACTGTCAAAACTTGCAGATGATTTTACAGGAATATGAGAAGTACATTCTGCTTGAACCAGTAACAACAATACATAAAATACCCCTGTTATACTTTATTATGTTACATGTAAGGTTGGGCCCCACTCTTTTCTACATGAAGGTGCCAAAAGGGTTCTTCGGAGAGATGCCACAGAAGAGCTATTTTATTGCCCTAAATACATTTTCAATGGAAGGTTCTTTAAATAACTTGTTTTATAAATAAGCTGTGTGTTTTTAAAAAAATGTTTTGCATCCACATAATATAAGCCAATAAAACCTTTTTTTTAGAACTGCTGAGAATCAGAACTCCAAGCCAGAAACCATTTCTATTTAAGAACATTATATAGTATATTACATAGTAAAGGTAGTAAGATAATGCAAAGGAAAGATCAGTAAAATAAGCCAGCGATAACATCTGTCAGAAAACTGTTAAAAAGATGTGGAGGACCACTTACTGTGTCAGAAATAACATAAATATGTTGGGTAAGAGCTAACAGAACTAATTGTCTGTGTGTTTCTTTACAGAGCTAAACAACTGCCCATCCTGTGCGGTCTGTGTATTTATGTTCCTTGTTCAGGTGCATCTGCTCACCTGCTTTCTGGACCAGACTGGCCACTATGGAGCTCTCTGGTGCCCAGTCCTGTGCAGAAAGCCTGACCTACATCCCCCTGATCTTGCTAATGATATTGCTGACTTAATAGTTTAATAGTTTCTTAATAGTTTCACATGATTATATACAAAAACATAGTTAAGGAGTTCATTATAAATGCAAAGCAGAAAAATAACTTTCAGAAACATGTTACTGGCTCATCTGGTCAGTGAATGACTGTTTTAAACAATGAACAATACATTGAAGTCAACAGACAGTTAATCATTTGACAATTCAATCCTATAATAATAACAAACATTTGTTGTAATGACAGCACATGAGATACCAGGCAGCAATGATGCTTTGTGGCACAGTAAGCTTTTGGTAACCTAGAAGCAAGTACCCTCTTATTATCTCTCATATCATTTAATATTTTACAGAGAACACAGCATTGCTTTTAAGGGTCAGCTGATCTACTTTTTGCCACTGAAAATGATCTATGCATTTATACACAAGGAAGGTTGTTAAAAGGTGTGATTACAGGGATTCTGAAGAGAGCAGTACAGGTTCTGCTTAGGTTATGAGAGAAATAAATGACTACAAAAAAGAGTAAAGTTAAATTTCTGGGGTAAAATGTCATCTCAGACATGGGGCAAAAGGCATATTAGGCAAATTGAGCACATTGCCACATTATTTGGCTTGATTTCCATCATAAAGGGCCTTTGAAATGTAATGATTTTCTTGGTCCCCACAAGGACGAAAGGTCCTCACAACATGGGCACATGAACAGGTTTTGGTCCCCACATTATGGCAAAAACCCGAACCCTCCCGCGTGTGTGGGCACACACACACAGAGTAATAAGGACAAAAGGACACGTCCTTGGATAAATAAGAGTTCTGCACTGGTTCACCCCATTCAGTTTGATAAGTTTAGCGGGAGAATGAAAAAGTAATTGATTTTCCCTCTGATCAGACAAGCGCATTGCCCCGACCTCCACTTACACTTTCAGAGGCATTATGAAATCATTACTTTAGACAAATTGTTTGAAAATAAGCCAAGCAATTAGGCCTAATTCTATTTGACTTGAGCATTAATTTAATTTTCAACTTTTTTTTTTTTTTCAAAAAAAAAGCTTTGTCTTACATAGTCTCTTTTTTTGCCCCTCTGTGCAATCTAATCCCAAATTCAGAGTCATTTTCTCCGGGAAGAGGTGAAAAAAATAAAAGAGCAGACTGGCACTAAATGACTCACATTAGTGGCCTTGCCAGCAGACGATTTCTTTCTCAGCCTCTTCATCTGAGCCTCCCACTGCCGCACTTAGCCGCTTAACCAGCCGCCTCAGTCCAGCTGCCCTCAGCTCAGCGGCAGCCTTCACCTGAGCTGCGGCTCCATTCAGCTTTCACTCCGGTAGAGTCTTGTATGCTGAACAATTCAGTCTGGCAATTATAAAACGAAGGGGAAAAAAACCCATAAAGCCTTAAAATTCTTTCCTAACTGCCGGAGCTTCCAACCAATGGTTATGACAAATGAATCACTCTTAGAAGAGCAGATTGTAGCTCCTCTCTTTGGAGTTTGTACGACCACTCCGTGGCCTATAGGTCACTAGTTTTAAGCCCACATAGTGTGTATAAGTACTCCCATTAGATACAACAGTGGTCATGGGGTTAACCTGACACAAAAGAGGGCTGTTGCAAATGGAAAGAAGACTGAAGTATCAGAAGTACGTAAGAAGAGGAAGAAGATAAGTGGAGTGAGCAGTAAGAGAGGGGAAGACAAGTGAAGGAGAGAAGATGGTAGAGGACACTTTGCGCGTGAAGTCTTGTCTATCGCTGGATGTCACCATCAGAATGCTAAAAGAGAAGTGATACATGGAAGGCAACTTGCGCTAGTGTCTTGTCCTGTGTACAACGTTATAGTGATAGAACAATCTGATTAACACACATCCCATTATCCCAAATACTGGTGATCAGCCAACATGTGCTTAGCTTCTTTAGTTTTGCATGGCAGGCTAACGTAACTAGCACATAATAGAGATTTATATGACTGTAGCAAAGAACAATTGCATCAGTAG
Source organism: Semaprochilodus insignis (assembly GCA_034552555.1). Taxonomy (NCBI): domain Eukaryota; kingdom Metazoa; phylum Chordata; class Actinopteri; order Characiformes; family Prochilodontidae; genus Semaprochilodus; species Semaprochilodus insignis. The sequence goes on from CM067491.1 coordinate 9,815,417, forward strand.
TTCTGAGCATTTTTGAGCCACAACCCTACAAGCATCCTTCTCGTCTCAATCTGAAACAGTATGGTGACCTTAATCACAATTCCCCGCACAGGGGATGTAGGAAGATTGGCTCTGCAGTAGAGTCATGCATAGGTCTGAGGTGCCAGTATTCAATACAGAAATCACTGTTCAAGTATTTGTTATGCTTCATCACTTGTAAGATGAAGAAAATATATGCTACCAATTCAAGAAAGGTTGATTTTATGTTTTAACAGGACTGTGGAATGTGACAGTTTTGATATATTATACTCAGAATATTATATTTTTTGTTACTATGAAACACAAGTGCCTGAACATGAACATGTTGCCAGAGGCACGTTATTAAGGATGTGGCTGAGAATTGTTTTTCTCAGACAAATTAACATGTTCAGCTTCCAACGCTGTGCTGGTTAATGTTGCCTCATTAGCTCCTCTGAGGATGAAGCTTACCTTTAAACTACATATAAAATGTAATACAGAGTTAAAGAGTTATGTTACAGAGTAAACTAAACTTGTGTTTCAGCTTTTATTTTTTTTTAATGTGATTAGAGGAAAGCCTGGTTAAATATAACAGATTCAGTCCTGAAAGCCAATCAGAGAGGCTCCTGGCCTTGTGGAGTTCAGAGAGGTCAAGTTTTTACGTGGAGGACAGGACAAGGAGGCCGGATATAAACGCAAGGATTTAATGAATATTGAAAAAATAAAACAAAACCAAAGAAACTAAACAACTGAGAAACAACTGAACAGGACTACAAAAGTAACCGACAGGGAAACAAAACCAACAGACAAGGAAACAAAAGACCAGCAGGGGAACAAACGACCGACATGGAAACAAAACACCAAGCAAGAACACGGGGGACTACATGGGGTATAAGAGGACAAAGACTAACAAGGAACACCTGGGAAGGGGCGGAGCTACAAACTAAGGACAGGTGAGGGGACTGACAAGGGGCAGAGACAGGAGGAGCCAAAAACCAAAACAGAAGCACATGGAAAAAGACAACAAAAGGCACATGGAAGTGACAGGACAAACAGGAAGCCAGAGAAAACGGAAAAACAGGGGCTAGACTAGACAGGACAAGATGTGACGTGACAGAAAGAGAAGAAAGTGAGCAGCACACATCAATAACATCCTGGCATGTCATCTTCATTCACTTTGGAATGAGCTACAGTAAATGGCATTATTATCAGCTTTTTACAACTCACCCCCATCCCAAACGCCACCCCCACCCCCCGCACCCCACGAATTGTATTATTTTGTTATTTTCTTCTTATTATGTTGTAAAGGATTAACATGCGCTGTAGCTATTTATTCAACTAAAACTAAATAGATTTAAAATATTTATGTCAGTAAAAATAGATTATTAACTGAGTAATCTAACTCTTATTCTGAACCAAAAAACAATAACTAAATAGTAGAAAATAGTTGGTCAGGGATTCGGAACTACTCAGAAACAATATATACAAAATAACAATTAAAAATTAAATGCATGTTTTATTTTGTTTTTTTAAGACTTCTTAAAAATAACCTTTCTTAATTTCGTGTTATTTGTACAAATATCATAATAAATACAAGTGATATCACTGGTGTGGGAGATTTTATGGAAAAGCTTATTCTCAAAACTGTTATCAGTAATATACTGTAGTGTACCAGACACCTAAACCAGACGCCTCAATTCACATCAACTTATAAAGTAATCTAAAAACAGATATGTGTTTGCAGGAGCCCTGAGTAGGAATGGAATACATGTAATGGTGTTATGTAAGCAGGATACATAAAAAAAGTAACTGTATTCCTTTATAAAAATAGGGCGCCTTGCATACAGACACCATCTTTATGTAATATATTCATTTATTACTCCAGATTTCACCATTTCACTGAACGTGAGATCAATGTTTGTGTGAGACACAGTATCGGCTGCTTATACTCCTGGCTTTGTAATTCTCCATCACAGTCTCAGTAAAAAGATAATAAAATAAAAAATTGTTTTTGTTCTGAACTACATATGCCTTATTTAATTTACTCCATCAAAACAGTCAATGGCATATTCAACCTTCAAACACCAGAGGTGGGAGTAAGTTGCACACGTGCAAGTCACAAGTAAGTCTCAAGTCTTAACCTTTAAGTCTCAAGCAAGTCCCAAGCTAATGTGGAAATATTCAAGTCAAGTCCTGCTATATGTCAAGTCTCAAATCAAGTGATGCTCTAACTCTAGTTTCCACATTTAATCAGTTAAAAGAAAGCAGCCATAAAGAGCTGAACTTATATTCAACATTAACAAATACTGTCTCATTTCTTCTGGGCCTTTTAACTCATCTGTTGACGGTGTTTCTCATTTGACACTCCATTATTGTTTTCCTGTTACAGTGCACAAAAAGCCAGAGCCAAATAGTCATGTGAAAAAATTACATATACCAAATGAACACCTGTTTTTTAATGTTTTTTAATCATATGTAAACATCTGGACATCTGATCTTCACATGAACAATACTGAGAGACTGAGGCTATAAACACATAAAACTGCCTTTAAAAATAATTTGTAAAATGTATTTAACAGAAATGCAGATTTCTTGTGTGGAAAATATTAGGACATTCCCACATTAATTACTTATTGCTTAAAATACCTAAAATTAGAATCAGTTGCACCAAAATCAGTTGCTAATGACTGGAACATCGTTACAGAGGATTCTGGAGGAGCTGGTCTTATTTAAATTTCAGATATTTAGTTTGCTCCTGATTGTTGAAGTGAGTGGTAATTTAATACTTAATTTAAATTAAAATAATTACAATTCAACCCAAGCATATCTTACCAAACTAAAGGCTGTAGTATGTTTATAGGGTGTGTTTTAAAAAATTACAGGAGCTTTTATTCTGCAGTAGGTTTACGAGTCGTGGCTCAGTAAAATTATGGCAGGTTTTGGTTAAGTTTTACAGTGTATGTCTTTCACATTATCTGTGTATTTCAGTGCATTTCAAGTCTTTATAAATAACATCAACTGTACGTTTTAACAGAACCGGCACTTCAGAGACGGGCCCTTAATGTATTCCGTGCCTGTTGCAGTGATTCTATAGTAATAAAACATGCTGGGCAGAAGAAAAGTAACGACTGTAGTTTGTTACCTATGGAAGACTCAAAATATCATAAATAAATAAATATATAAATAATTGTATATACTGTATATACATAAAACACAAAATAACTGAAAACAAAACAAAACAAAACAAAACATTATATATATTATAGGTTGATGCATTTCCAAAGCATGTTTTTATTTTAAAACGACACTTGTCAGAACGAGGAGGCTTCGCCAGTAGTAGACTACGAAAATCGATGAGCCATTGCTTACATGGCTACGTACACTGACTCATGTTCAGTGTTAATGTGACTGACTGGCTATGGGTTCTATTTCGGATGTTTTCAAAAAAATGGCAAACAGAGTAGAAAGCATTCCCACAGGATCATTGTTGGCCTCAAACTGATGATGCTGTCTCATCGCCCATTCCGAAAACTCCCGTGGAAGGATGGTCACATATAACAAGCTGGTCTATAGCTAGCTTACTAGCCAGCTGATTAGCTAGCAACAGGGTCCATTTTGACTATTATTCAATCATAAATACAAAAGCTAGCCAGCTGTTGTTAATCATCTAACTAATCAGCTGACTAGTAAGCCAGCTAGCAACAGACCTGCTAGTTATACGTGAACCTACCCTCGCAGTCAACTACTTTTGACTTCTTTCTGTGAGCGGGAACTCTAAAGGCCCGCTCCGCTGACGAGGATTGACATGAAGCCTCCTCATTCTGAAGTGTCGTTATAAAATAAAAACATGGTTTGGAAAAATAAAACGAGGATTGATTGGTTGGTTGGTTGATTGATTGATTGATTGACTATTTATATATATATTATTTATGTGCTTTCGTCCTCCGTAGTTTATCACGACTTAGAAAATGCAATTTTAGGAATTGTAGGAGGTTATCATTATTATTAGCAGTAGGAGGTGTGAAACGTGAATATCCCCTCCATATCTGTGTTCTCTCTTTACTACTTTCAACCACAACATAATCCCCTAATCCAAACCTCACTATTTCTGGCATAGCCGCCTTCATCATGCAGGGTACTTCTTACGTTGATCTCTGCTGGTCTCCCACGCTCTGATAGGTGGCCAGGCTTGCACGCATTGCAACAGAAATCACCCAATCAAGTCAAGTCTCAAGTCATGAATAACAAGTCAAAGTCGAGTCTTTTATCAGTGTTAGTCAAGCAAGTCTCAAGTCCTAAAATTTGCGACTTGAGTCTGACTCGAGTCAAGTCATGTGACTCGAGTCCCCGAACTCTGTCAAACACATAGAACACATAAAGTGTAAACTATTAATGTTATTGTAATGTTTCACTTTGTTTCATTAAACAGTGCATTGTGTCTGTTCGCTCTCTGCTAAGTTACAACCCCATTCCTAACCTAGTTGGGATGTTGTGCAAAATGTAAATACAAAACTAAAGAAAGTTACATGTTTTCCATTCTTGCTTGATTTAGGATTTCAGCTGCTCAACAGTTCAGCATCATCTTTGGCATATTTCTCATTTCTTAACACACCAAATGTTTTCAAGGGGTGACAGTTCTGGACTGCAGGTAGGTCAGTTTGGTACCTGTAATACATGCAGAATGTGATTTGGCATTGTCTTACTGAAATAAGCAAGGCTTTCTCTGAAAAAGACGTCATCTGGATGGCACCAAATGTTGCTCCAAAACCTATACATTTTCTTAATGGTGTCTGGATGCACAAATCCACCCCTGTATCATCACAGGTGTTGCCTTTTGAACTGCGCACTAACAACAAACAGAAAGGTCTTTACGTTGGCTTTGTTATTTTACGTTGAAAGATGTTTTTCTTGAATTGTTGCACTATTTGCCTCTGCAGTCTATCACAGGGTGGTGAACCGCATCTTTAGTTCTGAAAGAGCCAGCCTCTCTGGGATTCCCTTTTATACCCAATTATATTACCGACCTGTTGCCAATTATTTTAAGTTGTCTCTTTTTAGGTCTTTTCATGATGTTAATGTGTAGAGGTTTTTTGAACTCTGAAGCAGTTTGGTTAGATACTGTGTGAGCCACTATCATCTGGGTATGGGTTCTGATTCATAATCCCTAACAGGATTCTGCAGCAGCCAAGGCTATGCTAGAGGTTTAAAGAGCATATTTCCCACTTGGAAATAAGAGTGATTTTTCTCTCTTGTATTCTGCCTGCCATGTCAGTTCTAAATAAAGCAATGTTATAGGCATGAAGTCTGAGTTGTCTAAGCTTCTTCTGTGCAGCCCCCATGCTACAGTGTAATATAAGAACACACTCAAGAGAAGACAGCCTAGAAGGAAGGACAACACAGGGATGGTAAATAAAAAACATTAAAGCCCTACAGAATATAAAAACAGATAGATAAAAAATCATAGAATATAAGAAATAATCAAATTAAGTTCCCCTAATTTAAAACAGTTGGGTAATATGGGATATACTCTATTTAATGTTAATAGATTAAATATATTTGGATATACAACTTATGATTCCAGGTGGAAATCCCATGAGACGTAAAAAACAATTCAGTCTCGACTGACTTTTTAAAATGGACTTTATGAAAAATATACCAAATAGTTGGTTGGGCACACTTAATGTTTTTCCTATCTCCCTTATGGGTTTGCTTTGACTTTTCAGCCTAATGAAAGCTTACTACACTGGCAGTAAAGCTATTTTGACTTTATATCGAGATTTAACAGATTCCAAAAGCAAATGCATACTGAAGTTGAAATTTAGCTTTAATTTGAGGGTATTTACATTTAAATAGAGTGAAGGGTGAATAATTGCTACCATTTTTAAACATCATTTAGGGGCTTAGAAGTAATTGGACAAACTAATAAGGTCATAAATTAAAATTAAATTAAAAGAAATTTTTAAATACTAGCTGTAAATCTTTTTGGATTGAGGTCAGGTGAATGACTTGGCCATTCAAGAACATTTCTCTTGTCTGCCTTACAAAAGTCATGGGTTTTTACAATATGCTTCAGGTTATTGTCCATTTGTCAGGAGTCATGTAATCAACAAATACAAGGTATCTGGCAGCAATAAATGCCCATGCCATAAGACTACCCTCCAGATGAGGTGGAATCATTAAAAGCCCCTTCCCCTCTCCAAATTCTCCTTCTCTCATCATTCTGGTAAAAGCTGATCATCTGTCTATAAGATGTTGTTCCACAACTGTTACAGAACTGTACTGGTTTTATTTGATGCTTTTTTGCTCTAATTCCGTAATTTTTGAGAATCTAAAATTTGGGCACTATGATTTTGGTTTAGTTCTTACCATGTATTTCATTTTTTACTCCTCTGGATTCTTGACTTTGATGCAGACAGGTCGATCCACTGGTAGGCGTTCTTGACTTGGCCAACTGCTTTAAAGGGTTTTTCTTCACCAGGGAAAGGATTCTTCTATCATTCATCACAGGTGTTTTCTAACACATTTTGGGCCTGTGTGTTTCTAAGCTGACCAGTGGATTCTTTCTTTTGAAGACTGCACCAAATAGTTGGTTGGGCACACTGAATGCGTTTGCTATCTATATAATGGGTTGGTTCTGGTTTTTCAGCCTAATGATACTCACTACACTGGCGGTGAAGGTCTTTGGACTTCATATTGAGATTTAACAGCAACAGATTTAATATGCAAATGCCACCTTTGAAATCTAGACCTTTTATCTGCTTACTAGTAATAGTAAATTGATGAAGGAATAACACACCCCTAGCCATGAAACAGAGCAACCAACTGTCCAACGATTTTTCAGCCCCTAAAAACAGGGGACTCTCTATGAAAAAGGTAGTCATTTCTAAACTGTTCACCCAATTTGGATGTAAACATCCTCAAATTAAAGCTGAAAGTCTGTCCTTTGAGCTCAAAAGTAGTTCATCCAATCATATATATATATATATATATATATATATTAATGACTTTATTGAAGATTATTAGGTTAGATTTCACCTTTACCTGTATTTGAAATTTCTGATTTGAGTAATGAAGTGACCACATGGCTTGTTAAAGCAAGTAAAGTTGACATGGACAACAAAACAAATGAACTGTGTGTTTGTCACCCCGTCAAGACCAATATGTCTCATTCAGAGTCTGTGGTGCTGGTCAAAAGAGGAAAATTGAGTGCCAGCATCACCGTGAAACAAAACAATCACTTTGAATGAACCTACAAAATAAAATGCCCACCTGAATGTCCTTACCCAATGGCACAAAAGTGTGAAATATTCTCTAAATATAATACGGACATATTTCAAAATTAAAAATCTTTCAAAATGATTTTACTTTGTTTTTTTTCCTTTAAAGAAAATATGCAGGAAGGTGTTCTGAGTTCATTTTTGATGACCATCATTTTTGATGGTACCCCTGAGGGTACCACCCCAGTGACAAGACGGGTAGCACCCCAATGACTGTTTTGTAACTTGTTTCTAAGAGTCTACATGTTCTGTTCATGTCTAAGGAGAAATGGTTCTGCCTTCCAGAAGGAATACAATTCTTCCCTACTCGAAAGGGTTTTCTAAATTCTAACCCAAAACTGGATACTATCATGTCAAGTAATGTTTTCATCACAATTTGGGGAACTGTCTCACTCTGAGATGCAAGGACAAAATGCAGAGGAAGGGAAGGGACATTCGACCCTGCAGCTCACTCATGTTTAATCCTTTCTGGAGTGCCATGAAGGAATTTTGAATTTGCGATTTGGGGCTGTTTACCACTGAGCAACTGTCACATGCTCACATTGCAACTTACATAAATCTTAAAATGTTATAGTTATATATATTGTCATGTTCATGCAGGTCTTCAGTCTGCACACAGAATTTAAATAAGCAAGTTCAGAACTGTGAGAAAGTCAGAGACTACATTTATCACATTTCCAGCCAAATCGGCCATTAAATACGATTTATTCATTCCTCAGGAGATTTTTCTGGTGGGAATCAATAAGAGATTAACCACCTTCATGTGGAAAATCAGTGAAAAAGCAGGAATTTACAGAAAACTGGAGTTCAGATAGAATTAAATCATTTAGAGAAAATGGTAGGCCAACCACAGAAAACCTGGTAGACTAGCCAAACTGTCACCTGTACACAGTATATGTAACGTTTAACCTTTTCAACGTTTTTTATTAATATATGATCATACTAAAATTCATGCCTCCAACACACTCCAAAAAAGGTATAAAAGCAATTTAGGACTAAGAAGATTATGAAAGAAAGGCCCAGGAAAGGCAGACTTCTTTCTGAAGGAAGGGTTATGGCCTGTTACTTTGCCAAAAATGCATCAACAGAAAATCAGCCTAAAAGTAATGTTCCTCGGCCAAGAATTTCAGTGTTTCCCCGCTCCTAAAGAAAAAGGCCAACAACCACAGTACCTGCCCCCTTCAACCTCTCAGGTAGCACTGCATTAAAAACTGACCTACTTCAGTGATATATATCATCACATGGGTTTAGGAATACTTTGAAAATCTGTTGTAATAAGCACTGTTCATTTCTGCTTCTACCACAGGAAGTTAAGACTGTACTATGCACAGTCAACAACACCCAGAACCTACAAATGGCTTCTCTAGACTCAAGCTCATCGGAAATGAATTGATGCACAGTGGACGACTCAACCTTTCAACCTGTTTATGGAAATAATGGAAAAGGGCCATCCAGATGGTTACTGTTGTAATCTCTCATGGTATGGGGATGTATAAGTGGGTAACCTGCATATTTGTGAAAGCAACATTAATGCTGAACACATGCAGTCCAGATCAAGCCCCATATGACTGGACAACTGAATTGTCTTAGTTACAAATTATGATTGTTTACACATATAAACATTTCACTTCCATCGTTCCAAACACCAATAAAGAAAGAAATTGTTTATGCAAAATTAATCTTTATTAATATTAATTCAGTTCAGCAATAAAATCTGGCAGGTTAACGTTCACAAGGTGCAGATTTATATCCAGCCAACTACAGAATTTTATGAGGCAACAAGCAATGAACAGTGGAGCTCGCTGTTAGGTGATATACAAAATCACAGTAAACTCATTATTATACAATATTAAAAAATGCATACCTGTAATCTGATTACTGTCTTTGTTGCTGTACCTGTAACAGAATACAGTTACCTTTTTTCATATCCCGATTACATAACATTGGAACATTTCGTTACTACCCAACACTGCTACAGGCACGCATGACTTTAGTAATGCATTAGAGCACGGTCAGACAGAAGTTTCATGTGAAGGTTGCAGTGCACATATGCTATATTGCCTAGCAAAAGCATGAACAAAAGGTCAGGGTTCAGGTGACGTCCAGCACATTTGCATGAGATGAGAAGTTTTCATGCTAGCTGAAGCCATGTTTCCTGTACAAAGAATTCTATGCAGCAGGCCTTGGGAAAGGTTAGCCAATGAAGCCTTTGCTATGAATTCTGCCGCAGCAGAGTCGCCTGCACATAAGTGTTCTTGTACGGACGGGCAGAGGTCCATGTAATCATTTATGAGCCTTAGTACAGCCAATTGAACATAAGGTGGTATTTGTGTGTGATTTCCGAGCCTATACGTCTGCCTAGCTTTGTGCATTTGTCAATCCCTCCTACACCTTGACATTTCACACAATAGTAGAGCCTCCAGCATGAATTCTGAGCATCAGCCTGATGGCATCAGTGAGATGACTCAGAGGAAGGTTCTGATAAATATCAATGTGCTTCGCAGACACCGCAGTATCAGTACAGTGCACAGACTGGGTGGCCCAGGCACACGTTCCAGCTCCACCCCTCTGGTTTCAGTACCACCTGCCTACATTAGCTTGCAGTGTATTCTAATGTGATACACACTCGCCGTGCTCACATGCTGCTTTATATGCAGAGTGGGTACATTAAAGGCAAACAAGGAAAGGTGTCTTCTCTTTTTTCAAGTGGGAAGCCACTCTAAAAAGCACACATTCCTTTGGATCAGCCATTTCTTTGTAACGTATACTCCCTTTGAGTGGAAGAAAAGGCTAAATAATCTCTTACTCATTTTAATATTATTATTTAGTGCATCACAGCATGCAGAGACAAAGTTGCATGTGAAATCAGTGCATGTATGCCATATGTGATAAGGTTACTTCCTTCATAATTTGGACTTTGTCAGACTACATTCTTCTGTGGTGCCATAGAGGAACTACATGTGCATTCCTAAAGAACCAAATGACTTTGGGCCTCATTCATTATCCAATATTCTTAGTGTTTTTGTGAATTTGTTCTTGTAAAAGTTCTTAAGAACATTAAGATTCATGACGTGTTCTTAAACTGCAGAACTGTTCACACCTTCATGCTCTTGAGTGTATAGATTCTGTTCTTACCTTAGAACAAATCCCACAAAAGAAAACACTGGTCAGAATCGGAGTGAAACCTGCAGAAGTGGGATTAAGGAAGAAGTTTCAGTTAGCGGATGAGGTCCAATGTAAATTGCTTGTTTACTTACTATTACTATGTCTCAAACAAGTTGATGCTCTCAAGGTGGTGATGGGAATTATAGATTGAGAAGAGGTGGTGCAGTGCAGTGAATGTCTCATTCGATGTGTAGAAAATGGGTTGCAAAGCAGATGCAGTTAATGACTGGCCAAAGTGAGTGATTGCAGTAAGGTGACTGATTTTTGTCTGGTGAGTTTATCTTTATTTTTCGTCATATGAAGAAACTGAACTGAGCTGCTGACTCTTCTAGGTGCCTGTAAGCCAGTTAATAATGTTAGTATAATTCTGTACTGAAGTCACACCATAACAGGACTAAACTAAACTACACTAAATACTTTACACATTAAACTGATTAAAACTGTTGACTAAATAATAATTAAATGACTATAAACTGGGACTAGAACTAATATACACTTTAATCAAGAGACTAAAATTAAAACAAAAAATCATCTGCCCAAATGAGACTGGCAGCAGCTCAAACTACCGGCTTCATACAGACTCTCACACACTTACAATCCATCCTGAAATCTGGACCGTGTTTTGTTTTTATTCAGCTACTTATTTCCATCTGACGGGTGGATTTACGTCTCCCACCAGACACACCTGAACACTGACTGTAATTTATCTGGAACTAAATCAGCTATTATTCTCATCTAGACTGAAAGTTAAAGGAGCAATGTTAACCTGTCAAATTCACACTCCAAACACAAGGAGGCAGCATATCACCAGTAAACACTCCTCCTCCTCCCTCTTCACTCCTTACCAGTCTAGAGAAAACGTTACTAGTTCAGCATCAACTCCCTCCCTTTACTCACCAAGAGTGTCTCCAGTGGTGGTCTATTTAGATCACTTCTTTGGTTTAGAAGTTGCTCGTCAGGAGCTTCACTGTCGCCTCTTCAGGTACAAAGCGGTTATGAGACAGGACAGGCTGGGCCTAGCCGGTTAACATGCTAACTTCAGTAGATATCTCTGCAGCACAACACATGGCACACGCCGTCAGAACTGTTAATTCATATTCTGTTGATAATTTTAGTTTATTTTAGAAGGCTATAAACAGAAGATCTTCCATATTACATCTTCATAAGTTATTATTACTGCTGGGGGCCGGGGGTCTCTGGAAATAGGAAGTGTTAAACAGGCTCATGTGTATTTGTACTTTCAGATTAAAGCAACTTTTATTCTACAATTAGTAACAGTGAAAGATGGATTTATATTCATGCCGTTTAGCAAAACTGAGATAAAGTAATTGTTGCCATATGACAACACCTTTACTTAAAGAGTTTCCCTGCATGTCCTCCTTCACTGCTTATGGTAAATTCAGACACTCACTACACAGTACAAACACTTAAGCCTGATAAAAGTTAATCTGATAAAAGTTAATCTGATAGTTGTGACAGAGCAGAAACTGTTCCTCACTCATACCCACCAAACACCAGACGCTGTTTTTTGGGCTAAATCAGGTCGGCCTGTCATGGCCTTTATTTAGCCTGAATAAAGACATTGAAATTTGGTCTGTGTTTGATCTGTCCGACTGGGTCCAAACGTAGCCCAAAAAAATGTTTATATTTTGTCTGTGTTTGGACCATCCAGTTTCGACCAAACGTAGCCCAAAAAAAAAAATTTATTTGGTTGGTGTTTGGACTGTCCGGTTTGGACCAAACGTAGCCCAAACAAAGACATTGATATTTGGTCTGATTGGTTCTGAATTTGGCCTGAGAGGGACGTCTTTTTTCTGACCACATACAACCATGAACATAGTACAGTTTGGGTTTGTGCACAATCCAGCGAGCCTTTCTAACACTAGGAGGAAGGGAAACGAATACCCGCTGAACTCTGATGCGCTGCCTGACTCTGTATGGAGGAGCTCTTAAAGGACCAGGAGGCTCTGCGTGGCTCAATACCCGGCCACGTGTGAATTATGCCTGCATGTGCAGTACCCTTAATATACATATAAATATGTTTAAAATATGCCATACAAATCACTTTACTGCTCTGTAATACATTTATCTAAGGTACTGTCCTGCTGCTGGATGAACACACAACCGACACGATGAATTTGGGATGATACAGCACTGCTGACCCTCAGAGTGGCTTGTTTTGACTGATTGGTCGCTCAGAGTAATTTATTGGGATAATACAGAAATGCTTGTTTGATTGAAGTTTAGTCGAGGCAACCAGTCAACCTGAAGCTCGGTTAGCAGCTAATGCTAGCTTATTAGTGTTAGCCTACTTATGTTAGCACAATGTATTAGATGAGTGAAGTTAAACTTGACTTCTGAAGCTCTTGCTGGGTTTGTAGTGTGAAGTTGGTCTGTTTGAATAGAGCACAGGCAGGCAGTGCATGTTTGTGACAGGATAAGTTGAAGCTAGGTTTCTTTTAGCAGCTAATTCTGGCACCAAATTAGCTTGTCTTTGTTAGCCTAGCTAGCTAATAGTACTGTAGCGGCACTAAACTGGATTTTCTGAGGCTCCAGCTGGGTTTGTAGTGTGAAGTTGATCTGTTTGAATAGAGAACAGACAGGCAGGCAGTATGTATTTGTGACAGGATAAGTTGGAGCTAGGTTTAACTTTTTGGTGTTAGCCTAGCTAGCTAATAGTACTGTAGCAGCACTAATCTGGATTTTCTAAGGCTCTAGCTGGGTTTGTTGTGTGAAGTTGGTCCATTTGAATAGAACACAGACGGGCTGACAGTGAGTGTTTGTCAGAATGAGTTGGAGCTAGGTTTGTTTTGGCTGCTAAATCTGGTGCCAAATGAACTTTTTGGTTTTGGTCTAGCTAGCTCATAGTACTGTAGCAGCACTAAACTGGATTTTCTGAGGTTTTTCTGTCTTACTTCTTTCTTAATCTAGTGACCAACGCTGATGACAAGACCAAAATCAGTGAGCTGCTCCTAGAAATCCTGCTGGAGGTTGCTTTTTCCAAAAAAGTCCAGCCTATGGGTGAGTAAAGGAAATGACCAGATATTATGATGATAAAATCACTTTTACTTAATATAAAAGCAGGAATTCACCTTAAGATGTCTTCTATCCCTTCTAGAAGATACAGGGAGCTACACCGCTTACAAGACCAAGATCACCAGTGAGCTCCTAGAGATGCTACTGGAGGATGTTGGATCTGCAAGTGTCTCACCTCTGGGTGAGTAAAGGAAATGAACTGCAGATATTATAATAATGACTAATCATGACTCAATTTGACTCAACTGTTGACATTTTCTTATATTAAATCAGAAGACAACATGCCGGAGGTGACCAACACAGACACTGAGGACAATGCTATTAAACAGCTGGTGCTCAGTGACCTGGATGCCGAAGAATCAGCTTCTTGGTATATAATGGAAATGAATATCTGCCAGAATGAAAAACAGTAACAGAGTTGAAGAGCTACTAACTGATATTAGACAAACATCTCTGTGAACATCATCACCTACTAACATCACACCATCATCCACGTCATCTACCTGTATATTATCTCACAGTGCTCCAAAAGATCTACATATTTAACTGGAAATCACTTCCTATTACAGGAGAACCAGTGAAAGATCTGATGAGTGCTGAGTCTGAGGCCGACGCCATTAAAGACATGATGAACGTTCTCCTAGAAGATGTTTAAACTTGAAGACAGTTGAAGGAGAACACGGAACGAAGACGACAATGATGGAGGTGGCTGATGAAGCCGAGGCTGAAGCCATCTATGAACTTATGGCCTCATCTCTAGAGGACACTGAGAGGGACACTCTGGAGAAGCCTCTGGGTAAGTAAAGTGGACACAGACATAACATGATGATAACAACACATTTAGCTAATATACAAGAAGGAATTCAACTTAATATGAGCTCTAATCTGTTTTACCTCTTTCTGGATCTAGTGAGCAACACTGATGACCAGGAGAGAATCAGCGAGCTGCTCCTGGAGATCCTGCTGGAGGATGTTGCATCACGGGGTGTCCAGCCTCTGGATGAGTAAAGGAGACAGAAAAATCTTACCATAGAATTGAGAAGGCTGTAAAACTGACTGTGTTTATGTGTAACAGATGAAAATGAAAAGAGAATAATGGTAGTGGCTGATCTCATCACAGCACTTAAGAACACAAACCAAAATAACACAGAGGAAGTTATCAGAGAGCTTCAGGAGACCGTGATGGAGGAAGAATGTCCAGCCTCTGGGTGAGTAAAGAAAATTAAAATATGAAAATAAAAATGAAGGAGCTGGAAAACTGACTATATTTTTATGGATGCAGGAAATCAAAATTGATACATGTTACTTGTAGGAAAAGAGGAAGAAACGATAGATGTGGCTGAGGCTGAAACAGAGTTGGTGAGCATGACAATAATGCACCACATGCACCCTGACCTGGAGAAACCAATGCTGGCCAACATCCATCCTCTGGGTATGAAATGTAAATTGTGGGTTTTTTAGTCCTTTTTAATCCTTAAACTGAGGATCTTTCAGTCCTCTTTTGGTCCTAATCATGGTCCCTAAATTGTGGATCTTTTTTTAGTTCTAGTCATTGTCCCTAAACTATGCACCTTTTCGCCCTAGTCACGGTCCCTAAATGATGAACTGGCTTTTATAGAAAGCTCCTCAAGGCTTGGCTAATGGAGGTTTCACTTCACAGAAGGATGACTGTGGTGATGAACGTCAGCAGGCCTTCCATCCCAGGTCTTATGCGGTAGCAGACTTCTCCACAGTATGGAGGACAGGACAGAAAAAAAAGAAACACAGCAGATCATAGTGTGGAGCTCAATCCTCCACTGAAAGAGAGAAATGCTAATGAGGGAAGAGGGAGACATCGAGGAGAACGAAGAGTGAAGAGACCCGAATGGTGGCAGCACGACAATCACTACTGAGAGATGGAGAAAACCTGTTACATCAGAAAATCACACACACACACAAAATGAAATATCAAACAAAAATAACAGACACACACACATAAAACTACACACACAATGACATGCACATGCAAAATCACACACACACACACACAAGCATCAAACACATAAATAAATAAATGAAAATATGATCTGTAAAAATATCTTGTAGTCTCTTCTGTATTCCGTATTACTGATGTAAAGCTCAACAGTCCTGGAACCTGTGCTAGTGTTCTGTTTGTCGACTTTAGCTTGGCATTTACCACCATAGCTCTGCATCTCCTGCAGGTCAAACTGTCCCAGGTATCAGTGCCAGATTCCATGTGACGGTGTATGTGGATTTCCCGACAAGCAGGAGACAGCAGGTGAGGCTAGGAAAGCACATGTCAGGCCTCGGGATCCTCAGTCCTGGAGTACCGCAAGCTTGTGTGCTCTCACCTGAACCAGAGGAACCAGCTGTGAAATTTGCAGATGATGATAAAGTCTGTCTACAGAAAGGAATTGGAGCAGCTTGTCTCCTGCTGCAGCAGCAATTACCTGTTTTTAAGTAACCCAACAGCCACAACTGTCAACAGTCAGCGGTGATGCCCACCATGAGAGTTGTTTGATGACAAGTGTATGTCTACCTAAAATTCTTATGTATAGAATATACAGTATATACTGTATATATGAGCACAGAGATTCATATATCCCGCTGGATCATTATTATTATTCTTATACTTCATTATAATCGTATTCTATTTATTATTGTATCTTCCCTCAGTGTAATAGAGTCTGTGTTCTTGTTACATGCCATACATGTGTGCTCTCACCAGGACAGATTCCTTGTATGGATGACATGCTTGGGCGAAATTCTGATTCTGACAATTCATTTTTCAGATATTTTATTGAACAGTCTGCCGAAAGAATTCAGAATGTATTAGAGTTGTAGTAAATTTAAAGTCATATTATAGAAAAGCTTTTTCCTCACTTATAACAGTTTCATGTCGTAATATAAGCTCACCAAAAAAGAAAAAAAATTGTCACCTGTGACTGAAACTTACCTAATAGCATGTAATACCTTAATGTAGGCACTGTGGCTTAAATTTACTGTCACCTCAACCAAAGACCCGTTTCTGCATAAACGCCCCCAGAACATCACAGAGGTGACTCATGTTTGTCTGGGGAGCTTATAATATGAACATTGTTTGGTACAGCAATCAATCACCTTTTTGGCACCTTTACTTTTAAGAGTTTAGTCATGCTTTAATCTCATCTGTTTCTTTTGCTGTGTCTGCGTGGGTTTCCTCCAGGTGCTCTCACAGTGAAAAGACATGCAGTCAGGTGAATTGGAGATGTTAAATTGCCCTAGGTATGAGTGTGTGTGTTTATGTGTGTGTGTTAGTAGGTACTGAAAAGAGTATTTATGGAAAGGCCTACAGATGTGTGTTATGGTGGTGAGTGCATATAAAAGGTAAGTTGGAGATTTGTGTGTGTGTGTGTGTGATTTGCAGTTAGTCTGTAAATATTACATAATGCTTTGCACTAAAACAGGATGTCAAGCTCATTTTAAGTAAAAGGCCAAATGTCAAAACAGATTACACAGTCAGACTTGAGGGCACAGCTTAATTGGTGGTACATTGGATGCTGTCAGTCTTGCTAGATGCCGTTTCGCCTTTGCGCTCTTTTAACAGGCTGTATAAAATGCAACGCATTGCACACATACAAGTGGATTTATCTCCAAATAGCATGTTTTAATCTTAAATGTAAGCATGCAGTCCTGGCTAATCTGACCTGTCAGCAATGACAGCAGCTAAGCTAAGAAAGGCTAACTTAGCTATCTAGATGACCTTAGCATTACACTAATTGGTTCTGCCATCAAAGCTTGACTGTTGGTCTGTGCAAGCAACCTGAACTCACTCAAAACATGCTGGGTCAAATGCTAGCTCTTACTAACCATGTGATGGTTTGCTAGTTTGTTCAGATTTTTAGATTTATCTAAAAAGTGCTTTTATTCTTTATTTTGGTTATGTCATGGGGACACTGAAAAGAAGGTGTGTAGCTTAGCTCTGTAATGTAGTTGCTCTGTATATGCTCAAGGACAAATGAGTGTGCAATCATGAAAGAATACTTCTATGTGGTTCCCATATTAAATTCCACCAATTCCACTATTAAACAACTGCACAAAACCCAAGCGACTGTGATTTGTGATTCATGTAATACTGCAATACCATTTCATATTCTGTCTCCATATAGACCCTCAGTATACAGGACTTGGATTATGTCTACCATTAAACTGCAACACGTTTTCAATATACAGAACATAAATAAATGCCATATGCTTTATACCAAGGTTGAGGAATTTGTTGGCCTCCCTGAATTAGCTTGAGTTGAATCAGACATTTTTGAGCAGGAAAATAATCAAACTGTGCCTCAAGTAATGAAGTTCCCCTCCCCTGCTTTGTGCTTAACTATATTCTCTGACTGCATAAAAAAATGAAGATCAGAAGATGATGATATGAGAGAATATCAATAATCCATATTGCATTTCTGCAATTCCTACAATATCATGGGAATAAAATGTTCTAGTTATCATCATATTGTCTGCATTATATGCATCACTGCAACATGCTGAGGCTTCTGGCTTTCAAAATCAGGTTGTGGATTATAGAGCAGTATTGAACTGCCACATAGATCACAAAATGTCAAGCTAAGGACCTAATTCAAGTAAAATAATATGATTGTCTAAATACAAAACTAGCCAGATGTTGTTCTGCAATATATCATCTACTATGCTCCGATATTTTCTGTTTGAATAAAGGAAGAAAAACAGGTTCCTCAAGGCTACTTCAATAGAGAACCATGACAACCCAAAGTACTATCTGAATATTTAGATAATTTTTAAATGGTTCTAAATGATTCTTTGTGTCATTGTAATCATGCTACAGATGCCTGTGCATGGATACCACTAAGAAGAAAAATGTGTTGAATATGCCATTCGAATATTGGTTCTATATCACACCAAAAAAGATCATACTGTAGCTCAGTTATTGGGACTATATAGCCCTGTTCCAAAATCAGAGATCAGTCTTCATTTATTTCATTTCCAGTCAATAATTCATTTTCAGTGTCAGGAAAATACTGCACAGACAATTTCACAGAAGCTTCAGCAGCTCAATATTGTAGCATAGCCACCTGACCGTGGATGCACAGGGGCTCATGGGAAGTGGTGGACAGCAAAAACGACTTTAGTGTTGTTAATAGTTGAGGCTCTTAGCTTAACGATGTGTAAATGTGTTGCATGGGTTATTCTGTAGTGGGCTGTGGGGCTGATTAGTGGGGTAGTGGTGCAGGGTTGGTGCATATTGTCAGTGAGAGTAGTATGGCTGTTAATGACCTGCCTGCTATCCCTGCTGTTCAATAGCAATGCATGGCAGCTCTCTTTGCTACCATGTTCAGTATAAGCTCACTGAAGTGCTATGTTTGCTGCATCTTCTTACTTGCCTTTATTACAGCTTATATTCCAGGAGACATGCTTTCAGTTTTACTTACAACTTGGCACCATTTTCTGCTTATCATGATACCAGTAATTTCAAACGCATTCAGTGATTTTGAGGTCTGGGTTGCCAGCAGTGGTATAGGCCAGGGGTGGCCTAAAATGAAGCATGGTCACCCATCTGACCACCCCAGTTATGTAAAATGAAACAGTAAACTGTCTTCAAACTGACATCAAGTGCACTTTGTGATGGATATCTGCCATCATGTCCAATCAGTTATAGTAGTATGATATTGCATTTAATAAGAGCAAAGGATAAATAAATGTGCATTTGGTTTCTTCAGGAGTGCGTACATGAAACAGGCCATGACATGACAAGATGAGTTAACTATCAAAAATGGGTCAGTTATAATCATTTATCCTACGAATCAAGGTGCAAAACATAGGGGGTCATGGGGTTCTAGGACCTGCTAATAGGTCTGTCAAGACCCCATGAATGTCTTCAAATCGAAACTCTTGGGGATCCCTGATACTAAACCTTTTATGACATCATTCTGTCCATAAGAACAAATAGACACTAATATACAAATTCATGGAAGGATTATTCTTTAGCGGCTTCTGTCTTTTGCATTCTCATCTAACTAGAGCTGCAGCAATGGTCTGCTTCAGGGTGGCGCTATAGCAGATAATTCAATCTGTTGGTCCTTCATAACCTAGAAACTGGAATTAGGCCCAGAATACCTCTGGACAGATTTACAATATGCTGAAGCTTATCAATTCATCTTAAATGTTTTCTAAAGGGTTGATGGAAAGAGTGAATTGTTATCTGCATTAGCATGATAGAAAAAGGCATTAAAGAAGAATTGTTATACCAAACATTTTGTTGTCACTTAGGCTTCCATCAGTGCCACTACGGCGAGTGAGTTAGCAGCCAGGCAACCCTGGAGTAGCCAGCCAGTTAAATACATCAAATGTGCTGTAGGTTACCTTATATAGTGCTGTCTAACTTTCTAATCATTAGGTTTCTGTGTAAGCTGTAACAGCCTAAACAAATAACTTCTATGGCCTGTCTACAAGAAATGCTTTTCCAAAATTAACTGAAAAAAGTGAAGCATTTAATTTGCTTGATTAAAATACATTATTTCCTCATGAATGACTAAAGACATTACACAATCACAGTTTTATCTTTCACTTTCCTTTCGGCAGTAGTTGTATTCATGTAATATTTTCCTCATGCCAAAATAACTGGCAGTTTAATTATGTTTAATCATGTGTAATTTTAACACAGCAATACTGTTTTATTTAGTCATCTTTCTAGCAGTGTGCCACCCTAATAACAACTCTGGGTCTTAACTGGCCATCCCATTCAACAAGCCCTATGCCCTTGGTGGTCAATCTATTGTTGTGAGAATACCAGCAGCATTTTTCTTTGTTCTGCAAATTTCCTTCCTTAGTAACGACGTCTTGACAGCTACACAACCTTTCAGACCCATGGCACGGAGTTATCTTCTCACAGTGGAAGGATGGACAGAAACACCTGTGGATATTTTCAGGTCTGATGTAAGACTGGAGCTTGACTGTCTCCTCTCTCTCAAAGATGAAAGCTTTTAGTGCTGTGTATCTGATGGTGTGTGGTAGTAGTTCATTGAATATACTCCTAATAAACTCACTCAGTTCTCCTTAGATTGTCTCCTTAGTGTATTATCTTGTATCTAATCTCCTCAAAATCCTCTTGAAAGACATACCATGTACTTAATGGCTTCATTTTGACTGGAAATGAAATGAATGAAAGCTGGAGTCTTTGCACAGCACTGTACAGAATAGGCTTTGTGAGGAGTATAGTATATACTGGATTCCTACCACACCTTCAGTGTACAGAGAACAAAATGTCCTAGCTATCATCATACTGTCTGCATTTTATGCATCATCACAACATATAACATATGACAGCTTGTAACCTTTGCGAAGTAGGGTATATATTAAAGTGCCATGACTCATAAGCTAGCACTGTGTCTAGCATTGTAAGATATGAAGGGCAAAGGGGCAGGGGCTCAGGGCCCAGTACAGCCTGGTTAGTGCAGCCTGCACGTGCATGCTGCGAAAGGTTGATGTGGCACGGTAATAACACAACGTAGGATGGCCCTTTTGTAGAAATGCAAAGCTGAGCGCAGAGTGTGTGTGTGTGTGTGTGCGTGAGGGGAGAGGGGGAAGATGGAAGCTTCTCTGCAGGAGATAAAGCAGTCCTCCCACTGTAACCTTGAAACACAGAGCATGGCTGAGTCAGTCTGCACACTCCAACCTGCCACAGCCACAAATCAAATTACTGTGCCGGGGGGCTGACAGTGAAATTGTCTCCCTTCTCTCTCTCTTTATTGCCAAGAGCTAACTCCCAATAGGTTATAATGACAGCAAATTAAGGCGGAGGCACAGAGAACGAATGCATGTGTTTCGGGGGGGTGGCATATTTATCTCACCTATCTTTCCTCTTCCACATACACCTCCACCAGGTCTCTGCATACCGCCCCCACACACACATATCAGGCATGTATTCAGGTTAATAATAAAGCACTGGCGTTTATAGATCCCCCACAGATATGTTTATGTTTATATGTGTCTTGCTGCGCTTCCCTTACACATGTGTGATTCCATCAGATAAGGCAGTGGGAGACTGTCATATTTATCAACAGAGGAGAGCAGCGCACCTATCTCTTCATCCCTTCGTTCGTGCTGCGGTAGAGCACGTCTAGAGCCGCCTCTGTGTGAACTTATGAGAAATCTAATTTTCTGCATTTTAGAGTTGCATAGGGAAAATGGAGTTGATAAACAGCTTCCCAAAGGCCAAAAAAACACATTAAAGTCAACCAAGCTAAAATGTTGCTCGCGACATGACAGCTGATACAGGATTCCCAGCACTGGGCAAACTTTAGCCTCCAGAATGACCTTGCATGTGAACTGTGCTTCAGGGCGAGGAGTGGTTTGTTGCTAGACACTTCAAAATAGTTCTTCAAGCGTTCTTTAGTAAAGGCAAAGTTTCTATTTAGAAGAATGAAATGTTTTTTCAGGTTGATAAATAATGTACTGTATTTTGGTTCTACACTCATCATCAAAAAACAGCTGCACCTAGAAAGAAGTGTCAAAAGGAAGACAAAGGTTACCGGGAACAATAAATGATGATAAATTTAGACTGATATGGGCAATATTTATTGAGCTACACATACAGAACTAGAATCTCTCAGTATGGCATTGGGCCACCATGTTTGCTAATGCAACATGTCAGATGTCTCAGCATGGAGTTGTAGAGCTTCCTAATGGTGTCCTGTGATAATCCATCCCATGCAGCTTGAATATTCTCACACAGTTCCTGTAGATCCTGCATGAACCACTGCAGTCTTTGATGATGTTGACGTGGTGTTAAGGGCAGTCGTAATGGTCAGCTGCGTCATGCAGCTTTCTGCCAATGGTGCTGGCACTGACAGGATGACTCGCTGAGGGCATCACTGCTTGCTGAATGTCCGCAATCGTGGTTGTTGGGTCAGTCAGGTACAGTGATAAGGCCCGTCCTTGTTTACATCACATGCGTGGTCGAGCATGAAACTTGAATCGTTCACATGTCTCACAATGTCAAATTCACCCACCAAGTTTCATTCTGGAGGGGTTGAAGGTCACAGACATTCATTTGTGGTTTTCAGCCTTGTCCTTCATGCACAGAGATTCCTCTGGATTCCCTGAATCCTTTGATTATATTATGCATTGTACAGGATGAAATATCTAAAATCCTTGCAGTCATTTCCTGAGGAATATTATTTTTGACCTTTTTTTTTTTTTTTGCTGGTTCATTTTTTGGCACAGTGGCAAGCCTTAACTCATCCTTGCTCATAAAGAATTCTGCCTTTGCTGGACGTTCATTTCATATCCAAGTGTAGTTGCATCACCTGTTTAAGCTGTTTTTTGAAAATATCATATTGAAAAAATATCAATATTTCAAAATATTATAAATTTATCCTGTCCCAACATCCTGGAATGTGTTGTAAGCATGAATTTCAGAATGAGTGTATATATTTATAAAAACAATGAGGTTAATAAGATAAAACATTACATATTTTGTTTTTGTACTGTTTTTGTTGACATAGAGCTCAAGTACGTTTATAAATCACTGCTTTCTGTTTTTATTTCCATTTTGTCCAACTTATTTTGGAACTGGGTTTGTAGAACCTTTCTGAAAATGAGCACTGAAAAGGGATCTTTTATTATGCCTGACATTGTAACAATAGCAGAACATTTTTTGCTGTTTGCTATTTCTGCCATATAATGTTCTTCTCTGTTAATAATGTGTTTGACATGAATAATATGAAAAAAAACATGATCGTTGCATTTATTTTATGTGTAAAAAATGTAATAACAAATCTGAAAATTCATAGTTTTTTTATTGGTTTGCTTCACAGAATACCTTTTTGAAAAAGAGTTTATTAAAATGAAAATAAGTCACATGTCAGTTATGTTTTAGTGTTACTCTGATGAAACAAATCAATAATAACCTCTTATCAATCCCTTTGAAATAGCTGGGGTGCTCACTTTGAAAAACAACACAGTGCATCCAGCAATAAAGGCACCCCTACGCGTCTTTAACAGTAATAGAAAACATAGCAGCTCACAGAGAGCACTGATTGTACACTATATACGTACATATTGTATACGTACAGAAGGCTGTGGGATAAAACAGACAACAGCACAACTGCCTTACTTGGTATTTAAAAAATGTAGAATTTGTACCATCACAATACATGAACATAAACACATTTTTATAAATGTTGACTTGCAGGCTCGCCTACAAAGACAAAAAAAATCCAGTTCGCTTGTGTTTAGTCTTTAGTCAAACACATTTCCATTAAAATATAATTTAACATTATTTAAGAAAAACGTCCAACTGAGAAACTTTCAAAACAGGCAGAAAATGCATTTTATAGCTGCTGTGAAAAAGCTATTGTTTTTTAAAGGCTCTGTATAGCTAATACAGTCATAGAGTCCTGAAAGAGTCATAAGAGTACCATTTAAGAACACAATGTTTGCTGAACAAAAATGTGATATTTGTGATTAGCGTAAAGCATACATAGTTTGCCTTTAGATGATTTCTGAACTTCAACTATCACTCAAAATGCTCAAATGTATATCTGTTTCCATATTAACAGTACATATATCACTTTAAAGAGTCCCTTTTATGCCCATTTTCAATGCTCGTAATCATATTTTTGGACTCTACTGGAGTAGATTTACAGGCTTCAGTTTTCCAGAAACACATTATTTTTCTCATATTGTATATTTGTATTCCCCGTCTGTCTGAAATGCTCAGATAGCTGCTGTGTCTTTGGCACAACAAAAATAAAAATAGTTATTAAGGTGGTAAAATATGTTTTCTGGTCGGAGCAATATGTAATAACAGAATTCATGGAGCCCAAAAACAGTGACTGTTGTAACAGAATGACTCTGAACCCTTTGTTTGAATGACTTGCTCTACATTTTCTTGAACGCTAGCCATTCAGTATTTGCTTTACTAAGAGACTGTTCTTACGAGAAACGAGAAACACACACACATACATGTTTGTTTCTGTAAACTGTGGGGACATTGCATAGACTTCCATTAATTCCATTAATTCCCCAACCTTAAGCAGAACTACTAATTCGCTAACCCTAACCATAACCCTATACGTAATCCCACCCTGACCGTAAAAATGTAATTACTTACATTGTGTGACCAGCTTGTGCTCATCAGTGCTACTGCGGTGCTGAGAGCGATCCACTACCCAGATAATACCTTCGGTATGGTGGGCCTGCGGAGGTCCTGGCCAATGAAGAGCAAGGTAAGAGGGGGCTAACAAAGTATAAAAAACAAGGTGGACTACACTCTGTAATGGTAGAACTCCAAAGTGCATTTATACGGTAAGCAGAGCTGATAATGGACAATGACATTGACCATGTTAAGGTAACATTGTATGAAAAGGTAACCTTGTGTTTGTTTTATCCCTTCTACTGAAGTGTGTTTAGACAGCTCTCAGGTGGAACTGAACTACTTACCAGAGGCTTTTTGCACAAACTTGTGCAGTTGGTGGCAGGCAGCACATAAGCCAAAAGCAAAAGGGGGACATAGCAATACTAAGACGTCCTAAAATTTATGGAAATGTATTTTAAACATTTCAGATTGTTATGCTGATGATATAATTTGCAATAAAAAAAGTGCATTAAATTAGAAAATAAGGCAAAACAGAAGCATTTTCACTGTGCATTGCTGATGATCTAGCTTTGATGATCTTCTAGCTTTGCGAAATTGCTAGTGCATTTCCTAACCTGATTAAAATACTTTCTTTTTTTTAAATTCTCATATTTGCTTGGAAGTGTGAAATAAGGCAGCATGAAATAACACAGTGGCGGCACACAGTAAATGTCAGTGGTTGGCATATCTGTGCCTGCATTATGTGTGCTGTCTCTGGGTAGGGCTGAATGACTCCTTCTGGGCCGTTCTTCACCTCCTCACCTGCCTGAGGCTCTGGAAACCTCCAGCTCTTATCTCACCAGCACATACGCATCTAGAGCTAGCTCTACTGACCTGTACCCTCTGGCCATCACCTCACCAAATCGCTCATGCATTAGCCAGGCATGAAGAGTCCATCCTCTTGGTCCTTCCACTCCTCTTTAAAAAGCAGATTTGTATACACATACCCTGCTCCTGCAGGCAGAGGAAAGAAAGGTTACAGTAGCTAGAATGATTACAAAGAGACAAACAACCCAGGCCTAAGAAACACCCAGGCTAGGGCACCGGTGGCACAACGTCAAAGGTTACCACTGCAAAGTTAACAGGGTGAAAATCAATTACATGCCTGGTTCGCCTAATTGATATCTACCGCAGCATGAAGATAACACCCAAAGCGATATATTTGTTTTTGAGCGTCAGTTAAAAACCCTATTTATATTCAAGAGAGTGATGCATTTTGATGGAATGCACAAGCTGCTGAGACTCAAATGTAGATTTAATTAATGCGTTTATTTAGACTTTGATGGCTATGGCTATACGTGCAAGGCCCAGGTGGACTTGTCAGGATGCAGGTGCACCATCTCTTTTATGGGAATCGGAATATCCGGAATGGGAAACATCACAAGGCTTTTGACCGAAGCAGATGGCTTTTTTCCTAGCGCTTTTGATCCTGCCTTCGATCAAACAGTCAATAAGAAGTGGTGTCTGTCATCTGTGCATCTCCCAGCATATGGGCTAGACTGTTGCCCCCTCCTCGCTGCCATCGGGACACTGAACCAGTATTGATTCTTCTTCTTGGCCTGGAATAATAGAGCTGTTAAAGTGATCAGAATCAATACTGCTGCAGCGATATATATATATATATATAGCTTTCACTCAAATGAAGATGCAAAAATAGGTGGGTCAAAGCCAGCTCATCACTATAGGCACATATGATCCAAGCATTAGCAGTACACAACATAAGACAAAGCAGCAGCGAAGAGCAAACATCAAGCGAATCTCAGGGGTTAGACATACGGACATGTGTGCCAGGGAGCACTTGGTTGAAGGAAGTATCTCCCAAGGAAGGATCTCTTAGTTACAGGCAGCAACTGATTCTTTGTTTCATAGCCCTTTCTTGAAAGTTCAAGAGGCGTTCACTGCAGGGCACACTTTGAGCTGCTGAATTACATACCAGCATACCTCCCGAGCTGTTGAACTTGCTTCAGTTAGTTGTCTTTGATTTGCCCACTCCTCTGCTATGCTCGGTGATGAGGAGGAGATAGCTGAGGCTTACTCGTGTGGAATTTCATTAAATCACCACCATGTTTTCATTTGGCAGAAACACTGCCAGTCCTTATCAGTGATTTGCCTCAATATGGGAGCTATTCTGTGTCCGTCAATCAGGGGAGCTCTTTTCCTCTACTCAGAAAGAGGAAGGCCAGAGATAAGAGAGGGGGGGATGACTATGCAATTACACGCTTTATTTTATTTCCCATCCGGGATGCCCAAAAAAAAAAGAAATCATTTCAGCCTCCAAATCGCATTACCGCCATCGAGAATTTACGACGTGCAGTTGAGAGGAGCCGGGAAGCACGGAGGAAAGTGAAGAGATCTGTGCTGCGCTGAAGTTGTGACAATTCATAGTGTGTTGCCGGAGCGGGCAGATCAGCGTGCGCTTGGAGGAGAGACATGATAGAGGGGGGCAGAGTGAAATATGTCAGCCACTCAGATGTGAGTGCGCTTGTGCTGTGCTGGAATCAGTGGGAACTGATAAGGCTTTCACCTCTGCTCAGGTCAACAGGCACACAGCAGCAGGGCTGCCAGCTCTCAAGGTTTGGCCTTGAAAGGCAAGGAATTGACCTATGCATGTTCTGCTCACAAATGTGTTCTTTTGTAGCTATTGTTTCAAGGTTTGTGAAGCTTTACAGACAAGCTGGCGCAAATACGTTGTAAAAATGCACATTTTTTGGGCCAAAATTGAAACATTTACAGCACGTTATTACAGAGCTTCCCAACCTTTTGCAACCTGCCACCCACGCAAACGGCCACATCCGATCCGATCATTTTTTTCTGACTCACCTAATGAGATAGCTGATGTTGTTTGGCAGCTGTGCTGGATGTCAGGCTGAAGAGAGAAAAGCTGTCAACAGAATACTGGCTCAGTGTAGGTTGATTTTAGGGTTTAGAGGCATACACACTATATTTAGTGATGTCATACCCTGGCGTCAAAGTCTCATTTGGAGTACACATGTGAATCCTAGCGCTAGGTACTCATTGCTGGATTTTCATCGTTTCGGTTTATTCTTGGCTTTCTCGGTTTTCTCTGTTTGAGAAACAGCGGCCACTTTACATGAGAAACATTTACATTGCATTTATGGTAGACACTCTTGTCCAGACCAACTCACAATTTTACATTTACACAGGTAGTGTTAGGAGTCTTGCCCAAGGACTTACTGGTATAGTGAAAGGTGGTGGCCCCAGTGGGGAACTGAACCCCAGTCTACAGCATGGAGGGCAGAGACTTATGGAGAGACTTATATTGAAAATATAAACATAACTGGCTTGTGTTTTTCCAGACCAGTCAATCAGTTATTGTTGCATATAATTATCATAACAATATTGTTGATATTAATGTTCGTTAATTGTCTATACTGTAACTATTTTTTGCAGTTAAAAACACCTGACAATCAAGGACAGCCCCCAAGCAGCACCATCACAAGTTAGGGTAGATCCTGAGTTACTGAGCTCATTTTGATTAGCAGTGTTGGGTAAGTTACTCATAAATGTATCCATTACAATTGACCTATCATTTCTCTCAAACCGTAATAGGATTACTTTGCTCATTCTTGCGCTCGTACTGCACTAGTCAGTTGTTGGAGGAAGCACATGTGAACACACATGAACTATTTACAAGCACAGAAGTGGACAATGTATACAGAGAACGTTTATGATTTAAATGCATCATGCATAATTGTTTCTTTGATAAAAGGGTCCAGCTTGATGTTTCGTTCTCAAATGATAATTTAACATTATACTGATAAAGATATGATGACAATAGTAAATAATTTACTCACATCCTCCAAAGAAACATCTTTCACCAAGTCTTGACTGAGTTCTCTTTGAACACTCTTCCAATGAGCTCACAATCATCAGATTTATCTGCTCAGGGAAAGGGGACTGAAGCACATTATGATGTTTGCATGCAATTACAGATTTCCACCAGAGAGGTCTCCAAATCCCCAATATTTACATAGTGTAGCTATTGATCTGTTACAGAATTAACATACATATTATTAATGGTACATGTCCACTGCACTCAGCACAGAATTCTCTCTTCACCTCCTTCATCAGTGTCTTGGATTTTAGATGTTCTGCTTCAGTAGTCTACTCTAGTAAACATTTTGAAGTCAGAATAGTTCAGGATATGTTGTCTGGTTACACATGCAACAAAAAGAGATATTAGCCAACTGGAAAAAAGCAGTATCGGCTAGTGATAAATACAATTCAGTGCTGTTTTTTAACTCATCAGGAGCACAGACAATGTCAGAGTTTCTGTCATGTGGTATTTCATTTAATTCTGTGTTTGTGCATTTTAAACTTGACATTTAACATTATGTTGTGAGTTGAATTTGCCTTTAGGCTGCTTTGAATTTTTGCCAACACTCTATTAAGCCTGTCCAACCAACCTCAAAACAGTCACTAAAATAAAGCAACATATTTGTGGTCTGGGCATAGATCGGTCAACTGGCCATAGCTCAAAAAAACAGACATTAGACATTTTGCAAGTGAGAGCAAACTACATCGATAAGTTAATGAGCCACAAAGGGAGCCATAAAGTAACACCTCCCCCCCCAAAAAAAGAATAAAATCTCGCCCAGATTGCTGTGAGATGGAGTTGGCAATCCCAGTCCCTCTCCATATCCTGATCTGCAAGTCTTCTCACTTCCAGTAGCACTGAGCCAGTTATACACAGGAAGGAAGCAATAAGTGTGATGATGTGTTTAACAGGATTATGGTTTACAACTTGACAAATATGGATTTATTTTCATAAATAGAGCAAAACACTCCACTTGCTGCTGATTCCAGGCAATCAAATAAGGTCAGTGCTAGCAATGTGTCCTTAAATAGAAAAGCAGCGGGACAGAAAGCAGGGTGGCAGAAAAACAGAGAGTTTATAAGGGGAGGAATAGAGCGAAGGAGATTATTGTGTGACTAAATCAATTGTAAACGCAAATGTGGTGAGCGGCAGGCTTAAATAAGCCAGGGAGGAGACCAGCTCCCTCAGTTACGCAATTATGATTCATCAGAGGAATTTTCACTGGAAAAGCTAAAAAATCAATGATGTACACTGTGCACGAACATCCAACGGAAGCTCATTGAGAAAGGATCAGGATATTGCCACAAGGTCAATTGGACGACATGGGAGAGTTTCCATGCTATGAACCCAATAATCTGTCTTGTAGCGTTCTCACAGAGGAGAGAAAGTACACCAATATCTTGTGTTCTTTGGCACGTGTCAATGATTATCAATACCAAGGTGCAGCCGTTTTATAGGACTTATTAGCACTTTTTTAAACCATGTAGCAGGGAAATAATGCATTCCTGGATGTTTCCCAGTATGTTAGCCTACCCTTTCATCTCTCCGCTCTATACCGCTGACACATAAGACACGAAATGGCATTCCAAGCTAATGAAACATCTACAAACATTTCCGTGGCTAAAGGCAAGAGAAGCTGTTCGACTACTTGCGCTTTGTCAGCTGAACAAATCTGTTTCCAATACTCCCCACCAAGGATGGTAGGAGGCTGTATATGGGTTAAAAATAAACCTGGTTGCTACTTGTTACAGCATCTCCATAAGAACAACGGTGAAAATATGGACTGAAGCAATCTTTTTTATGGACTTCCAGCCTCAAACATCCCACTGCTGACTAATATTCTATCACCCAGCTGCAAACAACAAAAGGATTGTGAGAGGCAGAGGAGCAGTGTAGACTGGAGTGGATCCTGTGAGCATATTTAGTCTGCACATAGTTCTTTCATTTGTATTGGAACAATACATTCGGTTATCACCAGGCAATTCATGTTAGATAACAAGGGCTAAGGTAACTACAGTCTTTAAAATCAAGTTTGATCCCTGGTAATGCCACAGTCATCCATGGCCAGAAGTCCAAAAAAAAGCTTAATTGGTCTTCCCTCTCCCCCTTTCACTCACCCCCTTGCAATGCTAGCTTAAGTAACAGAACTGACACTTAGTGTGGTCCTCCAAGTGTGTTCAGCTGTCCAATGATCTTCACTAGTGGTGATTCGAAAAGATATGGTAACTGATCTCACATGCCTCAAAAGAAGCTCAGAGAAAGTCTTCACCCTCCCAGCATGATTGCATTAAGGGACAGGTGACAACTGTCTAATGAATGCAATTGGCAATTACTAAATTGGATAAAAATACAAATAAATAACATTTGAGCAGAAAAACTGTGCCGGACACTGACCTTTCAGGACACTGTTCGATAACACTGCCCGTTCACTCACTCATTCACTCACTCACTCACCGACCCACTCATCCACCCACCCACTCACTCACTCATTCACTCACCGACCCACTCACCCACCCACTCACTCACTCATCCACCCACCCACCCACCCACTTACTCACTCACTCACTCACTCACTCACATTTAGCAAACTAAAGATTTACCAGATAGAGGAGCGATTAGCACTTAAAAAGCTTTTGCTATACTTGTGTCCCTGACACTAGGTGTCCTTATTAAGAGTATTGATAGCTTTATAAACATTCAGCATTTGTACCGTAACTGCAATAAAGTTGGTTATGGGCAGGTTTTCAAAATTGGACAACTAATTAAACTATGGGCTGAAGTTACTAGAAAACCTCATATGTAACCAGCAATATCTCATATCTCCAACATTTTCACATGGTGAAACAGCTTTAGAACACTATGCAAAGCTTGGAGGACATTGAAAGCTGGGAGGTATTTGAAGGCTAAACATACAAAGACACATACACTCAACAAGGACCCAAAAAAAAAAACATAAACTTTAATGGAATAAAGAGTGACAGGGAAAGGAAATTGAAGGTTTGTTGTTTTTTTTTTATTGTTTGTTTTTCTTTTCGGAAATGAAAATATTAGGCTGTATAGTTCTTTATCATTGACTTTTTTGTATGCTAAAGCAATTCACAACTATATACATACAAACTCCTTTTGTTTTGACTTGCATGTAGCATAACTGATGACATACTCATTAGTACATTGCTCTGATTGGGGTTGAAGGTCACTAAACATCCATTCAACAGGCTTTAATTGGTTCAATGTATTATTTGACAGACAAGCATTTTGTCTTCCATCTTCCATTATGTTTAATTATCTGGTCATTTCTGTTCAACAAGTGTTACAAAGCACATCAAGACAATTTGTCTGGCCTCAAAGAGAGCGTGTGAATAAAAATGTAATTAATCAGAAACTGAATTAGAGAGATAGTAATATCTATCTGAAAAAAATGGCCTGCTGTTGACTGCAGCACTCTATTGATCTGAGCCAGTCACCCACCAGCAAACTGCAATGAAAAGCATTTACTACAATAACATCTTGCTGAGGGCCAGAAGAGAAATAATAAAGCAGGCTCCTTATCCTCCTGAACCTATTCTAAGAAGCACTTCTAAAGGGGATATTTGAAGTGCGGGTCAAGACAAATGTAAAAGGTCTTAGCCCCAGTCTCCAGATGTCAAATTCTAATGGATTACATTTAATTTAAGATCATTTATTTTTGTATATGATTGACAGTCCATATTTCATTCAGACACAAGAAAATATGATATAGATTTATTGAATTGTCGACTAGTTAATGCTTCAGGGCTAGGAATTCATGAATCAGTTTATCAACTACATGTGAGGACCTAAAAAATAAAATCAATGTGAAATGCAAATTTTTTGCCATTCATTCAGTCTTTAGCTGCACAGCCGATAATGTGACACAAATATGTAGACCACACTACATATTTTTACTATGCAGTCCACCTTACATTAAAGATGAACTCAAGCCCAAACAAGGTGTTCCGTTTCTGAGGAGTCTCGCCAGATGGCTTAACAAATGAAATTAATATATATATATTGATATGATATGAAATATATATGTATATATNTTATTAATATAGTTTATATATATATATATATATATATATGTATATATATATATATATATATATATATATATATATATATATATACATATATATATATATATATATATATAAACTATATTAATAAAAGTATAGCACACATATAAACAGCATATTTTGATTTGCATTTGAATGAATTTGCTACCAAATACATGATAAGGAATATTCAATCCATATAACTTATATAAACCTACAGAATTATGAGTTATGAGTCAGCCACGGTTATAATGGCTATAATGACATTAGCTTTTACCTAGCTATTAGAGCTTCCTTCAGGCCGAAGCGCATGCCGCTGGGTGTTTGATGTATTGCTGAGCTGGCACCCTATTTCGCTCTCTCTGAGCTACAGAGTGCAGCTGCTTCATGGCAGCCATGCCGGAGATAAGCCAGAGCTGTGTGGGCTGTGCTGTGCTGGATTACATTCAGGTCAGAGGAGCACGGCTAAGAATGACCAGTCAGGCAGTTTTCTGCCTTGCGTTTTCCATTTATCTTTATCACTGCAATGCCTGCTCCCATGTCACACAGAGCTCATTTATACATCATAGAGCTTACTTAGGCAAAATGACACAGGCAAATTTGTATGTGTGTAGTTGTGTTTAGCATTTTGACCACGGGTGCCCAAACGTTTGCATATATATATATACAAAATGCTGAACACAACTACACACATACATACATACACATACATATATATATATAAAAATTTCTGCTAGATTGGATCTGATAAACTGATAAACTGATGAGCAAGATTACTGTATACGTTTAAATTTTTGTTTTGTACAGTTTTAGAGTGAAAAAAGAAAAGGAGATTTGAGCTCTCAGAAAACTTTTACCAAGGTCTCAGGCCTTAATGAGCTTGTTACGGCTATGGTTTGTTTACAGTCATCGTTAGGAAAGGTCAGGTGATGCAAATGTCTAAGCTTTATAAATACTTTAACTCCTCAAACCTTGTCCTCAAACTGTCAGCAGCCATGGGCTCCTCTAAGCAGCTGCCTTGCACTCTAAAAATTAAAACACCTGATGCCCACCAAGCAGGAGAAGGCTATAAAAAGATAACTAAGCGTTTTCAGGAACCTGTTTCCTCAGTTCATAATGTAATTAAGAAATGGCAGTTAAAAGCAATGGCGATCCGAGAGAACTGCTTGTAGGATAGTTGGAAAGGCAAATCAGAACCCCTCACTGACTGCAAAAGACCTTCAGGAAGATTTAGCACACACTGCAGTTCCGGTACACTGTTCTATCTGCACACATATGACCTTCAAGGAACAATCATCAGAAGAACACCTTTACTGCATCCTCACCACAAACGTCAATGTCAAAAGTTTGCAAAGGAACATCTACAGAAGCCTGATACATTTTGGAAACAGGTCCTGTGGACAGATTAAGTTAAAATACAACTTCTTGGCCATAAAAAACAAAAGCATGTTTGGAGAAAAAAGGGGTGCAGAATTTCAGGGAATGAACACCTCTCCAACTGTTAAGCATGTGGGTGGCTTGATCATGCTTTGGGCTTGTGCTGCACCCAGTGGCACAGGGAACATGTCACTGGTAGAGGGAAGAATTGATTGACTGGAAACAAACATCACACAATCTTTAAAGAAGCTGATGATGAAAAGAGGGTGGCTTTTACAACAGGATTGTGATACTACACCCACCTCAGAATCCACAATGCACTACCTCAGGAGGCACAAGCTGAAGTTTTTGCCATGGTCTTCACAGTCCCCTGACCTATACATCACTGAAAATCTGGGGATACAACTGAAAACAGCAGCGCTTGCAAGACTGCCTGAGCATCTTGCAGAACTACAAGCCTTTTTGCAAGGAAAAATCCCCAAACAAGAATTGGCTCCTAGCTGAAAGTATTTACAAGGTGTGATACACAGTGAACACACTGCACCTTAAATTTCCATTTAAACTGAACCCAACAAACCTTCTCACTGTATCTCAGTAAACCTCCTCTGTAACATCCTGCTTATTTGCACTGTAACTGTACAAATGTTAAGGGGTGTTACTAAGTACTGATCATGCAGGGTGCCCAAACATTTCAGATTTTTGTTATTTCCAAACCGTAAAAGATGGACCTTTTTGCAGATATTTCTAAACTGTAAAAATGCCTCTGTGTGTACATTCACTATGCTAAGAGCAATAAGGAAGAAACTGTTAAACAAGAAGCAAAATCCTGCCCCTGAGGCAGAGCGACTGCAAACATAATGTGCATCTATACTTCATTTATTCTCTCTGACAGCTTAAAAAAAATACCCTGTGTAAGACAGAGACTGCATATTTTGACTTTCTCCTTCCATCTATAAAACACAATGGAAAAATCTATCAGTATGATAAATACATAATGATAATATTACCATGTTTGTCTGTTTGTTTGGTTTTTTTTTTCAGTTTTGCCATGAGTAGAACAATAATAAAATTCATTTTCATACTGTACTGTATTTTTCCCAGCACACTGCATCATCACAGAGTAGTCCATTAAGAACTCACAGTGGGCACTGGGCAGAACCACCATTAGACAATGATCATAAGATAATGGCCAAGACAATTCCAAGGGCACTGAAGGGACAGGGACCCACAAAAACTGAACCTTTGTTTTGGCATGTGATTTTTAGACAAGATTCTTAATATTTTCTTTTTTTTAAACATTAAATACTAGTTTTAGATACAGTGACCGCTTGTAAACATTCAGTGTTTTAGTCCAGTCGTAGTTTGTAAGAGGAATGAGAGTTTCACCATTTAAATTTTAATTTAATTAAATGTTTTATTTTAATTTAAACATGAAATGCAAATCAGGCTTTCAAAAATGTCACAAAAATCAGAAAAAAGAAGGACAGCAAAAGCCAAGAAGACAGTGTCACTCCGCTTTCTAGAATTAAGCCTGAGTTATGAAGATATTCTGGGGTTGTTAGTAGAATACTAGCTCATGCTACAGAAACTGCACCTGTCAAATGGAAGTGATGCAACTGAGCTGTTTAACAACTTAAAAATGGCAGACAAATGCAACTTTACAACATTTCCACAGGCATAAATCAATAGCACAGCATACCCCCTGCTCTTGTGTAAAGGGTGTCATGCCCTCCTGGCCACTGGAATGTAAAAGTTTAACTTGAAAGTGAAAGTGAAGTAGAAGTGGTCCAGTGTCCATTCTGTATGCTAAGGATGCTCTCTAGCCCTCGTTCCATCTTTCAGCCTGGCTAATGCATATGAATTAAAAAACCATAATATCTCCATCATTCCACCACAGAGGAGCCCAGTCTATAGCTGGATAAAGAAATATGTCTGTAGAGATTTTAGCGGGTTTTGAATATGTCTGTCCTATACTAGTCAAACACAGCTCATTATAGTGTTTGGCTTTGACAGAGGAAACACTTTCAGGGAGCAACAAACATTTTATTTTGGTGAGATTAATGCAGCCTATGTTGTGTCGTTTTGTTGTTATTGTGGTGTTTATATTCATATTCATCACTTGTTGCATGCTATAGGTCACACTAAGAGTCTGAATTACGGAACTGTGGTTATAATGAAAATTTGGTACTTTTTAATAATGAGGTTCTGCTAAAACAAATGAAGTGAGATCCCATGTATGAAATTTTCTCTGGCCCAGAATTACCCACGCTCCTGCCCTTGGATTTATGAGAAAGGGAAAAAAAACAGAACTGGTTGGTTTAATAAAAACACATCACTACACAAGCAAGTAGAGAGAGAAAGAAGCTGAAGAGACTGATAGAACAGAGGGAACGAGTCTGATGGAAGTTAATGATCAAGAAAAGATTTTAATTTTATTTGTGAGAATAAAAAACATTTAATAGAAAAGAGATATTATTTCTGCTGCCAAATATTATTTTGACCTTGAAATTTGATCACAATAACATGTTAATGCAACTACCAAATTTACACAGTTTCTGAATTCACCCACTGAGACTGTAGAGCTCTAGTTGGTGTACTCGAACACCATATTGTCACTGCCGGAATCCTTGTATCTCCAGATTTGTCCTTTTTTACAGTAGTTTTTAATTCTAGCTGCCATTTAAAATCTGTAAAAAATTATAAACAGATCAACAGAAATTGCCCAGAATTACTCTTTATACATTATACATTGAAAGCTAAGAATGTTTTTTTTTCTTCTCCTGTATTTTTGATTTCATTTTAAATTAAGTTAAAATATTTAGATTTGTAATGAGTTTGATTTTTAAATAAAAACTTTTATTTAAAAAATGCTGTCCTGGATTTTCAGCGTCACTACCAAAATGCCTAGTCTGTAGGTGGAACGTTATTTTGGCCACACCCCTGCATTTAAGAGCGAGAAATGAGACTACGTGCCACATGGTCAACAGCAGGTGTGTACAAATGTCTAAAGCTAAGTTTCGCCAGTCGTGTACTTTCTGACATTTTGGAGTGGTCTTCAAATTGAGCTAAAACTGTCACAACAGAAACAGTCACTACTGAAACATTTGGTGAAGTTTCAGTAAATCGGTAGTTTGGTAGTTTTGATATTTAACTTTGAAACAATTCAGGAAATTGGTCCTTACTGGTACTCCAAAAATCCGTGACGATTTGGGGGATTTTTTTGTTTCCTTTTCTAACGTCCCCTGGGGGAGGATGTCACCAGGAAGGTTTAGGGCCCCTACTTTCATAAATCTCTAGTGACACCCATAGTTGGCACCTTCAACTACTTCTTGGAAAGCATGTGTTGTGGCTAAAAATGGCCTGGTGTTGAGTGATGGGAAATATGACAAGACAGCTTAGTGAGCATGAGGGCATTAGACAGGCACCAGATCTGTGAAGTGAGAGAGAAATCCCTGCTTTAATGAGTGGCCATGATGTCCATCTCACTGACTGACAGAGTCTACACAGGCCTAGGAGT
Organism: Semaprochilodus insignis; assembly: GCA_034552555.1. Lineage (NCBI taxonomy): Eukaryota > Metazoa > Chordata > Actinopteri > Characiformes > Prochilodontidae > Semaprochilodus > Semaprochilodus insignis. The sequence continues at coordinate 9,852,849 of CM067491.1, forward strand.
GTTAAATGTGAAAAAAGCTGGGTCCGCCTGCCATATGCACACACAGGGTAATTTATATGCATGGCAGAGGGCTTTTATAAATAGTGTGCTCTGACTCACAGCCCTCTAATTGCTCATGGCAAAGCTCTCCTATCGTGTCTATGTCTATGTTTTTTTTTTTCAGGTCTCTCGCTAAAAGGCCAGTGCTGTTGCGTGTCCATCCCTGCTTTTGGCTACAGGGCTAAGCAGCCTCGTGCCTCACTCTCACACCTTGCTTGGAGAACCATGAAGCTCTGTGCTAAATGTGAGGAACCAGGTCTATTTTTTTTCTTTTTTTTTGGTCTCTCTTTTTGCTGCAGGGGTTCCCAAGAGCAAGTTCATTCACTGTTTGCCTCCAAGGAATGTGCAGCAGATCTGTAATGCCTGACCTCCTCTGAAGCAACAGTTCATGTGTGAGAGGACAGCATGCTGGTCGTTTGGTGGAGTGCTTTTAGGCCTCATCACATTGGCCAGTGGGGGACAATACAGCAATGTTTTTCAACATGCATCCCACAGGCCAGAGCCTGCAGAGCCTGCAGAGCCGGCTTCGCATTAATTCACATGCATCTTCACTAACAAATAAGCACAGCAAGAGTAGGTCAACTGGGCATCTGCACTGGTGTTCAAAGGATTGAAATCACTTGTCATATAAATTATTCAGATTTTATTTAAGAATAACTTAATAACTTAAATCCTATGAGCTGGACACCAAGTAGTATTTTAAGATGTTTTGTTCAAAATCTCCCCCAGAGGTTTATTTTAGGAAGTGCATCATTCATGCTGAGACCCTCCCCGACTGTGATTGGTCCTAATCACCATTCATTCATTCTGAGACCTTACCCGACTATGATTGGCCCAAATCACCACGTAATCCATTCTGAGACCTTCCTGACTGTGATTGGTCCTAATCTCCATGTTATTCATTCTGAGCCCCTCCCCAACTGTGATTGGTCCTAATCACCACTCATTCATTCTGAGACCCTCCCCAACTGTGATTGGTCCTAATTACCATGTCATTTATTCTGAGACCCTCCCCAGCTGTGATTGGTCCTGATCACCACTCATTCATGCTGAGACGCCCCCCCCCCCCCCAGCTGTGATTGGTCCTAATCACCAAGTCATTCATTCTGAGACCCTCCCCAACTGTGATTGGTCCTAATCACCAAGTCATTCGTTCTGAGACCCTCCCCAACTGTGATTGGTCCTAATCACCATGTCATTCATTCTGACCCCTCCCTAACTGTGATTGGTCCTAATCATCACACCATTCATTCTGAGGCCCTTCCCGACTGTGATTGGTCCTATTTACCACCTTATTAATTCTGAGACCCTCCTAGACTGTGATTGGTCCTAATCAACACACTATTCATCCTGAGTCCCTCCCTGACTGTGACTGGTCCTAATCACCACGTCATTCATTCTGACACCCTCCCCGACTGTGATTGGTCCTAATCACCACGTCATTCATTCTGAGACTCTCCCCGACTGTGATTGGTCCTAGTCACCACGTCATTCATTCTGATACCCTCTCGACTGTGATTGGTCCTAATCACCACATTGCTCATTCTGAGACTCTCTCCTGACTGTGATTGCCCTTAATCCTAATCACTGCATAACTCATTTGAGATCTTTTCCTGACTGTGATTGCTTGTAATTCCCACATCATTCTTTCTGAAACCTCTTCCTAAATGCGATTGGTCCTTATCCTAATCACAGTGTCATTCATTCAGAGACCCTCCACTGACCTATGATCAGTGATAATGACCATGTTATTTGTTTCGAGCCCACTCCCTGACTCTGACTGGACCATTTTGGTCCACTGCTACAACAAAGTTTGCTTTCGTGAACACAGCTAAGTGCTCACTACTCCAATGTGAATACCTAGTTGATGCTATTCTCAAGAGGGGCAATGAAGAATTTGAGGAGTTCCCTTGCTTACATAGGTAGAGTTCTGGTCAATAAACGAAGCACAGCTAGTCCAAAAACAGCATGTGATCTATTGGTATAACTATATCAAACACATTTGTATAACTATATAATATGCTGTGAATGATGCTATGAGCACTCAGGATAAGCAAGATTTCTTTTATGACAGTGAATAATCACTGTTCTGTGAAAAGTGATACCACTGGATCAAAGGAAATGAAGAGTTTCATAACCTACTGACTTAACAAAAAAAATCCTTTTTTTTACCAGTCTTTTACATTCTCCTTTTAGGTTTCATTATCTGTGAACTCTTACAAATGAGTATATCACTGCAATTTACCAGTCATTAATAATTACTGGTCAATTGCATTAGTAAGCAAAGGCAAGTAATAACATCCTCAGAATGAAGGTAATTACAGGGACAGATTAAAAGTGTTTTTTAACACGTTAAGTGAGCTCTTTATAATTGCAGGCGGCGAGGTTCAGCTTGAGAGGTTTTAAAAATAAGCTAACCTCAGGCATAAAGGAGAAACTGTAGGGATGTGCTGGGGGCGTGGCCCGAAGGAGCACCCTGGCCAGAGGCTATAAGAGCAGAAGGAAAGTAAAAGAATGAGAGGATTTTTCCTTTCTATCCCTCTTCTAGGCCAAAACCTGATTGATTCTCTGACCTGGACTTTATCCCTAGGCCAAGTGCTGGATTTCAGCTAATATGGGGAGCTGGCGGGGACTTTTCTGGGCGCACTCAGATAGGGCTGCAGAGGGCAGGAGGGCCTGCTGGGGAGCAAGATGCAGAACGTGAGGAATAGGGAGGTGACATGCCAAAACAGGATGCAGGAGAGAAAGATCTGAACCCAGGGCAGGCAAGAGAGAGCAAGAGAAAGAGAGAGCGGTAGAGATGACACATGCTCCGGAGTAAGAGTAGGAAGTGGGAGACAGAAGAACGCAGAGGTGAGGAAAAAGGTGTTATGTTATATTTGCAACTCCTACTATGTTGTTGCTAGGCTACTATCTCAACATTAGCGCGAAACAGACAGCATGCTGTATAGAATGCTACAGCATTCTGGAGCGAGGCCCATACACACAGCACAGTCGAGAAAGCACCCAAACTCAGTTGAAATACACTGTAAGACCAAATGTTTAGATTCACCACACTTTTCTGTAACACTCTGGAAACAGGTCACAGTCTTTAGCTGAGTGGTTCCCCTATTTTACAACAAACGGAGGAGGGCTTGACTGCCCTCTAAATAAGCACCCATGTTAAAGCAGCATTATGTGAGAATTGTACCTTAAAATAACAGCCTTGAAATCATTTTGATTGTGCACCGATTAATAATAGGGAGAATAGTGGCTCTGTCGTTGTCCCTACAGGCCTGGAAAGCCTGCTAAGTACTATGTAGCCTTGCAGTCGTGTGCCTGAGACCTCTTGCAAAAACTTTGTAACACTTTACTGCAGCATTTAACATGCCTACAACTACATGCCAATGGGGGTCTGATTCTGCGTCCTGCAGATCATCAACAAATGCACGTGTATAGCTGTCCATGAGGCGGCTCACTGGGTAACTTGTATTTAGACGATTTAAGACGATGGTGTAAAGTGAAATACATCCCGCAACTGCAGAACAATGTTTACTTGTGTTAAAGTTAAGCTTTCAACAACTTGGATACAATTATAAGTTGGATACAGCAGCTATATTTCAATGGATGTGCTTGACATCTAGTCATTTTGTTAGATTTGTATAGAGATATTCTTAGAACAGGTGCCATAAAAACTGATTGAAAATGAAGAGTGATTGCGCAGCTTATACCTGCTAACTGGCTGCTAAGGTGTTGCAAAAAATGAATGGGAGTCCATGAAAGGAACAAGTGATGAATATGCAACACATAGAGGAGTACGGGTCAGTACGGCTGTGGATTAGAGTTTGGAAATCTGCCCTGAGTGAGTACATGCAGTTTGATGGTTGTAGGTAAAAGGAAGCAATAGAGTTTAGATGGGGCCAAAAATGAATGGGGCTCTGGGGGGAGAAAAGAGTGATATGGGAAAAAAAGACAAACAAGCTGGTGAAGGTCAGACCAACATTGAATTCATGTCTGGGGTTCTGCCCTGAGAGTGTATGAGAAACAGTTTCTGTCGGTCAAACAGAAGTACAGTAGATGGGCATGTACTTTTCCAGCCCATTCGTTCTTAATGGGAAAAAATAGAATTTAATGAATTCGGAATTTAATGTTTTTCCCAAAATCCGTAAGTCAGGTCAAAAAGCTGTATACAAGCACATTATTATCAGTCAGACAGAACATTCCGGAGTTGGAACAGTGTCAATATTTAGAAAAACGCAGGACTACTTATTGGACAAAAAATCTCTTGAAGAAGAAGAAGAAGAAGAAGAAGAAGAAGAAGAAGAAGAAGAAGAATATATATATTGGATACCAATAGGGGTTGCATTTTGCACAATCACTAATTATGTAACAGAATGATGGTAGGGAAACAGATGGCCCTCCTGATTACTGTGGTTAAAAAATGAAATACTAGCATCAGGTCAAAGGCTGACCTACATACTTTTGCTAGAAATTGAAAAGTCCACTTTTCGGGGAATAAAGATCCACCACTTCTAGTAGGCTGGCTACGTCTGACTTGTTCTCAGATAAGGAAACATGGTTTGGAGTTAATTTACTTTCACTTACTGCCTGATATATTCAGAACCTAGATATGTGACATATCTATACAGTTTGGCATGCACAGCATAAATTACTGTGTGCTCTGAAATGTGTTAAGCTGCTACTGTATTCAAGCCTACTTAGACCCTACAGTTGGTTGACCAAAGACAATGAAGCATCTGGCTGCTTCCTGCATTGTAAAACACCTTCCAGCACTCACGTTTCACATTTGATGCCAAAAATATTAGAATGTTCTAATGATTTACACACCTGCTTGAACAACAGGTTAACATATTGTTGAACAGACATCTGTCACACAGACACACATGTACACATTAACATACAGAAACTTTAGTGTTCATGAAGTAATGAGCTAAATACAGATGTTGAACAAATATCTTCTAGATGTGCTAGCTAGCTAGTTATCTCTAACAGATACAGCCTTTTTATGCAGAGCAGGGCTACAGCTTACAGTAGCAAACATGCCTGCAATGACCTACATAAGCACATGTAACCTGGTGAGTTTACCTCGCTATTAAACATCCATGTCTAGAATATTGGAAAACTGGAGCTAACTAAATCTGCTACAGTAAAGGCGCATGAAAGACGTTGCTGACTATATGGACAGCATTCCCTATTAACCTATGGCGTGTAAAAATGTGAAGGAAAATACACTTACCGTTTGTTTTCAACCAGTTGTGGAACAGTTCTATAATTTTAAAAGACCAGATAAGCAATTTGTGATCATTTCTTATGCTGATTACCAAGAGAAGATACAACACCCAATAACTTCTCCAGTACAGTTCTGATGCTACTTAAAATCAAGACATCCTCATTGATATGCAGAATACAGCAAATGCAGAATGTCCAGAAAAGTCCATGCAGGCATGCCAACGACATCTGTAGCCACAGCTTTTTGCCACATGCCATCACACCTTTAGAATTATATACATGGCTATAAATATTTAGAAAAATCATTACGCATTATAGTGAATAGTGTTATGTTTACTGCGCATTACAAAGTGTTAATCTAACACCTTATAAAGTGTTTATACCATGTTACATTGCCAGTGCCAAAGAAGTCAGTTCCAGTTTGTAGAGTGCATTATGACTAACAAACCTGCCTACTCATAAACACACACACACAATATATTTGTGTTTATGGGGATAGATTGTTATGGATAGGCATAAAATATTACAGCCCTCATTCTCAGAGTTTCTGAGTTGGAATTATCAGCTCTAAGTAAAGTGAGACATCTAAGTTTGCTTACACCATGGCATTTCCTTGAAATGAGACAAGTTGCACAGGAGTTATTAATTCAATGTAGTTTCACTTTATAGATTACATTACATCACAGCAACCCAAGTACCCATCAGACCCTTCCTCTGAAACCCCATCGGATGTCATACCAAGCATATTGTGGACTGAAGGCATGAAGAGAGAGACAGGTTTGGCAGAGAGCTCTCTCACCGGTCCTAAATTAACCCCTAGAAACCTTCACTTTATAAGAATCCTTTGTTTATCCAATTATCACTATCGCTATAGCGGTGCTAATTCTGCTAGCATCCTATTGAACATACAGTGTTAATCATATACACTGACTTTTCCACATTAAGTAAGAATACGGTGGCAAACATTTGAAGATTGTAACGTTACTTATAATTAACAATTCACAGGGAATAATAAACATGGCCATGAAGCATAATGCATGCTTTTAATGATTTCCTGTTAATGCATTTTAACATGTAATGAATGTGTTCATAGGTTCATAGGGACATGATGTTCATAGAAAGTGTTACCTACTATTTTTGGCCACTTTTAACATGCAAAAGCTGTCCCAATACACATTGTTCAAAGCTCTAGTCACACAGATGCAGGAATTATTGAGGGGGGGGGGGGGGGGGGGGCATATTCTCCTCCTTTCCAAGCCTTTTAAATCTTTGACTTATTTAAATGAAACCCATATGAACGGTGACACTAAACAGTATGACATGTTCAAAACAGAAGTGTCGCAGAAAAGTGTGAAAAATGTGAACACTTGGATTTACAGCATTCCCACACAGAATTCTATTGTTGCCACAGATCCAGCACAAATTCCTATGCTTCCATCATTCGTTGCTTTGGTGTGCCATCTGCTAATGCATCTCACATTTGATCCCCTTCTCCCCACCGGCAAGGCAGCCTCTCTCATCACAAACATGCTAATGAGCCCATATTCCTGCTCCCACTGAGTATACAAAACAGGCAAATGGATGTGCGCTGAAAACAGGCATCATCAGCAGTGGGGTGAGCCACACAGAGATGAGCCTCATGTTCGTTAGCGGCCCTGTGATTGACATAATTACACCCCAGAGTCAGTAAGATGGAGGAAGGTAATGCTGTAATATGCACCCACTGCAGATGATTCATACAGGCATTTAGCTGTTCGTCATTAGCCGCTGCATTATCAAGAGGGTTGGGCATGTAAAGGTTGTTTTTAAATAGGCTTACATGAGCACAACATGCTACAGAATAGGTCTGTATGCTTTCAAATGGCTGGGTATCAATTATATTTACATTACAGCATTTGAACGAACGGACACAGAACCAACGAGAGCGAGAAACAGTTGAAAAGACAGATGAATAAACAGCGGGACAGAGCCAGCCAAGCAGATGGACACATATCCAAGGTAATATATGCAAATAATGCTGGTAAGTGGCTGTTCCCACATACTTTTTTCCTGTGTCCTCAAATATACTCGTGTCGAATTGTTCTCATATGTCTGACAGCTCGGATGAGCTGGAAGAGGAGTGTGAGGAGGAGAATCCCTCTGGATGGGGGGATGCATTATGTACGAACACACTCAAACAGATGTTAGAAGTAGCATGAAAAAGCCAGATTGTCTCTGAACCTTTTGAATGCGTCTCTCCGACAACTGATCAATTCCAAAGCGAATAGAAAATGTCAAGCAAAAACAAATCCAGGATGAGCCTTAAATATTTCAGCTGGAATGGAAATTCAGCCACACACATTTCCTTCTGTAAACACTATATGCATATTGTACACTCACCTACCATGTATAATGATTTAAAGAGCGCCACCACAAGTCTTGGCTCAGGTTTACGTTATCCTTGGCTGCAAATGAGCACTCAATCAGACAACGAGGGGCTCTCCTCCCACTGTGGCTTGAGCTGGGGACCACTGGCTGTTCCCAGCCACTGACAATATTAAAAGGACTTCCAGATTGCCATTGACATTAGTGAGCCACTCACTCAATTTGGCATGTGAGGCACGCCAAGTGATAGTTAATTGATGCTAAATTTCCATATTGTGCACATCTGTGTTGTAATTGCCTGCATTTCTAACCAAATTAGGGAAGATTGCTGATTTATAATACGCTGTCCCTGTGTGTTCAACGCAGCATTTCCGAGGGCTCTAATTACTGTTCCAACAGTTCTGGTGACAAATCGCACTTTCCTAAAGGGGCTCCCATCATCACTCTTCACTCCCCATCAGGTCTCCCTTTATCACTACATCATGCCTTCTAGCCTTTTGCCACCAATTTCTGACCTGATGCCAGCAAGGATATACAAGCCCAAGTATCATCCTCTACATGGACAGCCATCTGTGTCATGTGATCTTGTTTTGCCATCTACGGCAACAATAAACAGAAAGACCATGGTGGAAAGTCAAAGGTCAGAGAATCAGACTGTTTAAAAACAAACATAATGTGCGATCCAAGCATAGTTCTCAGTTGTCAATAAAAACACACTCATCATCAAAAGAATAGTTGCTCCCAGAAGGAAGTGTTGGATTGCAATACCATTTGGAAGGAAGATAAAGGTTACCAGGAACAAATAAATGATGATAATAGATTTAGACTGATATGGGCAATATTTATTGAGCTACACATACAGAAGTAGTGTATCTCAGTATGCAGTATGCAGTACGCAGCATGTCAGACCTCTCAGCATGGAGTTGTAGAGGTTCCTAATGGTGTCCTGTGATAATCCATCCCATGCAGCTTGAATATTCTCACACAGTGCCTGCAGATTTTGCAGTAGGGATGGAGGTGGAGTGACACCAGGCCTTCTGCACAGGTGACGCACGACAACAAAACGTTCATCTTGGCACTGACCATGGTGCCTCCACACACGGATTGGTTGGTTGTCTCCACCAAGACAAATTAAGGACTCTTCGCTGAAGATGACCTGCTGCCATTCTGAGTCTCTCCATGACATTCAGGCATGACACCATTGCAGTCTTTAGCGATGTCGACGTGGTGTGAAAGGCAGTCACTGTAATAGTGTTCATGCATGTGGTGCTGGCACTAACAGGATGACTCATGAAGAGCTGTTGGGTCAGTCAGGTAGAGCAATAAGGCGTGTCCTTGCTTACATCACATGTACAGTCAAACATGAAACTTAAATCATTCGCATGACTCACAATGTCAAACCTGCCCACCAAGTTTCATTCCAGTCAGTTGATTCCTCCTGGGTGCAACTATTTGTGTAACTATTCTTTTGATGATGAGTATATTTACCATGGTGGAAAACACTACCACTATGTGTATTAAAAGCTGGGAAATTAGTTTTTTCCAGGCACTAATCTCACTGATATACAAATAAGAGTGAGCATTGAGAGGGTGAAAGGAAAGGGGTAAGAACCCACTGCTGTGAAAAAAACAATTTACACATCTTCACAAAGACAGCAGTGCAGAGTTTGATCATACAATTTATGATCAGTTTGTTTTATTGTATTTACATACAATAAAACAAGTAGTTCTACCCTTTGTGCTTTCATTGAGCACCTTGAGAAATATCCATAGTGCAGTAGAGAAACAGTAAGTGAACCTCTGTTATAGAGACTCCTTCGAGAGCTAACCGGCGAAAGGGTTTAAATAATGAGAGATTAATAAAAATAAAGAGATAAGGCTTCAAATGGGGGCTTCACAGGTGCTTTGCAGCACACAAAGCCTGGTTACTGACAAAGGTGTTCTTCTCAGGAAAGGTTAGTGTGAACCACACCTCGATCAAGCAACTTTCAGAAGACCTCTGAGGACACATGAAGCTGGAAAAGGTTATAAAGGTGTTAAAGGCCTGGGTGTACAATTCACAGTTAGACAAAGTGTCTACAAATGAAGAACATTAAGAACAGTGCTGCTCTCCCTAGCAGTGTGGATCCTGTTAAAATCACTATAAGAGGTGTAACGGCCAGTCCTGAAAGAGGTAAGAATAAACCCAGAAGACTAAGAGCAAAACACTGCAGAAGAATGGTGCTAAAGGAAATTCACCACAAAGGAAGCCGCTGCTGCCCAAAAAAAACATTGCAACCTGCCTCAAATTTTTCCAAGATCAGAATGTTCCACAATGCTTCTGGGAAAATGTTCCATAGATAGATGAGATAAAAGTGGAACCTTTTAGCACAATTGCACAACCGTATTTTTAGAGGAACAGGGCGACTGCACACCAACACCAGAACCTCATCCTAACTGTGAAGCATGGTGGAGGGAGTATCATGGTTTGGGCTTGGATGCCTTGTGATCACAGAGGGAACAATGAATTCAAAGATGTACCATGTAAGGGCAGCAGTTGATGACCTCAAGCTAAAGAGACGTTGAGTGATGCAACAAGACAATGATCCAAAGTACACAAGTATAACTGTTGGTGAGTTATTAGTTAGATTGTGGGTTTATAATTGTGACTTACATAATCAGACCACATTTTACTAGTAATCAATGCAGAAATCCAGGGAATTTCAAAGGGTTCAAATGGAAAACTAGAGGAGAAAATGAGTCTAGTAAATGGCATGAATAGCAACCTAAAGGAGAATAAGCAATGACAAAAACAGCTGCTACTAATAGCTGTCAAGTTAAAGCAGTTGCTTACAGAAATGTTAGCTTCACGAGACAGAACCTGAAACAAATGGAACACTATCAACCTAGAGGCAGTTAAAAGGGGTCTCCTTTGTTTGTCCTGTCTGATCTGGTGAAGCTATTGGTTTAATGTTCAGTGTGACCACATGACATCATTGTCGGTGTGACACTCTTTCATGAAATTTTCTTTTGCAAAGTTGAGATGTTTGCAGTGAGTTTCAATGAGGATGGTTTACTTAATGTCTTTTATTTACATGTAGGTTTTAAGCAACTAAAGCCAGCCATGCAATGAACCTGAAACTGTAAGGGAATTTCAAAGGGTACACCTACTGTTGTCCTGCACCTGTATGTGAAAGTTCTGTAAAGGCTCTTTACTCTCCACACTCAGATTTTCAAAACTGATTCTTTCAGGAAGCAAAGTGGCTCTTCTGTGAGACAGGCGAGTACTTTACAGTGAACTTTAGAACAAGACGGAATAGAAATGCATCACATCATAATGAACAGCACAAGTACGCAGTCCTAACAAACATTAAACAACAATCTTTCCTCTTTTCTTATTAAACTTGTATTGTGCAATTTAACCTGGCAAACATTCATTATGGGCGACAGTAATTGAAACTCCTTCCCATCGCGCAGAACATTGGAGAGTGATTTCATTCAGAGGTTCTCATTTTTTCTTGTAATTTTAAAATGCTTTATTATGTCTTCTCTGTGTCTTGGGCATTCGCTATTGCCATACACTTTGACATCTGCTCTATTATCTGAAAAAGGGCTTTGCTTCACAGAGACTTTCTAGATGAAAAGTTCAGACATGACATATACCATCTCTCTCTCTCACTTTCACCTCTCCCATCGATAGAGAAAGGATTGCATTGTTTTCTTCAGTTTGTCTCATTCATCTGGGTTTTATGCCAAATGTCGTGAGCTTATGCGAGACATTTTCATATTCCACTTTTGTTCCCATAGCTCAGGAGTGCACTCCTTATTCAAACAGGAGATGGAGGAACGCATGCAAGCATGCAGATAATTACATGTTTACATGCATGGTTCAGCTTTTGCCATTGTCCTTTCACGCATAAATACAACATGAATTCTTCTCAGAGTGTGCCTGTGGACTCTACAGGCAGTTTTTTTCCTAGCCCCCGAGTGAGTGTGCCACGAGGAATTACAGGGAGTTTTTGTGTATTTGAAAACGTCGGCTGATTGCACCCTGTTTGCTCAAGGCTCTCCTGTGTGATATCATGTCAGCACGAGCTAATGAGCTGAGAGGAATGCTCTCATTATATCACCAAATAAAGGAAGAAGGCTGCGGCCATTAAAGGTGAGGGAGGTTAAACAGCGCATTCGTATATGATGCTAATTTCATAGCTCCGATTAAAAAGTCACTGGGTGACAATAACCTCTCTGACTGGCTCGTTAAACCCTGGGTCACTCTGGTCTAGTCGGATGAAGCCTGGGTTACATCCTAACCGGAGACAGCGAGGTGACACTAATGTGACAGGAGCCACGAGGTCAGGAAGTGCTCAATGCCTCGGTCAACATCGAAACTGTAGGCGCACGCCAGGCTGAAACTGCCTGGCATTCTGAGTGTGATGTCATTATTGATCCATCATGACCGTCTGGCTGCCGTGGGGACGCAGCAGATCTGGACAATAGCACTCTTGATGGCCAGGGGGAAAATCGAGCATCCATCTTTCTTGATAATGCTTCTACTTTGTTGTGGCTGATTTGTTTTGCTCCGCTGTTGGAGTGATGATTAAGTGACACTTTGCTAGAGTGACACAGTAGGGTTGGGGGGATAGACCTGCCTTTAAATTGTTCTTTTCTTCAGGCTAAATGCTGGCCCATATTCTTCTCTGCAGTGCAAGCTTATGCTGCTCATCCTTCTGCCTTCACCGTTTTCACATAGTCTTATTTAACCCTTGGAGGTTGAAAGTTATTACCTTCATTTTGTGGCACTCTTTAAATTCTAAAATGGCCACGAGCCACCGCTAGGTCCAGCCTTCTATTATTTATTTCTAGAACTTAAGAATAACTCGTGCTTGTAGTCGGTAAATAATAAGCCAGAGGCTGACTATACATAGTGAAACTTTCACACAACTAGTTGTATGTTGCCTGCTACATCATTTCTGTGCAATGTGACAATGACACAATTAAAAACAATTAAAGTTGCATACAACATATTCAGGTACTCTAGTAGTATCTTGTATATTTGATGCAAAGTATCTTCTCACTGTAAACTGTATATGTCTATGTTTTTTTCTGTTGTGTCTATAGTAAGTCTATGGAATTTTAGTAGCCATTGCACTTGTAGCCTACTTGATCTCTGTGTCATCCTGTACAAGTAACATCTACATTAAGGACTGCATCTGTGCTTTCCCCAATGTAATTATTTTCATCCTTTGGATGCAAAATGTTTATAAACTGTATAAAACAAGAGGACAAAATGGATCTAAATGGAAAAGTAAATCACATGAATAACAAGCTGCTTACAGAAATGTTAGCTTCACAAAACTTACACTTGCTGCCATGGCTCAGAAAACTGAAACAAATAGAAAACTATCAGCCTTGAGGCACTTGCAAATATGTTGTTTAAGGTGGTCACATGACATCATTGTCGGTGTGACAGCCTATTTACTGGCTGCTTCACGAAATTTTGTTTCACAAAGTTGAGATGTTTGCGACGGTTGCAGGGCTAAGTTTCAAATAAGTTAAAATGAGGATGTTTACTTTATGTCTTTTAGTTTTATTAACGTTTTAAGCAACTAAAGTCAGCCATGCAATAACCTTTGAATCTTAAGGGATTAAACACAGCTAGCTTAAGGACAATAATGATATAATAGCTATACTATTAATCTCTGTACTATTTACATAATAACCATACTAGCATCTTTACCATTTACACAATTACTTGATTAATTTATTGACATATTTGAGTCTGCACTTTTCTGTTTATTTCATTGCAACCGAATGACAATAGTGACAGAAATGTGTTTTTTTTCTTTGTTTGTTTTTGTTTTTTTTGGAAAGCAAGATGGTATGCACAACGATAGCCTATCAAGTTCACATGACTCTAAAATATCTCCTTCTACTTATGGACACAATATTGATTACAAGATTAGGATCCACATTTCCGACAGTATTCTTCCTCTTGTTCCAGTAAGCTAGTGAGCTAGTGAGAAATCAGTACAATCAAATAAAACTGCTAAAAAGGGTTTTTAGACAGCATTCTTTGGAACAGGGGTTCACTTCAGTCCTGTATGGTCCAGCATGGTTTGGTGGTTCCTCTATTCAAACACACCTACTAAACCTGACAATTAACAGATGAGTTCAATTAGGTGCACTGGAGCAGGAAACTGAACAGGATCACTCCAGGCCCGGAGTTGTTCACCCCGATTTAGAAGAACCATTTTTGTAAATGAGATTGTGTCTAGGAAGAGCCTTCTAACTGAACATCCAAACCAAGAATGATTTCAGTTTTAGGTGTGTAGCACATGCTTTTGTGAATGTTGAGATTATCTGCAACATCTAGTGGTTACTTATGCACCCTGTTACCCAACATCTCTTCTACCCTTTTCATGTCAACTATCATGCATGGTACTACAATGCTAGAGAATTTGTCTTGATTCCAAGAGCTTAAATAGAGCAGGGAATGTCAAAGCCGTCTTAGAAGAGGAAGGGCATGCTCAAGAGTCATGTAGAAGTCAGAGTTCAAGATCAAACAGGGTCGAAAGGCACACTGAAATAGAGGGGACTCTCATGTACTTTGAGCTGTTAAAGAATTCAGAAGGAGCTTGAGCATTTACCAAACATGTCACATCAGAGCAACCAAAGCTCTACAAAAGAGGCTGGTTTTGACAACTTAGTATGCAGCGCAGTCAGCCCATTTTGCATTATTTATCTCTTTAGAGGATACGCCAAGGAGGCCTGAAATACCCACTACCCCTTATAACCCACTTATACTAAGCAACAGAGGGGACTCAGAAGTGTACTCGCACACGGTAGATTTAAAAAAATAAAGTTAGCCCTGGCCTTCTCAGATCCAGAGCACTGCTCCCTAACTACTTAAACACCTGCCCGAGGTCCTGACTGTACCAAAGCGAGAGCTCATTTCCAGTCCCCAGATCCACAGTCCACATTTCTAGCCACCACACAACTACCTTCGCTCTCGGCTTTTTATTACTCCTCTCTCGTCCCAGACACACACCCACACTCATGTTTCGCGCTGACGTGCCATCAAACCAGTCAACTGCATTCATTTAAACGACTAAACCACTGGAATCGCTCAGCCTGAGCTCAATTGCATTTAATGGTAATTCACTTGAGTGAAGTGGAGCTTAGAAGGAGGCAGTCAGCTTTACCACGTGTGGCTGACACCCGCACGCTGCCTGCTTCATGCTGAAGTGTCCTATGCGACCAGTATAATGTAGCATGTGAACCGTAATGACATGTATAATTTTGCATATGTAAAAGATCCAGATTATGCATAAGGCTTAATTAGAAGGAACAAGGCAGATTCGTTTTGAGAAATAGGCTAGAGCTTTGAGGAGAAGTGCCAGCAAAGCATGCTCCAGGACCGAGAGGCTTCTTTATTTTTAAGACATGACCCATTTAGATGTCATAAGAGGTTCTGTTATGGCCCTCAGAACTAAACATTCGACTGCTTCCTTCACGCAGCCTGGCGCATGCCTCCAAATACTCTTAGCGTGGCTGTGGCCGGGCAATGCATTTTTCAGCAACGCGAATGGCCGACTTCTGAAAACATGAAACGCTGACAATAACCGCCTCTGACTCTCGCTCAGGCCTGCGGTGCGTTTCCATGGTGATGCTCTCACCTCTCTCCCGCTGTCACGGTTAGGCTGCAGAAACAGAAGTCATTCACATGTTTAGCATAGTTAAAGCTCGCAGGAACACAGGCCTGCCAGCACAGAGCCCAGCACACAGAGGAGGCCACGAGAAAGAACGGCTCCGGAACCAGACTTAATTTAATTGTAGACGTCGTGCTCTAGCATCCCACTTGTTGAACTTTCCGTTCCATTCTCCAACCAAATGTGCAGCAACTCACGCAGGCTTAGTAGGACTCACCGCATGGCTGAACTCCAAAGCTAGCTCCTCTCCAGAATCGTGACTGGAGGAGTGAGATGGAGTCAGCAGAAAGAGTTTCTTCATTTCACTCTGAATATATGCATCATTTCCTCAATTTCATTTTCATTGTTTAGATGTATATCTAATTTCTAAATCTTCTTTTTAATTAAATAAGTTATACCCAGCGCCCTGTGATGGACTGGTGGAGTGGTAACTTGGAGAAAGACGCCCTCTCCAGGGAAAGATAGGCCCCCCTAGCTTATTTCTTCTCTCCTGATCAAATAATTGGGCCTAATATAATTCAGAACCACAGGCACCCACTGTCTATGATCTAATTCATTCTGACATTCCTGGGGTTTATTCAACCAGGAGTTCACTTGATCTAGTTTTGTCATTGTATAATAATGATCTGTGTATTCATATTAAACTGTACAAGAAAGATTGTTAGAATACTGTATATGGGTGGTGGTGTATGTGGTGGCAGAAAGTGGAAAGAGTAGGTTTTGACACAGTACACAGTAATGATTGTGTTAGGAGATGATGTCACCTTGTAACAGAGAAAGGGGCTAAAATTCAAGTGAGGTGCTTCAGGCAGCTAAGAAAAGAAATCTGAAAAATGAAATCATCCCAGACTTTACAATACGCCCCCCAAAATGTGTTTAGTTAGATTTTCAGCAGCATAGTTGCTAACTGTGGGCTTTCTAGTATTAGCATTAACTTGCTAACTGCTTTGAATATTACTGCTTTGAATATTACCACTTGGTTCATCATAAACAGTTCACAGTTCATTGTCATCAGGTCATGTTCCATCATCATTGAAGACTACCAGGGTGGTTCCCATCCTAAAGAATACCATGCTGGATAGATCATATATCAGTAGCTACTGACAGGTCTTCCTCTTTTCTTTGCTATCAAAACTTGAACGAGCTGTCTGTAATCAATTGTCCCTCTTTCTCACCCAGAACCAGCTCCAGGACCCCAATCAGTCTGACTTCAAACCAGCATTCTCAACAGCATTTGACCTTGTAGCAGTGACTGAGAAGCTCCAGGCAGCAAGATCAGCCAAACTGTCATCGATTCTGATTCTTCTTGACCTCTCCACAGCCTTCCACTCAGTGAACAGCAAAATCCTCCTGTCAGTCTTCTCCTACTTCTCCTACTGGAATCGCTGGCTGTGCATGGAAGCGTTTTGAGTCCTATCTGGAACAGTGCTCTTACCAGGTAACATGAAAAGGGTCTACATCTGTTTCATGCAGGCTTTCCACCGGTGTCCCTCAAGGCACTGTGCCTCTTCTCTTTTCACTCTATACCCATTCTCTTGGTGATGTGATTACATATCATGGCTTCTCTTACCACAGTTATGCTGACAACACTCAACTAATGCTCTCCTTCCCACCATCTGATACTCAGGTTTGCAGTCGCATCTCGGCATGTCTGACTGACATCTTCAGTCTCTTCATGGATGACAACTCACCACCTGAAGCTCAATCTTAGCTAAATCCTTGGAAATACAGGTCCATGATCTTTCCATCTCACACAAGTGCTCCCTGATCCTTCTGTCTAAAGATGCAAGAAGCCTCTGTGTACAACTGTGTACATCCGGCATATTCACAACAAGAGGCCAACTAGGTGCTAGTCTAGGCTCTTTTCATTTCAAGGCTTGACTACTACAACTCACTCTTGGCTGGTCCTCCTCTGCGGTCCAGCAGGCCCCTGCAACTGATTTAGAATGCAGCAGCATGGCTTGTCTTCAATCTTCCCAAGTTCACTCATGTCACTCCACTGCTGTGCTCCCTTCACTGGCTTCCTGTAGCTGCCCGCATCAGATTTAAAACTCTAATGCTTGCCTACAAAGCCAAGAATGGACCAGCCGTTCCCTGACTTATGGCAGTGGTAAATAGTTGATCTGTACCTGGAGCCTTTTAAGCTTCAAGTACAGCTCGGCTTGACCCACCTACCCTTCAAGGTTCATGAAAAACAAGCGTCAAGACCTTTCTCTGTCCTGGTACCCGGATGGTAGAATGAACTTCCAGTGGCTTTCCAACAGACTCCCTCAGACTCTTCAAACACAGACTGAAGACCCATCTGTTTGTGAACCACTTGGGTGAGCACTAATCTAAGTGAAATGTACTGCACTGCACTTATACTGCGACTAACTCTTTATCTTCTCTTTAGGTATGAGCACTGGATACGTTTTGCTAGGCATTGCACTTATGATGTATTTATCTCTGTATTTTTCTTTTAGGTAACAGCACTGGTCCTTGTTCTGGCAGTGTTTGAGCTCATTTGGATTCTAACTTATTTGTACTAGCTCGAATACATTTTCTGACTGGATGTAAAACAGTCTAGATATAAGTGTCTGCCAAATGCTATAAAGGTAAAAGGTAATGTAAATTGTTTTCCTACAATTGACACTACTTACTTACTACTGCTACTCCTAATAATAATAATCATCATCATAATAGTAATGACTCTACACATATACAAGTAACATCATAACATAATAAATTAATATCATTATAATAACTTTAATTAACTGACAAAATAGACATTTCAAATGTTTCTATTTAACTGTAATGTTACTGTGTGTATTTTTTGATGTTCATATCACAATTTCTGAACAATGCAAACACTACAAATGAGTTGACATGTAAATTAAACATTAAGAAATACTTAGACACCAAACTGATGCATGACTTTTTGCCCTGTATGCTGTTCCAGTTCATTTCCCCTAACTGTGAGTAGGTTTATCCTGTACACACTAAAGTCATTTGCAAATATGTTTTAGACTTACAGGAAATTTTTCTTGTAGGGTTTCTTCTTCCATGTTTCCAATAACTTGTCAAATGTTACCTATTATGCTCATTTTCAATATCTTAATTTTATTTTGGTGTGTATTCGATGTTAAATGCTTTTAAAAAACATATGTTCTCATACTGTACATCTGCATTCACTCTCTGTCTGAATCACTGTGTTAGAGCTCCCCTGTTTTTAGGCCTCCCAATGGGCCCAGTGTGCACTAAAGCTCTGTTTTGACTGGTCAGCTGCAAGAGCAGCTTCCTGCTACATGTTCTGACCTCACACCACTGTGTCTATTTTGCAATGCCGTTGGTTCTGCCATAGCCGACCCTGAAAGTCAGGTAGAACAGGTTGGTAGTCCTGATCAACTTTTGCAAGTTAGACTGGAGCAGTACATTTCAGAGTGTTTTTTTCTTTTTTAGCTCTCTGTTGTGTGAGGGGCCAGCTTGCCAGTTTGGTGGGCAATAACAATTTATTTACAATAGTAGGGCTGGAATTCCAATGAAGCATTTCAGGAAGCTAAGAAAAAGGTTTCTGTGGTAGAGAGTTTCTCCCCCTGGCATTTACAGTGCCGTGATAAAGTATTTGACCCCTTCCTAATTTCCTTTATTTCTGCATATTTGTCACACATGAATGATTCAGGTCATCAGGCTATTTTTAACATTATCCAAAGAAAACCCAAGTAAACACAAAGCACTGTATTTAAATGAATTTATTCCAATAGATTTTATTTACTGGAGGAAAAATGCTATTTAAATCAATAGGTTTGTATTCAAATCAAGTACTGGGTTCAGTTTCACTAGCCACACCCAGCCATGATTACTGACAGATCTGTTGAATCTAAACATCAGTTGAATAGAACCTGTCTAACAATGTGAAGCAGGTCTCAAAAAGTAGCAAATGATGTCACATTACATGTCACAATACAAATGCGAAACAAATTTATTGAAATCTGCCAATCTGGAAAGGGTTACATAGTCATTGGTAAGGCTTTGGGGCTCCAGAGAATCATAGTGAGAGCCATTATTTACAAATGGAGAATACTTGCAACAGCAATGAACCTTCACAGGAGTAACAAGCCAACCAAAATTTCACTAAGAGTGCATGGATAATCTAAAACATTTACATGTGACAAATTAGCCAAAATAGAAGAAATGGTGGGAGTATTTTTTTCACAGCACTGTACTTTAAGACAGACATACTAAAGCAATGGGGGAAAAGAAACAGCATAATAGATCCCATTTAAAATTCTCATTTTGCTGGTTAAAATTGTGTTTTTAAGTGTTTTACTCACAAAACATAGTGCACTGGTCTGTCTCAGGGTGGCACTGTAGCAAATTGAGTTAGCAGCTAGCCAACGCTGGAGTAGCCAGGTAATTTTGCATGTTGTTTAGTTGTATCCATTCCTTGAATGGATATCCACCACTACCCGTTACATACTTTTCATACTTGTACTCACAGTCTTTTTGTATTTCTTTTTTAGTTAAATCTCTCAGAAGACCAGAACTGTCCATATGGTTCCATCTATTAGAGAAGATTCTTCAGATTTGTGTCGAGGCAAACTCAGAGAACATATGGAGCAAAGCAAATTTAAAATTTCAGATATGAACATTAATGTGTTAAGCAAGATGGTCTTTTTGGCAATGGTCAGACAGAAAGAGTTTACATGGCATTCGGAACAGAGAGTCAAGCACGATCTGTCTGTTTACTGTAAAATAGCACTTTGCTTTGGCTCCTGCAGAGAAGCTCACACAGCAGAAAGAAGCGGCCTCCCACTAGGAGGCAAAAGGCAGTTCCCTGAGCGGAGAGAGGGCTCCTCCGCCAGGGACACAGAGTGCTAAGGTGGAGAGCATTGAGCTGCACAGGGGTGGGCCTTTGCCTGAAAGAGTGGTCTCCGAACACCACGTCAACACACAGGCAACGTCTGAGGCCCTGACATTTGCGAGCGAAGAGGCTCCAAGTAAAAACCTATTGACATGCACGTCGACCCCCTGAGGGCTTGCCGTTGTCTTACAGCGTCCGGCAGGTACAGATGAAGTGTTTGACAAAGCCGCAGCTCGCTTTTCATTCATGATTATTTATTTCATTTCAAGTGCCAATCGTGACACAGACAGTATTGGCAGGTGGACGAAGGTGATGGTGGTGGTGGGAGGCTATTCCCGTAAGCGGTCTCTGAAGTAGGAGGATGTTGGATGCATCAGTGAGCAGGGCAGCAAAGAGGAACTGAGCTGTAGCCTCTTGGCTGGAAAGGGCTGATTTTTGAGGTTAAGCTCTGCGGGATCGCGAGAATATGGGTCTGAGTTATTGTGAGGTCACCAGTGTGGTGTAAGCCATTCATATTTCATGCATTCTAAAGATACAATTCTCAGGCATGTTCTCAGGCTCACACAAGGTTCAGCTGTGAAGCTGTGAAACCAGGACTTCTGTGAGCCTTTTTTTACCTCCTCCGCTGTGAGTAAATGAAAGGCAGACGCTATCAACAAAAATGCAAAGCTATTGCTTCTTTCAGTACAGCCGCAGACCTCGTTCGACCGACCATTTCTCTCAACATACAGTCTTTTTTAAAAAAACAGCTCTTAACGTGTGCCTGTGGTTTAGTCATTTTAAATGGAAAATCTTTTTATCCTCATGAATGGTTCCTTAGGGTCATCAAAAGTCTGAAGAACCATGGCAACATAGCATTGATAATTATATTAAAGAATTCTGGAAGGTCTTATAAGTGGGTTTGGTAATGCAGCAGTGGTACAGTGCCTCACATCCATAACCATGAGGCTCCAATCCCTTCATGGTAAAGCATGGAAACAAGATTAAACATGACAGTGCTTCATATTCCAGTGATTCCAATGCATTGCATTCTATCCTGGCAAAGACATGTCACCAGGTTGTGAGTAGATGTCATTACTTGGGGTTTAAAGATGATTTCATTGCCAGGCAACCATTAGAAACATGTAGTTTCTTTAACTGTCCCATAATTAACCTTTAAAGTTTCAGTGAGTGATCAAACATGCCACACACCCAACATGTAGATCAGAAGGCATGTTTGGTGTCTTAATTTAGCTTTTTCAGCTTTAAACTGGACCTACAACACTAGTCTTTTCGTGAATAGTCGTCTAATAACACTTGTAGTCCAAAGTGGCTGGCTGCAGCATTCAAGCACACAAGGAACTTTTGTTCATTTTTATTGCTCACAGTAAGTCATGCTGTGTTCTGGACCACACTGATATGTTTGTGACCTTAAAAAGTGCCTACAGCGCATCTATTCAACAATTTATAAATTGTTCTCTGATGTCTACATAGAAGGTATGTGACTTTAGTTGGGGTTGAAATCACAGCTCTCAGTTGCACTCAATTACAACCCTATGATTTGGGCCTAGAATGAAACGAGCCCTTTCCCTTTTTGGTGAGTTCAACCATTAAGAATGGATAAGATCACACAGCATGGCTGCTACTTACAGACTGCTGTTGGGGGTTGTGATACTAATAAAGATGGAACATTTCAGTCTCTGCAGTGTCAAACGCTAGGCTTAGTCTGCTTAATATTGAGCAAGGTTTGAGAAACTGCCCGGAATGAAACGTGCAGGGAAAACCAGGATTTTGTTAAAGATGAGCGAGTAGAAATTAGCTTAATATTCACCGTTTTGTTTTGCAAATTTTCCGTTCCACCTTAAATGGTGCTGCAATTGCGTTCTGGCATCTGTACAAGCTGTAGCGTTTAAAGTGAAACAGAACATTTGATTAAGAAGCTGGCGAATTGGAAGACAGCTTCAGTCTTGTTTACAGATGAACATTAACCATTCCTGTTGGCAGTTCGGTTCCTTGGAAAGAGTATGAAAAGTGCCGACATCCTCCTGATAGCCTGGAATGGTAGATTCTTTGCAAAGTCCATCATTTTCATTGCTGTTGCTCCACTGTCATATGCAACTTTTTGGGGGGTGAAAATATTAATCATATAACAGTTTAGGATTTTGGACTCTTTTACAAATGGGTGATTTGTATTTGAAAGAGGAGACAGTGTTTGAGGTTCACGGTATGTCAGTTCTATGTATCAAACAATTATACCAATGTAAATGCAGTTGTCCATTCTATGGCATCTTTAATGAAGACCTGGATGCTGTTTGAGTGATTTTCTCTACTCTACTACTTCATTCCCTCACCTTCATATCATAGCAGACTGGCCGGACATTCATTAATAATCACCGGTATTCTAATGTTGGCAGTTGGCTTTATACTTTTCCACGAATAGAGCTGGGAGGAACTATATTCTAAAACAGCATGAATAGAGAGAATGTTCTAGAACAGTGTAAATATGAAAGGAAACATTCTAGAACTGTTTGAATGGAGAGAAGACTCTGCACTAGTGCGTCATTGGACATTATAGAACAATGGGGATAAACAGAACATTGTAGAACCATATGAATGGAGGGTAACATTCTAGAACAGTGTGAAAGGGGGTGAACATCCTAGAACAGTATGAATGGAGAGAACATTTTAAAACTTTAGAAACAGGATTAGAAAAAATTCTAGAAGAGTGTGAACAAGTACATGGCATTCTAAAGCAGTTTGAATGGGGAGAACATTCTGGAACAGTGCACACAGAGCTCAGTATGTTAGAACAATGACACCGGGAGGGAAAACTAGATAGAATAGACAGAACATTCCAGAACAATGTGAATGTGCAAAGAACATCTTAGAACACTATGAATGGAGAGAGAACATTTTAGAACAGTGTGGAAGAGGAAACTATTCAGAAACAGCTTGAATCTAGAGAGAGCATTCAGAAAACTTTGAACGGAAGGAGAACATTCCAGAACGTTCTGGATGAAAGACCACATGCAAGAATAGAATGAGTAAGAAGAGGACATTTTACTACAGTGTGAATCGGAGAGAACATTCTCAGTGTGAGTGGAGAACAGCATTCTAGAGAGTGAACAATAGAATAAATACAATGAGAAGGCCATTGCAGAGGAATGTGAATAAAGGGCAATATCTGAGCTCAAACACCAAAATGAATTTACACAAAGAGGTAAACTAAAGAACTGATATGTTTCTACTCCGGCTGCATCTTCTCAAGAGAGCCTGTAATAAGACAAGCTCAGTGCAATCCCAGCAGACCCTCTGAGCAGGCCTGGGACAGAGGCAGGTCCTCTCAGTGGGGAGCAGCCACTTGCCCTTGTGTGTCACATTATGTGTGCAATCACATCACGGATAATTGGAAGTGTGGGGTGAATATAGAGTGTGATTTTCAGGGCAAAAATGAGGAGGGAGGAGGAAACACAGCAGCTAAGCACCTCCTGTCAGAACAGCCTCTTTCTCTTAGCTTCAATTAACCAAGCAAAATGAAGGACTCCTGATGTTCTGTGGACACTGTCACTGCCCTCAACTAATTTCAGTCGTCGCAGGGAAATCTGTGAAGACCCAGCTTTTTCAAGGAATTTAAAGGAACACTGCAGCGCTTCTTCAACCAAACCTCTGTCTGTCATATCTATGCATTTTGTTTACTGGATTTCTGTACAAAGGAAATAAGACAAAACCCATTTTACTCTAAATGCCCTACAGTAGAAGCCAAAAGGAAGCTGCTTTAGCACTTTCCCATTGGTTTCCATTGTACTTGCGATCCGAGTCAACAATTTGTCATTTTTCCGTATCACGGACAAGAAAATGCATCAAAATTATCTTTTGGTATCTGACCATATGCTACACATTTCATACAGAAAAATGAGCATCCCTTTAAGGCCCAGTATGACAGAGTGTTCCTTGAACGTAGTAGTGTGTAACCTCTTGCAGTGAGGTTATGTAATGACACCTACTGACCTCCCCTCCCCACCCCTCCCTTTCCTAGAAGTACACTGGCCAGCAGGTTTTCTGCCATTGCCTCAACTTCTCTGACAGTGAGGATTCACCTTTTGTGAGTGCTAAGTAATAAACTCACTGCCACAAAAATCAAGCACTAAGAAGGAGTTGTTGGAATCAAATGAAACCTTATATGTGTGAATGTAATGATGTTATATGTATGTGATATAACATATAATATCAATATTAGAGAAAAAGGATACGTTTATCGGGGAACACTTTACAGTTGAAAGTAGGCTCTAGTACCCGGTTGGGTCGCTTCTACCCTGGATACAAGATGCAATGCGGTTGGGTATGGAGACTTGCAAGTACTGCACATTCGTAGGTTGGTGAAGCTGGTCCCGTAAATGCTGATAAATCTGCCAACCAGGCAGGTCAAGGAGGTGTTGCAAACTGGCAGAGACATTCCTGGGGAACCCTTGTCGTGTGTGGGCGAGCATTATCCTGCTGAAAACATGTTAGGTGCAAACCCTGCCATGAGAGGGAACAAATGTGGCAGGAGGGTGTCCTGCACATATCACTGAGCTAGTAGGTGTCCCTCGTATCACTACTAGGGGTAACTGACTGACCAACAAAGAAACTGTGACTGGGCTGTCCAGAGCCAGTTCGCTGTTTGTACATGTCCTCATGTAACCAGATCACACCTGAAATCATTTATATGTCTGCCTGACACATACTGCATGCTGAATTTTGCAGCACGCCAACATTTCTATCTGTGTGTATTATTCTGTTGTCAGTAAGTGTACATATGATCCTCCATTTGTCAAACATCTCACAACACAAAATTGTTACCCAGCACAGGCAGTCTGGCAATTCATTCTACCCATCGAGCGGTCCTAGCTAGCATGCTCATATCATTAGTACAGTGCCGTAACTGTGTGTTTTTAAGTCAGTTCAGTACAAACTCAGCTTATTACTACTTAAGCTGATTTAGCCTCCAAACATCCTAATTATTGTTAACATTTTCCGATAAGGACATTCACCAGCTTTATGTTTACATTTTCCTGTGCCACCTTATACTGTGCAGCAGTTATTCGACAGAAGCTGTCGAATAAGAGGCTGAATGCCAGGGCCAGAATGGGCCAAAGGGCACATTTGATTTAGCAAAATACTGTGGTACAGGATTTGTGGTACATATTTTAGACATTGACATTAAATTGAAAAATAACTGAGTATTCCTTTTACTCAATATGAAAGAGTTTCCTTTTAACTAGTGTGTTGGGAAACAGGTTATTATATAAGGGAATTTCTCCTTGAATTTCAGAGCTCGCTCGGTGTTTCCAACGGGTTTTAAACAGAATAGGTCAGGCTGTAGAGAACAGAGAGCTGATTACACCATTCACTGTCAGGCAGTCGTCAGCCAGGCCGAAAAAGCAGAGTAAAAAAACGTCAGCAACACGCAATATCAACAAGCGTACGCACCCAGTAACTAACAGCTAAGAAGAAATTGGACAGCCTGTGAATAGGGGCATATGGGAGATGTCTCCTTGCATCATAGTTACTCGTGATAGGAATGCAGATCCAGTGGCCACATTGTACAACACTGCCATCTGCTGGTATCGCATCATAACATCACAAGTTTTCAAGGGTGTGAGATGGGAAGAGATGGTGTGGTTTTTTTTAAAGACATGAAAGAAGAAAGGGACACGCTGTGTATCACAATATATCACTTAAAGAGACAGGCCTGGAGACAGAGCATGATTGCATCTTGCAGCAGAGCGGTGGTGGGATGCCTCTTGTCTCAGTGGGGTGTCCGTTTAAGGCTGCTAGAGGAGTCTTTTCTCAGGCAGCAGGATGCCACTGACAGACACTTGCAGCCTCAGATCAGTTTCTGTCCGTGTCACAGGCCATATACGTAACAACGTGAGATGCAAACAGTCCTCAGGGATAAAGCCTCATGCATTCTGACTATGCAGTGGGTGATACTTGCCTTTGCCACAGTGATATCACAAAAGGCTACAATATACAATAGGGACCTGCTAACCAATCCAAGCATGTTTTGGATTGGACTGGCAGTCATCAGTTCACCAGTCATCTCATCTCCAGATGACAGCTTAAGTGGCTATTCTAAAAAAAGGCACATGAGTCTTTAACTATGTCATGTTATTGTTTCACCAATGTATATTAATGTAGCATATCTCATTTGCAGTATGTAGTAATCTGAGTATTTGTCCATATCATGCACACCTGATTTGCAGCTCACAATCGGTGAATCCAAAAGACTTAATTGCTTTTACTACAGCTCACAGAAAAGTGTTGGCTTTAATAAAGGACTCAGAAAATAAGAGAATGTATTATGTATTCAACCTCTTACATTCATTATTAAAGCTAATGGCTATTAAAGATGTTTGTCCCATGGCAAACTGCTAATCAGAGCGTGGCCACTAGGTGGAGGGCTATGTATGCAGGATATGTGGGGCACCTTGCTACAGCATCATGACTTGGCTGTTGACTTCAGCTAAATTATTGAAGGCACAGACATAGATTTCAGCACAACAAAGTGGCAGCCTTGGCAGCAGATTGACTGAAATGGAGATCACGTTCTCTGAAAGTGAACAATGCATGTAAGAATTAGCATCTAGTGCTAACGACATGAATACTGAACATTCTATATGTACACACTAGACACAAATACACTATAGTCTCAGTTCCTACTGGAATTTCATGTGTCATTGAATTACACACACTCTAAAGGTTCCAAAATGTTATTTGGCTGGGACAGATGGTTTTAGGGCAAACCTTTAGGTGGTTTTGAAGAGGCTCTTGTAACCTTAATTGCTTAAACTCCAAGGTACTGTGGTCAAGTTAGTTTCATAGTAGTTACTCAGTAATACAAGTTACTGAATTCATTCCTCCAGTCATTCATTAATCGTCTATAATGTTTATCCTCCTGGTTTGTAGGGAGTGTTGGAGCCTTTAAGTTACTGAATTATAAGTTTTAATATTAGTAATTGGATAATAAGCTGTTAAGGAGTTCTTCACATTGATCCATTTCCAAAACCATGTATTTAAGGAACAATCCACTGAAAGGTTCTTTAGGGCATTTCATTGCACAAGTACTGGAACTTTTAGCACTAGAAAACTAAGATTTTTCTGTGGTTCTAGTGCCAAAGGTTCAAATCAGTTTTTGGAACCTGCTCAAGATTGTCCTAATTGTACAGGTATTGGTAATTTTGTCCTCTGGTTTTAGTAACACTGATGTTGAAGCCAACACCAGCTCAGCAAATTCTTTTTCCTCATGGCGACAAAGTCACCAAGCAGTATTACATCATAAACAAGTGATGTGCCAGATTCACCAGAATCTTGATGTGTTGATTGCTATTTTTAAAATGATTATTTTGTAAAGAATTCACTATAAGGTCACATGAACCTTATGAGTAAAACAGCTCAGACCAGTATGAATCCCATGTTTACAATAGTCTGGTGCTGGTTTAACTGGTCACATAGGACAGTTGACCAGCATACCAGCACCCACAACAAATAATATCTTTTCAAGGAAAACCACTATGTTTTTATTTGAAGATTGCAGCTGTCCTTCACATAGTATGAGAATTTAATTTAATTTTAATTCCTGCCTTCTGCCCATGTAATGCTGGTGTAGGATGATGAGTGATGAGATGGACCAATAGAAATGCTCAAAAGTTGATCGGATTTAAAATCTCTTCACATTAAATTAAATACAGATTTTTTTACCTCTCCTGTAACCTGGCCATTCTGGAGATATTTCCTTTCCCTTGGACAGTGACCATATGATTTTGATAGTGATCATCAGCCTAACAAATTTAAATTCCATTGCTGGTGTCCAGCATACCAGCATCCAACAGGCAACATATGCTGGTTTCGCAGGTGACCAGTTTTTGGTCAGATTTGGACAGCGGACAAAGAAGCATATTGCTTTGCTTGGTTTTATACATGAGTTGGTGTAATTGTGGACATTTGGATGTGTGTGTGCATAGGACTGTGCAGTTTATAATTTCTCAACAGACAAACTATCATCATGCAATGTAATTAGTAAGGCATTAGATGCTTTAGACAGACACAAAATGAAAAAAAAATTTAGTTATTAATTGTAATTATCATGACAGTTATTATGTTTTTTGTGTGGCAGTAAGTGTTCCAAAAGGAACACCAGCTATCATATATATAATTTAGTTAACTTTGATCAAAATTATGGCAAAATTATGGCAAGCTTATGTAGGTGTTGTGTAGCTTTATGAACAGCAACCTACAGCGTTACCATGCTCAGGTGAACAATAATATAAATAAAATGTTTAAATAAATGTTTATTTATAGAGCACCTTTCATACCGTTGGCAGCTCAAAGTGCTTTACAGACCCGAGCTGTTGCATTCTGTATGAATTGCAGGTGATAGACGGTTAGGAGGGCATTACAGTAATCAATTCTGCTTGTAATAAACACATAAACAAGTTTCTCTGCATCACTCTGAGACAAAAAAGAACTTTAGATATTTCTTAAATGATAAAATGATATTTCTTAAATGATAAAAAGCTATTTTAGTGACTGCATTTACATGCGGGATAAAACTGAGCTCAGAGTCCGGGTTTTGTACTTCATGTTTTATATTAGTAGCTAAAGAACTGAGTTAATCATAAAGCATTGTTCTCTGAGTACGAGAATCAGTATTTTCTTTTTTTCGTCATTTAGTTGTAGAAATTTCTGTGACATCCACTGAGAAATATGTGACACACAGCTTCTAAGTCTTTCCACTGAGTCTAGATTATCCAAAGGAATGGAGATGTATAATTGTGTGTCATCAGCATAGCTATGAAAGTTAACATCATGTTTCCCAATGACATCACCCAGAGGGAACATGTACAAAGAGAAAAGCAGAGGCCCTAAAACTGACCCCTGTGGTACACCACAAGAAATATATATATTTTTTTGATGATTTCCCAGTGAAACCAGGAACAGTCTGTTTGTTAAATATGATTTAAACCATTCTAAAACTGTGCCAGAGAAGCCGACCCAATGTTCAAGATGGTGGATTAGAATCTTGTGATTCAGTATCAAAGGCTGCACTAAGGTCCAGAGCAATAAGACCAGAACAGAAGGATTCCGTACATCGGTGCTGAGCCTAAGGTCATTGACAACACGAACTAATGCTGTCTCAGTACTATGGTTTGAATGAAAACCTGACTGAAACTTCTCATATAGCTTGTTGGATATTAGATAAACATTTAATTGCTTGAGAACAACTTTGTCTAAGACTTTACTGAAGAACGGAAGGTTTGAAATTGGTCTAAAATTATTTAGAACAGTTGGATCCATGTTACTCTTCTTTAGTAGAGGCTTCACCAAGGCAGTCTTAAAAGCATCTGGAAAAAATATTATAATGTTTTATCCAAATATTGCAATAAAACATTTGTATTTATCCTCCAATATCTGCTTTGGCAAACAATACCTGACACAAAACTCAATACATTCAAGCTATGCTATGTAGATTTGGGAATTTGGAGAATCTCTGATGGAAATGTGTAATTACACATGACTTTATATTTGGAAGGTAAGCTGTGCTTCGGACTTCTAAGTGAATTAGGATCGTTAGCACATTGAAAGAGTATTCAAAGAAAACTCAGTCAAAACATGGTGAAGGACATGATTTCCGATGTAAGTGAATATGTAAGTGAATTATTTCTTATTTCAGTAGAGCGCTGATTTTGCATGTGAGACCTAAAACATCTAGCCAAAACACCACATGTGAGGGTCACATTAATTCATAATGACAAAAGATGTGGTGCGACAAACTCCAACAGAATCCTGAAGCTTCTGATTTTTTAAAATAATGCACGCCATAGTTCAGTAAAAAGGCTACTTATTTATTTCAATTTTAGTGCCGAGGTGAAATCTAGAACCAAACCTGTGTTCTTGTAACCAGATCATAATATGTCAACTAGGGTTTTGAAAACAAGTTAAATGGTTTTAAGCAAGTTGTTTAAGTTGGTCCAGACTAGAACTAGAAGTTCTATCAGTTCCGGTTTGGGTCAGTTCTTGTTTTTGAATGTGCAATAAGAAAAAAAATGGCTTTAGAGAACCAAAGGTTCTATGACATCTGTGGCATCACTCCAAATAACGCTTTTTGTCATTTTGAACAGTGTGTAATTACACGTATACAATTACATGTGCAGGAAGTATAGCAGTACAAAACAATAAAACTGCCAATAATTCAGTCAGGGGTAAATTGTGATAATTAATTAGTCAACTTTTGGTGCATTTTAGTCGATTAAAGCAGCAGCGTTCTGTGATACAAAACACAGTGTAATTCCTCTGTGTTAAATATTCCAGTGTTGTGAAGTCAATTAGTGCGGCAACTAAAAGTGTGGCAGATTTCTCTTCTACAGATTGGATCATGCATCAAAAGGGTGCTATCAGAGACTGCAATTACTGTTTCTCAAAAGTAATTGCATTAATTACATACAATCTCTTTGAAAGGAGAAATTTCCTTTTATGATGGTACAGGACACAACATGAAAAAGGAAATTAATGGCATTTCATCTCTGCTGCCGAATTAATACATTTCGGTGGGATAAAAGAACTAGGTCTAATAGCCTCTACTAAAGGCCAGATATGGTTACATGTGGATCCGGAATTTGAAACGAGCGATCAATTAGTTATACAGATGATACAGTTCAAATTACTTTGAATCGATATTTCCTGAAAAAGTGCCTGCTCATACAGCACACGCTTCAAAGTGTGATTAATGAGAACAGCGCTGAGGAATTATCCTCAAGAGCTGGGTCCTTACACCTATTGCTCTGCGGTGGATGCTGAAGACCCAGCGAGGCCTAAGATTTGTGGGTTTGACACATGCAGAATAGGCCCTTCCTTTTTATTCAGCCTGGATAATTGAAGCACTATATATGATACTTCCTGCCACAAATCTCCCATTGATTTTCCCTTTATCAACACAGCCCTGTAGCACTCTGTCTGATGAGACTGGCTGGCATACCGGCCTGGCACCGCGCTATTGAATGTGAGGGGACATCAAATTTGTATAATGTGCTGCTGAAGATTCTCAATCAAATCACAATAGCCACAATGAATGCACGAATAGACGCCACCACACAAATGACCGAACAATCCTCATCACTCTCTCTCTTTCTCTCTGCCTTACACACATACCCAAGCATCATCTGCCAATCTATACGTCCAGGAATTGTTTAGGTCTGCTCGGTGCTCTTCAGGACACATAAATTAGGACGTTAATGTGCGCTGTCTTACTTAAACGCTACACGTCCCACATAAATTACAGCGTGACACAAGAATGCTCTCCCTCATTACTGTACTAATGTAATCCAGCGGATACACACAATTGATTTAGCACTCAAAGATCTGCAATTGATCCGTTTTGTTTTAAATACAGTTGGCTTTCAATTAGCCTGATTATTTGCTTTTATGAAGCTAACCAACCTCTTAACAGAAGACATTGGGATAATAGATGTGTGCTGGGCTTTGACTGACGTGATGACACGGCTATTTCCCGCTAAGTGCTTAGTTAGTTTCATGAAAGTAAATAGCTGAAATTCCACAATATTTAACCCAGAATTGATCAACTGCAAGTGTTTACTTCTTGTTTACATGTGTTTCTATTGTCTGCGTAATACTGGGGGATAATTACATACCATATGTGCACCATTATCTGCAGCCCGCTCAAGTGTTCAATATAGCACACAGCAATGAGCATTTTTTGAGTCTAAACATGGAACAGACCCTTCTTAAATAACAACATGCTGGGATTATGTGTTAATCTTCTTGAGCATGATGAATAAGTCGTGTTTGAACATACATGAGCAGCATGCATTATCAAACTCATGGGACTCATGAGCAAAAGCAGCTATGTTTATATGTTTACGGCACTCTTTCTTCCACCATGTACTGAAATCTTCAGCACTGTTTTTGATTCACAGTGCAACGCGCTTCATTTCCTAGAAGGCATTACCATCAGGAAGACATTCGCTTCCCCCAATTGACTTTATGTATTGATCACTTATTGACTTTTCAGTCAAGCTTGGTGTGTTCAATGAAATCTCATTTTCCTAATTTATCACATTTGAAGCCATTAAGTGATAGTCATATTAAATCATAAATGCTTTATGCTTTTTGTACATTTTATAAAACATGGAAACAAATTGATCTTGGATAAATTTGAACTTGTTAACATGTTGTTGGGAGGCAATCAGAGCATGACTGAAAACACCTGGTGCCAGAGGAATGGATCGAACTCAGTATCTGCATATATACATATATACACATTCATAGACACACACTCACACATACACACACACACACACATATATATATATATATGTGTGTGTGTGTGTGTGTGTGTGTGTGTGTGTATATATATATATATAGAGAGAGAGAGAGAGAGAGAGAAAGAGAAGAGAGAGAGATAAAAAAATGTCTAAAGCTTCAAGATAAATGGAGGACTTATTTTGAAGATCTAAAACAGAAGACAAATTTGACAGTAACTTTCGTCTCTGCATAATTCCATTAGTAGGTGTGTCCTAGACTTGCATTGCTTGGATTGCATTAGTTTGGATGTTAGTCTGTATGTATTACCTATATGTGCTATTTGTAACACTGCCTGGTCAGAAAAATGCCACTATGTAAAATTCCGTTGGACTGCCATTAGCTTTTATCAAGGCAGGCATTCACTGCGTTATTTCTACATCCAAATATTTATCTATATTCAGATTTTCATTCACTTTTGGATTGATGGAAGGGTCTCCAACACATCCCAAAGACTTACAATGGGGCTAAGGTCAAGACTCTCTGGTGACCAATTCATGTCTGATACTTATTCCTCATGCTTCCTGAACCGCTCTTTCAGAATCTGAGCCCAATGGGTCTTGGCATTGTTGTCCTGGAATATGCCAAGTATCTACATATGCCATGGAATGTACCATTAGGAAGGAAAAAATCCATTGATTGGGAAATCTTGGCAATTTAGGCAGTTGACTTTATGTTAAGTAAAATAGTATTACAAAATATCAGTAAAAATGTATTCCTGGTGTTGATTAATGAGCGCTGGCCCTGTTAAATAAATGAATAAATGTACAGCTGAATAAATGAAATTAGCTTCTGTTAGACACCCTGATTAACCAGCATTTTTCTACAGAGTAGCTGTCACCAAAGCAGCTCTGTTTGTATTACTGTGTGGCCAGAATAATGTCCACCAGTGCAGCACTTGCACAAGCCTTAGGGAGTATGGTCTCCTTGCCAGAAACTGATGCACTTTGGTAATTTCTTACTGAAGCAATAACAATGACTTCATGAGATTACAAACTGCACTGTGTGATGTGCTTAGTGACGCTATCATAAAAAATCTGACATTGGAAAAATGTAAAAGGGATAATAGATGTTCATGTAAGTGATTACACCTAAAAGATTTGCCTTTATGTTGGCCCATTTATGGGCATATTCAAACGGCGGCGAGGTTTCTGGCCAGGTTTCAGCAACGGCATGCAGAAAACCGAGTGGGACACAGAATATGGAAGGTAGGGGACGCTATTGCTCTTGTTTCCCTGAGCTGCAAAAGAGTGAACCCAACTTGGAGCCAAAGCCAGCGCCAGTAATTCAGTTTTTTTTTTCTGGGGGGTGTGTGGGGGTGTGGGGGCGGTGGAACAGGAGAGTAAAGTGGCCCAGATGCTGTCCAGTCCCTGAGAGGCTGCTTGTGTTAGTTCAGCAGGGACAGCTGAGAGAGCGCGGTGCGTGCTGAAGTGAGGATTACACTCGCCTGGACCGACTTGGATGTGACAGTACATGTGACGTGCGCGTGAGTGAGTGAGTGAGTGTAGTTAGATGGAAGAGGGCTGTGACTGCTTTATTCACACACCCCAACACGGTGACACATCTGCCAGAACTGGGAAATGAGTTGCGAGGCCAGGTTCCTGCCGAGAACGGTGAAGACACTGTGAGAGAAAGCGCGCAGGAATGGCCACAATTACGCACGGGCGTCTGGCTGCGTTCTGCCTCCAGTTCTGCAGTTTTTAAAATCAGGGGACGTGCCTAAACTGCTCTCTTTCCCTCACGGGGTGCGTCCAGCAGTGGAGAACAGGTTGTGTGGATGTACAGCAGCGTCATGCTCGCTCCTTCGCTTCTGTCCGGCGCGCATTCAGCGCGCACTGGATTTATGGGGAAAACGGGGATGCGTCGCGACTTCTAAGAAAAGTTCTTTTTGTTTTGTTTTTCTTCTTGCGTTGAAGGGACCCTAACCAAGTCACGATGCTCCTCTTAACTTTTTGGACCTTGTTGCCTCTTCTGGGTAAGTTACAACGCATGTAGTTAAAGGTCCTTTCGTATTGCGCGTGAATGTACTTCACTTGTAGCGAAAAGGCATGGTAAAGGACTTCTTATACTGGCATATATAAGAGACGTGAAGGGTCAAACATATTCACCTGTTTGTAGTCCTTCTAACCCTTGTAGTCCGTTTTTCTATTCCGTGCAACATGCGTAAGGCGTTTTTGGCACTAAACCATACGCACGTCCTAAAACGCATGGCTGGCGGAGTGTTTTTCGAATGACCCCTGCTTTCTTGCATGAATCGAATATTTGCTGGTCCTAATAAAGGCATTGCCTGAAATGTAATACGTGCTAAATGATGACTGAGTTTCTTGCTTTCTTGCCCAGATGTGTTGTCCTTCACGAAGGGTGAGGAGTCTCGCGTGCCTCGTCTGGACTGCGTTAGGGCTCATGAACAGTGCTTGGGCAAATACGGCTGCAGCACCAAGTACCGCACCATGAGGCAGTGCGTGGCCGGCAAGGCGAGCAACATGAGCATGCTGGCCGAGCCTGAGGCGCAGGACGAGTGCAGGAGCGCCATCGAGGCCATGAAGCAGAGTCCCCTATACAACTGCAAGTGCAGGAGAGGCATGAAGAAGGAGAAGAACTGCCTGCGTATCTTCTGGAGCATCTACCAGAGTCTTCAGGGTAGGCAGATAAAAAAGGCAACTGCTGCTTTTGAGTTTTCAGAAGCACAGTAAAGTCCCTCCCTTACCTATCAAATGTGTTTTCTTGCTCAGTATAAGGGAGGGGGGATGAGGAGACCAGCACCCTGCTGGGGGCTGTACATATTAGATGGACCAAATTAATTTTGACCTTGACTTTAACGACTTTCAAAAAGCACCACTGATAAGAACAAGGCCACTCTTCAGTAGCACATTTACATCTAAATCGGAGACATGCACCTGCGAGTCGCATTCATGTATGTAATGCCCTGGAAGCACGCAAACACTATCTGAGCTCTGCTGAATCCTCTCCTGGTGCTGTTTTTCGAGTGCGCTAATTGAGTTGTTTGTTCTCATTTTCCAGGCAATGATTTGCTGGAGGACTCTCCATATGAGCCAGTGAACAGCCGTCTGTCTGACATATTCCGCCTGGCGCCCATCATATCAGGTAAGCCTGCTGTGGTTATCGCATAGCCTGCTGAAACAGAAAGCATCACAGAGACGACAACACTGAGTAGGACCCTGTGTATAACTATGCTTTGTTCTGGGCCCTATTATATCATGCATATGACGGTTTCTATTTGGCTCCCTTTTCTTCTGCTCCACTGTTTCATCTTCTTAACTGGCCATTATTATGGCACCAGGCCCTCACTACGAAGTCATTTATTACACTCTTTGGTGTATAATATGTGTGGTGGACCTGAAGCAATTAATTATCTTCTCAAAAGTGTGAATGGTTATCAGTATTAGCAGGCTGTTTATCTCTGTACTTTTTTTGGAAGTGTAGCAGACCAAAGGCAATGCTGGAGTTATATTTGAGGGGAGAGTAATGCTCTGCAGATGGTGCTGTTCATCCCCTGGAACGCTCTCGCCCATATGAATAAAAAGTGGACCGCAATTTGTCATATATTCGTCTCTTAAATTCTCCATAACTGCATTAGCCTCCAGGTTCATCTTTTAAATGGCCTACCCTCTCACAAATAAGGGCTCCAGAAAGGTTCCTTGGAGCCATGCCAGAGAAGAACTACTGTGGGTTCCCTAAAGAATGTAATGTAACAGTTCTACACCAGTCCAAAGTGTTCCTAGTCCTACATTCATTTTAGAACCGTTCCTTTTGAGAGTGTGGGCCCAACATGCTCAAAATCAGTTACAGCCTGATTCAGTTACATGGATTACTTCAGTTGAAATGACTTAACCTCTCAACAACAAAGGCTCCAAAAGGGATCACTAAGGCCATACTACAGGAAAAACACCTTATGGTTCCCTTAAGAACATACTGTAAGAGTTCTACACTGATTCAAAGCGTTCCAAGGGCAAGAACCATTTTATAACCTTTCATGAGTGTAGGTCCAGCATGGCCAAAACCAGCTGTAGTCTCATTAAGGTACATGGGATATTTCTGTTTAGGCTTGTGAACATAATGTAAAGACTTCACAGGGTTTTGTTTCTGAGCCACGAACCATTTCGGAAACTTGTTGTTCACTCTTTTGAACAGCGTAGGTGTAGCATGGCCAAAATCACTGGATTAACAATGAGTTTACAAGAGATTCTGCAGCAGAAGTCTGGATACATAATGTGAAGCCTAAACAACATGATCTAAAGGTTATACACCAATTAAGGTTTGTTCCTAGGCCTAGAATCATTAATTGTTTTAGAACCTAAATTTTTAAAGGGTTTTGGTCAAGCTTTGCCAAAATCATGAAAAAGGGAGAGGAGGGCACAACCTGCTCCGCCATACAGTCCAGTTCACAAAGAGTTGGACAGTGACACAATTTTTGTCCTTTTGCCTCTCTACAGCACCACGATGGGTTTGAAATGAAGCATTAAAGATATGATTGATGCATAAAATCTTTTAGCTTTAATTCAAAGGGTTTAACAACAATATTGCTTTAACTATTTAATAATTACAGGCATTTTACATTGGTTCGAAAGTAACCGGACAGTGGACTGACAAGCAGTTTCATGGCCAGGTGTGGTCAGGTCCTTCATTATTTCATGACAAATAAATGCCCTTGGTAGCTGTTCTCCTGGGAACTTTTAATATACTGCCAAAAGAGGTGTCGATGCAAGTGAAGGGGGCCATCATTAAACTGGGAAAACAAAGCAGACCTGTCAGAGAGACTACAGAAACTATAGGAGGAGCCAAATCAACTATTTGGTACCAAGGAAGAAAACCTACACAATCAAATATACCACAAATGCAACCCAGGAGCTTCCTTAGGTAAAGAAATGCAATATGCCTCATTCACCAACCGATCTTAGGAGGAAGTTTATTCCTAAAATCCACTTCTTTACACAAGGCACAAACAATTCTGCAGATTAAAAACATGTCATGAATCTGTTGTAGACTTTTTCTTAGGACCTTTCTCAAGAACAAATTAAAGAAGAAACTATATAACTAGGGTACTGGCGAATGAGGCCCCATGTTCTTAAATGGCTGATTCAGTCACCTGACCTCAACCCAACCGAGCAAACCTTTCTCTTACTTAGGTCAAAACTAAAGACAGAAACACTCACAAACAATCAGCAAATGAAGGCAGCTGCAAGGTCTAACAAAGCATCTCAAGGGAGGAAACTCAGCATTTGGTGTTGTCCATGGTTTCCAGACTTTAGGCACTCACTGACTGCAAAGGATTTGTGTCCAAGTATTAAAAAATAATCCTTGTATTTATAATTACTTTTGAGGCTGTGAAAATGGAGGGACTTTGTAAAAACCGACTGTAATTTCTAAACAGTTAATGCAATATTTTTGATAAGCCCCTTGAATCAAAGCTGAAAGTCTACACTTCAATCACTTCTTGACTGCTTCATTTTATCCGTTGTGATGGTGTAAAGAAGCAAAATGGTAAAAATTGTAT
Source organism: Semaprochilodus insignis (assembly GCA_034552555.1). Classification (NCBI taxonomy): domain Eukaryota; kingdom Metazoa; phylum Chordata; class Actinopteri; order Characiformes; family Prochilodontidae; genus Semaprochilodus; species Semaprochilodus insignis. The sequence continues at coordinate 9,890,860 of CM067491.1, forward strand.
CACTGTCCAAATACTTACGGACCTGAGAGTAGTTTTCCCATAATAATTTAGTAAAGCATTTATGCAAGATTAATGTGTTTTACAAGCAATACATCTCTACAAAAAGCACAAAAAACCCAGCAGCTCTAAACCATTTGTTTCCAGCATCCATTATTTGTGAACAATTTAGCTGAAAGCACAGTGCAAATGTTACAACTAATCCCATTGACAGGGTTTATTGTAACAGGATGAGGGAGTATTTTTAACAGTCACTAAAGTCTGGTAAATCAGTGCAAAACACAGTTCAATTAATACAGTTCTATGCTGAATAATATAGGATAAATATGTATTGTGAAAAGTTATGTGTTATATATGGCAAATCCAGTATAACAAAAATTGTCCTGCATTTTACATCTACAGTAGGTTTCTGAAGAATACATGCACAAAAACTTACAGTTACATGGGGGATATGGACTTGTTTGCCTGCTACCATTGTTTCCCTTTGGAAGGCTAACATGCTAACCCATGCTAACTAACCCTGCTGTGTGGGGGCTGTACCAAAAACCATATATACAGTAAACCATGATGGTGCACATGAATAATTGGGAGGGGGGGTTCACTTCTTGTGTCAACCGCTTTGCTCCACCCAATGTCTCAAGGAAACAACAGGATCCAATGCAGAATGACACAAATGGCCATAACTTTGTTGTAGTCTGAGGGTCTTTTCTCAGCTAAAAACCTGGACAAGGGTCCGAACCAGGGTTCATGTTTTGTTCCATTGTATACATCTGATCCAATTAGTTTTGTTTTCTACAGAACCTCTGTGGTCGCAGTATTCAGTGAAATACTATAGAGCTCTCATATACACATCTGTAGATGTGAACATGCTCAGCAAATGTCCCTTCAAATTCACATATTTTAAATGTAGCGCCACATTTTGGAGGTCCACTGCCACGGGTCAATTTTCTCATGTACATCATACATAGCTTAGCTTAGCTTTATATATAATGCATTGCTCTCCTGTTCAGTCATATCCTCTCTGTCTCCTCCTCCCGGGAAATAAGCTATAAGATTCACCATGTTTATTTGTTTTTGCCAGTTGAATTTTGAGTTTCCGTCACACCAAATTACAGTGAAATATTTTGTTTCCTCTGCTCCCCATGTGCTACCATGGCTCATTTTTACTTATCTTTCATTCTCATTCTTCTATTGTTTGACGAGTAGAGATTGCCTGCCTCAACGTTCTGTAATTGGTTCTAAAGTCTGAATGTTCCAAAAAAGTGTTTTCACACTGCACACTGCACATCTGAATCATGGTTCAGTTTGCTGTTTTGGTTTACACCAAAGTCTAAGGAAGTGTGAAGGTCCGAAATAAACGAGGGAGGTGTGAAAGCACCTATAAAGGAGGGGAAAATTTGGTGAAATGTGCAAGACTTCCTGCTGGTGTGGATGGGGCTCGATTCTCTGTTGTCTGTTTAGGAGGGAATGAGCCCTCCCTACCCCGGTAGCCAAAACCACGTGACCGCGTTCCTGGAAATATTTTGTTATGGTGACTCTTGGCTTCATGTATCCTCTCTGCCTGTGCTTTAGGCTGGATAGCTCTTACTTTGAGTTATTTACATGCCTATAAATAATGCTGTATTACAGCCTCCAAGAGAGTAATTAAAATAATATAGATATGAATTCTGTGACTTATACTCACATGTCAGTAATCAGAAAAGACTTATAATGCAATAACTTGCTTATATGGCACAAGAACAGTCTCCACGGTGAACATGGAGAAATATCTGTCTGATTTCCGTCCAAGTTTGCAGACGTCTCTGCTATGGGAATATGACTTAATGTACATTCATCTTGAACCTGTTTAACTACATTGCTGGTTTGTGCCCTGCTCTCCACTATATCAGGTTAAGCCAGGGTCTGGAGGGTTTATGAACAACACACAGCCCTCCACATACTCACATAGCCTTTTTTAAATCAATATACATTTAAGTGAAAGAGCAGCTTAGGTGGCAATCAATGCAGGCAAAAGTTCAAGGAAAATAAATAAAGTGCTAAACTGGACTTGTGCTTGCAGGTTTTCCAAATGCTTTACCTCTGTAAGATCATCAGGAGATATTTTTGGGAAATAGAGGCTGTTCATCTTCCTGGTAGCTTTGTGTTATACTCTGTGCAGGACAACATAGCATAAAAGCGAAGAAGCACAGCTTTGAATAGTCATGCTTCTAATCAGCATTTGGCCCACAGGTGGAAAATAAACGACAGAACATCAAGAGTGAGCTGCTGCTATGCTCTCAGGCCTTAGTACTATTAACATCATACAGTCTGTATGTACCAGCGGACTGCAGGTGCAGTAAATCAGCAGAGTTTTTGGGAGCGAGTAGAGAAAGGGAAGGCACTTAGTAGAATTATCTCCATATTTGGAAGCATGGCGCAGAGGCATATTAATCTAGAGCCAAACCCAATCATGGGGCTGTTTGCTTATCCCTCTAAAGTCTAGCATGATTTGCACTGAATAAAAGGCTGCAGAAAAAGGGGTGCAACGGGCTTGGCTGATCGCTGCATCCTTCAGTAATCGTCCACAGCTGGTCCGTGCAGGAGCAGGCGGCATTTTTACCGGCTGTTACCATCGCGGCTTCAATAAAGGATTGATTTGGTTTAGAGGCACATATCTCTACTCAGAGTCCATCTGCCAGAGCTGTACATGACTGCAGCAGCGAAACACTTCTCCACAGCACTCTCACCACAGAGGAAGCAGGACTTTTATGCTGTCACTATAGAACCGAAATAGGCAGCCAGGCTGTTTGAAAGGGTACTGGGAACTTTGGAGAGCCCTCAAGCTAAAACAGATAACAGGACAAGATTGTTAACAATGAGAATATGAATTTCCTATCCTTGTTCAGTACTCTGCAGGAGTCAGATACCACTACTTTGTTAATGTAACTTTCAGTCAAAGTGGCCTATGAGTACGTTGTAAGTTGTTCATTTTCAGCATCAGAAATAAAGCAGCAAACATATACTTAGCAGATGTGACGGTGGACAAACAGATTGTGACGCACGCTGAGCTAAAAGCAAGGCACGGTTTATTAAACAGGTTTGTACCAAAACACAGCAACACCAAGAACAAGGAAATACAATCAGAGGGCTAAACCGAGACAGAGTCAATAAACAGGCAAGAGTCAAACCAAGCAGACAATCAGACCAGGCAGAGGTACCAAAGGGAATAAACAAGAGGAGTAAACCAGAGAATCAAAATAAGGTCAAAGTCAGAGTAACAAACAAGATCAAACAGAGAGAACGCTCAGTATGCTACAGAGCGGCAATACTTCGCAACAAGCCAGTGCGAGAGAGAAGTATTTAAGCAAACAGACTAAATGAAGTCAGGTGACTAATCAATATTCAGGAGACCGAGAACGAGGCAACAGGGTGTGATTGGGAAAGGATGGCCACGTGACATCAGGTGGTGGGTTATGGGAAATGGAGTCCGGGAGATCAGAGGTGAGAGGGGAACCAGCAGGCATGACAGCAGAACATTGCACAGAAGACTTAACACTGGTATTTACTGTGTCCACTTCCATTACAGCTTCAATTGTTTGCTAAGAAATCTGCAGCGATATTTTTCCGCAACCCCAAAGTTCAGTCTTAGACTTTACATTTTCTGCTTCTCACAATTCAAGTAATACCAAATGCATTCAAGGATGTTGAGGTCTGGACTCTGGGGTGGTCAATAAACAGTACTGAGAACACTAGCAGCTTCTATAATTTGCAAGTTTCCCCTTCACAGTGAGGGCTTCTTGACAGCTACACATCCTTTCATATCCTTAGAGTTGAGACAAAAAATTCCTGTGGATGTTTTCAGATCTGAAGCAAGAGTGGAGCTTGATTTTACTCCTCTCTCTCAAAGATGAAAGCTTGAAGTACTGTTTATGTAATGGTGAGAGTTTTAGTGGTCTTCTAGGTCTTGCATGATTATTAAGAATCCCCTTTTAACAGTTACTTTTTTGTTTGTTTTTAACAAAGGCATTGTCATTGTTTAGCTGCTGCAACCACAATCAGTGAGCTTCAGTCTTTAGTATTCAAGAGCTCCAGCACTGGTCTGGGACTATTTTACACATGGGGTATGAAACATTAGTACAAACTCAAACAACCAAAAATACTGTAGAAAGTAACAATAATTTCAGTTAGAAGAACACAAGTTTTCTTCCAGATGTCAGTGGTTGGATTCTATTAGCATCTTAATTTAATTTAATGGAGGACTGATTTGAAAAAGTAGGTTTTGGATGGTAACTGTAAATACTGGCTTTCCTTGAGGAAATGGTTAAGCTAAGACATGTCAAATCACAATGGATTGCTTCTTTATTTATTTGTATTTATTTTGTTCATTCTATTTAAACAAATAAATGTCCAGATGAATGTCTGTACATATCACTTTCTCAGCTGTCTGGACAGTACTGTATGTTTCTATATTTAATTTAATATGTATTGGTGAATCTTTGATAAGATGCTTAAAGATCCGTCTGCATTGTTTATGACCGAATGATGACGTGCGTTGAATCATGTGGACGGCTTGATTCTTCAGTAAAAACATCTATAGACGTTCATATGGAACACCTGCAATGATGTCTTGAGCATTGTGCAGCCCTACTCTGCATACTTAATTCCACCCACCTGCAGAGCAGATGTGTAACACAATGGGTAACTGATCCTAATCCCCCTTCTCTCGGTCCACCTCTTGTGGGACATATCTTCAAGCGTCTCTCTATACATACTGCAGCAATGTATCCCTATATAATGAAGCATGCATTGTAACAGGTCATAACCACAGCTCTTTAGAAGAAACCTGAAGCAAGAACAAGAAGTATCCGTTTCCGCCAGCTCTTTTTTAAAAAAATTTTTGTATGTGACATCAACAGAAATGCTTTTTCCTCTAAAAGGCCTTAGTGCAAAAAAAAACCACCATTATTTCAGTAAATGTGTTCAGGTTACGCTTCCTCCCATGACTGCTACTAGATGAGATCAATGCAAATAGCTGCATTAAGAATGCTTATTGCTGAGCAAGACAATTAACTTATATAGCACAACAGAGCTAAAGTCTAGCAAACCTAATGTCCTCCTATACGTATTCATCACAGACAATAACAGGCTATGATAAATTGTGATGGAGCTCGTTTCTCCTTTATAGCTTGCCAATAAAAGCATGTGATATAGACTGGCACTGCGGAGAAATGGCTCAGATATCACTGCATATGTAGAGCCAAGTCAGCGAGCTCAGATGAGCCGCACTTGCCGTCGTAGAGGCAGTGTCAGAACCCGTGCTGTATCTCCACTTTCTGCTCTTTGATGTGACGCCACCCCCGCCAGCTCTACATGGCTTTTGTCAGCATTAGGTTTGAGTAACAGATCCCCCTTCAGTCACAAGAATGAAGGGAGAAAATAAGCTGAGGAAGAGAGAGAGTGAGAGAGAGAGCAAAAGAGAGAAAGACAAGCTTCATATTCAGCTAGAACAGCTGCTCTGAGCCGAGAGCAAAAAGTCTCTTAAAAGTGAGCTGAAACATGCGCTTGTTGCCAGTGGGTTGTCCAATTATAGACAATTACAAGGCCGAGGGTTTCTATGGTAAAGTGCTGTAAGGTGTTATATACCTGCCTGTGTTTGCACTGCATTGCCATGGACCTGGCCAGGAAGAATAGAGGGCATGTCCAACTAGCCAGGTCCACCCCTAATGGCTGTTGAGGGACTCTGTTGGTGTTGCAGGTCAGTTGTTTTCTCTGCCCGCTGTGTAAACTGGCTTTGCGGCAGCTCGGGGCGTTCCTCAGATGTGTTTATTACACCATTAATCCAAACCGAGAAGCGTGTGACACCGCAGACCAATAACCGCTGGAATAAATTCACGAGGAAGTGTTTGAATTAACAGACGCCACCTTCATAAATCAATGCAGGAGCCGGCCTTGAGAGAAGAGGAATGATCACACTGTCACCATCCAGTGAGAGTCACACTGTCATTCTGACACACACAATCACTCGCTAGCTGACTAGTGAGAAAGAAAGAGAGAGGGGGCAGGGGCAGAAAAAGATAGAAAGAGGGAATAAGAGAAAGAGAGAATAAAGAGTGAAAGAGAGAGAAAGAAAAAAGAAAGATAGAGAGAGAGAAAAGAAGAGTGGACTGAAAAAGTAGACAATAGAGTGAGAGAAAAAAGAGAGAGTGAGAAATAAAGAGAAAGGGAGACAGAGAGATGGGATACAGGAAAATAGGGGGTAGAAAGAAGAGAGAGTGAAAGTAAAAGAATCAGAATGGGGCAGAGTGTGACAGAAAATATAAAGAGTCAGATATGGGGGGGGATATTGAAATAGAGAGAGTAGGGGGCACAAAAACAGAGGGGTAGAAAGAAAGGGAGAGATAAAAAGATAAAAAGAGACATAGAAAGGAGGAGAAGAAATAAAGAGGAAGAGAGGGATAAAAAGGAAAATGAAAAAGAGAAGAAAGGAAGGATATAGAGAACGAGGCACAGGAGAGAAAAAAGAATAAACAATGGAGTGAGAGTGAGATGAAGAAAGAGCACAATATAGACACTGTGAGAGAAATAGAAAGGGAGTGTGTGAGAGAGAAGACAGAAGAGGGGAGGACAGAAAAAGGATGAGTAGATTGAAAGAGGAAGACAGAGAGCAAGAGAGAGCAAAGGAAAGATAGAGAGGCAAAGATATACAGAAAAAGGAAACAGAAACAAATATAAGGAAAGGGAGAGAGAGTGAAACAGTGAAGGGGCAGAGAAACCATTTGGGAAAGAGGAAAAAGAGAGTAGGAGAGAGAGACAGAGAAACAGAAAAAGCAGGGGACAGAGAAAGAGATATAGGGAAAAATAGAATGACAGATGGAGAGAAAGAAAGAGAAATACAATGAGAAAAAAAGAGAGAGAAGGAGATAGGACAAAAGGAGAAAGAGAGTGAAAGTGAGGATTTGCAGGTCGGATGATTAAAGCTGTTTCACACAGACAGCTGCTGCTGTGGTGGTGTTCTCTGTCTGAGGAGATGGACGGATGGGCTGAAGAAGAAGTGGTGTGCAGAATGAAAGAACCATGTTCACCCATTGACCGTTCTCAGCTGCTGAGACCGTGATGAATCTGGTGACAGGCCTTGTTAATTGATTTCCTTGTGTCTGTGCTTTGGGCCAGTAATGGAGCAGACACAAAGCGGCATTCATTTGCTCTACCAACCTGAACCTCCTCCAGGCTGCTTATGTCTGTGTCAGTACTGGTAAGAACGGTCAGAGCTCTATACCTTTAAAGCTGAATCCCACGTGTCTCTGGACTCTAGTTCAGCTTTGTTTGTGTAGTCTTCTGCAGATGAATTTCAGATGTATAAATGAATAACAAACCGCCTGGTGGAAGTGGCTCTCGGCAGTGTTCGAGTGTTATGATCAGAGCCAGGTGCAGGGAGAGGATCGGGGTTACGTTCTGGGTTGAGGTTCAGGATTCAGGATTAGAGTTTCATTTAAAGGACAGGGTTTTTAGTTCAGTGTAATTTAATGGAAAGCGTGTAGCGGACCATCTAAATGGCCCTTACCTAGTTACCATACTTTCTTTGCAGCATGAATTTCTTCATTTCTTACTGTTTTGATGTTGTTTAATTATAACTTATGGTTTGAGATGTTGAACTAAAGACGTTCAGAAACTTTTGGCTTCTTGGTTTCTCTCAGGGTTTCATCCTCTTGCTCTTAGGAAGTTTTCCCCCATCACTGTCACCCTAGGCTTGCAAATGGGGGCTTAGTGCCAGGGGGCTTAGAGCTGCTTTGTGACAAAATCTGTTGTGAAAAGTGCTATATGTGGAATATGTGTAACCTGCTGCGGAACATTGCTTTAACATAAACATAGTACCTTCTGTCCTGCCAGGCAAAGGTCAGCATTCAGTACAACACAGTAAGCCACCACTTGAGAATTTGTTTGCGGCTTATTACTGTACTGTGCAAATATCAGAGACTACCCTTCCTTTCCTCCTATTGATTTCCTACTCAAACCACACTCATGATTGAAAAAATGTTTTAGAGGGGTCATTACTCCTGTATGTGTAGCTCAATAAATATTGCCCATATCAGTCTAAATTTATCATCATTTATTGTCTTCCTTCCCAATAGCATTGCAATCTAACACTTCCTTTTGGGTTAACTGTTCCTTTACTGATGAGTATAATAATGATAATAGTGATTTTCAGCACCAGAAAAACAAGGATAAAACATGTTTTTAACAAGACATTACACAGAAGCATCAACAAGCTTGCATCAACATCAACTAGTTTTGGACACTCCTGTTTCTCACTTTCCTTTGAATTTTCTCTTCCTTGTGCAAGTGGATTGTTTTATGTCTAATATCCTCAGAAATACCCCTGAAGAATGAATAAGTTGTACTTAATCGCTGTTCTGACTAGAAATTAAATAAAGGGAGCTCTCTATTGCACATCTCTCTCCATCGTACTCATGATCGACGTCCTCAAGATGCTCTTTCTTACATTTTCTAATCTTCTGTTAATAAATGCACTTGAACTATGAATGCACTATAATTTCAAAGCTTCATAGCAATGACAGATATGCATTTGTATTTATAGCCAATATAATAAAGCAATATATACAGTTGCAATCAAAATATATACAGTTGCAAATCAATCCTCTTTGCAAATTAGGTTTACTAGAGCTTTAGCTTTACTAAAATTGACAAACTTTCAGCTGTTTGCAGGAAACCAATCAAACAAGAACAATTAAAATAGCTCAGCGCAGCTAATATAGCAAGTGGCTTTTTCAAATTCAACACAAAATGCCACCCTTAATGACTACCGCAGGCTCAACCCCTTCATGAAATTTATCTTTAGTAGTTAGTAGAGCACTCTTTTACTGTTACGACCTGCTACAAACATAATGCATAGCCAGGATCAGTTTCTGGTAGTATTCCTGAGACATCTGGCGCTCCAGTTCTCCAATATTCAAGGGTTCTTCTTTAAATCCCACCAAAGATTTTCTATAGGGTTCAGGTCAGGCAACGTTGATGGCCATTCCAGAATTCTCCAGGACTTCTTATGAAATCAAGCTTTGATGGACTTTAAGGTATACTTGGCATCATTGTCCTGTCAGAAGGTCCAGTGACACCAAAGCTTCCTGACACTTGATAGAATCCATGTTGCCCTCCACACGCTGCAGGTTTCCAGTGCCATAGGGAAGCAAAGCAGCCCCAGAGCATCACCGAGCCACAGCCATGCTTTAAAGGCAAGGTGTTCTTTTCACTAGCGCCTCATTCTACCTCCTCCAGACAGACCGCTGATCTACAGACCCAAAAAGCTCAAGTTTTGTTTCACTGCTATACAGAACAAAATCCTGAAACATCTGTGACCTATATATATTGTTTGATCATATTGGAGGTGACTTTTCTTGTGGTTTTGGATCAGTAGAGGTGAGCGTCTTAGAGTTCGGGCATGGAGACCTTCAGGGTTTAGTATGCGCCTTACGGTGCAAACTGAAGCCTGCTGCCACCAAATCATTGGAGGGTTTTTGACCAGTTGCCTCCTTAGGAGTCTGGTGGCAGCTGGTGTTAGCCTTCTCTTCTTGCCACTGCCAGGTATTGCAGCCAGCATTCCTTTAACTTTGAACCTGTGAACTATGCTCTTGTTTAGTTGCATGCATTCAATCTAGAGGGTTGAATAATTCTGAGACTGCAATAGTCATTAGAAGTGGCATTTGGTGTTGAGTCTGGAGAAATCACTTATACTAGCTAAGAGCTGAAAGCTTGCAAATGTTGCTAATAAGCCAAATTTGCAATGGGGGGTTTAATAATTAGATAGCCACTGTATATAAAATAGTATATTACTTTAAGAATGTATGCATGTACTGTAGAAATTGGAGGTTTGTTGTCTTTTGGAATATTATTTATTAAAACTGTTCATCACGCTTTTTAATATGAAATATGATATTTGCACTACATGTCATGAGATTTCACATTCATAACTATTTAATTAATATTTATTTTCTCCCAGTTTAATGTAAAGTTAAAAGGTCATGGTCTTAGCTTAACTCCACTGAGTTATACTTCAGTGTTTAATGAGTATTTTAACACTGATTTAAACAAACACATCCCCCCTTCACTCCTCCCCCCATATTCATAGATGTGCATGGCCAAGGTGAATGAGTTTTCTTTTTTGACTTTCATAGCCATAAAACGATGATGTCATGTAGCTAACGTTAGCTATGTTGCGGGTTTGCAAACTGTTGCTACAGTTGCAAGGCTAACCGGTGGCTGTCACAAATGTTAGCAAATGGGACCAAACAGTACTGACCTATTAGTTCTGTGAAACAACAAAAGTAAGTTAATGTTACCCTGTCCAGCAGAAACAGCAACCCCCTCAACCCACCTCAAGTGGCAGAATATAACTGCAGAACTATTTAAGGTGGAACTGGTGCAGCAGAATTTAAGGTAAAACTGAAAAAACTGAAGCTGGCAAAAAAGAAACTGACTTTAGCTTTATCGATAGTTGAAAGGCATGAAAAGGGATGAGGGGGTTGTTCTGTTTCTGGATGTAACTACACCACCATTTAAAATGGTTTGGCCCTTGACTGGCCCTTGACTGATCTAAGAACTTCTTTTGTAACTGTGTTGTTAAAAGTGTAAATAAAGGGTTTAAAAGTGAGAAAAGTAAACACAACACACTCTAATTAAAAGCCTGTCATAGCTGAAGATATGGTCTTCCTGTGAATGCTGAGGACATGCTCCAAACCTCATGTTCTGTGCATTCAAAGCGTGTCTTCAGTATTGTAAACCATATCATAGCTATAATTGCAAACCCTTTATATATTTATTTTTATTTATTTCATGTAAAAATGCCAGCTGCCTTTTAATGAAATAGCTGAAGTTTGGGGAAAGACCATGCAGGAAGTTTCTCCTTTACCCCCTGCCTACATCCTATTAATGTGCCCTATTACTCCACCTTCTTGAGATCGCACCCCACCACCTCCCTGGCTCCTCCACTTTCTCCACACCTGCACCTGATCCTTAAGGAACAGCAGCAGGCAGTATTCTGAAGTTCCTCTCCTCTTCATCAGTTCCCTTCACTTCAAGGTGTGGTCTACACTCTCAAACATTCTGTAATCAGCTCACAATGAATGGCCCAACAGAAACCTTCCAAAATTACTTCATTATAACAATCCACATCATTACAGGACAGTTAGGAATGTTTTTTCTTTGAGGAAGTTACCACTCTGGAGATACAAGGTTTAGTTATGATGGTAATAATATGCTGTATGTGTCATATGGAGCAATCTCCATGCTGCTGTGTTTTCTTGGTCAGCTGTAAATACTGTTTCTGGGAAAACATGGCTTTCTGACCCCCTTACTTTCTGAAAAGAGGAGCAGAGAAATGAAAAACATAAAGAGCAGCGTGCGTATTCTCTTCAGAGTAAAGCTCAGGGCGCACTGGTCTGCTGAATAATTCACATCCTCAGCCTGAGCCACAACACGGTAACAAGTCCCACAAGACCATTTCCCTCTCTTATGAGAAGTGAGTGAGCGTCCAGAGCATGACCAGACCGTTTCTTCTGCCAGACGCTTAGAAGATGACCTTCTGTTCTGAACATCTGCAATTAAGCGTAAGTGGTTAGCGTGGAACCGTCGCTCAGTCCCAGACAAACACACTGGACCCAGACTGAACAAACAACGAGAACAGCAATGAGGAGATTAATAAAGAGCTTCTCAATGTGGCCGATAGTCTGAATGAATATGAATATGCATATGCATTTTAACGTCTTTTGATACGTCTTTAATTGAGTTCTGGATTCTAATACATTTAGAGTGCTTTTGTCACTTCTATGTATTGTCTCCCTCCTGAAGCTATAAATCAGTTCTCCGGACATTCCGAATGAATTCTTCCATTGTCTTAAATGTTTGGCTGGATCTAAATCACATTACGAACGTGCTGTTGAATAGAATTGGCACGGTTTGTTTGAAGGAAATCCATTCAAACTCCTCTGGTATTGGCATGAATCTCAACACAGCTCTATGAGGGAAGGATTTTATTAAATATGAAAATATGGCCTGTCAGCAGTTATCGTTCGGAAGTGCAATTTGATTTCCAGTCTCATTTCACATCATTGATATGGACACCAGGCCTGCGCTGCTCATGAATGCCAACCAGCCAGCTGCCAGAGGCCTGAGAGAGAGAGCATAAGAGAGAGAGAAAGAGAGAGAGAGAGAGAGAGAGAGAGAGAAAGAAGGGAGAGAGACAGAGAGAGATTAGGAAAAGAGACAAAGAGAGGGAAAGCAAGACAGGGCAGACAGGGCAAGAGAAAAATAGAGGGTGAAAAAGAGAGGGGAAAGAATGGAGAATGATGAAGGGGAAAAGAGGGAGTGAATAAGGGAAACAAAGGGCAATAAAAACAAAAAGCAAGAAAAACTCTGATGAAGTATGTAAACACAGTTTCAGTCCATGTTTGGTAACAGAGCCAACACAGTTACCCAAATCTGCCTGTTCCACCATCAGTTTAGTTCCTCCCCTTCACGCTGGGGTTATAAGGACAGCCTGGACTTCACTTTGAATAAGACACAATACAGAGCGGCCAATCCGAGCAGAGCACATTTACATATAGCAGTTATAAAGGCACAGTAACAAAAACAGCCTGCTTAATCCAGAATGTTGGAAAAGGTCATGCACAAATGAAACCTGACTGCTTTAGTATATAATCCCACACACACCTCATATAGCTCTGCACATACAATGCTGAAAGGCAGTGAGCTAGGTTCACAGGAATGCCAGAGAAAGCTACACAGGTACCTACAACAGCTTGCACTGCTAGAGAAAGAAAGAAAAGAAGACAGAAGGACAGGTAATTACAGGTGAAGACTGTTAGACGGGTAGTTATCTGGATTGTTTTGTTTTGTTTAAGGGGAAATTTTCTGTATTAGTCAGATGCTAGTAGAGTGGGTTCTGCATATAGTTTATAGAGAGGGGAGGTTGCACTTATAGCCCAGCCAGCTAACAGTTTGGGGAGTGGGAGCCAGCAGCCTGTTTGTTTAGCTGTGTTATTTGGTGAGTTCGAAAATAAGGCTGGACATGGACCACCCTTTTTATTTGTAAATGAAATATCCCACAGTACAGTATTTATCTTATGCCATCTACACACAAAAGAGATTCTTCAAGGGTTCTTTAGCAAAGAAAATGGTTCTATATGGCACCATGACCACACGAAGAACCTTTTGCATGATTAAAGGGTTCCTTGCATGATGAAATGTTCCCCAGCCATGTACTTCTAGTCTTTTACGTTTATTAGTGTCGTATAAACAAGTGGTGTACAATGAGCTCCTTCTGTTTCACTGCTCAGAGTATCACATCAGTACAGCACTGCTTTGGACTACTCTGACCCTGACGCACTACACACACTATCATCACATGAGAAATAAACCATGTTAAGAAGCTTACGAGGCTAAGTGCGGTCAGTGGAGCTTTAAACACAAGGATATTCTCTGACAACATATTTATTCCAGGAGTCTCCTGATGTGGCCTTGAACATTACTCACTATGCTGTGCTTTCTTTCAGATGTTCAGAACGCTTAAAGCATGTTCTCCTTTTAATAAAGAACAATGTGATAGCAGAATGAAAATGATTGTGCAATACACCAACAGCATCTCAAATCTCTGACATAGCAGTGGGTTCCATGTAGGCTTCATGCAGAGCTACACCGTAAGGATATAATGACAGTGTAAGACAGTCCTCTGCATGCTTTGACCACAGCTCATGCTGCTGCTTTAAATCATTTTATGAACGTTTTGCATGAATCTTCAAACATCTTAAAAATTTCATGATTGTAAAAAAGTAGCTCATGTCTAAATATTGTAAGCAGAGTTAGATTTGGGGCGAAGGAAAAACATCAGCTTCCACCAGCTGTTAAAAAGAAATGCTATGGATGTATGTATATGCATTCCAAACTGTGTAGTTAAAGCTTTCCTCTTCAAATATTATGAACATTAATGCTTGGTGCAAAACCTATGGTCCAAAATGACTTTAATACTTTTCATAAAATTAAAGACATTTCTGTGTAAAAGCAAGTATGGAAGGGAATACATTTACATTCTACGGTATTAAACATTTACATAAAAATCAACCATCTTTAGGAAAATTGCATATAATAATGGTCTAAACAACAAACAATTAGTTGTGTATTTCTACATCTCTATGTACTGTACTGTATATTTATAAAATGTATTTAAACATATGATGCGTAGCTCAAATCCACCTGAGAGTGGTCTGAACACATCCTTAAATGGAAGAGATAAGAAAAAAACAATATGACTTTTTGGGAACAATGTTGTAAATGTGCCTAAATTTTGAATCTTAAAGATTTCTTCTACCAATTACTTATCATTTACATTTTATGATGTACATAATAATTAGATATCTAGTATCTATTTTTTAATATATATATATATATATATATATATATATACATTTTATCAGTCCCTTTTTTCTTTTTTATCTCGTCCTTCAATGGTCAGGGCCACCACAGAGCAGGTATTAGGTGGGTGGTGGATCATTCTCAACACTGCAGTCAAGTGACACTGATGTGGTGGTGTGTTATGGTGTGTTGTGGTGGTGTGAGTGGATCAGACACAGCACTGCACACACACCACCACATCAGTGTCACTGCAGTGCTGAGAATGACCCACCACCCAAATATTAATTTTTAAATGAATCTAATACAGAGTAGAGTTTCACACATTTTTGACTGGCTCCACACAGCCAATCACTGTGCATGAAAGAATGAAACTTGCTGTAAACCAAATTGCTTTCACTGTGATTGATTTGCACAGACTGCTGGTTTCTGCTGGTTTTCCTCCTGCCAGACGTTTTACCCTATTTCCATAGCTTTTTTACCACATACTCAAGTAGCAATAACACATGAACAAGCTCAAAATGAATCATGATGAGTATAGAGATCTGCCATAACTAAGTGCAATCGTTTTTCACCACTAGCCCATTCAGAAAGGAGTGTAGTTATTCTGTGCTGTATCTGACCCTCTATTCTACGTCTATGTGAACTGAGCAGCGTGTTCCAACTATTGCCTTAAGGCAGTTTGCATCACTCTTGATGAGATGTAGTTAAACTGTTTATTGCTGGGCCTCTGCATGTGTCTCATGTAAAGCAGTGACATAAAACAGGTCACGGTAGTGTGCAAGTGGAGTTCATAACTCACAGAGTTATATTAATGTCATTAACCTCATCATAACAAAGAGATGGGGTGATTAATTCATAGCTCCATTAACACATGTGTGACTCCCCACCAGGGGGGACCCTCTTCTTTCTCTGCAGTATCTAGGTAGATACAGGCAGGGGTGCTCTCTCATTATTAGAACATCAGGAAGTGCACTAAACGTGTCAGATAAACCACCAGCATAATTAGAAAGTCACAGAGAAATAAACCAATCACGATTTTATTTACAATAAGTGGGACCAATTTTGTGAGGAAGCACATCACCCTAGGCCAGGGGTGGGGAACTGAGGCTAGGAGTCCAGTACAGCTTAGTGATTTCTCTACTTTAGCACATCAGCTAAAGCTAGTAATTATCTGATGAGTTGAATCAGGCAAGGCTGAGCAGAGAAATCACAATACTGTGCAGGAATCTGGCCCTCCAGGACTGGAGTTCCCCACCCCTGCTCTAGCTCTTCTGGAAGTGCTAGATACATCACTGATGAGCAGTAGCCTGACCAATGTGTTTGAGTTCTATGCTAGGACTCTTTACTACAGAGTCACGGGTGGAACTGGTACATATGAGGAAATAGTAATATGTGTATTAGAAGCTTCAAATTAAACATCAAATGAAACATTAAACAAGTCTTCTACAAGCTTCCAATGTTTATGTTCAATCCAGAATGGCCTAAAATGTTAATGTGAATTAACTTAGCTTAGTGCTAACATAGTACTAGAATGCCATAGGGGCAATAGCAGAAATAGCGCCTCTGTTGAGGTGTTTTCACTGAAGGTTTAGCTCTAATAGTCACAGTTCTCCACTGCCAACTACATACACATTTTAGTAGTACCTTGTAGGGATTTACGCTGCTGAGAACTGATGTTGCATCACTGTATGATACTGATGTTTGACATTGCATCCAGCATAAAAGGTGGAATCACTCCCATTGCATTACTGAGTGAGCCGTGCTGTCGAGGTCATTGTGACCTCCGGTTTCTAACAAGATTAAGTACAGATACAAAGCCATATTGAAAGTATGTTCATGCACACATATTTAATCTCATCAGAAATCTACCCTGACAAATTAATAGTTTAGATTTACTGGTCATTCTGACTGGAAAGGAAATAAATGAAGGGTGGTCTCTACTACTACTAGTACTATGTCTAATACAAGTTGTCTTACCATAGCCCTTTTCCTAAAATGAAACAACTAAACTGTTATGTACTTTTGCACTTTACCAGTAAGGACTGGTTTGGTGTGTAATTGTGTGTTATTAATATATATGCTGTATAATAATATATTCTGATTCAGTTTTTATATGTTAGTTAGTCTTGTTTTCTCCATGTCTTTTTTCCTACAAAAGATTTTTGTGCCCTGACAGTAATGAAAACAAGCACACATACAAATTTAGGGGTGGATTACTAACCAGGTTAGTAGCTCTGGGGGCTCTGATTGTCAGCAGCCTTGAGGGGCTTCAGGCCAGAAGGCTGAACGTGGCTCAAATGCTTGGGACAATCCACTGCAAATAGATGAAGAAATAATCATTTATATATAAAAAAAAATACTTAAATAAGTGAAATAAAGGAGGAAATATTGTTTCACCTCAAGTTTCATATTACTGACTCATGGGGTTATTGCCATATTGCTGCTATTCTAATGAGATGTTTTGGACAGTGTGATAGCAGTGTTTTTTCAGGAGCTACTTCTGATTTTGTATTATGACAAATAAAATGATTGTCTTTACACATACAAATCAAAGGTTTACAACATAGGAACAACACTATATGGCACAGAATTGCATGTCATTATTTCTTTTTGCAGTGTACTCCAACACAATTGTAGACTATTGTTTAATCTTACATTTCAGGTCTTGGTTATTAATTTATTTATTACTTATGTGTTACTGTTAGTTTGGATGTTACTAAAGATGCATGTGGCCTCAAAAGACCATGATCCGTTCCCTGATTGGTGTGTGAGAAGCAAGTGAATATACATCTAGCAGTCGTCTAGTAGGGTGTAGTACTGGGTAGTAGGACACTGACTGTCACGCAGATCGAATGTGTGTCATTAAGAATATGGTTTGAAATCTAGCTGAAGGAAGGAGAGAGCAAATTTGTTCTTTGATGGGCAGAGCTGACACTGACAGCCTTGAGGACTGATCCCACTCTGTATGTGTGAGAGAGAAGGAGAGAGAGGAAGAGTGAAGGGGAGGGTGACGTCTGTGGTAATCGTGACTCTCCAATGACTCTTAGAGCTTGTAAAGAACAGCAGTCAGTAAACAGCAAACTGCATATTACATTGCTGCTTTTGGAACAAAGCCTGTATCTCCATCTTTGTTGTGTTTCAGTTTTTGCCACAATTTGAAAATGCCTGTTGCCCTTTACATACCATGCAAATTTCATGAAGAACAGCCCATAATTGCTTGGGGAAATGTCTGTTTACACTGACTTACATTAATATATAAAATTTTTTTTCTTCTCCTTAACAGTTAGCATTTTGGAGAGGGAAGGTTTTGTTCCAACAGCAGTGATATTTACAGTAAATATATAGTCTTCTGTAAACTCTGTGGTAAAATGTACCTGATTGGATGTGAGCCCATTATAGCCTCAGCTTAACTTATTCATTTCTTTTAACTGTTTTGTTACACCTTGCAAAGCTCAGAAAATCTAAATATGTATTGTGACTTTAAATTTTGTAAAATTAATTTTGGCTGTATCACCCACCTCTAAAAACACTCAGAATCACTTAGTTTCAGAGCCTTCAACAACCCCACTCACACCATGGTACTGAAGTGCTTGAGTGGAAAGCACCTCTTGGCAGTGAGCTTCACAGTATCCATTTTTGTGCACTTCTCTTGTGTCAAATTAAGACATATAAGGCATTTATATAATAACAGAAGCACTGGGAGAGCACCATTAGGAAAGAGCTTAGTCAGTAGTGTGATTGTATTTCATCCTCATTCTACTAATGGGCTGGTCTTGGCTTCATTTTTTGCTGATTAACAAATACTTGCTCATATGTTTCACTACTAATTCAAGGAAATTGAAGGCAGGGCCCATGGGTATAAAAATGGCTTGCCAGTCACTGGTTTCAAACAGTAAATGACATAACAGCTGATTAAACATTGATTTTTCTCAGAAATGAAAATCATTCACATTAGATGCTTTTTAATCACGCAAATGAGACTTGAAGTGATGTAACTCCAGTGACATGACATGCATATTTGTGTCCAAGTCCATTAATTTTGAACTACATGACACAAACTGACCTACATCATGCTATTTTACAACATTTGTGCATAAAAATAAAATTCAGTTATATACAATTCTAAGTAAAATAGTTTGACATAATTTTGAAAGGCTTGAAACCTTTCAAATCATAGCATGTTGCAAAACCAGGCAACTGACAAAACATTTGACTGTAACTCTTTATTCAAATGTCATGCAGCACAACTGAAACAAAGGACTGGGATATTGCATCATAAAGACCCCAAATGACCTGTATGGTATAATGCTCAGAGCAATAGTTCTTTCATAAATAATTGAAATATAAAACCTTTTTAATTAATGTGGATACTTCTGGTTGGTAAATTTTGCTATCCTATATAAAAATGAATGTATATTTTTGAATATGTCAACCAAGTATCAACACAAGTTTTCAAGATACAAAAGTTTACATAATATTCTTTTTGTGTGTGGGAGTTATTGGAACAGCTTTTTACTACCTCATAAGCAAGTAGCATTATATCACTGTGAGCACTTCTCAGTCTTTTCTTACAAGGGGTCCCACGGGGACTGGCATTAGGCTCTTTGCTTTTTTCTCTCTACACGTAACCGCTTGGGCAGACACTATGCAAATATAAATCTTGGTTAACATATTTTTCCTGATGATAGTCTATGTCTATGTCCTCACCAAGCCTACTGGCCAATAGTCTATAGTGTATAGATGTGTCCTCAATAAAGTGTCCTCAATAAAGCCTACAGACCAACTTCCACCTCTAGGCAACTACCACCTCCATTACCTGCTGCCATGAGGTCAATTTCTAGACAAAGCATATGCTTCTGTCACTTCTCTTAGGAAATTAGTTATTAGTACGCATTTTTAGTTCATTACATAATTCTTACCTAAGGTTTATATATAAAAGCTCTGAGTACTTATTATTATTATTATTATTATTATTATTATTACAGTATTCTTAATGTAGTTTCAACTAATTTGGTAGAATGTTAACACACACACACACACAAAAGGAACAAAATCCACCTCCATCCCTGTAAAAGAATATCATGAGCTCATGCTGGAAAGGCTCCTCATTCCTTTTACACAACCTTAGCCTCTAGAGTCACATCAGAACCATGATTACTGCAGGTTCCACACACACACACACACACACACACACACAAACACATACAAAAGCCATGGGCACTGACCTGACACCCACCACTCTGACACAGTGTCACAATAGAAACTCCCCAGCAGGGTAAATCTTGAAGCTGTCACTTGAGGTCCATCTCAGTGCTCAAGTATCAATGACCAAATAGCTTTAAGCCTCTGTTAATTATATAGGAGCAGCCTTGAGGAACCCACAGTAGATTCATAAGGGTCATTACATGAGCCTGCTGTAGATCAAGCATTTTCATTTCCAGGTTTAAATTGTAGGAGGACCCTTCTCACATCTACACCAGCAATTTAGGTTAACAACTATTGATAACAAGAACTGCTCAATAAGCTCCTTTAAAAATGACTTTTAGGTAACATTTTCATTCAAATGCAATTATACAGGGGTTGGACAATGAAACTGAAACACCTGTCATTTTGGTGTGGGAGGTTTCATGGCTAAATTGGACCAGCCTGGTGGCCAATCTTCATTAATTGCACATTGCACCAGTAAGAGCAGAGTGTGAAGGTTCAATTAGCAGGTAAGAGCACAGTTTTGCTCAAAATATTGCAATGCACACAACATTAAGGGTGACATACCAGAGTTCAAAAGAGAACAAATTGTTGGTGCACGTCTTGCTGGCGCATCTGTGACCAAGACAGCAAGTCTTTGTGATGTATCAAGAGCCACGGTATCCAGGGTAATGTCAGCATACCACCAAGAAGGACGTTTTCCTCCACCAGCATCACGTAGTGACCTGGCCACTATCCTGCAAGAAGAATGGCTTAAAATCCCTCTGACCACTGTGCAGGACTTGTATATGTCATTCCCAAGACGAACTGACGCTGTATTGGCCGCAAAAGGAGGCCCTACACCATACTAATAAATGATTGTGGTCTAAAACCAGGTGTTTCAGTTTCATTGTCCAACCCCTGTATTTCATAATACATTATACAACTAATTTGCATTTGATTTTATTGCTGTATAAACAACTTTAAGTTTGTATGTTTATGTTTTTCTCTTCATGACACAAGAAACATTATAAAAATTATAACTTTGGATGTTCCAAAGATTTTCTCTGCTTCTTTCCATGAACTGAAATCATTGCTGTCATTTTTAATGTGATGAAATAATTAATGTCATATTTCAGTTAGTGAGAAATAATAACACTTCATTCAGCTTCGGGCAACTTCTGACCTTGGACTTGGAAAAAACAAAGAAAACACTCAATCAACTGAGAATTCCCACTCAGAAAGTCGGAATGTGTCCTCAGGGTGTCCAAGTTCAGCATTAGATATCATATCAGCATGAGCTTAAAGACATACAGACACAGTAATTGGTTAAATCTATAATATTGACCACAAATTTACTGTTTACAGAAGATACACCCTGGACTACACCATACATCTCAGTCTTGGCATAAGGTGAACTTCGAAATTATTCTCGAGTCCAGTCGGGTGCAATACCCGAGCCAAATGGAAAGTGAATGTTTTCTATCTTTGGATGGAGCCAACCAGGAATTTCCCACTTCATTGCTCAAGCGCATTGTGGTTGAAACTGACATCATTCCGAGCTCTGAGCTCTTGAATGTCTTTGTTATAGTCAGCAGTAACACTGACTTGTGAAGGTTAAATGTCTCTTGATTGTCCTGATTGTCTTGATTCAAATCAGACATGTAGATTCATCACAGCTATAAAGATCGATATAACAGAGTGCTGCTCATCCTACTGACTAAAAGACATTCATCAATAAATCAATAGACTCTCCTCATGGTCCGGATATAGTCAAATATCAATTGGAAAGGCTAATTCCTTTAATAAGCTATCCAAATCTTAGCCATTTGGCAGGGATCACTCCAGAGGTCCATTAAACATCCCTGGGCAGTTGTTTATTGGGAACGGTCATTTGCACAGAGTTGATCCATCGGCAGCCTTGAGCACACAGCCTGTTTAACTAGCAGAAGCCTCTTCATTACAGCATTGAAGAAACGGTCAGAGAGAGTTCGTCTCATAAGAAGCCTGGATGTGCTGAAACAGCACTCTTGCCGATTGATGGAGACCCAAAGGCATATCGACTCGACTGCTGTAATTCTTTTTCTCACAAGATTGTCTGTGTATTTCCAGCTGCCTGCTGGTTTGTGTGAGAGAAACTAATGAAGAAAGAGGGGTGAATAAGTGGAGAAGGAGAGGAGATGGTGAAGTGGAAAAGAAAAATAGAGAAGCACTGAGTGCTGGAGAGAGCAGGGCGACAGCGGGCGGGAGACACAGAGAGAGAGAGCGTCAGATCAATTATGGAGGTCGAGTCCTTGTATGATTTGATTTGCCGCAGTGGCGTGTTTTTAGTTCAGTGGGGCAGAGTTGGGGATAAGCAGTGAGATTATTAAGTGGCTGCCAGAGGAGCTTGAGGTGCCCTCCATCAGCACTTTCTACATCCGCTGCACTCTCAGCCCACTCAAGGAGCCAACTGTGGAGTGCACTTATTATTTTAAACCCATAGCGCAACTAACAGCAGTGCCATCTACAGCCTGAGCACACAACCGGCTAGCCAACTGCACCAGCACTGAGCCATATACACACATACACACTGAAACTTCAGTCGCACATCACTTTCCATGGAAAAACAGGTGTCTTTAAAATGAACAGGAGTGGGCATAAACCTTCATTACTTTCATTTGAAGTAGATCTGAAGCGGGTTTATTGAATTTGGAGCCTTTCTACTGGTGCAGGTATGACATTTTCACAAAATGTAAAGTACATCTGCTGAGCTTTTATATTTTTTTAAAATGCAAATAATTAAATTTTTCAGATCTGAAGCAAGACTGGAGCTTGATTTCCTCTCAAAGATGCAAGCTTTAAGTACAGTTTATCAGGTGCTGACAGATTTGCTGCTGTACCAGGTCTCCCAAAATTGTTAAGATTGACATTTTTTATATATATAAATCCAGTTTTGGAAACGTCCGTTATTATTCATTTATTTTGTTTTGACTTTCCTCCTCCTTATGCAAGAGGATCATGTTATATATAATCTCCACAGAAACATAAATTGCCTCTATGTTTTTCAGATTTTCCCAGGACATTCTTTTCTTGCAGTTGTCTTAAAAACACACACAGTTATATACACAGATTGCAGTACAGCTTATTATGTCTTGTTGGAATGCTGTTCTCTTAGTGGCACATGGTCAGACAAGCAGTCTGGCTGTCAGTACACATGGCAGACAGCAACCAGTAGAGGAAAAGAAATGACCAGGAGGACAGATTGTCTATATTTGTACAGCAGTTGCATTAGGCTTACATTTTTAAAGAATCAGTCACACTTAGTGCCTTTAGGCCTCTTGGCTTTCTAATTACTTTCACTTTCCAATTTACCTTTAACTATGATTAAAGATATGTGTGCGGATAGATAGATAGATAGATAAATAGATAGATAGATAGATAGATAGATAGATAGATAGATAGATAGATAGATAGATAGATAGATAGATAGTCTGACATTGTGAGCCATGCAAATCAAGTTTTGCTTGTGTGATGTAAGCAAGGATGTGCTTTATTGCTGAATCTGACTGACCCAGCAACCACAAGTCCCATGAGTCAACCTGTTAGTGCCAGCACCATTGGCAGATGGCTGCATGACGCAGGACTACATGCACACAGACATTACAATGACTGCCCTTAACACCACATCAATGTCACCAAAGACTGCAATGGTGTCGTGCCAGACTGTCATGGAATGACATCTTCATCTTCAGTAACGAGTCCTGCTTTTGTCTTGGAGACAACCAACTAATCCATGTGCATCGTGATCAATGCCAAGATGAACAGCTTGTTGTCACACATCATACATCCAGACATCACACATCGCAAAATCAGCAGGAACTGTGTGAGAATGTTCAAGCTGCATAGGATGGATTATTACAGTACACCATTAGGAACCACTACCTTTGAGCAGTTGGAAGAGTTCGAGAGGGGTCACATTGTCAGGCTCCAGTGAAGCGGGATCACAGGACACCATTAGGTACCTCTACAACTCCACGTGTGGCATATTGCGTTAGCAGCCCGTTGCCATGCTGAGAGACCCTACTTCTGTATATGTAGCTCAATAAATATTGCCCATATCAGTCTAAATTTATCATCTGTGTCCAGAAGTATCCAAAAGCTTGAGAACTCTTCACAGAAGAGAATTTCTAATAGTATAGGATGCTCTGAAGACAGGTAGAGAGGTATAAAACCCGTTAGCACTGAGGTATGGGGCAGTGAAAATGTGTTTTCTGGATTGACACAGAATGAATCATTCAGCATCACTATTGCTTTTGTAGCTAAATGCAATCAAATGTTCACAGCAATGTTCCATCTTGTGTAAAGATGTTCTTCAGAGGACTAGAGGCTATTGCTGCCGCAAAAGGGGGCACAATAAGTATTAACACCTTTCTTTTAGGAGGATGCCTGGATGAGCAGGTGTCTACAAACACACAACTGCATCCAAACGTATGGGCACCCCTGGCCAAACTCCATACAGCTGTATAGTGCATGCAGATATGCATTGTATTGTGTGGACCTGTATCATAAGGCAGATTATAATAGTAGTGTAACTAATGAACTTCCAGGTAGACTATTAATCACTAATGTGTCTGGGTTACACACTTCAGCTGTTTGGAATCATAGTCACTCTTATATATAACCATTAATAATACCTGACATAATGATGAACACATTGTATACAATAAGCATCCCTGTAGTAATGGCTAAATCCACTTTTATGATCTTGTCAGAAGTAAGTAATGTTTTTTGTAATATGTGATTAACCTCCGGATCAAGACGTTATTCACATTTAATCATGTCTAACTCCATGATGCATGAAAGGCCACAATAAGCCTAAATTCCACATCAAAAAGCATAATTACTGAATGCAGCGTTCCATGCACAGGCAGGAGCTGCGGCTCGTCTGAGCAGGAGGAATTAGTGAAGCGGTAAGCACTTCCGCTAAAAAGAGACAATAATGGAGCACTCTGAGTCATCCTCGGCCTCATATACAGGTAAGCTCAGAGCACATGGATAACAGCCAATTACAGCTGCCGCAATTACTCCTCTAAGCTCTCTTATTTGATTTTAAAGTACTGATTAGAATTCACCTTCTTAATTAATCCGGAGTGATTCACTGATAATTCTGCTCAATAATGCATGTTTGACCCTCTAACTAGCCTCTTCTTTTTCACCTCTTGATGAAATGACAGTTGCCCTGTACCGTTCTGTCACTTCATGACGAAAATGACTTGATTAGCCATCAAAATAATCGGTTTAATAGATTATTCAATTATTAACATTATTAAAAGAGTCAGCCCAATTCTACAGTCTCCCCTCAGTAACAGCTGACCGAAGAGCAGGCCGTGTGTGAACGGAGTGCTGCTGGCTGGACGTTCTGCAGAAAGAATTAGGACTGTTGATCACGTTTATGTGTTTGAGACAAACAGCGAGGTTGTGTGGGGCAGCGAACCGATCCATATGAGCGATGGCATATAACTCACCTGCGGCTGTTTGATCAGAGAGCTGTGGCAAGATTGAAGAGAGAGAGAGAGAGAGGGGAGGGAGGGAGAGAAGGGAAATAAGAGAGTGAAAAAAAATAGAAAGAGAGTGAAAGAAAGAAAAAGATAAATATATGAGAGAGAGAGAAATAGAGTGAAAAAAGTGAAAAAATAGAGGGAGAAAAAAAGACAGGAAAGGATAAAAATAAGAGAGAAGGGGGAAGAGACAGCATGAGAAAAGAAGAGAGTATGAATAAAGGGGAAGAGACAAAGGGGGATAATAGAGAAAAAGGGTGCATGAGACAGGAAAAGGGGGAGAGAGGGAGTGTGAAAAGAACGATAGAGAGGGGAAAGAGAGAGAAAGCATTAGAGAGAGAAAGAAAAAGGGAGAGAACGAGTAAGCGGAGGAGAGAGAAAAAGAAAAAGGAAAGGGAGTGAAAGAAGGAGAAAGAAAAAAGAGAACGATAAACAGAGAGGGAGAAAATCTGCAGAGAAACAATTTCTGAAAATTTCTGGAGAGAAACAAAAGAGTGAAAAAGATAAAAGAGAGAGTGAGAGAGAAAAAGAATGACAGGGAGAGGGAGAGGAAAGGATGTGTGTGTGTGTGTGTGTGCGTGTGTGTGTGTGAGAGAGAGAGAAAAGGAGTAGAAAAAAGAAATGGAGAGAGAAGGGGGAGAGAGAGAAAGAGAGAGAAAGAGAGGGAGGGAGAGAGAAATAAAAAAGAAATGGGGAGAGACAAAGAGAGAAAGAGAAAGAAAGAAAGAAAGAGAGAGAGAGAGAGAGAGATAGCAAATCCTGGTGAAAACAATTCATATATACATTATATATACTCATTATATATATATATATATATATATTACACTGCTACACATATTACTTATTATTCATTGAATCTAGTATCTAGAATCTTCGCTGAGCTTAGGAGCTTACAGTATAAGCAAAGAGCCTGAGGAGCAGAACTGAGGAGGTTCAGTAAACATTCTATCAGCTGGCAGCTACTGTAGAAAGCTTCCAGAGAGGGGAAAATGTGGCCGTGTTTGCAGCCACGCTAAACAAAACAAATCGGACATGCAAACCAGCGAGGCATTTAGGCTAGTAAATGTCAGTTAAATCATTATTTACATGCATACAGGAGCAGATCCTTTTGTTTCTGTGCATGTGTTAGATTACGAGTGCATGATTTATTCATCCGCTCATGTACACACTATGTGAGGACACTCGTGCACTGAAAGCAGAAACCTGGGCTAGAGGACATTTAACTGGGTCCAGAAAGGCCACCGAAATGTCCCTCTCTACAACACTGCTCTGTGACATTTGCAGAGACACAAATATAAGCATCAGTAAGATCAGGCATGACTGCTTTTCATGATTCTTGCATTAAAGCCGTC
Organism: Semaprochilodus insignis; assembly: GCA_034552555.1. Lineage (NCBI taxonomy): Eukaryota > Metazoa > Chordata > Actinopteri > Characiformes > Prochilodontidae > Semaprochilodus > Semaprochilodus insignis. Next base: position 9,917,330 of record CM067491.1, read on the forward strand.
CTCTACTCTCTGCTTCCTGCACAGGTGAAGCAGCATTTACCAAGGACAACAACTGCCTGAACGCAGCCAAAGCCTGCAACCTGAATGACACATGTAAGAAATATCGCTCTGCCTACATCAGCCCTTGCACCAGCAGGGTCTCCACCACTGAAGTCTGCAACAAGCGCAAGTGCCACAAGTCCCTGCGGCAGTTCTTTGACAAGGTGCCGGCCAGGCACAGCTACGGTATGCTGTTTTGCTCATGTCCATCCGGAGACCACTCGGCCTGCTCTGAGCGCAGGCGCCAGACCATCGTCCCGGCCTGCTCCTACGAGGACAAGGACATACCCAACTGCCTGTACCTGCAAGCCTCCTGCAAGACCAACTACATCTGCAGGTAGGCCAGAACACAGCTCGAAAAGTATGTGCATTAGGAGAACAACTGGTGTGTCTGGTGTGTCTTAGTTTGGGCCCTGTGCACTATGTTCATACACTATACAACACGTACCTCACCATGTGTCAAAAACCCAAACACCACAGAGTTTAGCATTCTGCCTCACCGGACACATCTCCCAACTCATCAGCTAATCAACAAGCCCTTCCTTTACTTTCCAGAGCATTAGAAGGAGGAAGATATATGCAGGTCCTCCGAATCCTCAATAAGACACCCCCAACTTGGCGCCTGGAGTCAGTAAAGTGGGAAGTGGGGGTGCTGAGGGCTGACTGCAACTGCAGCTGCTAAAACTATTAAAATAAATAATAATACAGACAATAAAATAACAGAAGGAAAGCAATCATCATAATAAAGCATAACAGAGACATGTGTGTAATATATGGTGGAGAGAGAGAGAGAGCGAGAGAAAGAGAGGAAAAAGAGAAAATGAAAAAAAAAAATAGAAAGAAAGAGACCAAAACAGAGAGAAGGGAGAGAAAAGAGACAGAGAGAAGAAATAAGACAAAAAACAGGGAGAGAGAGAGAGAGAGAGAGAGAGAGAGAGAGAGAGGATAACAGAGAGCAGAAAAGAAAAAAATGGGGAGAAAGGGGAGAAAAAAGAATGATAAAGAGAAAAAGAGAGAAGAAGAGGTAGGAGAGACAAAGTATGGAAGGGGAGAGAAGAAGGAGCAAGAAGGAAAGGGAATTAGAAAATGACAGAAAAAGATATATATCTATATCTATCTATATATATACAGTATATATATATAGAGAGAGAGAGAGAGAGAGAGAGAGAGAAAAGGAGAGAGAGAACGATAGAGAGGAAGACAGAAACAGAATGGGGAGAATAAAGGAGGAAAAAAGACAATGATAAAGAGAAAAAGACAAGGAAGAGAGGAAGGGAAGAGGAGAAAAATGAATGGGAGAGAGAGAGAGAGCGAGAGAGAGAGAGAGAGAGAGAGAAAATGTTTATAGTGGTTCTAGTGCATCATTTGGGTATTAACAGTGTGGCGTGTAGTGTAGTCTGAAGTAGTGGCTAGACTGTTACTAGGTGTTAGCAGTACTGTGCATATGACATACCTGCGTATCACCTCTCTAACTGAGAGTCTACTTTCTTCCATTGCATTTCCCAGCATGATAACAGGCGGTAATGTCACTGTAAGTCAAGGGAAACAGGTGAAAGTTGCTCAAGAAAGCATTTCTTTCCAGACAGTGTCCCTGTGTAGGAGGTTTTGGATAAAGATGAGATGATTCCTTGTCACTTCTAGACTATGTTCAGGGCCTGTGAGGTGAGGTTATTTAAGACAAACTTTTGCTCCTTCTCTTTGTGCTACCTAGATCTCGCCTAGCAGACTTCTTCACCAACTGCCAGCCAGAGGCTCGCTCGATATCGGGCTGTCTGAAGGAGAGCTATGCTGACTGCCTGCTGGCTTACTCCGGTCTCATAGGTGAGTTACAGCTACAGAGGGAGCTTATAACTGAATACAGATTTATACTGCTACAGCTGTCTGTGCTAGTCTAAAACTATATTATACGTGTTATAACATTACAACACTATTAACTCCAGCTTCTTACTGCCCTCATCAAGCAACATGTCCTCCTGTTTACATACATTTTTACAAGGTGCTTTATAGGAATATTACATATACAAAACCAAATACAATATGCAAAAATTGGCCAGAATCAATGAAAGTATATGCAGTATATAGATCTAGAAATTAATATGAAGGAAGTGTAATTGATAAAGACAAAGAAAGTTATATTTACCTAAACAAAATATTAGCATATGATTCATTGCCACAAACAACATTAGAATTAGCCCTATACTTGCAAGAAACAGAAGCTTGCCGATTCAAAACAGCTAAAATATGAGCCATTAATCAGTTGCTGAATTCTGCGAATAAACCTGTGGAATATGTGTCTGTGTAACACAACTTCCAAATTACAACTTTCAAACAAAAAGCTCTTATAAAGATACAGACATGACAGAGTGGCTTATAGAACTACTAGTCTTATGAAGCTTCAACTTTCAAAGACTGGAGCAACACAGAAAAAACAGTTCTAGCTACATTTGTTTAGGTGTCAATGGCCAATCAGTCAGGAAACTCCACACCGCTATGTTGCCATTTTCCATCTATCATTTTCCAGCCTAAAACATTTAGATCTAGAAGAACCAAATTTTTGGAAGAATTATACAAATGTACAACATAGCCTCTTTCTACAGGCCCCCTAGTGGCCACTGTGCTGGCGGAATGAAAATCAACTTGGATATCTTATATATCCAATTCAATATATAATAAATTCAAATATTTTTTCATCAGATTAACTATTACAGTGTCGGCTCTCTGTGTGTAAAATGATGAGACTGGCTTGAGCTGCTACCGAGCAATGAGGGGGTGAAAAGGGAGAAATGAGAACCCTGCTGTGAAAACACTTCACAGCTTCCCACAAAGATGGCCATGCCAAGACGAAACAGACAGCACAACCACAGCTTTCTTCATATCCCAAAACAATTCGCCCACGATAAACAAGTGTAGCATCAGTGTAGAGACCCAGGGGAAGCCATGATTCTGCCGTGAAAGGTGGTCTTTTATTAAACACAAGGCAGAAAGGCACTTACAAAGTACAGAACTCATGTGGAGGTCACCACTAACCACAGGCCTCTAGAGTGATGCTCCCTTGCACACAAAATAACACAAATAGCACATATACTAAGCTTTACACTGAGAAACAACAACATAACAGTTCTTTTTAGGATGCCCCGCCTACCATGAGCCTCCCTGAGCGGTTTGCATACCACACCTCCTGAGCTTCACAGCGGCAGTTCGAGCCAGTAAAGGGTCATTACAATAGTACTTAAACATTGAAAGCACTTTTATTTATGTTATTTGCTCACGCATGAAGATGGCAATCCAGTGTGCTTCCTGTAAATCATACACATTTCTATTGAAATATTGTTCCTGCACAAAACATAAAAAATGTATTTCATGTTTTTCTTTTTAACATAATTTGAGCACAGCCACTGAACTTTACACTGTGTGAACAGTTTATGATGATTAGAATAATAGAAATCTTTAAACATGCATAAAATTAACTTACATTAAAAGTAATGAAGTAATGAAGGCTTTTGCCTTCTTCTTTAAGGTGGCCAATTTGGAGTGACTTCTGTTTGGTTATTGTATAGCACCAAAAGAAGAAAAAAAAAGCGTAGTTCAACCACTGACTTACTCTTGATGACCACGTTACACATATTTACTGACAAAATTAATCTATTATTGGCATCTATTATAAGTAAGTCAACAGATTTTCTGTTGTGTAGTAAGTACTGGTGTGCTACAGCAGTGGTGGATATAGATACGGCTGAAAAAACACTGAAGTATTCCCTTAAATATATATCCAGGTTCCTGAGGGTTGACTTTGTTTCTGTTTCTGTGGCACAGGTACAGTGATGACCCCAAACTACCTCCGTTCCCCCAGCATCAGCGTGTCTCCCTGGTGTGACTGCAGCAGCAGCGGCAATGGCAAGCCACAGTGTGACAAGTTCTTGGAATTCTTCACTAACAACCGCTGCCTACGTAAGTCCCCCTGCTCTTGTTAATTCTGCACATCAGCAGGCTGCTACGCGTCCACTCCTGTCTGATTGACGGCTCACTCAGGGTCTGGCAGTTGTACCTCACAATGCGGTGATTGACAGGACTACACTGTGAAATGCAGTGTGGAGGTCTGCTTTATTGCATCCTGGTGATTATTCATTATCCACACCTGTAAATCTAAAGCCTGAGCATTGTGTAAACGCTCTGCACTTGTGAGGGACAGTCAGACAGCAGCGAGACAGAAAAATCATGCTTAAGTGGGGCGAGCCAGGCAGGCTTTGACATAAAAGGGCAATAAAATATTGCTCAGGTGTCGGAGCTGGGGAAAAGTGGAAAACAGGTATTATTTTGTCAGTTAGATGGAGCGGATGCGAGGGGAGATGGACAGGGAGGAGATGAGATGGAGGAGGTGTGTTTATGAGGCGCTGGCCTTTGGACGAACAGTCACAGAGTGCTGTCATACCGAAAATCAACAGTGCTGAACGGTCTCACCACAGACACACTTTACATGCCATAGATTCATTAAGGAAGGGAGTTAGGAATGTACAAAGCTTAGTAATGGCATAGAACAGCACAAAGCTGCTTCTCTGATAAGTGTCTTAAAGCAATAGCATAGCAAAACATAAAACTGGTAACACTTTCAATACAAACTATCTATACTGTACTATACATAAGGATCTATGAATATGTTATAACAGATTATAATGAATACAAAATAAATTAAACATGGTTATTAATATTTATGAAAATGCATGGCCATGTTTATTATGCATTATGAAATCCCAGCTTGTATAGGGCATAATGACTAACAAACCTGTCTGGACATAAATACACACTGAGCCATGCTATGATGTCTTATATGAATTATACATATCTAGAATGGAATTATATACTCATCATCAAAATAATAGCTGCACCCAGAAGGAAGTGTCAGATTGGAAGGAAGATAAAGGTTACCAGGAACAATTAATGATGATTCAGTTTAGACTGATATGGGCAATATTTATTGAGCTACACATACAGAAGTAGTGTTGCTCAGTATGGTGCTGGACAGCCAAGTTTGCTAACACAACATGCCAGATGTCTTGGCATTGAGAGGTTCCTACTGGTGTCCTGTGATAATCCATCCCATGCAGCTTGAATATTCTCACGCAGTTCCTGCAGATTTCGTGGTAGGGGTCAAGGTGGAGTGACACGGTGCCTCCACACACGGATTCACTGATCGTCTGCAGTAGGACAAAAGCGAGACTCATCACTGAAGGTGACCTGCTGCAATTCTGAGTCACTCCATGACAGTCTAGCACAACACCATTGCAGTTTTTGCAGTCTGTGTGCATGTAGTCCTGCGTCAAGCACCCAATGGTGCTGACACTAAAAGGATGACTCATGGAGGACATCACTACTTGCTGAATGTCTGCGATCGTGGCTGTTGGGTCACTCCATGCATATCGTACAGTTTGTCGGTTCTCTCTCTACGTGGTTTGTGAAGGTCTCCCAGATCCTTCATGTCGCTGGTGCCTGCCTTCTTCTATCCCCTGTCACCAACAGCATGCCATGGTAATATCTGCACCACCAGTATAGTGCGCAATACATTAATAAGACCATCCCGCTTCCTACAATGCAACCCCTCTCCAACTCTTCCAACTGGTCAAATTGCTTTTGAAGTCTTTTCTGAGGGATACTTTGATGACTATATATAGCCAATCAGGTACAGCGATAAGGCTGTCTATGCTTGCAACTACTTTTTGACAGTAAGTGTATGTGTGTATTTGATGTTTTCAAGCTTTAAGCAACAAATTACTTATCTCATTATGGGTATATATTATTACTGATGAACATGTGATATTTTAACTCAACCTATTTTGGACTTAAGAAATGTTTATTTGGGCCATGGCATTGGCATTCTTTTACCTCTGACCATGGTCATCATTCGGGGTGGGCCTTTTAATGCCAGACCCAAACAAATGACTGATCCAGATTTATTAGCATAAACATTACTCTTGCTTCAAAAATTACCTAGCATTACAAACCATCAAGACATTAACAATAACAGTGGAGAGTAAAAGCCTATTTAGTAGAGGGCCATTATCATTATTTGCTCCCTCACTGGTTCTAAAATTGGCCACTACAAAACGTTGTCTTTGTAAGGAGCCTTTGCTTTAGTGCACTTTTTTCTTATCTTGATTGCTATGAGCTAGTGCTAAGCTAACAGTGGTGTACCTGGACTTTCCTATGTTAGGTTAAATACTACACATGCCACCACTACTTCACTACTTTAAACACTGACATTTGAAGCATGTTTTACTTTTATTTACTATTAATGCACTATGCCAGCTAGGACTAAGATTCTTTGGTACTGGCAATATAATACATATATGATATAATAATACTTATTCTAATAGTTATAATAGTGTAATGTATATTATATTTATAGCCACATCTATACTGACTTACGAGAACAGCTTTGCAAATTTTCCTATTACTCCAGCTGTAGTCAATCAGTCAATACGTTTGGCGCCCTTAGAGTTTCTTTAGTTTCTTTAGTTTTCCCCTAGAGTTAAGAGTAACGAGTAATGCAAGGTTGGACAACACCAAAAGGCATTGTGCAAACTGCTCGAAAGTGCTCCCTTTCACAAATCAGGTCCTTTGGTGTACATATTCATTGAACAGAAATCCGCAACAAGCAACACTGCAACTACGAGAAGCGAAAATACTCCAAAACAGCCGCACGCTGCAGTCAGCTGATTTTAAAAGAGACAGTAACTAGAAGTATAAGCACAGTAAACACACACACATAAAAGTACACATATACATCACAATCCCGTCACACACCCGCAAGTATTTATAACCTGATCGTGCTCATGCAACACCATCAGCAGGAGCCTGAAGGTACTACCACCTTAAACATGCAAGCTCAGCTTGTATAGTATCATACAGAAATCACATTATTAAATTATAATATATTATTATATATGATAAAAATAATAGTTTTGCAAATTGTTGTCCCAAACATATGTATATTGTGAAATTGAGTGTTATCTTTTAGTGTTATTTATTTACTGTCGAAATTCAGAATGTATTGCCAACACTCACCGTGTGAGTAAGGAGAGTACTGGCACATTTATTTCCTCACTTCAAGCACTGGTCAGAAACACCATGACTAGTCCTATTTGAGATAATTTAATAACTCCATGCAGTTTAAGGGAAGTGTGCTGATTTGCATATGCAATTTATATAATGCTAACTGGTTACTAAAAACTCACATTACTTTTTAGCTTTGAAGTTCCAGAGCAAACGTCAGACCTATCAATCAAAACCTGTCAATACAGAATGAACTCTGAATATGTAAAAATAATTATTATTTCATAAACTAGGTAACTGTACTGAAATAGCTAAATAGTGCATGACCATTCTTGAGATGTAATTCTAATTATTGCAATACAAAATTCATGTATAAGACCACTACAAGAATAACAACTCTCAGGTTAATAGTGAGCATGTAACCTCGGAGGGGGAGCAAATGAAGAGTTGTGTGTTACAATACATGCTGTGACTACTGAAATCTTCCTCTCTCTGTAAAAGTAAATTTAAAAGAAGGTAAGAAACAAGCAAAACATGCAAGGAGATGATCAAGCTAATCCACATAAAATAATTTAGCCCTCAAGCCTCCATAATATACCTGAATGACACCATTAACTTTGCTTATAAGATTACTGGAAAGCTGTGCCAAGGGAATAGAGTGTGCAGATACAGATCGATGGACCATTGTGCTGAGAGGCAGACATTACACTTACAGAACCAGTGATGCACAAAGATGAAGCTCAATGGAACCAAAAGGCTTATGAGTCACATCATTTTTCAACGTCACCAGTGCTGTTCCCTTCAGCCAGAAAAGCCACACACTCAAGAGTTTGGAAAGCACTTACTCTGCTGTACCAATCATTGACAGACACATGCTTCAACTTGCTTTTATACAGTGTCAGTAAGTGCAGTCATGCATATGTACTAAAATAATATCTCCCTCATATATGTCACTAATGTAGGTAACTCACTACTATACTTTACAAAAACCTGAGAAAACAATTACAGCACAATTAAAAGCTATTAAAAGCTGACCATTTATGACTTTACAAAAATACTAATATTATAAAAGTATATATAAAAGTAACACACTAAGCAGTGAATTATATGTATGACAATATGTTCATTTAAGAATGTCCAAACCTCACCTTGTGGGAGCCTGCAATTAACTGTAGTTATCATCCAAAACTTGGTTTGGCTAATCAATACTTCATTAAAGGGACCATATCCTTCAAGGTCCCTTATAATGTCTGTATGCTTTTGTGAAGCAAAAACAGTCGTACTTCATTTCATTTCTGCATGACCAACCGCTCAGAATTAAACAGGCTTTGTTGCTTTGAAGACTGATGTATGTCAATGACCTCCATTCAGAAAGCAGTTCAGGCTGAAACCCTAACTGAACTCTTTAATTAAAAGAAGAAGATTCAGTTTGCTAAGATATGGAGCCTTTAAATCAAATGTGCTGGTGGTGATTTCAACCAATCAGTGTTTTGGCTGAGGTCTGACAGGTGTTCTCCTAACTAGCCCATAATATAACAATTTATTTTTGGAATACAGGAAAATCGTGACATTTTACTGCAATTCTGTTATATGTATTTACTCTAATATTATACATAAAGTGGAATGTATGCATGGTTACTAAGATTAAGCCCCATATGCAGGACTGAGATGCAGAATATGTAGACTATGTATATTAAATATAGATCATTTTGTCCAAGTTACATTTTGTAAAGGCAATATTCAGAATACAGTTACCTTTTATGGCAAGTAAGTTACATACATGCTGTTAGCTGAAACATAGCTACCCACTTTATAGTCAAATTTGCAAGATTTTGTTATTGGGATGCGTTGACTTGTCTGCTTAGCTTGTGATACAGCAATGGGATTGTGGGAGCAGCAGTGGACTGAAGCTGGTAATAAGAGAATGTTGAGAAATTTGTAACTTCATTTAAACAAGTGAATTTTTCATGAAGCATATAAACTGATGAATTATATGAAGAAAGCAGCCAACAGTGTTGAAAAAATGAAACAGAAAAGGCGATTTTCCCCATGTGTATAATTAGTCTGTATTCTAAATGTTTATTAAATCTGTTCCTGTTCTTGTTCTGTATTATAATCAAATACATTACTGAATAACTAAAGACAGCATATTCAGTTTTCGGTTGTCACCACTTTTTCAGTACTTTTTCCAATACTGCCCCTATGTATTATACGCTCACTGAGCTCTTTATTAGGTACACCTGACTTGTTTCTACACTCATTGTCCATTTTATCAGCTCCACTTACCACATAGGTGCACCTTGTAGTTCTACAATTACAGACTGTAGTCCAGCTGTTTCTCTGCATACTTTGTCAATCCTCTTTCCCCCTGTTCTTCAATGGTCAGGACCCCCACAGGACCAGAGGAGGTGTTATTTGGGTGTTGGATCATTCTCAGCACTGCAGTGACACTGACTTGGTGGTGGTGTGTTAGTGTGTGTTGTGCTGGTGTGGATCAGACACAGCAGTGCTGCTGCAGTGTTTAAACACTATGTCCACTCACTGTCCACTCTATTAGCACTCCTACCCCTTGTAGATGTAAAGTCAGAGATAACAGCTCAGTCGGTCATCCTCCAGTCCTTCATCAGTGGTCACAGGATGCTGCCCACAGGACGCTACCCACAGGACGCTGCCCACAGGGCGCTGGATAATTCTGGTTGGTGGGCTGTTCTCAGTCCAGCAGTGACACTGAGGTGTTTAAACATTCCAGCAGCCCTGCTGTGTCTGATCCACTCATACCAGCACCCCACACACTAACACACCACCACCACCTCAGTGTCACTGCAGTGCAGAGAATGATCCACTACTTACATAGTCTGTGCTCTGTGGTGGTCCTGTGGGGGTCCTGACCGTTGAAGAACAGGGTGAAAGGGGATTAACAAAGTATGCAGAGAAACAGATGGACTACAGTCTGTAATTGTAGAACTACAAAGTGCATCTATACTATGGTAAGTGGAGCTGATAGAATGAATAACAAGTGTTAACTTGCAAAAGTAAGTACCATGGCTTCCTAATTTGTGTTTTACATTCAGTTACCATATTATTCAGTTTAATGAACTCTGTGCTCTGTGAGTATATTCACCATGGGCCAAAACAAAGGCCACCTGCCTAATAAGCTGTTGGTTCTCCACATGACACCAAAACAGCTCTGACCTCCCAAAGTGTGGACTCTACAAAATGTCTGAAGGTGTTCTGTGGTATTTGTCACCAAGGCATTACCAACCAAGGCCTGCAAGTTGTGAAATGAAGCTGCTGCAAATCCAGCACATCCCACGGATGCTTGATTGGACTGAGGTTTGGGAAATTTGAAGGTTAGGGAAACACATTGAACACCTTAAAAAAGAATAGATTTTGCAAGCAATTTTAGACACAATATTAAAAGCACTTCAGAAAACCAGGACTGTTGTTGTCGGCTTGTGTTTCTCAGACTGTCCTACAACATCAGGAAATGTGTATGGAAAGACTTGCAGCGTCTTGTATGTCCTCCATCCTTTTACACAGATATAATAAAGAGGGAGGAAGAGGGAAGAATGTCCTTTCAAGGTGGATGAAAGAATAAAGTTGTTTTAAAAGTGGCATCTCTGTTACAATGATCCTCCATTTCATTACCCAAATATTGTAGTCTCCTGAGACCTGTATGTTAGAATAGTAATGCTCCTGTGTGGAGACTCCATGCAGCGTGAGGATCTTTATCAGCTTATCGGCTCTGGCACTGAATGGAGTAGACCCAACCTATTAATATTAGCTCCACACAAAACAAACAGAGATGAATATAATTCCTCTGTCATAACAGTAGCCGTGCGTGCACAACGTGTTAATCTGCACCTGTGGCTGTGTGTGTGCCTCCTGTAGGTAATGCCATCCAGGCGTTTGGTAATGGTACAGATGTTGGCGTGTGGCAGCCTCAGCCTCCAATCCCACCCACTGCCCCCCACCCCAACACCCCTCAGAGAGGACGGGACAGGGCGTCTAACGCGCTGGACGACCAAACGCTCTCCAATGACCTGGACCCCAGCAACGACCGCCTCTATAGCTTCTGTGGAAGCCTGCAGGTAGGAGGAACAGGACAAGTGTGGTGATTTGAGCTTCCCTTCAAGAAACTTGTCACATGGTTTGTTTTTGTCATTTTCTATACAGTAATAAAACATACTGTTGCTGTCATATAAAGGATTAGACATATGATCCACTTGCATAAGAAAACATACAAAAAAGTAAAAAATAAAATAAAAATAAAAAAATAACTCAAAGATATGAGAAAATGGGACTCCTAAAATCCATACCTAGTAGACAACCAAAACTGTCACTTTCAGATAAACAGCACTTAAAGCCTCAGTTTCTGTCCATCCTTCCACTGTAAGAAGCCAACACAACAACTATGGGTCTGAAAGGATGTGCAGCTGTCAAGAAGCTGTTTCTGACAAAAAGAAATAGACAAAAAAGAAGTTTTCTAAATTTAGAACTCAGATTAGTTTGACTGTGAGAGGTCAAAAATACATCCCGTAGATATCCCTGTAGATTCCTTTGGAAAACTGAAAGCAAGTCTCCTGAAAAGAATGGAAACTGTAATGTAGACAAAGGGTCAGCACACTAAATAATTACTGGGACTTCTGTATAATTATCTATTTTCTGGACATTAAATTTGAATAAATTGTTCTTAATGCCAGATCCGATTGTAAATGTGTAAAAACTAAAGGACAGGATGTTGTATTTACACAGTTATCTGCCCTGGGATTTAATCACCACTTTTGAAAGATGAGGCATTATCTATTATTTCACAATCATCTACATATCTGTTCATCCCTCTGGATATTTATTTGTTTCTTTGTTTGTTTTCAACTTATGGCATATGACTGTTCACTAGTGTGCAACTAAATCAGTTTTAAATTGATTGCAGTATAATACTTTGCATGGTAGCTGAGTGGGTTTAAAGTTGAAATTATTATTAATGTTTATTTATTCTATTATACTATCTAAAATGGGATCGATTTGTGTGAAGGCACCTGACTTGTGTGACTTTCAAATAGCCACCCTGTATTCTTGCAAGTTGTGACACGTAATTAGTAATAGCTGTCATTTAGGCCAAGCCAAGTGAGTGAGCCGGTCTGCTATCACAGCGTATTTGTCCTGGACGCTTTACTCTGTGTCTCTGGCACAGACAGAGCACTCCAGGTACTGGCTGAGTTCTGCTAGGCAGAAGATGCCACACGCAACACACATCAGTGGCCCTTCACAGCCTGTTGCGTGACCTGCGTTGACTTTACAAACAGCCGGGAGCCTGTTTACAGATGAAGCTCTGCATATGATACCTTTCACTCACCCTGTGATACATCAGCTCACTTTTGATTGATGGGTGTGGGCTGTCACAATGATAACACACACATACTCACACACACACATAGAAGCCCTGTGGGTTAAAAATGAGATACATCAAGCTGCCAGAGCTGCCATGTCACGCCTAATTGGCTGTCGCATTAACATAAGGAAAACCCTTAAGCAGGAGCTATCCACCCATAACATTTCTCCCTTCACACCAGCAGCACTGAGACTCCGCTGAGGATAGCATATCTTCCCCCCTCATCTGCCTCGTCTGACTCTGCCAGGCCTGGCAGGCAGCTTCACCCAGACTCAGAGAAGACTGGGTTTATTACCGTGTGGACCGCTCATATATCAAGATTTCAGAACTTCTAAAGATGATTAAAAAGCAGGAATGCACAACGATAGGAGAGTCATATCTTCCTGTGTTCCCATAGCATCGTCATTTGCTAATGGGCCTCTGAAGCCATGTCGCCATACTGTAGTCGGCGTCATGATCATATTAGGAACTCTGGATCTAAGTGTTGCTCTATGTAAAACAAAAATATCATATCTAAATTATAGCAGGGCTTGACTGGGAACTCCATGGACTTTTGTCTAGACTAGCCCTCTGCAACGATAGTGACCTTCCCCCCCTCAACAACCACAACATGCGAAACCCCTGCATCGTGGCCTTGTGGCCCCTTGCTGAGGCATCCAAACAAATGTACTTTCATTCGTTTCTTTGTGTCTTGTTTAAGTAATTTTCTGTTTTTATCACACAGATTTAAAAGCTAACCTGGCTCAAACAACACAGAGCTATAATTAAGTAACTATATCTGCTTTAATATAATATTAATGCAGACACATACAGTATATATTAATATAGACTTTTTAGCAAATGTTAGGACTAGATGCCCTCAGTTGGATACAGTTAACAGGTTAGGTTAGAATGTTTGCACTCTTGGCATTTTCAGCTGAATTATTAACGAATGTTGGGTGTGGGAAAGCAGTTGAGTAGGTTGCTTGAATAAAAAAATATTTTAAAATAAAAAAATATTTTTTTTTTACTATTATTATTTTGTAAAAAACAGAATTTCACTCAAATGCTAATCCAGATGGATGTATTCCCAATTGCTACATTTTCTAAATGCTAGTGTATTTATTAGCAGCATCAGTGCTGGCTGTATATGTACGTGAAAAATATTGGATATCGGCACTGGCCAAGAATTCCCAAATCGGTGCATCTCGATGAAAACATTTTTCAGTAAGGCTATGCTTACGCATTTTCCAAATGTGGAGACCCTTACAGCTGAATCTGATCACCTTAGATATACTCTTATACCTTTAGCGCAACTATTCATCATATTGTTTTAATACTGATAATATGATTTATTCGTGGGTGCAGTTTCTTCACCAGGATAGACCTCCGGGAAGGCCATTAATCATTCTTTCCCACAATCCTATTGCCCTAAAATTAATTCCATTCTCTCTATTGTGCAGCAAGTTTATTATGTTCTAAACTCTCTACGGAATCACTTTATCATGCCACCAATTCCCATCTCCCTGCGTGCGTGTGTACCAAAAGTGAACAGCACAGCAAAGTTTCATAAAACTGGCTATTATAATGTATTGGTCTGTCACACACACTAATGCAGTCAGTGCTACCGGAAAACAAGTGCACACAGCAGTGGATCGATTTGTGAGCAATAGGCCCAGTGAGGGTTTACTGCAGCCAGTGCAGCCTATAGCACTCATTTTGGTAACATTACACCCCTTTAGAGGAGAACTACTCTGAGGGCTCACTGGCCACCGGGAAGAGCAGACGATTACCCTGTTGGCCTGAGCCAGAGGAGGCCAAACTGCTTCACAGTAAATGGCTATGAGTCCCTGCAGCTAGACCAAATAGAACAACTTCAGCAGGAGAAGCCATCTCTACCACTCAAACGTAATGGTTCTCTCTGTTAATGAACGCTTCACTCACTTTCTATCTCTCCCTCTCCCTCTCTCTCTCTAGGCTCAGAAGCTAAAGGCCAATGTCACAATAGATGTTCTGTGCGTGGTGAGTTCAACTCATGTTTAAACATCTTTTAACATTTTGTATTCAAATTTACATACACAGAAAACAGTAATAGTCACATCCTTTCACTAAGCAACAGGACACACATCCGCTCTATAATTATTGGCTCCAGTGGCATTGATTGGCAAAAAAAAGGTCATGAAAGAAAATAAATGTTCCTTGTTGTTTATTACAGTGAAGCACACTTCACACCAAAAATATGAGAGAAATCCAACCTAAATCTAATCTTTAAAAAGATTTAACCCCCCAAAAATGCAATGTTCTCTTGACACCCCTGCCTTCGCTGCTTTGAGCAACCTCTCTTTGCCAACATAACAGCACTGAGCCTTCACCTATAATGACTGATGAGGCTGGAGAATCCAGAGCAAGGAGACCACTTTAAATACAGAACCTCTCCAGATTCTCTCCTGAATCTAAGGCTATCTTTCTTTAGCTGGGTTCAGATTGGTGGACTTGGATGGCCATGTAAAAATCTTGATGATGTGATCATTGAACAATTTTATGGTGATTTGGTAGGATTAAAGGCTTTTTTCTGTTGCACACTGCAAATAGCTTTTCACCATCGAGGTGGCTTCTAACTGTAGTATTTTTGCACACTGCTTCTGCAAATCTCTTTGAACAAATTCTTGCTTCTCTAAACATCCTCCTCACTGTGTGGCGTGGTCCATCCGTCCTGTTTAAGGCAGATTCACATTCAGTTTTAACATTATTAATTATGACCATAACAGTGGATATATGTGGATATTATCAGACATCAGCTGTTTCTTATGACAGTTATTTTTCCTTAAAGCCACTGTGCGATGTTTAAAGGTCAATGCACGTTTGGCACCTCTAGCTTGTGTATGCCATAATCTTCTACATGGTGGAGAATGACTAGGGGAATTTAGTCTTTAGTCCAGTCAGGTAAAGGTCAGTTTTCTCTCATATTGTCAGTGTGAGATTGAACTAATTAACCACATGACCTTTTTATTTTAACCCATCTTTACTTTTACAGGTTGCCAGTAATTACATGACTGACTGTACAGTGTATATTTAGGGTGTGGGGACTCCTACCATTTTAAAATATGTGCAAATGATTACTGTCATACCACAGCCTTGTAAGGTTTAACACAAGTTATCCTTACATTATGTATATTTATATATAAATATATATATATATATATATAAATATATATATATATATATATATATATATATATATATATATATATTAATATTTTAATAGCAGCAACAAAATATTGACATCACGTGTGACTGAGCTGCCTTGGAAATGCTTTGGAACACATTTATACACATCGCACATCCATACGTCCTTCATACACATGCACTTTGCAGGTAGTTTTCTTACATGGTTATACAGTAGCAGCATTAACAAGAAGAAAGCACTTTGTTCCCAAACTTTTGACAGGCAGTGCAGAATACAAATACTACGTAAAAGCCAGCAAGCCAGATCAGTGATATCAGCAGTGTCTGAGTTAATGAAAATGAGTTCTTGCCTTCTTGTGTTTAACAGGACCCTCCTCTGGCTGACCCCAGCAGCTTTAACGCAATAGCAGGAAGCTCAACCAGCCTGGTCTACTCACCAGCAATCCATGTGCTGTTGCTGGCTTTGCTCTTCGCTCTCCAGCTCCACAAGGCCCTGCTTTTGTAGCCCATCCCCAAGTCGGACCGTTCTGTATCATACTCACCAGTCTGTCGTATTTGATCTTCTCATGCAAGTGATGCTGTACGAGGTGTGATGTCTACTTGTGCTAAAGCTGCTTTTTCGTTCTGAAAAACGGATTTCTGTCCTTTCAAACGGAGTTCCGAAGGGCAGAAATGGGGGTAGAGTTGGTGATGTTGAAATGAAGAGTCAGTAATCAACTCATTTTGTGAAACTGGATCTTCACAACGGTCCCAGTCTGGTGTACTTCCTTGGAAAGGACATATTTGTCTTCAGTCTCCAGGACAAGAACTTAATTGTCCATAAGGGATGTTGAAAAGGAGGAGTCACAATAAATAAATGTGGACCGTGAAAGACAATGAGATGATCCTTCACTGTTTGGATAAAGGGAGTGGACTACAAAATACAGTCCAAAGACGTTAATTTACTCTTTCCGTGATATCAGATTAAAAGTGTGTAGACTGAGCTGCAGTCAAAATCCCACATCTCTCAGAAAAACATCTGCCAGCTATTGCTGCCCATTGCCTCTTTTAAGATGAGTGCTGTCCCTTACTTGGCTCTAGCATGACTGATACACACAGAGCCATGGGATACAAGGTGTTGTGGACACACTACAAGACAGATAGACACACAGACAGGGAAACAAAGCTTTTTGGAACCTTCAGAAAAGACCTATTCATGCTCACACAAGTACTTTCTATGGTCGAAACTCTGGCTAGTTTTATAGACTGTTGACAAAAATCCCATTCAAGATAATGAGAAACTGTAGAGCACCGAGAGAGCTCAAAATATGTAGATTTAATGTTTATTTGAAGTTAGAATTATATTTGTTTGGATTGGTTTCCTCCCACAGTACAAAAACATGCAGTCAGGTGAATTGGAGATGCTAAATTGCCCCTCTAGGTGTGTGTGAGTGAATGAATGAATGTGTGTGTCTTGCTCTACGATTGACTGGCGGCCTGTCCAGGGTGTTTCCTGCCTTCTGCCCACTGAGTGCTGGTATAGGTTCCAGCACCCTCTGCCACCCAGAAGGATAAGTGCTTTGGAAGATGAATGAATGAATAAATGAATGAATGATATTTGTTTAGAGATTACTGGGTGTAATTGGGTTTTTATGTAATCAAGCTAATGCTAGAATGTGTGCAAATGTGTGGTCATTTCCAATCAGTCTACTTTTGACTGGCTGCAACAAACACAGTCTCTCTCCGTAGCAAAACATTTCAAACAGGAAAATCAGTTCTATGTAATCTAAATGAATCTAAACTCTGACCTAAATTAATTAGGTCAAATAACATTCTGTAAGGCTTGTCTAACTTCACAGCAGTAGCAAGGACAGGTAGGTCAGTTCTTGTGTTATTATGGACTTCTGATTCATTCCCTGCCACTCAAGATACACTTTCTTTTAAGCGAAGAATGTTCAGCATCCATTGCATTTTTTATGAGGAGAAAAAAACATCCGCCTGAGCCCCCGTTTTTACAGTACGGGCCTTTGTTTATGATGCCGCCTAATTTCTTTTATTACAACCTTAGTGCATTCATGCCATACTATCAGAACTGCTGTGTACAATATCATCTGATGTGTTTTAACCGTGCACATGAGTGTTGAGTCACAGAAAAAGTGTACAAAAGCTGATGATTCAATCTAGTGTACCCATATGTAAAATGTGCTGTACAGTAAGTGAACATGGTTTTCTCTCTCGCTCTCTTTTAAATGAGGTGCCCTAAAAGCATTTCAGCATTGTTGTGGTACTGTTAACTGTAAGAGTAAACAAATAAATAAATATACATGCATAACAGGGCTGTAGGAACTGAAAGGGGGATGAAGAATACATTAAATACGTCAGAGAAATCCTTTTAATCTTTGTGTTATCTTTAAAGTCCCGCTTGCTTATTAGCAACACAAATGTCATGAGTCAACCTTAACATTTCCATTGGGAAGAAAAAAAAAGAATAGAGCATACATAAAGTAGGACTGGTTTTTATACTTGAGAGGTCTTGCTAACAAAAAGAGAAAGAAAGAAAGAAAATCTACCTAAGGGTGCAGTAAGTGATGTTAATCCAAAATATTTTTGGCAAACTTAATGAATATCTCCTCACAGCCTGTCAGTCTATTCTGTGTGCGTGCTGAAAATAAATCTGGTGTTGGTACACAGCCCTGGCTCTGTACATGGGAAACAAACAAAGTAGTTTGGGCTGAGCCACTTAACACTCTTCCAGCCAATCAGTAACAGGGTGCATTGGTGCTGGTGCAAAGGTCAGCCAGGAAGGATGGAGCGGAACTCGTCTAAAAGCATTGTCTAAAAGGAGAGATGACCAAGGAACAGCCAAAAAGGAAAACATCTAAAGAACAAAAATTAAAGAGCTTTAGATCAGGCAAGGATGAGGAGGCATTTCAACAGTGGAGAGACCTCCTAGAGTTGATGTAGCTCAAGTTGGTTGTGCCAAAGTGACAAAGGTTATACATATACATGGGCAGATATTTAATTTCACTGTTGGGGGACAACCAAACAAAATTCACACCAAGGAGGGTTTTGCATAGATTTAAATACATGGAGGCCACATTGTTTGTTGTTCCATTCATTGTTTGAGGTGATACGTCTGTGCATCTGCCATGTTGGACCAGTCAGCATGTACTGAGACATGAAGAGTTCTCATAATTAAATCAATAAGAACTTCCTTATTACCCAACAGATTTTCATTACATTTGTTCTGTAATCATTTTCAGACACAGGTTAATCTAGGTTGTGCTCACTGCTCTTGGTAGCTGTTATTTCATAACTGTGAGTGTGCTGGTTCTTGTTGCATAACGCTGCATTCTCCTTTACATAATGCCCTTTCCAATGTCTGAGTGCAATATTCTTCAAATAGTATCATTTTGGTCAGTATGGTCTGATGCTCTGTAGAGGTACTGAATGCAGTTGGGCAGCAATGTTGAATGATGGCACCATTGACATGCCTGGCTGAATCTAACGCGGCCTGTGTGTTCATCTATCGTTTGGGGATTGTAGGCAGAGGATCAAACCATTGTGGGACATATGTGGGGAGATGCAGTTTTTTTTTTACTTAAAAAATTATCACCACAAGCTCTGTCAATGCATATCATTATTTTTATTAAGATTTATACAGCATTGAAAGGGACAGCTTTCTGTTCTAAGGGGAGGGTCAGAGCACTCCTGCCCCCCTGTACTTTCTGCATGTGCTTGTATATGTATAGTTACAGTTAAACCACATAAATCCCTTTTTTTACCAATTTGTTATCCCCCTGCCTGCTTTGGAATGAAGTCATCAGAACATATATTTAAGAGAACTGCTCTAATACATATTTCTGCTTGGTCATATCATTCTGGACAGATACCGAGGCACTGTAAAACACAGTAAAACCTGATGGAAGCCGTGTGATATTTTCCAACTGTTACATTTTAAAACATTTAAGCTGTGACACTTAAATAGGGTGTCATAAATGCTGTATGGATTTTAGTGACATCCTATCACTTTGACGGATGACTCAGGTTCTCTCTCTCGTCCTCGTCAGTTGTAAAAAGCTTAAAGGGGTGTTTGTTTTAGATCCGGAGACACAAGCGTGCTGTAAAAAATGGAAATATGGGTCACTTCACGCCATAAAAGAGGTACTTAACCTCAATGAAGAGCCTCATGACATTCAAATGATCGGGGCAATGTAGTATCGCAAACAAGCATGAGCATGAAATGTGGTTATTTTCAGCAGCTGCACCTCAAGACTTATCCAGAGCATTACTCAGGCTGTGCTTTTCAGAAATAGATTGAGATTTCCAGTATTGTGTCCTCTGTGCCTCAGGGCTGTGTTACCTGGGATGTCCACCTGCACTGTTGCGAATCGAGTGCTACCTCAGTGTGTGCGCCGCTTATCAGCCTGTATTAACTCGGGACTCCTAGCGGGCAGGATTAAGTGATAATAGGGGACACGGCATGATTGTCAGTCAGATCACATCGGTTCGCTCCACCGGAGACAATAACACACACAAGGACGCGGCCCTATCCCTGTCACGTACTCCCAACACCAGACTGAGGCGTGGTGTTTTCCTTTTTTAACACCAGCCGGTAGCCATTACCTCAGACATTATGGCTGAGCATGTGTCCACAAGTTCTTTTTGAAATAGAAGAGTTTGATGCATGGTTTAACATGTCAGTTAGTTAGTTTGTAAGCATACCATTCACTCCCCAGCCCTGTAAGCACAACCCATTTTAAATGTGTTGTTTTTGTTATGTCACATTTACCCTACATATTTTACACACTGTTATCATTTCAGCATTGTCATCATGTGGAATAGTGACATTGCAGGACATGCAATGTCACATAAGGCAAATTAAAGGGGACCTATTATGTTTTTCATTATGTTCTTTCCTTTAGTGCATTATATTACTTTTGTGCATGAAAACAGACTGCAATGTGGGAGAGGGAGAAACTCTCTCCAAACAGAAACCACTTTTTTCAGCCGCCTAGTTGGAATTCCAGCCCTTTGTTACAGGGTGACATAATCTAACACGATCCATCTACCCGCAAGTTTGGCACGCCCTTGTACAACACACAGAGAGCAAAAAAGGTAAAAACGTACTACTCTGAAATGCCCTGCTCCACTCTAACTTGTGAAGGTGGACCTACCAACTTGTTCTACCTGATTTTCAGGGTCGGACTCTGGCTCAAACTGATAGGGCAGAACCCACTCCATAGTAAGAACAACCACAGTGGTATGGGGGTGGAACTTGTAGAAAGATGTCGCTCAATCAGAGCACCCTGGGCTCATTTTGAGCCTTAACATGCTTTTTCCGATGAGTACATACGCTCACCCTACAGAAAAAATTGTCACCTTGCATATTTAAGTTGGTAGTAACTTCAGGCTCCTGCAGATGGCATTGCATGAGCATGATTGGGCAAAAAAATACATGCGGGGTGTGTTCATAGGCTGAGAAGAGGTGTTACAGTGCAGCGAATGTCTCGTTCGATGTGTAGAAAAAGGGGTCATAACGCAGATGCTAATGACTGACTAAAAGGAGTGATTGCATTTGGGCATGCCAGAGGCCATAGTGTGAAGGGAGTAGCAGGTGTACGGAAGTGTATGGTTTTACAGGTCTACCAGCAATGGCAAAAATCCCAGTCTACAGGGAATTCTCCTCAGAATTGCACCAGGGGAGATCTTTGCTCCCAACAGAGTGGACAAACAGCGACATGTGCTACTGTAGGATCTTCATCACTTCATTCAGAAACTGAAACTATTGGTGCTTCTACACAGTCTATAATATAGTTTGCAGCCTAGTTTTCAGAGATTCTGATCTTTTCAGTGTTAATGAAAAGTTGTATATGCTGAAGCACAGCGACCTCATCATCTCAGCTGTCATCATGTCAAACAGAGGGCAGCATTATTGATACTTGTGTTTTAAGCAAATAGCTTTTTATATTTAAACAGGCACCTCAAAACAAGTCTTAACAAAAGCTAAAAGAAGGCCCAGTGCCACCCAACACATAGCACACAACATAGCATGAAATCGGGTCCATCTGACAGCAACCGAACCCCCTCACCCCCCACACCCGCTGTATAATTCTTGTGTAGGCAAATGCAACTGCTCCCAATATTTATTCCTACTCCAATGCATACAACCACATGAAAGTGGGCCTCAGGGGAACAGAAAATAATGAGATGTGGGTCCTTTAAAGGTGCTCACACTGAAAAAAACGTATGTATGCTAAAATCACATAGTAGGAACAAAATGTGGGGCTAGATTTAATATGATATCAGAAAGTCTATTGTGAGGAATCCAAATGCTTCATTGTAACCAGCTTCACAGATCAGCATCAAGTCACATTATGAGCTGCAAAAGCTGATGAAAAGCAAAAAGATACGGCAGCAAATAAATGAATAATGTTATGAGGAGGGCGTCTGTTCTGTGCTCAGATAACTGTTCAATAAGAAAGCAATGCTGATTAGAAAGCAATACATTCCTTTATACACGTATATCGTAGCAACAGCAAAAACTCTGGAGCTGAAAGAGAGAGAGGCTGAGAATGAAAGAGAGAGAGAGAGACTGAGACAGAGAGAGAGAGAGAGAGTGACCCGCCATGAAATAATGACTTCCTTCAAATAAAGGAGAGGAGCCAAGGAGAAGAGACAATGTAATCAGAGCGCACTGTCTGCTATGAGAGAGGAAATTATATCTAATTACTTCACCTCTGAACTCGGCGCCTGACAACATCGCCCACTGTTTTTCAGAGAAGGCTTCTTTCCCCCGCAGCCCCGCGACAGCACTCACCTGTACTATTTTACAGAAAAGTGCCACTTCCAACATTATTACCTGGCTTTCTTATCTTATTGTGTGCAGTAAATGTCAGGGTGTGTGTATCTGGGCTGAGAGATCTGCAGAGAGTGGCTGTGCAGAGATGATTTCCTCTAGCGCTGGAGAAGGGCACAGGTAATAAGCCAGGATAATGATTTGACTCACTGATAATGTTGACAATGTACGAGCCCTCTTCTCCAAACTCAAACTAGGAGGTGAGACAGGGTTTCAATCTCTCTATCTCCCACCAGGGAGACAGCGAGTGAGTGAGTGAGTGAGTGAGAGAGAGAGAGAGAGAGAGAGGAAGAGACAGAGAGGGGGAGAGGGGGAGAGAGAGAAGAAAGAAAGGGGTAAAAGAAGGCAAGAAAAAGAAAAGAGAATGAATGAGTGAGGGGTGACAGAAGAAAGAACGACCAAGAAGTAAAGAGATAGAGAGTAAAAAAAATGAGAGATGATAGTAGATTGAAGACAGAGAAAAGAGAAGAAAAAGTGAAAAGGGAAGAAGAGAAGAGAAGAGAAGAGAAGAGAAGAGAAGAGAAGAGAAGAGAAGAGAACAGGAGAAGAGAAGAGAAAGATGAGAACGATGAGAAGAGAAAGATGAGAACAAGAGAAGATGTCTGTAAAAGAGAAAAGAGAAAAAGTAAGAAAATGAGAAAGACAGGGATAAGAGAAGAGATAATCAAGAGGAGTGACAGAAATAATGATAAAAAGAGAAAGACAGAAGAAACTGAATGAGAACAGAAAGGAGATAAAACAAGGGAGAGAAGAGAGGTAGAAAGAAAGAAAGAAAGAAAGAAAGAAAGAAAGAAAGAAAGAAAGAAAGAAAGAAGAGAATGAGAGAAAGGATTAGAGTGATTTAAGAGAAAGAAAGAGTGAGAGAAAAGTTTAAGCAAGGAAGGAAAAAGAGAAAGAGGAGACAAAATAACAGAGTGTAGGAGAGAGAAGAGAGGGTGTAAGAAAGAGAGAACCAAAGAGATGGAGAAGTGAGAAAAGGCAGAAACTGTGAGGGGAGAAAATGAGAGAAGCCATGAGATTACGGAATGAGAGAGAAAAAGAGAAAAAAGAGTAAGAAAGAGAAATGTGCGTGAGCATGCTCTGCAGGCAACTGAGACAGAGGAAAACAAAATTACTCGGAACGCGGAGAAACAAAAAGAAGCGGGAGACAGTGTTTATATGACTCACTGAAAGCCTTTCATATGTGCGATAAGAGCAGCTGCTGCCGCTTCATGCGCAGAGCTACAGAAGATCAGGCGACAATTACAGAACACTCACAGAAAAGAGACCAGAAGAAGGAAAGAGGAGAAAAAAACAGAAATAGAGTGCAATAATAATAGAGAGAAATGCATCCAACATACCACAACTCCTCTGCAATCTTCCTGACTTGAGCCATGACGAAATTCCCTCTTTCCAAAGTTCTGGCTGAAACTCTGAAACTGGAAGAAGACAAAGAACACTCCTGAAGCTCAGAACAGCTCATGGGTGGCTCAGCAGCAGTTTCAAACCAGCCTGTGCATTCACTTCCACAGACCCGAATCAGACCTTTTACACTGCAGGCTTATTATCCTGTTATAAACCCATAGTGAAGTAACTACAGCAAATGACTCAATAATTACTATCAAATAAATATGTATGCACTAATGAGTGTGGATGTGTGTCCATGTACTGAGCCTTGCAGTTTAAGGGCTTAACAAGGTGAACTGGATGTAGTCAGTGGTTAAATTGGTACTTCGGCAGTGCAGGAGCCCTACATTTTTCCATGGGCGTCTCCAGTTCGGGAAGAATTATAAAGCCCTCAGCTTTATCTTTACCTCAATTTATGTACTTGGCTGTTTTAGTATTCCTAATTTGTCAGTTTACCATAAAAATTCCATTAAACTAGGGTTTCATAATTTGACAAAGATGAAAATAACAGAAGATGAAAAGGCTTAAACTACCTAAATTAACAAAACTAATTAAACAAACCATGTGACACCAAGAGCCCTTCCTATTATTTTAAATAGTATGCTTGGAGCAGTAATCTCCTGGTACTTGATTTTAATAACCTGATGGTGCAGTAAATACAGTTTACCCAGAACATCTGTGAAATGTTTTTTCTTGTTCAACACTTTACTATCAAGTGTTCAGTGCTATCCAGTCAGAAACACACATTAACAATCATTTGTAGCAGCCTTCCTATGTAACATAAGTCTAAACCTGATTAGTGATCTTAAACTACCGACAGTTTTCCGAGTGAAAACCCTTCATACATGCTACAAATGTGAACAAATATGAACAAATGTAGGATTGAGCTTCCTTAGTAAAGACTTATGCAACAAAATCTTTGGAATTACATTCGATTTGATGGATAAATAAAGGCTACCTAAAGATTGAGGCATGATTCAAATGTTCATTTAAGCAATTTAGTTCAAGATAAAACACCATGAAACAACAAGAAGAATTAATTAGGTACTCAAATGACTGAAAACCAGTAAAACAATGTGAGGACTGCTCAGCACCACAAGCTGGGGACGAGGTTTGGTATCCATTGCAGACCTGTTAAAAGGTTTTTCTGTCAGCATGGTTTATCACACCTGTGTTTTGCTGTGTTGGACTGGCAGCCTGTCCAGGGACTTTCCTGCTTTCTGCTCAATATGCAATATGATAATATAATATCCAGCACCCACCACAACCCAGGAGGATAAGCGGCTCAGATGATGAATGAATGATAAAATTATTGTTTTAGAAATGTCTTAGATTCTAATCGAATTGCAGTACCAGCACTTGCCTCTATTTGCATGCGTCCAAGGTACCAGAGCTCCACTCCGGCATGCTCTGACCCTTTTTGACCCCTGGGTGTAGTATAATATGGCCTGGTCATTATGAATGCTTTGAGCAGATATTGACTTTCAGGTGCTATAATGTCCTAAATCTATAATATTAACTGATATACTTTATAAATACTTTTAACAATGACCAAAACTATTTGAGTGCTAACAGCACCTTGTTATGGAGAATCTTCAGCCTGCTAAACATGAATGAAAAAGCAGGTCCATGAGATGATAGACATCTATAAAAGTTACTGTTTCATATTCTCAACTGTTACAGCTTTTAAATGAAAATAAACAGCAGAAACTCACAAAATACAGTACTAAACATAATTCAGGGGTGGGGTGGAGCTCCTGCAGACATTCTCTTATTTTTTATTATACAGTATGACCATTAGTTCTGTTCACAGACCGATTTTATTCTCTTTTTGTGTGCTGTGACGTGTGATCCTTATCCTAAAGCTTAGGTACGGATTCGGACTGTCAAACGATTCAAAGAATTAATTGCAATTGAACACACTAGTTAATCATAATTAATCAGGTTTGTCTTATTTGCTCTTATTTTGATC
Organism: Semaprochilodus insignis; assembly: GCA_034552555.1. Classification (NCBI taxonomy): domain Eukaryota; kingdom Metazoa; phylum Chordata; class Actinopteri; order Characiformes; family Prochilodontidae; genus Semaprochilodus; species Semaprochilodus insignis. Next base: position 9,943,169 of record CM067491.1, read on the forward strand.
CTAAATATTTTTTTTCCAGCTATAAGAGAGAGCAAAACAAGCTTTGTCTGAACAGATTTATTGCTTTCAACATTATTATTTATATTTTCATTATTAATTCAACATGAGCCTGAACATACAATGTAAAGGCAACAAGCTCAACATAATGAGAATGTAAGGTGAATGTAGTTTCCAGTTCTTACCACTGGCATCCAGTGGCTGCCTCCCACCACCTTCTCTATGCTTGTAACCTCTTGCTCTCCTTCTAGTACGTCAACTTAGGAAAATGCATTAACTTTGACAACGCTAGTCTGGATACATGTATGTTTGTGTCATTTAGTCACTGTCAGCTTACTCAACATCCCAAGTGGCTGTTCACTACAATGCAAAGCTGATATTTTGGTCAGGCCCTTATATAGCATAGCTCTGAAAACCCACCTTTATCCTGGACTAAGAGGCCGACCGAGCTCCAGCATCTTGTAATCCACTACTCCAAACTTCCACCAATCTACAAAAAGGACGAAGCACAAACAGTAGTAGCGGGTAGGACATCGAGCTGGGACAGGAGACATGACTCAGAGGACAGCTGAAGCTCACAGGGGACTCACTGTTCCTACAAATGAAAGTAATGACTGGCCCCGAGAGCAGCAGAGCACACAGTCTTCTGCTACACAGACTGCGTACTCATTGTGACCCAGAAAAACGCAGGAGGACAAGTACAGTCTTTGTGACCAGGTCAGTGCCATTTATGTCATTTGCCATCAACGAGGAAAAATGACCAGATATAAGACAGCTCAGGAATGATGGGCCCAGACTGAGCGTTTCATCTTTAACTGCAAACTCAGCTGGACCCGACTTTTTTTTCGCTGGTAGAAGTTTGAAGAAAAAAAAACGCTGGGACTTAGCTGCGGGAAAACAAAGGAGAACAAAGAACCAGCTAAGTACATACGCAATGTCTTCACTCCAGAGGAAAATGATTATGTAGGAGGCTTTCTGTGATTGACCATGAGCATACTTCACTTCAGAGCGGGGGAAAAAAAACATATGACTAACTGGCCTACAGGTAAAACAGCTCCACATAAAATGATGACATTTCAGTTCCAGATGCTTGAGGCTTCCTCACCAATCCAACATGCACTACATCTCCATAAGTACCCTGCTAATTAGTGCATGGAGCTACTTTAGGGTGCTCCCATCGTTGACACATGCATTCAGTTACACAGTCTATATATTCTCCCTAGAAAAGCATTCCCAGTAGAAGGGGACACTCTGGAACAGCTGTGTGAGCCTAAGGTCAGCATACTCATGGCAACTATCAGGTAGAGCAGTATACAAATCCCCAGCATTGACCTGTGAAGCGACAGCATTAATGGAGTTCAATCCAATACCTCCGGGATGAGCTGGAGTGCTGTTTATGATCAACCACCTCAGTACCTGACCTCACTAATGCCCTTGCAGGTGAATGTAATCAAAAACTCACTGCAGTGTTCCTAGTAACATGAATTAAATATTCCCAGAAGATTAAAAGCTGTTTCTGCTGGAAAAGTGGGGCAAAATCCCTAGTAGTATCATTGATTTCAGGAGAAACACTGGATGAGCAGGTGTCTACTACTAGTTAGTGCTAAACACAGAGGCAAATGACCCATTCCTTCTAAGACACGCTGACTGTCGGACATTCTACAGTGCTCAGGACAGATATTCATGGCTCTGTAGGCTTCTGGCATCATAAGAATGAATTATGGAGCCATGCCATCACTCAATCTCTCTCTCGTACCCTCTGTATTACCACTAAGCCACACATTCATTAATATCTCTTAATGTTAGCGGCAGACACCTTGATTTACAGTGGGCTCCTCCTGCCCAGAGAAAGCGATAAAGAGACGCAGGGCATCCCTCACTCCGCTCGTCTGCTGACACGTCCAGCCCAGATATACAGCAGCCCTGAACATACACTGGCCCTGAGTTATACCACTGCTACTGAGAGACTCATCCCTACAGAGAGAGAGACAGAGAAAGAGAGAGAATGGGGGTGTTTGAGAGTGAAAAAGTATAAGAGCAACTGCAAATGTGAGAGAAAAGGAAAAAAGAAAGAGAAAGAAAAAGAAAGAAAAAAGAAAAAGAAAGGAAAAAACAGAAAGAATGATAGAAACTAATAAAGGAAACAAAATAGTCACAAAGAGTGAGTGAGAGAAAAGAAAGAAGAAAAAAGAATGAGTGAGACTAAATGTAAAATGAAGAAAGGGTGACAGACAGTGGGAGTGAAAGGAAGAAAGAGATGGGTGGAGAGGGAAAGAGAGAGGAAGAGTGAGAGAGGAAGATGGAGCGAGGGAGAGAGAAGAAGAGAGAGGGAGAGAGAAGAAGAGAGAGGGAGAGGAAAATAGAGAGAGAGAAAGAGAGGTGGAGAGACAGATGGAGAGGGAGAGAAAAGAAAAGAGCGAAGGAGAGAGGGAGTGAGATAAGAAAGAGGTGGAGGGAGGGAGAGAGAGATGGGGAAGGGAGAAAGAGGCAGAGAGAGAGAGAGGGGGAAGAGAGATGGAGAGAGCAAGGGAGAGGGAGAGAGAGTGACAGAGAGAGGCAATAAGAACGAGTGAGAGAGAGACAAAACTGGAGAAGGAGAGAGGTAAAGGGAGGGACAGAGAGGGAGAGAGATGGAGAGAGAAATGAAGAGAGAGAGGGGGGAGAAAGAGTCAGAGTGAGAGATGAAGAGGTAGAGATAGGTAAAGAGGTAGAGATAGGGAGAGAGGGAGAGCGAGAGGGAGACGGAGAGAGAGATGAAGATGGAGAGATGGAAGGAGGGAAAGGGAGAAGGAGAGAAAGGGAGAAAGCAAGAGAGATGGAAAGAGTGGGACAGAGAGAAAGATATATCTGATATCTGGACAGCCCACTTTCAAACACTCTTTGGGAAAGTAAAGTCAAACACAAATATTCAGCAAATCCAAATTAATACAAAGCTTGAGAAACTAGAATCAGCCATAAAGGAGAATCAGAATCCATTAGACTTCTCGATTACTGAGCAGGAGCTAAAGGAGAACATTAACAAACTATGACCAAAGAAAGCATGTGGGCATGATGGTGTACTGAACGAAATGATCCAAAGCTCAAGCCCGAAGTTGGCTATTCTAAAACTATTTAACATGGTTCTGAGTGTAGGTTACTTCCCTGAAGTCTGGAATCATGGACTAATAACACCAATCTTTAAAAGTGGAGATAAATTCGACCCTAATAATTACCAAGGCGTCTGTGTGAACAGTAACCTGGGGAAGCTATTCTGTAGCATCTTAAACTCTCTAACTTTCAAGCTTCCTTACTAAGCACAGTGTCTTGAGTAGAAGTCAAATTGGATTCCTACCAAATTACTGCACCACTGATCATATTTACACCCTGCACACCCTGACTGATAAATATGTTGCCCAAAATAAAACCAAATTTTTTCCTGTTTTACTGATTTCAGAAAGGCCTTTGGTTCTATTTGGCACCAAGGATTATTCTACAAGCTTCTAGAGAGCAGTGTAGGGGGTAAAACATATGATCTGATTAAATCAATGTACACAGGAAACAGGTGCGGGATAAAAATTCGCAACAAACAAATAAATTCCCTCTCCCAGGAGCGCGGAGTGAGACAGGGCTGCTGTTTAAGCCCTACGCTGTTTAATATATATATTAATGAATTGGCAACAACATTAGAACAGTCCACAGCTTCCGGCCTCACTCTGCACGACTCGGAGATCAAATTCCTGCTCTATGCCGGTGACCTGGTTCTGCTGTCCCCCACTGAGCAGGGTCTACAGCAGAACCTGGACCTGCTGGAGCAGACCAAGGCCCTGGCAGTAAACCTGAAAAAGACAAACATAATGATATTCCAGAAAGGATCCAGATCTCAGGGAACAAAGCACACATTCCGGTTAGGGAAAAATGACACTGAACACGTAAACAGTTACAATTATTTAGGTATAAAAATTTGTTCTACTGGAAGCTTTAACTTGGCAGTGAATGAACTGAGAGGCAAAGCTTGCAGGGCTTTCCACGCCATAAAACAACTAATCCCAGTGGAAATTCCAATCAAAATTTGGTTTAAAATGCTTGAATCTGTAATTGAACCAATTGCCTTTTATGGCAGTGAAGTGTGGGTTCTGCTTACCAACCAAGAATTTAGCAAATGGGACAAACATCCAATTGAGACCCTGCATGCAGAGCTGTGTAAAACTATTTTAAAGGTGCACAGAAACACCACCAACAACGCATGCAGGGCAGAATCAGGCCGATTTCCACTAATTATAAAAATACAAAAAAGAGCAATCAAACACAGGACACACCTAAAACACAGCGACCCCCACTCATATCATTATAAAGCCCTGCAGTACCAGGAGCTGAGCAAAGACAGCAGCCCCCTCACTCAGCTGGTCCTGAAACACAGTTCTACACCACCACTGACTAACACCCCACTAACACCCTCAGTCTCAGGACCAGAACAAACCAGCAAACCCAATTAGAATGAACCAAATTACCTCACCCACTGGGAGACTGAATCCAGCTCCCAGAGTAAAATGCTGTGCTATCTGACCCTAAATCGCCAGTACAGCGTAGCAGATTACCTGAGCACACTGACTGATTGAAAGCTAAGATCCACCTTGACGAAGTACAGACGGGCAGACACAAGAGGTCCTGGCTGCCCAAACAGCAGAGACTGTGCCAGCACTGCCAGCAGAGCAAGACTGAGACAGAGTTGCACTTTCTAACCGAGTGCAGTAAATTCACTTATATTAGAACTGAATTCTTCACCAAAATCACCAGCAGAATTCCTGAATTCCTGAATTCCCAAGTCCTCCCAATACACAGAACCTTCCATATAAAGATAGAGAGATGATAGAGACAGAGGGGGAGAAAGAGTCAGAGTGAGAAAGAGATGAAGAGGTAGAGATAGGGAGAGAGAAAGAACAAGATGGGAGTATGGGAGGAGAGAGGGCATATTGGAGGCAGAGAGAGAGATGAATAGAGAGAGAAACAAAGAAAGGGAGAGAGAGTGAGGGAGTGAGCGGGAGAGAGGGCAGGGTGAGAGGGAGAGAGGGTGAGGGAGAGAGCGGGAGAGAGGGGGAGGGAGACAGAGAGAGATGGAGAGAGAGGGTGAGGGTGAGAGAGGAAGAGAGGGTGAGGGAGGGAGCGGGGGGGGGGAGGGAGACAGAGAGGGGGAGGATGAGAGAGGGAGAGAGGGTGAGACGGAGAGCAGGAGAGAGGGAGAGAGTGGGAGGGTGAGAAAGGGAGAGAGGGTGATGGAGAGACAGAGAGAGGGAGACAGAGAGACACAGAGAGAGAGGGTGAGGGTGAGAGAGGGAGAGAGGGTGAGGGAGAGAGAGAGGGGGAGACAGAGAGAGATGGAGAGAGAGGGAGACAGAGAGAGACAGAGAGGTTGAGGGTGAGAGGAAGATAGTGAAGGAGAGAGGGTGAGGGAGAGACAAAGAGAGGGAGACAAAGAGAGATGGAGAGAGTGGGAGACAGAGAGACACAGAGAGAGAGTGTGTGAGGATGAGAGAGGGAGAGGGAGAGAGAGAAAGGGAGACAGAGAGAGGGTGAGGGTGAGAGAGGGAGAGAGTGAAGGAGAGAGGGTGAGGGAGAGTGAGAGAGAGGGAGACAGACAGAGAGAGTGGGTGAGGGTGAGAGAGGGAGAGAGTGAAGGAGAGAGGGTGAGGGAGAGAGAGAGAGATGGAGAGAGAGGGAGACAGAGAGAGACAGAGAGAGATGGAGAGAGAGGGATGCAGAGACTACCTGCTTTGTGTTGTATACATTAACAGCAGTGTAGTTGAGTTCTACTTGAAGCTTCTGTGCTCTGAAAGGTTCTCACAGTGAAGGGCTCACAGCGTCCACACAGCAATAAGAGCTCGGTGGTTGGTGGAGAGAGGGAGAGTGGACAGTGAGAGACGAGAGGAGGTGAATGAGTATCTAGCTGTCCTTATTTATCAAAGCCTCTGAAACAGCACACAACGTTCCGGATGTCTCCCGTCATTCTCCACCGACAGTCAACACACATCCTCTCACACACACTCACACACACACACAGATCTACATCGAGTTATTCACACTGCTCCCCAGAGTGTGTTTACGGGCATTAGTCAGCAGTGACAGCTCGCTCTGTCTCTGTCACTCTGGGCAGTTTGCATACCTGAGCAGACTGACTGACTAAGTAGAGCGTATTGGCACACACGCAGCAAGGTGCATCCGGGTCAGAAAAGGTGAGGGAGAGAAAGAAAAGACCCTGAACTCTCCTAGAAACTCAATTTCCGTCAAAAAATAAAGGAGGGGAGAAAATGAAATCACGAGGCTTTTATGTACTGGCCTCACATTAAAATGAAAGGGGTGGGAGGGTGGGGGGTTCTGACACAGCCCAACCTTAAAGCAATAGTGTTCTGAAAAATCTAATTAACACTTTTCCCTTAAAACCTAATAGCCAAT
>CM067491.1:9961029-9985514 GCA_034552555.1 Semaprochilodus insignis
AACATCACAATTTCTTCTACAAAATTTTGTAAGGAAAGAAAACACATGAGGAAGCTGAGGCCCAATATCTATGACATTTAGTATCATTAGTCCTCGACTCTGGATTGCATACTGAGCGAGTTGGTCATAAGACAAGCTTAATTCTGTTGGTCAGCAAGTTATTTTGTTCAGTTGTAGAGGAATGCTTTGGATCACTGTCCTGCTGGGAGATCAAACAATGTCCCAATTTTGGCTGAAAGCAGAAGCAACTGTCTTTTGCTCTCGAATGATTTGGAATTTGATAGTGCACAATCACACATGAAAACCATCTTACTGCTGCCTGAAGCACTTCAAAATGCTCTAAAGAATATCTGCCATGATGTCTGCTACCCTGATGCAGGAACTTGGACCGAAAACTTCAGTGTTCATACAGAGGAGGGGAAAAAGAACAGAGTCTGTCAGGAGTTGTCTGTCAATTGAGCAGGTATATGCGAACACTTGCTCAGCAGGTATATGTAAAAGCACCATCACATTCTAACCACAATATTTCAGTTTAATGCTGTTGTTTAATTCTCCGCAGGGATTCGTCTGGTCACTGGTACTCAAATTACCAATGACATTCAGAAGTCTAGTCTAGCAGCAGAATAGCAGCTCTTTTAAAAAGATGGCTTCCCTAATTGGAGGAGAACCAATCACGGTTTGGGAAAGTTGGTATACATGTATGTCATCTCATATCTACACCCCAGTGGAACACAAATGTGTGGATAATTTGCTCAAGACTAATAAACCTTTAATAATAAACATATACCAATGACTATGTGTTTTGAAAAATAATTTAATTTATTTAATGACAAACTTTTTCTTGTTCTCAGCTGACACGTCTCCCATATTCTATATTCTAAGTTAGTAAACAAGCAAGATGTGTCTTTATGTCCTTTTTTGTTAACATTTCCCAAAGATCTATAGAGCCTATACAGATCTTATAGCCTTTTCCAAAGAGAGAGAAAAAAACAAAAAACAAAAACAGTAATGCAGCTTTAACACAAGGGTTTTTTTATTTAGAGCCACATACCTGACTGTCCAGGTGGTGGAACCCCTGATGGTCCTCGTGGGAGGCACATGAGCACCGTCAGCACTGCAGCTTTCCCCCCTGAACAGGGCTCCATGGCAACAGGCTTGGGAGGGCCCTTTAGAGAGATGAAATAAAGAAACGTACAAATAAAAAACTGCACACTCTTTAACCCACACGCCGACCTGAGTCAGAATACACAGAGTCAAAGGTAACGTCATATAGACCCAAGTGTGATGCTTCACAAGTTCCTGGAGGCTGTATCTCACAAGATAACAGATCAGCACCACATACTCATCACGTCCACTAACATAGCACAAATCACACTCACGCAAACACAGAAGACACAAGTCAGATCTCAGATATCGGGTGTTTACCACTCTCAGTGAGCTCAGAGACACACCATCCCTGTGCATCACTGTAGCTATGACATCAGTGCAACCTTTCAGTGAAACCAGAGTGGTGAAGGAAAGACGAGATAACACTAGAGTTTAAAAGGGCATCATCCTCTCATTCTTTCTATTGGTTACAATTTTACCATGATACACCTTATATAGACCTCTGAAATCTGTAGACATCATTCATATTCAACTCAGCATACTGTATTCAGGCCAAGCACTGCACTGTGTAACAGCATGCAATATTTTGGGCACGCTTTGCTTAGGCACTCCTTATTCAGGAACTTCAATATCCCATTTTACGTCCTATTTTGTGTGCTCTACCCAAGATCAGCCCATTTCATTGCGGCTTTCCTTTGGTGCTCTGTGATTTTATGACACTTATTGTGCAAATTCTGATTTGTGACTGCATTTGTGACTGTTAAGTCATTTTCTTTGGGTGTCGTTGGGTGTGACTTGTCACATTGCAAACACATGAGGTGAAATAAATCTTCATTAGTAAAGATGTAAAGTTGAGAGATGATCAGTCTACTCTTAGTAAGCAACAGGTGTAGATTTGGTCTTAACATTTTAACAAGGAGAGTCTTAACTAGGGCTGTACCCGACTCAGAATTTTGTCAGTCGAATCGGATTCGCCCGTCCTGGCCGACAATTCGACTATTCGTTCATGTTTTTTCTCCATATACATTATCTAGTAATCAGTAAATCAGTTGGCATACGTTTCAGATCTGATGTCCTCCTCATTTACAAAGTCCGCAGAGTCACAGGAACATATTTTTGAACTAAAAGAGACGTGGCATATGATGAACAATCTGAATTGGAGCCTGATTTAATTACAGAATATAGCGTCGGGCAGCAAGCAACATATTTATGCTAAAATATTTACGCTTATAGCCTGTCTTTTTAATTTCACTTTTAACAGCTTCTTCAGTAGGATGACCCGTCGTCTTTCATCTCTCATAAATAATGAACTCCTAAATAAAACCAAATTAGTCAATGTTTAATTTATTTTTAGATGAAAAGGAGAACAGTAGACCTGAAACCGTTTAATTATTATATCCCCTGCGCTGAAATTATTATTTCTCGTTTATCGGCAGGCATATTAAGTGACTGTACTTATCTTTAAATAAAAATAATCTTATCTGTAAACGAATAAATAAAAATATCTGTAATTTAGGTTCTAAAATAATGGAATTATAACAAAACAAACGTCTTCGGTCCGTTTTTCCTTCACCGCAAACAGCCATTATGTCTAAAACAAAGGTCAACTCACTCGTTTGAAGCAGTGTTCGATGTCTGACTAAATGACGTGCAGAATTAGCTTTAATTTGTTCGATTCTCTTCTTCAAAAGCTCCTCCAGACTTTTTCTGAGACATCGTTCCAACCATGTTTCTCAGCTTCACAGCTTCAACGGTGAACCGCCAGCGCACGTTGTCACGTGGATTTAATTTTTTAGCAAGCATGCGTCATAGCCCAGTTAGAACTTAAATATATATTTATTATTCCCCTTTTAATAATTATTAAAATGTCTTTTTAAATTCTTAAAGTTCTTGTGCTTTTTGTAAGCTTTTGTCTGTTTAACGACAAAATAAATAAATAAATAAATAAACCTGGTCACTGTTGTCAGTCGACTTGAAGGTTCTCAGTCGACTCAAAGGATCTCCGACTGGCGATTCGACTCGTCGACTTCTAGAGGGCAGCCCTAGTCTTAACAATTTTACAACAGACGTACTCATTAAGCATTCATGCATGTAAATTTTGAGTTCTGCTCTAAAGCCTGAGTCACACCGAACATAAGAACATTATGTGAGACGAAAAAGCTAATTCACTTCAGTGCTGGAGAACACAGGAACACAAAATGTTAAATCTGCATAGTTGTGAGTCCCTCTGTGGACTTTAACCCCACAAATATGTAAACCTCAAAAGCATGTGTCAACAGAAGAGCCGTGGTGTCCTGAAAAAAAAAGGAGGAACTGATCCTCAGGGAATATACTGTCGCTTGCCAGTCAAGCGTGTAAAAAAAAGACAACAAAACAAAAACAACCACACCTGTTAAAGATGCACTTGGTTTTTGCAGGTGTTTGGTGAGCACGCTTGTGGAACTCTGTTGTGTTGTAATTGCACACAGCACGCAGAACAACATTCTGTAATGTCAGTTGTGCTTCAGACCCCTTCCCCGAGCAGATTTCGGTTGACTACGTAGAAGTGTTCACAGACAGCTTGGTTATAAGTGATTTTGTCTACTATTTTCAGCATCTGTATAATGTTGATTTTGCCTTTGTGACCCAAGTATTGAGATCTACCTTTTTTTAAACTCATGTACTACGAGTTTGAAAACATATCAATATATTTGGCTTTTGTTGCAATTATTATAATTTAATGAATGGTACATTTTTGTTATTATAAGAAGAATAATAAAAAAAGGCATGAACACATCATTCTAACAATCCTTTTTTTTTTTTTTTTATATATATCCAGGCTCCCGGCCAGTGCCTTTTGAAACCAAAACAAATGGCGGCCATAGCCACTCAATGGACACTTCAATTGCACTACAAAAAAGAGTGGCTAGGTGAAAAGCAGCTTTAAGGTCTCTCAGCTTGACATAACAGAGATTTTCAATAATTTTTTCAAGAACTTTTCCTGATATTGACTGAAGCCTCCATCCTCCTATAGTTCCTCTCTGTGCCAAGTTCTCATACCTCAAAAGTTTAATCAAGTAACAAGTCCTCCAGTGTTTTGCTACTTCCATGTTTGCCAGATACGGTCAAGACTTGATTGTGCCTGCAGGGGTTCCATCTGGATTTGTGGGCAGATTACGTTTCAGGAGGCAGACTGTTCCCAGTGCTGCCTTTTGGCTGACTTGTCACAGATGAATTGGAGGTCAGTTTTTAATGGAAGTACTACAGGTGGGGTCCACATTACTGGTCTGTCCTGTGGTCCCTTATCTACTGTTGAGTCAGGTCAATGGTTTCAGTTGGTCCTTGGGTGGTGGCCAAGGCAGTCGGGTGGTTTGTAAAAGTTTGTGGTCAGTTTCCTTGTAATATGACACAGTGGGAATGATGGGTTCGGGAGGACCAGGAAAGCATTAGCTAGAGAAAAAGGCAGAGTGGTCAAACTGCATAAGAAATTAAGAGGTTCTGGGGAAATCATTAGGAGGTGGCAAAACCTAAACAAAAGAAACTAAAGACAAGTCATTCACAACACAGGTTACTACCTTAGCTAGGTTACTGTTTAGCTAGAGTTATGCACAAGCAGGCTCCCTTGTTTTAGGTACTTAGGTGAAGAGGAAGGCCCTAGTTAAGTGTCACCCCATTTAACTAGTAGTGTTTGCTCTGACCACTGTCGCTTCAAGATCCTCTACACTCATGTGGAGACTCTTGTTTCTGGCATTCTGCACTCTGACTCAGCACTGGAGAGGCATTTCAAGATCATGCGTAAGCACAGTACTGGGCAAAACTCAAAAACCTTCATTTACTTAATGTCAAAACAGCCATAAAGTAAAAAGCTGAACACAGATAATAGGCAATATATCTAATTCTCAGTATGTAGTGTGTTCACCCTTAGCCTCTATTACAGCTTCCATTCTATTTGGGACACTTGCTTTCAGTTTCACAAAGACATTTGTAGGTATGTTATTCCACTATTCCAGTTTTAGCTTAGTCTTAAAAGTTGCATTTTCTACCTCTCATGATCCATGTAATCCCAGACTTATTCTCCTATCTTTAAGTTCTGTTTATCTGATGAAGACAGCTCTGGTGGTCTCTGACATGCCCCCTCCATATGCAGGTGAAATTGTGCCTAGCACTGTATCTGTGAGTGAATGCAAACAATACCAAAATAGTGTATGACACAAGAAAAGAAAGCCATTGTAAGCTAAAAGCACAAGCAAGAACAAGTCAAGATCAGCCTCAAGTCAACCCAGGTAAGACTCCTGCACTCTGCCACAGGTTTCTGCCATGTGAGCCCCATCTACCTCCAACATAATCACCATAATTACCTCAGCACAAATCTGTCATTGTAATTAGCTCTCTTGCTCTGGAGTTCTAAACTCTTATCACGTCTTACTGATGACAGGAGCACCATTAGTGACATGTTTCGGGACCTGCGTAACACTGACCTCAGCAGGGTAATATTAGCCAAACACGTCACAATGGAATAGTATGCTAATGATGTGGTAGCGGGGTGAACTCCAGCAACCAGAAGCCCCGGAGTAACATCTGAATTTAATATTGGCTCAGTGGGGGCAACGGAGAACATTTTGATTGGTGGTGGTAAACTATAGTAATTCATCAGTACTGGCCATTTCTATAATTAAAACTATGAAAAAAAAGGTTTGCCGTTTTTAGAGTGGTGAAAAGTTTAAGCACAAGCTTACAAGGTATACTAAAGTCATATATTTGCATGCTGGCATTAAACTGAGAAATCGGATCAACTTGCGATAATAAACACAGTAGCGTAAACATTTGACAGCAACATGAACACATTTTTTCTGGCCTCTTCAGTATAACTGACAGTTTTGATGGGTACAGCAATTTCACACAAACTAATGATGAAGCCTGGCCAGGCAGGCAGGTTTTGGCAGTTGATTCGTTCTAAACAAAAGATAAGATTAAATAAAGATAACATTTGGAATGTTTTCTTTCTTTTTCGAGAAAGACCTACATCAATCTCTCCATATTTAATTCCACTGTAATATTAAGCACTGGTGTCACACTAACAATGGAATAAATAAACAGTCTAAAAAAAAAAAAAAAGAATGAATTACTGGCACATTAACATCACAGATGGAGGTCAAACTCACTAGCTTACCTGCTTTCAGGACTTTTTAGTACTTTCAAATGTTAAGCCTTTTTGAGTATTGTGTAAAAAGTCTTCATGGGCCACACTGTTAAACGTTTGGTGTTGGACTGCTGCAAACAAGAGTACAAATCCCTTCTAAAACCTACCGCCAAATTTTGCTAGTCAGACGTATTTAATGTCTAGAGTATAATCAATAATACAAGAAAAGTCATCAAATGAAACACTATTGTTAGCTCATGGAAACGCTTTCCCTTCCAAGAGATTAGGAGATATTAGGGGGTTCTAAGGAATCATTAGGAGGTGACAAAATCTGAACAACAGAAACAAAAAACATGTCATACACATAACACAGGTTACGACCTTGTTTTTAGCTTGAGTTATACACATACCTTTCTTAGGTACTTATGAGAAGACGAAGGCACACAAGTGTCTTCCCATTGAACCAGTAGTGTTTGCTTGTCACAATGGTACAGATCCCTTCTAAACTCTAGCCAGTCCTATTTTAATGTCTTAAGTGCCATCAATAACACAAGCAAGCTATGTGAATGAAGCACTACTGTAGGCTCACAGAAATGTTTTCACTCTTCAGAGAGAGTTCATTTTATAATGTATATTTATATAGTGTGTCCTCTCCTTAACTTACACACATTTACGCATTTAACTGGGACTTTTTGAAGGGACTTTTCAACCAGCGTACATCACATTCAACTGACAAGAGCACCATTGGTTCCCATTCTAAAGAGTCCATGTTTCCATCTACATTTAGCCCAAAATTCTCATTGCTGTCCCCACATCAGCCCAGGGAGGTCTAAAATACATTAAGGGGAATATTCTGGGCTTGAACCCCTTTCCCTATTTTAATAAAGGTTTTTATCATTTCAGAATTTACTGTATTTAGGACAGTAAGAGGCTGGAGTATGCCAAAAGAGGACCAGTCAAGACGCAGATGGATTTCAATGCAGTGGTCATATGACGTCAATGATACAAATGTGTGAAAGCTAGGGGAAAAAATGCTCATAGACGAAAAGACAACACATTTTAAGCACTTTGGTATCAGCATGTGCACAAGTGGGCACACCTTCATGCACTCTCTCTCTTTTGCTCACGCACACACACACACACACACACACACACACACACACACTGTAAGAGTACTTATTGTGTTAGATGGCCCAGGCATGGAGGGGCTTGTGAAAGGTCAAATTAAGCCCGTGCTGACAGTGACGTCCATCAGGCCCAGCGGACAGAGGCTGTTATCAGAGCAATATCTGTCTCTTTGAGAGGAAAAGAGGCCACTTGTGCTGCACTTAAAAGTTCAAAGCCATTGTTTCGAAGTGATGGGGGGTGGCAGGGGGCGTCTGGCTTTCCTTTCAACCTCTCCACTGCTGCGTGCACAGAATTTCTCTCTTTCCATTTTCCTCTGTGAACTCACATTCACTCTTTATTGCGCTATGTAGCATTTGCTGAAAGAGACGTGATTTCCCTGACAAAAACCCCCAGTCACTCAGCTGTCGCCCCGGACATTCCTCCCTGTCCTGAAATTCCTGGGCAAAGCCTTGCAGGGAGAGCGACCAGATGTGAAGGACACAGCACAGTTTCCACCACAGAGTAAGACCGTCTGTATGTTTACTGTTGATAATAGCAGTCATGGGATTCCAAGTTGGTGACAAAATTCTTGGTCATGCCCAATAAGCTGCAGGGGTCTGGCCTCCGCCGCAAAAAAATCCTAATAACAAATAGGCTGCAAAATGTGAACTGATAGCTTTGGCAGGTGTCTACTCTGGAGTCTGCTCTTTGGCCTGAAGTAAGATCAGCTTTGCTTTATTATTACATGAAACCCAGCAATCACAGTCAATTACCACAAATCGCCATCTTCAAATCTACATTCAGAGATGTCAGTTCTGGCTGTTGCTATTGTCTAAGCTCAGTAGGCACGCATAATTCAAAGATCTATTTGAATTTCATATCCTGAATGTTTTTTCTGAACATACATTTACCTTGTTTTGGAAAAGAGGGGTGTTCACTTTCCAGCAGACTAAAGTACATTTTAATTGCAGTGCAGAAAAAGAACATGTTCTACCTTAAATACAATGCTACTAATTATAGGTACTAGGTACTCACCAGAACCAGGGAAAAAAAAGTCATCAGCTAAAAAAACCAAAAAAACAAAACCACATAAAGCTTATAGGATAAATGTAGACTTTTGTGTACTACAGGCCAAAAATTACGCATTACAAACCAACAGTTTTTGAATAATCAAGAGTACACTTCAGGATCACTTATATTGGCCTGGTTAAAAAAGCTTTTAGATGTTAGCAAAGGTAAAATCTGTAAAGTATATTTACATAAATAAAAAGCCTAATAATGCTAACAAGATTCAAACATTTGTTTGAACAACAATAGACAAATATGGGACAAAAATGTACACACATTAAAACAATGACTTTAAAAGTAAAACTTTAGAATATGTACTCCACAGCTTTTTTTACCTTTCATAAGTGAGAAAAAGTCAACATAAAATTACAACTTGCTTTATTTACCATTAATGAAAACTTTCAAAGGTTAACTGAAGAAGCAGAAATCAAAACTGAGAGCTTTCCTGCCCTCCTATCGCAGCAAGTGCCATTCCTAAAAAAAGTCTGATGAATGTTATTCTTTTCATCTTTTTCAATCAATATGAAAATGCATTTTTAGTTACTGGGTACACATACGCTCCCCCTCCCACAAACACTATTTAATGGACTAAGGGAAAGGTTATGGCTTCAAAGTAAAGACACCTTAATGCATCCAAAATTTGGCATTTCATGTTGACAACAGCTGAAAGCTGATGAGGTCTGAAACTGGCCTCAACAAAATCCTATAGGAGAAGAAGAGTTAAAACTATAAAGGAAAAGATCTCAATAAATTCTGTCACACAATATGCCCAAATGTATCTCATTAGCCTGTTATGGGTTGGAAGGAGCCATGCCTCTCATGTAGAAAACAGTTAATGAGGCAATCAAATTGGATCCAAGATATCAGGTAAATCTGCTTTTGTGCATTTGCTCATATCGCTCATGGTTTCAAATTCTGTGTGATACTTTCCTGATTCACATTATCCTTTCTCCATACAGATCAGGAGTAATCCAAAAGAAGCCCATTTAGGGAGCAATGCAATGACACAACTAACGAAGAAAGAAGTGAGGCTGGACCTCTGACACAAGACACTTATCAATCTGAATCAAAGAGAGGCAAGCAGAGCAGTGACATGGAAAGCTCTATACCTATTAGAGCAGGGGTCTCCATGTACCAGCTTCATGCTGCTCAATACAAATTTACAACATACTCACATCAGTCTGCAAATAATACATTTTATTTACATTTTTGCTAAATACTGACATACGATGGATAGATTTGCTTTACTCACCCTACATTGTGGATAGTTACCCAACATAAGCTGTATAAAATCAGCTTCGGCTGACGCCTCCAAAGGTAAAAACAAAAACAGACCACTGCATGCAAGAAGAAGAATTCAAATGAAAACCTAATGCAGCCAGAACGCTCCACACCGAGCAGGCAAGACTGTAACTTATTATTCTAAATTAGGCCGATAGATCTGCAGTAGAGTACAGTCCCTCCTACCAGTCTAGAAGAAACGTTGCAAGTCCAGCACCAACTTTATCCCTCGTCTCCAGCGTGAAAAACAATGCCAATGTGTAATGCTTGTTTTGTTTCTATTTATATTAGTTCTTTTGTTTGCTGCTGACCATGGTTTCTCAGGTTGAATCGATTTGACTTCACACTACAGTGACTCACTATCCCCTCTTATGGTACAAATTGGTATTACAGGACAGTACAGGCCGGGGCTAGCTGACGTCTTTGAAATACCATCAAAACAGTTATTTCTTCACATTCTGTTGACAACTTTACTCTTCCCACATATTCTAGTTTACAAAATATGGGACACTTCCTACCCTGCAGTCTTCTCCCAAACCACCTGGCTAGTGTCCCTATGTAATTTGAGTTGGAGACCCTTGTTCTACAAAATGCCATGATCGCTGCTAAGGCCACACAATAAAGATTTACAGTAGTTTGTTTACAGGCAATTAGAACTATGAGTATTGGAATCCTGAGACATATATTTTAAGGAGTGATGTAAGTCTACATCTCTTTTTCGATTACAACCTAAATTGCAATCTTGTTTTTTGACAATCCAGTGCAGAGCAGTGGCTTGTAAATGAAACAGTCCCACAGTTTTATTACTAATAGAAAACCAGCCCCATCCTACTCACATTTATTAACAACAAGTCTACAGTTCAGCATAACTACCAGCCGAACCAACATAAATACACTTTATTCATCCACCATGCACCATGGTGCATGACCTTACACTCCCTTTTCTTTTGTTTATCTTCTTTCATCCCCCAGACACCTCTTTTTTTCTCATTCCTTTTGTCATAACTCTGCTACTTTTGCACCCTTGTTTTGTCTTATTACTTCTCTTATTTTGTGTGTGTCTTCTTCTGGCCAATTCATCTCTCTCACTATTCAAAAATATTTATCTCTGTTACTGGGCGCTGCTTAGATGATGCCTATAAGCTTCCGCTGGTATATGTGGTGAGGAGAAAAGGGAAAATGGAAAAGCAAACAAAGCCATAAAGCAGTAGGATGCATATATAGGCTGCATTTTCTCAGGCTTTTAAATGGCCGTAGTGTTTCTCATTTGCATGGCTAATAGGAGAGCTCACAGAGGAGGGAGAGTGGAGGGACGTGCCTCAGCTTTACATAAGCACTGCACTACAGATAAGAGTACACTAGAAACACACACACACACACACATACACACACACACACACACACACACTTTGATGGTCCTGGTGACAGCTTCCATCCATCACACTCCATGTCCGTTAGCGGCTCCATATGTTGTGTGCCGGCCATGGTGACGGTGCAACATCTGTGTCATCAGCACCATTCTCCAAATGCCTGCCTCTCTTTGGCTCTATGCAGCACTGCCTTTGCCCTCCACACAAAGATTTCTGGAAAACTGTGCACACAACGGTCTTATTACTTGCTGTGCAACGGCAGGCAGTCTAATTGATAAAAATCTCATAATAATACAGTACCAAACCCCGGGCATCATGGGCAGAGTGCCAATTCCTTAGGGGTTCATAATCAATATCAATATTTGCTCCTGACACGTGATCGGTATTTACATAACCGTGTTATACGTTTATAAGGTAAACAAGGCTCTGCCAAACCAGTTGAATAGTTGAGTAGTTGTTTGTTACGTTGGTATGTTTAACGTTTGGGAGATTTGTCTTTTTTTCAAGCTACAAAAGCTTTAACCTAAGCCACAATGCATTTCATCAGCTTTTACACAGAACAGTTCATGTTAATATACGTAAAAATATTAATATATATTACATACATACCATGGGGCAAAAAAGTATTTAGTCAGCCACTGATTGTGCAAGTTCTCCTACTTAGAAAGATGAGAGAGGTCTGTAATTTTCATCATAGGTACACTTCAACTATGACAAAAGGAGAAAAAAAAATCCAGGAAATCACATTGTAGGATTTTTAAAGAATTTATTTGTAAATTATGGTGGAAAATAAGTATTTGGTTAACCACAAACAAGCAAGATTTCTGGCTCTCACATACCTGTAACAACTTCTTTAAGAAGCTCTTCTGTCCTCCACTCGTTACTGTTATAAATGGCACGTGTTTGACCTCATTATCTGTATAAAAGACACCTGTCCACAGCCTCAAACAGTCAGACTCCAAACTCAACCATGGGCAAGACCAAAGAGCCGTTCGAAAGACACCAGGAAGAAAATTGTAGACCTGCGCCAGGCTGGGAAGAGTGAATCTACAATAGGCAAGCAGGTCGCTGTGAATAAATCAACTGTGGAAGCAATTGTAAGAAAATGGAAGACATACAAGACCACTGATAATCTCTCTCAATCTGGGGCCCCACGCAAGATCTCATCCCGTGGGGTCAAAATGATCATGAGAACGGTGAGCAAAAATCCCACAACTACACGGAGGGACCTGATGAATGACCTGCAGAGAGCTGGGACCAAAGTAACAAAGGCTACCACCAGCAACACTACACCGAGAGGGACTCAAATCCTGCAGTGCCAGGCGTGTCCCCCTGCTTAAACCAGTACATGTCCAGGCCTGTCTGAAGTTTGCCAGAGAGCATATGGATGATCCAGAAGAGGATTGGGAGAATATCATGTGGTCAGATGAAACCAAAATAGAGCTTTTTGGTAAAAACTAAACTCGTCGTGTTTGGAGGAAGAATAATGCTGAGTTGCATCCCAAGAATACCTACTGTGAAGCACGGGGGTGGAAACATCATGCTTTGGGGCTGTTTTTCTGCAAAGGTGACAGGACGACTGATCTGTGTTAAGGGAAGAATGAACGGGGCCATGTATCGTGAGATTTTAAGCCAAAACCTCCTTCCATCAGTGAGAGCATTGAAGATGGAACGTGGCTGGGTCTTCCAGCATGACAATGATCCCAAACACACCGCTTGGGCAATGAAGGAGTGGCTCCATAAAAAGCATTTCAAGGTCCTGGAGTGGCCTAGCCAGTCTCCAGACCTCAACCCCATAGAAAATTTGTGGAGGGAGTTGAAAGTCTGTGTTGCCCAGCGACAGTCCCAAAACATCACTGCTCTAGAGGAGATCTGCATGGAGGAATGGGCCAAAATACCAGCTACAGTGTGTGCAAACCTGAAGACTTACAGGAAACGTTTGACCTCTGTCATTGCCAACAAAGGTTATGTTACAAAGTATTGAGCTGAACATTTGTTATTGACCAAATACTTATTTTCCACCATAATTTACAAATAAATTCTTTAAAAATCCTACAATGTGATTTCCTGGATTTTTTTTTCTCCTTTTGTCTCTCATAGTGGAAGTGTACCTATGATGAAAATTACAGACCTCTCTCATCTTTCTAAGTAGGAGAACTTGCACAATCAGTGGCTGACTAAATACTTTTGTGCCCCACTGTACATTATCGTAAAAATCAATACAGTTACTCCCAGAAGGAATCAACTGACAGGAATGAAACTTGGTGGGTAGAGATGTGCTCGACCGCGCATGTACCTCACTGACTATATAAGGTCGTCCTGTTATGTGTGCTTTCCATTCTGACTCGTGCTGTTGTGTTGGGAGCATCATTTGCAAGCAAAATATGCCATACAGAAGAGTTCCAAAGTAACTCGAAAAGTTGAAAAAATTTGAGAGGGGGTCACACTGTAGGGCTCCGGGAAGCGGGATGATGGAGACATATTGCAAGCCATAGCCTGCGGGTTGTGGATATTAGCATAGCACACTGTTGCTGGCAGTGGATAAAAGGAGGCACGCACCAATGACATGAAGGCTCTGGGAGACCTACACGAACCTTGGAGAGGGCTGCACAATGGATTGTCCGACATGTGTGGAGTGACCCAACACTCACGATACTCATTCAGCAAGCAGTGACGCTCTCTATGAATCATCCTGTTAGTGCCAGAACCATTGGCAAATGGCTGCACGACGCAGGACTACATGCACGCAGATCGTTGACGCAGATCGTCGAATGACTGCCCTTAACACCACGTCAACATTGCCAAAGACTGCAACGGTGTCATGCCAGACTGACATGGAGTGGCTCAGAACGGCAAAGGGGCATCTTCAGTGATGAGTCCCGCTTTTCTCTTGGTGAAGACGACCAACGAATTCGTGTGTGGGGGCTCCGTGGTCAGCACTGAGACGAACGGTTTGTTGTCACACATCACATGTCCAGAAGGTCTGGTGTCACTCCACCACCTTTTTGATAAAATACATCTGGTTTAGCTGATTTCATGCCAGACATCCATGCTGTCTCAAGAAACTGCACCCCTGTCCACTTCTTGTTAACCCCCCCCCCCCCCCCCAAAAAAAAAAAAAAAAAAGAAAAGCACAGATGTCTAAGAAATGGTTGTGGGAGGACTTTAAATTCTAAGACGATGGTACTGAATATTTCTTTATTCAAAATCAGTAAAAGTCAGTAGTCCTCTATTGTCTGTTCATTTCTTTTGCTGTAGTAATGGCATTGTTTTTCCCGTTTGAGAGGTTTTAAAAAGCCTTTAAATTATAAGAGGCTGGTCTACCACAGAGGCACAAGTTTGATTAATGCTCTTAAATATATAGTGATTAGAGACGGTAATGATTTGCCGATTAAGCGTTGGCTGAAAGAACATATGAATGTTCTACCAATGGTGTTGGTTAAAAATGAATTTAATTTCCAATAAGCATCTCATTTGAAAGCACAGTTTTTTTAAATTCAATTTAAGGACCGAGTTCTACGCATGAGGGTCCAGGACAACACTTCAGTAGCCCCATTACGTAATGCTTGGCTCTGGGCTATCTGAAAGCAACGCAGACTCTTGATTCCTGCTGCTGGAGTCGATGGAATTAACTTCTCAACGTAATTTAATTTTAACTGATACCACCAAACACGTAAACAACAGGAAAAAGCAAACTCATTTTTTAATCGTTGCATGTTGCATCTGTGGAGTGCAGCCTTAAGCTACGGCCTACAAACTGGTTTGTTAGCTAAAAGCCTATGTAAGAAAACTGTTTTCATATTTATTGTTGTTTAAACTATGCATAATAGTGGTGATGAGAGGAGTCGAGATGAGAAAGAGAACAGTATAAACATTTTATATTACAATTACAGTGACCCAACTAAACATGGTTAACAGCATTATCATTGCATGGGTAAAATGTGCTGAAATGTGCAAAAAGTACTGATAAACTGAAATCATACCACCAGGTTTAATATTGAAAAACACAAATACAATTAGCAGCTCTTTGTATTTGCATAAACATTATAATAGTAACATACCTAATACCTTATGCAAAAATATGCAAACCATATTAAATGTGCATTAACAATGAAAGTGGCACCATGCGGCAATCAGAGCAACATTTTATTGTGTTTTTCATTTTAATTTAGTACAGACTCAGCTTAATATAACTACTCCCCCCACCCCAGAAAAGGTGATTTAGACTATCAAAAGATCCTAATTATTTTAATTCTGGTAACATTTATTTAAAAGGATATTTAGACCTTCAATATGAAGCTTAAGTCAGCTTCCTAGTTGCAGCTTCTTCGAATTTTCTTGCTCCACCATAAATGGTGCTGCAATTACATTCTGCCGTCTGAGTTGTTATAACGACTACTGCACCATGGTGGAACAGGAAATTCTAAACATGAAGCTGGCAAATAAAGGGCTGAAAGTAGTGTGTAAGTAGTCTCAAAGAGGACTCTGCACTCTTATAGAAATTAAAATACGTCCACACTACGGACTTCTCTCAGACAACTGAAAAACCTCTGAAGCGCCATCACCGGCTCCTGACACAAAACACACTCATACTGCATACTGCACCTGCGTCTGGGACACTTGCTAACTTTGGTTGATGCTGGACAGTACAGCATGAATATTTAACATGAGGTTTTCAAAGCGTAGTAAATCAAACATGTTAGTACAAACAAGTACTTTTTCTGTGGTTTACCGTGTAACTGGTAACTGTCAATCACTCAATGCGAGCAAATCAAATATACGCATGTCACATTTCAACCCTGTACACGTTGGTCTACCCACCAACCTGTGTCTTATATCAGGGTGCTCATACAGCAAAGCAGATACACAGTGTTATTGTCAAGAATGCTGGCAGCTTGCTGCTTTAAAATAATGCCTGAAAAAACAGACACCTTGATGGTAAACAAATCTGAACCAGCCATAAAATCAAGAATGTGCACTGTTACCATTCACCAACGTGAAACCAATTTGGAGTCGACATTTGTTTAATCTAAAAGCTACAGCCTCATGTTGCCCAGGACTGCAATTAAAAACAGCTGCTCAGGAACTAAACATTTCTCCTCATTCGAAACATAACCAACAATCCATGACACAGCCTGCAGCATCTTATTCTGTGCTGTAATACCAGTAACGGTTGACAATAACAGCAGTACCCAGAGCTTAGCATTCTAACAGGGCTGCGGATTGTCCTCTGTTTGATTAGCGGGTAACAGTAAACTGTTGAAGAGCTCCAGATGTTGTCTCATTAACCTTTATAGAGCAGAATTACACTCATTTCCCTTCTTTCACCTTCAGCTGCTGCCAGATCCGAGAAAACTAAGGCCAACATCTGGATGTGTCTCCACAGCTCCAGGTACAAGCAATAGCTAACATCTCCGAACAAGACACAGGCTGGTAAAGTGCTTTAATTTAAGATTCTGAAGATTCCAGCAGTGCCAGAAGGCAGGCACAGCCATCTACAGGCTATCACAGGCATGATTATATTTATATACACACTACAAGGGCTGTTCGAAATGGGGAAAATATCTAATTGTGATTCTTCTAACTAATACTGCAACTGCAATTTAAACTGCAATTATTTTCTATTAAAGCTCAGGCCTGTTCCATTTGGCCAAAAAGATGAGAATATCCACTTTTTCTGGATTGATGCTTGAACCCTGAAATTAGTGTGTCAGACTGCCAAGCAAGTTGTGGTTGTTGCAAGTGGGGTGTAAAACTTCCCCACCTTATATGAACGTTTGAGAATGTAGGATACAAAAAAAACCCAAAAAAAAAACCAAAAGGCGCACTCTTTCAAACAGTATAAAGAAGAGCTAGAGCAGGTTTAGCTTTAACTCTTTAAGATCAAACTTCAAACTCCCTCCCACACCATTACGGTTTTTCTTACAAAATGTGTTGTGGTTTGGTTACAAAACACAATGGAACAATTACTATCCATTAATGATTTCAAGCATGCCTTCTGAAAGACTTCAAGTCAAGACTTTTGGAAAAAAACAGTATTTCTTCACAATGGGTCCAAAAAACTTTAAATGCTTTTGGAAGGCAGTAATGGGGAGACCAGAAGCATTTGATCAGAAGTGTGATCCAATACATCTAGACAGCAATACACATCACCAGCAAGAGCATAAACAAACAACTTAGAGCATAAAAAGCATAAACGAAGAGCATCAAATGACAAAATGATGACAAATGACAAAGGGGAAAAATGATCACAGACCTGTAAATACAGACAAGAGACCTAACTCACAACATACAGGGATAGAGCAAAACTGCAGACTGTCTGGGGGACTTCAGATTATTCATTTAAATTTTTTAGTTTGGTATGTTTTCATTAGCTTTCCAGTAACAGGGTATCACCATTTTTAAGTACAGTTTTAAAAGCTTTTTAAGACCTCTCAAAGGGTAAAACAATGCCATTACTACAGAAAAAGAAATGAACAGACAGAATAGAGGACTACTGAATTTGAATAACAGAAATATTCAGCGCATATTAGCTCACATAACTGTACGGCAGTAGGCCAAGTCTATAATCATAACTAATATGTACAGCCAGTACTAGCAGTAGCAGTAAATAATTTGCCGGTCATAGTACCTTTCAGAGTGCTAGAATAAGGCTTGAGCTTTTTAGATTTCATGTGAAAATTAAGTGCTTTGGAACGTCATACAAGTGGTTGGATGGTTTCAGCTAGCCACAGTATTTGTCGCCCTCCAAGCAGTTCCCATTGAATTTGCATTTACATACGGCTGAGACTACACTACTTGCTCGTAATCTTCTATTTTAAATTGCGCATCACAACCACATAAGGCAGACTACTGCCACCTACCAAGTGGAATGTACCCTACCTATTTTACAGACTAGAACAACCTGTTTTACAAACACTGCAGGTACTTTGTACTGTGCAGAAAAAGTCTTTTTTGTGCGATAAAAATTCCAATAAAATAATAATAAAAAAAAAAAACTATAACAGAACAAAAATGGACAGGCACGCTTATCCATTCAGTTCCAGACATTAAGATATTTTTAGATCTTGAAGATCAAGAACTAAATTTAAGACGTTTTAAGACTTTTTAAGAAAGTAAATATGCATGCAAAAAAGAACGAATTTCCCATTTGGGTGCTTTTTTATGCTTTTACATACTTGAATTGTTAATGTACATCTTTAGATCTTGTCATGATGGGGTAAATACTATGGACGGCTGGCTGGCTTTTAGCATTACTTCTAAAGGTTTAACTATACTCCACAATGCAGGTTTCTTCCTTAGTTCTTCTTATGAACTGAAATTTTTGGAAAATCTTGAGACAATATAGGAGTTTTCCCTCGATTTTGTACAAAATAGGAGTGTGTAATTTAAAGACAATTTTTTGTTTTACTCACTGCCAAATAATTACCTATGCAGTGTGCAAAAGTTCAGCCTATGTTTGTTGATCTGTAGAGCCACACGCCTGCTAAAAAGATATATTCTTGTACTCCAACAAATGAAAGGCTTAAATTTTGTGTTAGCTGTAAACCCCAGGATTAAATAAAAGATGAAATGAACTTCATACTCTCCACTAGGGGCAACTGATTAGCAAGCCTCCAACAAAGGAGCTAATCCACAGTGGACAGTGGCGGTCACAGCAACAGACTTGTGAATTTTGAATTAGTATTGAGCGCCTGCATATGAAAGGTTCATCAGCTATCCCTGGTGTAAGCTCTGTATCTTAAACCTCAGCGTGAAACACTACGGTTTTCAGGTCTTTTAAAGCACAGACACCAGAGTTGAAAGTATGGACATGTTTGTTCACTGTATGTCTCCTGAGTTGGGTCGGTTTGTCTGTGGCAGAAGCTGTTCGGCCAATTTGTGCCGGTGGATATAGAGCCTCTGAAAGGCTGATGAGACAATGGAGGCAATCCAATCTCACAAGAATTTTCTTGTTAAAAACATTTCCATGTACGAAGGTGACAATGGCCGAGTGCTGAAACTGGACAACAATGCGTTTTTAGCAGAGGGAATATGTACCCAGCATGTCTTCTCAGTTCACTTTAACATAAACCCATGAGAAATGTGTTTCAATATGCCACCTTGCATGTTATAACTTAATGGGTGTGCTGCAAGAAGTGCTTGTGTGTGCCCTAAGTGGGTAAAATCTAAGGTCAAAATAGTTTCGTGTTTTGTTTTTTTTTAATGGGGAAAAAGCTTTATTCCCAGCTTTAACAGTCAGGTTTTGGGTGTAATTTTACAGGCCTAAAGTGACTCTTCATGCAAGACTGAGGGTTCTGAAGCCAGCACCCTAAAAGAGAGGCAGGGGCGGATGAGAGCAAGAGCTAAAGTTTGTTTAAAGAGAGCTGTGTTTAACAGCATTCAGCTGAAGACTTGAAGAGTATGTTGTTCTCTCCTCTCTTGTTCTTTAACATGCCCTCCACCAGCCCATAATGCACACTGAGTGCCACTGCACTTTCTGCTAATGGATTGAGAAGAGGCACTTCTCTAGCTGCTTGACATGTGTTTTGAACGTCTGTGCTGTGCAGCAGGTAGGCCTGCTCTCACAGATGTTTGTGAATTTGTGGCTCATCCTGTTATATCGGGGGAATCGGCCTTAAAGCTTGCAGTCTTGTAGCTGTTGGCAGTGAGAGAGCAGTGCTGGTGCTTATTCACAGCAAGGAGAGCACTGTTTAACGGCATACCATATGCATGGGGCTTGCATGACATCACTAGGGAGGAATGGAACCACAAGTTTTCTGAGGTGTCAGACACAGGAACGCTTACCTCAATTCCTCCTTGCAGCAGGTCCACCTGGTCACCTCCCACGTCCAGTGCCATGGCAACCGAAGCAAAGGGACGGCTCGCCATTTGCTGTCTTTCCCTCATCAGTTGCTGAAGTTGCGGTAGAGTCAGAGTGAAGTAGAATAAAAGCAGGAAAATTGGGGGGACAGAAAGAGAGAGACAGAGAGAGACTTGGTGAGTAACACTAATAATTTATATACCCTCAGAAGCAGTTGTTAGGCAATTCTTCTTTTGCTTTGTCCTCCAAAAAAGAAAAAAAAGCAGCAGACATACAAACTGATGCTAACATAGCAGAGAACAAAATGACAGTATGTAGCAGTCCTCATGAACTGCTGTAACTGACAGTTTCAGCCAGAATGGAAAAATCAAAAGAAGTGCCTCATGGTTAGAGGCACAGAGTTTACAAAAGAGATGTGAGCGAAGAGAAAAGAGTACCAAAAAAAAAAAAAAAAAAAAAGAGAGAGAGACAAAAGGAAGAAGGAAGAAGTGACACTATTCGACAATAAACAGACAAACAGGTGGTTGAATAATTCAAAAAAAAGTTTAGAGGTCCTGGCTAATCGACCATCTGCAGAGACTGGAACCAAATTTCCCTTGTCATAACATGCATGACAAGCAATCATTCTACCATTGATTCTACGGGCATCAGTATTCCAGTGTTGAGGTTTAATTAATGATGCATTTCACCTAATTTCTCCATTTGACGGACTCGCTAAAGCACACGACTCACCGCTTTAACAGAAAATGACATCCACATCCCATAAAACAAAAATACATTTTCAGTCTCTTATTTTTTGTGTTTACAAAAAGCATGCAGACCTGCCTGCGTAGCAGAGACCAATATATCATATCAATAACATGTGATTATGTGCCCCAAGGACATAAATGCCTCTAGACGTGCTGGCGTGTGTGCATAAGGGTGCATATCTACAACAGGATTCATGGCAATGCAGAAAAAACAATTCTGAACATCACTAGCAAAATTTACTTAAATGCTCATAAAAATAATCGCACATCAGGACAGACGTATTTTTGGCATAAAGCCCTCACAGTCTTGACAGTATTGTAACCACCACTCACCACCCATTCACTAAATGGTTACTCGTTAAGTACTCATGTGAAGATCATGGTCAACACAATCCTAAACATTCTATTTTTCCACAGTGACGTTACAGTTACAGGGCACAGATCACTAGTATCACAACGCATTATTTATTCATGCTTGAGCAAAGACAACATAACCCAATGCAGATCCTCAGGGGTTGTTTCTTTCCCCCCCAACGTTACCATATTTAAGAGATGCCTGGAGGCTTCCTCCATTGAGCTTTTCTCCTTTCAGCATGACTGAGCTGCAGGTGATTCTTCCATCATTTGCGGTTAATCGATAGTGTAAAACAGCAAAGTACAGCGTCATTGTTACTCGCAGTCAATCAATATCCAAATGCAGGCCGATTTTGGTGCCAAGGACATGGCTGATTGCTATTGGATTTGTGATGAGAAGGAGTATGCCGCATTAAGTGCTAATTGTTTCACAGATTAGCAACCAAAGCAAACTGTTATGCTCCAGTCACTCCCCTGGTTTCATACCAATCCTCCTCCTCGTAAACACTCATACACATACCGTGACACACACAACCGAGCTAAGTGCTGCAGACAAACAGCGGAGAAGAAAGTCATGAATCCCACAGACCGCTTCATCTCCGTGCACAAAAAAAAGCAATCATGCCCATTCAGCCTGTATGGAGCGCAGCAGACAAAGGGAAGTCAATAGCAAAGCCTCGTGCTGGCTGCTTAATAAGAAATTAAATACTAGCTGTTGGGGAGCGTTTAGCTGCACAGGGGCTCTAGTTTTTTCATCATTTCTACAAAGAACTACCACAATGAAATATTACAGCTCAATGATGTGCACAAAAGCACTTGATTGTTTGTAACAGCAATTTGCTTGAAGACAAATATGTTAAATGACATAGTCCTTGTTGTGAAGTACGGGGGATGGCATCCAGAAATCAATGCAAGCTCCAAGCAAGCCAATGTGATTTATCAGGCCTGCCCAAAGGTATCAATAGCTAAAGTATGAACACTCAGTAACATCTATCATATGACAGCAAGTCTTAACCTTACAGTGATCAGGTTAACACTGCATACTTCAACATCAGGTGCTTAACATTAAGAGTGTAAGAAAATATCGTGATATGTATTATGATACTGCAATGATTCTTAAAAACACAGTATTGATTTTGAGAGAGCAGATGTGTAGCAGGCAGTGGTTCATTTTGTGTTGCATGTAAACCTCTGACCGCTAGACAGCAGTGTTCTTCACCATTAGTCTTCCACTCCAACGTGAACAAGAATCATAAGGACGCATTGCTAACGTTAGCATTAGCAAACCTATCCACATGGTGTTTTTATACTATGACAGATTTCCTAATATTCTATTTAAAAATGGAGATACATCACCTTGTTTACAGCAGTACGTACATGACTAAGGGTGTATTATATTGTGACAGTACAGTGTGATGCAAATATGCATTGTGGAGACTACCGAATACTGATCCTACAGTTGCCCATACAACTTAACCTGCAGCATGTTAAATTCAAGTCAAAGTAGCATGTTCAACGTTACCCCCAACAGCACGTTCAGCAAAACGCCTAACAGCAGGTTCCACTCACTACACCAGTATGTCAAGTCACTAGGGTTGGGCATTGCTCAAAATATTTTAATATTGATACCAGAACAGACACCCTGACTTTGATTCCTGATATGTCTGTTTAAATTACACACTAGTTAGAAGTGGGCATAATAACTAACTGCAACAGAACGCAGACTGATCAATCTATATTATGAATCACTCACTAGCAAGTATGTTTACTGGTGCACAGAGACTTACAGTGAGGGCAATAGTACTGAAGTAATTCATTTGGCACCATAAAAGTAATAAATTTCAACACCCAGCAACTATGCTCCCAACTTAATCCACAACACCACTTTCATACTGTGTCCCTTCTCCAGGCCCAGAGTGCAACGACATTTACACATCATTTTTTTTTCCATTCAAACTTAATAAATCAAATCATAAGTCTACTGTTAAATCCCTAATTATGACTCTTGCTAGCAAAGGAGAAGGATTGTAGAAAATCAAAAACTGAGCTTCTTTCAGCACGCAAGATAAACAGTTAAATAAATGTAGATAAGAGGTTATGTCCTTCACCCACTGTTTTTCAGCCATTCAGTGCTTTCTATGAAAGCGTCCCTCCACTCCCACACAAGGACAAAAGAATGTATCCTCAATGGTTCCAACTCAAAAGAGTTCAATCTGCTTCACATTAATTAATCATTCATTATCTTTTCCTATTAATCACCACTGGACAACTGCTACTGCTGATCCCATTGAGACCATATTCATAATGAAATTATCAAAACTATGAGCACTACGTGTTTTACAACTTCTCTTAGACAGTATTAGGGCTGGCACATACGACAATCTACATGGTCACATGAGAGTATTAACACCACCTCCTTGTATCTACACTGTGTCCATTTTATCAGCTCCACTGATAGGTAGCATATAGGTGCACTCTGTAGTTCTACAGTTACAGACTGTAGTCCATCTGTTTCTCTGTATACTCCATTAATCCCCTTTCACCCTGTTCTTTAATGGTCAGGACGCCCACAGGACCACCACAGAGCAGGTATAATGTGGGTGGTGGATCATCCTCAACACTGAAGTGACACTGACTGGTGGTGTGTTAGGGTGTGTTGTGCTGGTGTGAGTGGATCAGACACAGCAGTGCTGCTGGAGTGTTTAAACACCTCAGTGTCACTGCTGGACTGAAAACAGACAAACTATCCAGCCAACAGAGTCCTGTGCGCAGCATCCTGTGACCAGCGACAAAGGAGTAGAGGTGGACAAGGAGATGGTTTTAATATTCTGATATGGTTATGAAATGAAACGCTGTATGAACAGTTTTGATAGTATTTTTAATATACCTCTACTGGTTCTCTTTTTGCTGTTCCCACTAACCAGACTTTTCAAAAATAAATATCATGACATTGTGTATTGCAAAAATGTATTTAAGTATTGCTGTTCTATGTTTTTTCCACATCTTCCATGTCTAGATGGTATGATCTAATCACAGCAGCTCACCATGAGCGACACATCCTCATCTAGTGCGGAAGCACAGGACACGAGCCAGGATGAAAGGCTTCTCAATCACAGGTCACTTGTCCCTAACTTGACCAAGCACACTGAGGTACAGGTCCAGTTTCTGCTACTGTAATGAGTGGCCCGCTAACTGTACCTCTGGTTTAGAGTCAGAGAGAAAGAGAGGGTGACCACTGAGGAAATGAATGTGGCAGTGACAGAAAGACGTTAATGCTGCCCCTGCTGAGCTGTTCGATATCATCATGCCAGTGTGCACTCATCAAACACAGATGACATTTGCACCAGCCTAGTCCCTGCTGGGGAACCAAACCTGTGAAGATTTAAGAGTTCAGTGGTAAAATCACTTCTGAAATTAGCTCCTAGCTTATTGATAAGCTCCCTGCTCTCATTCATCCCTATTGATTAGAGTGTATGTGTAGAGAGAGAGAGAGAGAGAGAGAGAGAGAGAGAGAGAGAGAGAGAGAG
>CM067491.1:9985880-10029261 GCA_034552555.1 Semaprochilodus insignis
TGGGCTTGAGAGAGAGAGAGAGAGAGAGAGAGAGAGAGAGAGAGAGAGAGAGAGAGAGAGAGACAGACAAAGAGAGAGAGAAACAAAATTAAAGAACCAGCAAGCAAACATGTGTGTGAGAAACAGGACACTCATTTGTGCCAACAGACACCCTCTCAGCAACAGCCTCACTTTGTTGACAGTCAAAAAGCACCAGCTCTCTCCATCACCTTCCATTACTCATCAGGCCCAATTACTTCAGTACGTCAACTAGATCTCCATAGCAATCGCTCAGGACAAAACTAGCACATCACTGCTACGTCCATGCTGCTCGCACCTCAGGATACAGCTACTTTCCTTAAAGGGTCCTTTTCATGAGAAATCAAACTTAGCACTTATTTGATGTAATATGTATCTATTGTTTTAATTTTCTCTCTACTGCACTCTGCAAAAACCTGCCTGTTTTAATTCCACTGTGATATCACAAAAAACAGTAACACTTGTTAAATGTAGCACCTGTTAAATGTTCAAGAAGTGTATCAGGATGAAAAAATGCTTTCAATAAAGTGTATTACAGGGTGGCCAATCAGAACAGAGTCGTTTACATATATCAGTCTTCCGAAAAAATAAATAAATAAATAAATTAATTAATTATGACCATTTTGGTACCCAAAACCACACAAATACTACTAAGACTACTGAGGAAAAATACAATAAGAAAAATATAGGATATGGCCCCTAACTATCCTGAACCTGGGACCTTTCTGGAGAATGGATTCAGGTAGACATAACTTGTGAAAAGCTGCAATGGCAACATTTTCTCACATTACACCTGTTAAAAAGTAAATGCACAGAAACACTGTAGTTCAGACCAGGGTAGAGTTCCAGTCAAATCAGTGTTGTTACTTGTTTGTTGAATCACATTTAAAACCTTCCCTGAGGGTAGCAGCGTGAAAACTTCACTGATGCGAAATTGAGATTGATCGCCCATTGATTTTTCTGTGGGCTTCATGTTAAGCCCTCAAAAAGCTCTACAGAATTAGAACTTTACCTTTACAGGTTTGGCAAGAACTATAAATCCAATAGTTTTCTATGCCATAGACAGTGAACCTTATTTAGGTGCTTTGCTCTTTCCAGAAATGACAAAACAAAAAGGGCAGAGAAATGTTGAGAAAAAAAAAAAAAACTTCACCGTCTTAACGCTACAGCTACTGACAAACAAAACCTCAAAACATAAATATACTTTACACCCCGCCCCACCTTTCAGCTTAGCTTTTAATTACATATGCAATATATATTGCAATATTCCATATGCATCGCTTAGCACAGGCAAAATCATGAATCAAAAGAAACAAAGGAGGACGAGTACCATCCTTGAGATATAAGACTCTGGACAAGTGGCTTACGAAAACTAAGCTTAACCAATTAAAGTTTGCCCAGCAGCAGGCCACACTGTGTAAGGTATAGCAGCCAAGTTGGATGCAGGCCAAAGCATGAAAATGGATGTGCGTGCAATGTGGCATCCAGACTTGATTAATTCGGTGTGAAAGTGAATTCCAGGATGGATGGAGGCTCTTTGTTAGCCAGAACAAGAGGCTTTAATGTAGTGTTCCTTGGAGGAGATCCCCCTTCTCAATCCAACCATCACACTGCTATCTCATGCAGCACAGATGGGTAGAGCATACACCTCTCTTTCATTCAACAGGACTCATTATCTAAGAGTGGAAATAGAACAGCAAGATTATAGACGGAGGCAGTAAAACCCACAGGGTTTTTCTTTGGCGGGTCAAAATTAATAGTTAATAATTACTGCTAAATGTTTCAAACAGAAAGCCCACTCTGATTAGAAAACTGCCGTGACCTCCATAGTGCTTAAACTTGACAAGAGCAAAAGCATACCAAGAGGATGAAACTATATATTTGCAATAAATGACAAGAAACCAACACTTCAATTAATAACACAGATTTATTCAATTATATATACATAGCTCATATTAATTGTCTGTAGATATTGCACAGGCCTGGTCATACCTTCAGCTTGTTTCTGTTGTGTTGTAAACAAGTGAACTACACCAGTGCAAGTCCTGAGTTGCCCCTGAAACCGTCAGATATAGCTACCGCGAACAAATCCACTTGAAATCTGCACTGACCCTGAAAGCAGTTCATTATGTTGAATTTTTCCAAAGGAGCTTCAGCTGTCAATGATATAATCAGCTCTTCAGCAAAGACTTGAGCAGATTGATTATAAAATGGGCTCAGTTGGTTATTCAACAAAGAACTCCTGACTGACTGTGGTGAAGTCTGAGAGGACAGGTCAATCTCACTGGCTCAGAACTGTATTTGATATCGATCTGGTAGTGTTACCACACCCATACGTATGCTCTGCATTGATCCATTACAACATGCAGTGCTGCAGCACTCGGGCACCCACTGGAGTTTGCGTGGACTTGTGCATTAATGAACTGAATGAGTCAACCACAAGAGCCTTGGAGCTGAGTTTTAAAACCCAGCAAGAGAATTTGTCATAAATGTTCCCTAGAGAGCGTGTGTTGAACGAACTAGATGAAGTGACTCAGTGTTCAGAGCACATGGATACAGCCATATGTGAGATGCTCATTAGGGGCAACAACATTTTTACTCTCTGATCAGACTGACTCTTCTGGACCACTGGAGATGGGTCTGATGCATGTCCACAGTTTTGCATCTATGGCTTCCTTTCTTTAAATGTGTGAATGTCTATCTTGTATCCTCCTGCAAATATGTTCATAACTGTCTGGGCATCATAGCAACCAACTGAAATAGTAGGGCAGTGTGGTTTGAGCAGGATCAGGACATCAGGCTTCAGCTAATATCAACAGACCAAAACTGACAATCTTAATTATCACTGCATTTCTAATGGCTAATGACTGACAAACAAATAATGTTTTTTTTTAATCTGCATGTTTATCATTTGTAAGCTTTTATTTCTCTTAACCTCACTGAATAAACATCAAGCCAAATGAATTTAAACCACAAGCTCTGATATTGAAAGGGATAGAACACTTGGTTCTCTTGGCCTGAGGTTTGCTGATGTCCTTGAAAGCAAAGCCCCTAATAATGTATGGTCCTATCACAGAGATAGGCTACTGCCCAAAAAAAAAAAAAAAAACTTTATTCAGCTGCTTCATTTTTCACAATAGCATCTCCTTGGAAAAAGGGAAGCAAGCCCTCAACAGCTTTCTTTGCTCACTGTTTGGCATCCAATAATGTTTTGATGCTTGTCCTAAATAATGCAGTACCAATTAAGTAACATTCTAGCCAACAGCATATTCCTAGCATAGACAGAATAAAATAGGATGAAATGTCTTCAAATATTAGTATAGTAGAATAACAATGTACCAGTGTTTCCTGAATAAATAAAGTTTTTTCTTCTCCCATCTTGCGTGTGTTTATGGAAACATACTACTCTCAAGAACATAAGAGTCATCTTGGAATCTCATTGACAATCTATAAGGCAGTGCATAGCTATTTGTTTGGCTTTCTTATTATGATTTAGTTTGGGGGGCATTAATATTTAGATTATTTAGATATTAAAACAAACATGAAATCAAACAAGTTACCTCCTCAAACTTCAGTCAGCCACTACTGTTAGCCGGAAGTTCATTGTAAGTATTTCCACACTAATCTTGCTTCTAGGCTTCACATGCAGCTGTATCAGTCCAGTTGCCTGACGTATTGAGCGAGGTGATGACATTTGCCTTTCACACATTACAAACAGCTATGTCTCTGTATGCTCTGAGTTCAAACCGCTCCCTCCTTGCCTTTTGGACACATACTGCTGCAAAATGTCACTGCTTCCCTTAACATGCCTTCAATGCATAGAGCAACAAATGTGTCCTACATGTACATCCATGTGGTAAGAGTGTAAACGAGTCTATGCAGACCACTCAACACAATCTCCACACGTGGAATGTGTCCCTTCTGGCTGCTCTGTGGTGACATTTAATAGAGACGTCAATATTCAGCCAACTCCTCAAAACTGTTAAAGGCTGTCTGACCTACCTGAAGTCCCCAACAGCCAACAAAACAGCCAACAATTTTGGCACCTAGAACACTGGGGAAAAAAAATCCTCAGCTGATGACGAAAAGTGTCCATCAGCATCAAAGCCTGACATTGGTCAGCACAGTGAGCTCTTTAGTTTATCTGAAGAGTCAGCGTGTGGTACTCATCTAGTGCTAAAACCTACTAATTTCTCTTTCCTTGCTGCTAAATTTCTGTGCAATAGAGTGGTCACCTAAAAAGGCACTTTAAGGCACTTCTAAGTCCTTCCTCACAGTTCACCAATTATCCATTCATTAACCCCTACACATACAGAATTAGTCAGAACAAACATGCCTATATGGTATGCGTTCACTGCAGACAAATTCATTAAACAATGTGGATTAGCTGTTGCAGCTCTATTATCATAACATAATATAAGAAATATTTTACGAGAGGTATGTGACTGAATAGCGAGAAGATGTATAGATTATTACTGGTGGACTAATGAGTTTGTTTGTGTCCTGAATTGTGCCCTCAGGTGGTGAGCAGAGGGAGATATTTATGGGAGACAGACAGCTCTGGAAATAAATAAGAGACCACTCTAGTTTATTCTTAAATCAGCATCTCCACATGTACAGCAGGTTCTTGGTGAGGAACAGAAGGTTCGGTTCTAGCTTTACTGGCAGATACAGTGAGCGTCTGGTTCATAAGAACAAGGTCAAGCAGCAAACACACAGGACAACACAGCTACAGCCTGGCAGAGGGCGAAAACCACTCTCTGCTGACTGTGATGAGCGCCACCTCATTCGAATGTCACTTAACCACTGTAAGATGACCTCAAGTGACCTACAGAAAGACTGGTGAGCGGTGGCTGGGGTGAAATGCACAGGAGGCGTCATTAGTCATTTTCTAAATAAACAGATCTAAAATACAACATTTGATCTGGAATTTGGGATACATGTTTCCAGTAGTGTATAGAATAAAACAGAACTGCTCATTTTGGTCAAATACAAACCAATAAACTGTAAAACTAGAGAAACTGATCATTTTGAGGCGGTCTTTAAATTTTTCCAAAGCTGTATATGGAATGTACCATTACTACCTGAAACCAAGAACGTAGAAATGAGCTTTTTTTTTTCCTCCTTACTCTTATTTATTTATTTATTTATTTATTTATTTATTTATTGGCAGCATTATCCTGAAATGAGATATCCAAACAAATTACATTAACATTAAACTTCTGGCATTACAAAACGGAGACAACACTAAGAAGGGCAATGTGAAACCAGATAAAAATGTGAACCATTTGAATGTGTTTATTTTTTCTGCATCAAAACTATACAGACCAGATGGACATGATTTTATATTTTTGGAAATCCAAAACTATTCATGCAGCAAAAAAAATAAATAAATAAAATAAAAAGACAGAGCATCCATGAGATGGTTCTTTACCTATCGCAAATCAGTAAAACACAAAGGATTGTGAAGGCTGGTTTCCACTTTGGAAAAGAGAAAAGGAAAACATGGAGTTTCTCCATCTCATTTTTTTCACTGACCACCGAAATACCAGCTGAGTTTAATAGATGCAGCTAAGCTCTAAACAAAGCACAAAACAAAACAGGCTGAACATCTAAGTGCAAATAAGATCTGATTCTTTGCTCCCAGCAGAAGAGACAAACAGTGGGCTACTATCCATTTGGGGAAAGTGAAAGCAGCGTGAAGAGCTTGTTCACCTCAAGAGGCACGTCTCTAAGTGGCTCCATACAGGCTATAATATAGTTTGTAGTCCAGATTGTAGCTCAGTTTGAGATGCTTTTAGAGATTCTGATCCTTTTAGTGTTTGTTAAAAAGCTCTAAAAAGTTACTTCAGCGCAATTGTTTTAGACATATGGCTCTTTACTTTTAAAGCCAGCTCAACCCCAGCCCTAACAAAATCTACAAGAAGGCTTAGCACCACCCAACACACAACATAACATGAAAAGGGAAAGTTGTGTGATTTGCTGACAAAACCTGCTACCTCCTATATTTGGATGGGATAAAAGCAACTGTCCAAACACCCTCCGCACCCCCCATTGTGGATTCTTCAAGGCTGATCTTTGCCATCGTTTGGATCACACTCCTGCATAACCGACTATGAAGCTAAATACTGCAGCAAGCCACTCAACAAGAAGAGACAGGCGTTCCCTCAGCCTTTCTACTTAGCCCAAATCAATTAAAATATTTACTAATACAAACTGAGTTAAAAGGCATATAACATTATCTGATCATGAGTTCATCTACACGTCTTTCCATCCGTCAGGAACAAGACCATAAATAAAGACGAATCACTTCAGAACATTTCTGTTTAATTTAAAATTAATCATCTTCGTTTTTATTTCATGCAATATGAAACTATAGTGTCAAGCAGCAGGAGCCCAGTCCCTTCAATTCAACCAATCAGCAAACGCAACAAAAGTCAAGAGTATTGCCCCGAGCCAAAGATTTCCACGTCTGCTGCTCTGTGGAGAACAAAGATAAAGCCTTTTAATTGCACATGATTGTGGCTTTCCTTCCCACTGCCTGTTATGTAGCTCTAACCAACCATGTTGTTAAAATGTCACTTTCTAAAAAGGAAAGATTAATATTTGACCAACAAAGACAACAGATGCGTCATTTACAAAGGATCGATGGATGGTAAAAAGCAGCAAAGCAATGATCTTTGGCAGCGATATGATTGCTGGTCTGAATGAAAAATGATTTCATTAGCATCATAAAACCATTAAACTCATGAACAAGAAAAAGAGGAACGCTAGAACAGACAGGTCAGAGAAGGCCCTACAAAAATAGATGTTTCTTTGCATGAATCTAGGACCATCACCTACATAAAGCACAGATGATTCAGCCACAGCATTCCTGGATGACTAACATGCCAACTGTGGGTTTTTTTTTTTATGCATTTTGTCCTTTATTCTATCTGAAAATATATTATAAACACAACTTATTTGTGTGTCAAGAATAATCCAACACTATACTGGGGTATCCTGTGCTATAGAACAAACAATAGTACAGACTGCTATTTTAGTATATTAAAAGATTAAGGACTCTAAGATTATATAAAATATTAATTACTCAAATGCAGCGCGTCTGGTTAGGGCTTGGTATTCAAGGCCTTGAAGTTTTTGGATGTAGGAGACATCAAATGTTCAGCCACTCCTGCATCAAAGAATTGTGCAGTTGGACCATATTTGGTGGATGCCTTCCCTGGCACAATTCTGAGGAGAATTTCCTGTAGACTGGGATTTTTGCCACTGTTGGTAGACCTGTATGACCATACACTTCCACACACACCTGCAAATCCAGCTACTTCCTTCACACTATAGCCTTTGGCATGCCCGAACACAATCACTCCTTTTAGCCAGTCGTGAACATCTGCTTTGCCACCCATTTTCCACGCTTCAAAAGAGACATTTCCTGCCCTGTAGCACCTCTTCTCAACCCATGAATCCTGTCATACACCCCGCAGGTATTTATAGCCCGGTCATCCTCACACTAGTTAGTCTGCCTAAACTCAACTGGTTACAGGATCTTTCTGTACAGTAGGAGAATATACTTTTTATCAATGCCTGCCTTCTGAACAGGACAGGTAGAGGATTTGAATATGGCCATCAAAATCCATCCAATACTGCCAGACCTAGCAACTACATAACATCATTCTGTTACAGATAAGCACCAAATCAGAGACCTGCAAAGGGCAGCTGCAGAATTACATCTTCATTGAAAGAGGAAGAGAACATTTTTGAAGAGGAGAACAGCAGACACGTTTTGAGCTTTCTAAAATGCTGAAGAATGACAAGAAGAAAAAAAAACTACTCTAACTATTCTGGAAAAACTCCCCACCAAAAAAAAAAACATACATACATATAAGACATGCATTTAGCCCTCAGATATTTTATGGTATTTATCATTACTGTGATCAGTTATATCACGAATTGTGGATACAGTCAATACTTGAAGAACATAACAGCACTTTACAATACAATATGAGTATCATTACATCTGTTTAACTGAAATTAGTTCAGTGTCACTACTGGTTCTTTTTTGTCTGTTCTAACTTCATGATCACAAAATTTTAGCTTACAATTGATTGTCATAAAGAACTATGATTTCCAATTTAATTGTCTTTTCTTGTTTATTGTTTACAACCATTAAAATATAAGCCTAAAAAGAACCCTTACTTGCCAGCTGGGTGTACTGCTGTAGTACAGACAATTTAATACGCCCGCACTCACACAAATGTGAATTATGTGCAGCATTAAGCTAAGCCACAAAGCTTAAACATATAAAACATATAAACAATTAATTCTCCCTGTTAGAGCAAACTTTTGAATTCTTTCACTTAAATTCTTGAATTTGTTTGTTGCAGCATAATATGACTGAAATCTAATGACTGTGGAAAATGACATCAGCCAGCCTAAATAATTGCAATCATCTCATCATAACTGCATTTCAGTATCCTAATACTTAAAGGCCTACCTTTATTACATTTATTACCCTATATTACATTTTACTGAATATCATCTGAATCTATCTACACATTTAAATGTAAATATAGGCTACTTTTTAAATCCCTGATTATGGTGCTAACAAAATGCTCTGACAAAAAACATCTTCGACGAAACATGTTCTGAAACATGAGAATATTTATATGTAGATATATGCAGAACTCACTTCAACCTGAACTGAAAACACCACAACACAAATGGTTCACCAATGTACATTCTTCTGTTCAATTAAAATATCAAGAATTCAATGCACCATCGTAGGACTTTACTCTGCAAGGCACTTTAAAGCCAACACAGCAAAAGTGTCAAAAAAAATTCTTCCAAAACGTCACATTGGCAATAACAAGAATCCACAAACACAAAGAATGACTGTTTAAATCAATGTAGGCACACAAACAAGCTCATTATACTCAGTGTACAAGACAAGTGAGACTAGAAACACAGAGGATACACCACCATACACATACAGCCAATGACAAAAACACACTGCTAACACATTTTATACATAAATCCTTGATATGTGAGACTCTAGGCAATATTATCAGAACTTTTAAACAACTTCACAGTTGTACAAAACATTCAATAAGAGATTGCCCTGTTCAGTTTTTGCTTGAGAATTATCTGGCACAAAGACACATGCTTTTTGCACTTAACAACCCTCATCAAAGTTTCTCTTGTGTAATTACTAATGTTGCTGAAAGAGTGAAATGTAGACAAGCAGAAATTCAAGCATGTATGACGTCTAGCGACATTACAGGATACACAAAAGCCAGCTAGTGGGAACCTTCTACTGCACTTATGGAGACTAAGGAACTGTTAATAAATTACTTAGTAACTAAATACATTACTGTGCAAGTCAACCACCCTTTCATTTGTTTCATTTCCAAGCAAAAGAACAAGTTCTTTATTTTTCAGGAGATGATTTAGAGATAAAATAATCCTAGGGGAAGAGGAAAGAGAAGTGGAAAAGATTTTCTGATGGTAAAACTGAAAAAACTTCTACAGTTTTTGTGCAAAAATGATTCATGATGGTGAAAACAGAACTCGTAACAACAATGCAAGACCTGGCAGACCACCAAAACTGTCACCATCAGATAAACAACACGTAAAGCTTTCATCTTTAAGAGACAGGAGAAAAGCTCCTCTCCAAAATCCACAAGTGTTTCTGTCCATCACTCCACTGTGAGAACCAAGTCAACACTATGGCAACCAGTTGCTACTACTGAGAAAAGAAAATAGAAAAAAAGAATAACATCTGCACTAGAACACAGAAACAGAGATGTGGACTAAGGGTGTATGGACCAATGAGTCTTTATTTGTAATTGGGATTACTTTGGGCTTCTAAGACTGAACTTTGGTTATCCAGATTTTTAAAAACTCATATCAAGTCTCTTGAAAAGAATGGAAATTGTAATAAAGGCATCCACTGAAACATAGATGATATGTTTAGTTGCATGTGTTTTACATGTGTTTACAAGTTTACATGTGTTTTCTGACACTAATAAATAAATCAATAAAAAAAACCTTGATCGCTATTTTAACCGAAAACGCAAGGGTGAGTCTGAAGTTTGTAGATGGACCAAACTTTTGGCATCTTTCTGGGGTAGCACTATCTGAAAGAGTTCCTACATCTAAAGTTTCTGTCGTTTGATCTCACAGCCTAAAAGACTGTAAGCGAGAACCTTTGCATAATGGTAGCTCTAAACATATCTTCTCCTCCAGCTCACATCTTTCATCATGTCAGCCAGGACAAACAAAGCACAGAGGACGCATCTGCAGGCCAACAGGAAACTGCAGAAAATTGCAGTGGCCAAGAACTAAATACCAAGTGCCACGCTAACAGCAAGGCAATAAATAACTGCTAGTTACCCGGCGGGGGAAAATAAATAAATAATTTTTTTAGACCAGTGAAAACACACCTGCACTAAAACTCTACCAGCCTCATTTCTCTAACGCAAACTCCAAAGGCCAAATCACCAGGATGACCTTGACGAATGATTTGTCGCAAAATGATGGCCACTTTATCCTGCTTCTTTCTTGATCAAAACTTAGACAAACAGAGGGAAGAAAATAAATCTTTGGAAGCAATTATTTTCCTGGAGTGCCTCCCTTAAACTTTTCAATCATTTCAAATTAAAAGATAAAACTACCCCCCCCCCCTTTTTTTTTTTCCTCTGAGGGTGCTGGAGGGCAGAAACAAACAGATGATCTGAATTGGGGAAGTGGAGTGTTGAAGCAAGTGGAATGCTAATAGCTGAAGCCCATCTGCCCACATTAGACCTTATTGGCTTTAATTTTTTAGATGAATATGGTTCTGGATCACTGCAGTCATCGCTCATGTTTATTTTCATACGTCAATTAGCAGAAGAGCAAAAGAGATCAACCTCTCTGATTACCAATGTCAGCTCCATCCTACCAAACAGACAAACACAGCACACAGGCTATGATACAGTTATTAGTGAACCAGAGATCATGACATTGACTACGGCAGTGGTAATTTACATTAGCAGAGCTTGCAGCCTGTGATCACAGTACATTTGTTTGTCCCTAAAGGCCTCTTAAACCTGGACCCTTTACTGAAGCCACCTTGATCACGCTGAGTTAACCACTCCTTGACAAAGAAAAACTTGTGACACATCAGAGTTCCATTTTGCAGAGTGTAAAACCAAGGGAGGCAGTTGTTCTCTCTGTCCAGTCAAATCCGCTTTAGATAACTATTGTTAAAGCTAAGTGGTTCATAAAGACCTCTAATTAGGAGGATGAGCACTGCAGTGTTTTTCAGGGCAAAGCAACATAATCATTTTGCTGACACAGTTTTGTAATTGTGTACCCTAGCTTTGTAATCATGTTTATGGTGAGGACAACCATGTTGGCATTTAGGATGCATGCATTTTGTTAACATTGCAGCATAAAATGCAAATGTTTTTCACACTTTAATGCTGTAAAACAACATGTCCAGACAATCAATCGGTTTTCTAGTTTTTTACTTTAAACTGTGGTTCTGGATTTCAGACCTGTATGATTGAGATAGTTTTGATATTTGGATTTGAGCTAGCAGTCCATCCACACCAAACATAATGGCACACGAGGGGAGAATCAGGATCATATACCTGTACGTGTACAAGCCTACCAATGAGGAGTTTGTAGATCATTCAGAAGTTCCAGCACCAGACAAACCACACACACAGGCAATGGCAGGAGGGGAGGTTTCTTAAGCTGAATTTAAAAAAATGCAGATCATAGTAAAAAACCTAGTTACTCGTGTGCTGAGGCGCAGACTCTGTTCGTCATCTGAGAGGAAGAGCAGGTTCAGCTCCAGTCTTCAAGCTAAGGGTAGCTTTCTGAGTTTAACTACTGAAGCTGTCCATAGTCAAATGTGCACTACTACATATGCCGGTAGTGCTGAAAACAATGACGCACTAACAAATTGGGGTGACTTCATGCCACTTTCATGTCTGATACCAATGCTGACACTGCAACCTTGATTATCTGCTGATAGCGATACCAATCCGATCTTTTTCCACCTCTTAAACAACTAAGCTGTCAATAACACACTTGTTGGCATGCATTTTGAATAACCTGGCCATCTAAACTTAATGCTCAAACTGTGAAACAAATTCCCTTCTCCATCATATCAGCACAGTATCATGTGATGACATCTTAAAGAAAGCAAGGCTGTTATCCACTTCACAGTTGGATGAGCACCAAGACAGACTGTGGGGTAGATAGCTGGATGGATAGCTAGCTAGTTTACTAAGATGCTTACTGAGTTAGCTTTAGCTTGCTAGGTTGCTCAGACTCCAGAGAGGGTGTTGTGAGCCAGGTTAGCCTTGTGACTAGTTAGGAAAAGGTCACAGAAGCACCATCCATTATTAGGACCACCCATTTTACATTGAGAGGAG
This sequence comes from Semaprochilodus insignis, assembly GCA_034552555.1. Taxonomy (NCBI): domain Eukaryota; kingdom Metazoa; phylum Chordata; class Actinopteri; order Characiformes; family Prochilodontidae; genus Semaprochilodus; species Semaprochilodus insignis. The sequence goes on from CM067491.1 coordinate 9,998,324, forward strand.
AAAAATCTTGTGACAGCAGACATTTGTTAGATTTAGGAAAGACATTCATAAGAAATCCCTTATATACGCAGGTATATTTTTTCATAAGAAGAAAATTTAATAAGAAAGAAACCACAGATAATGCTTTCCCTGAGCCTTTAAACGATGGGGTATTGATGCTCTCCCAAGCTATTACTTCCTTGTGTTCTATTTACACAGCTGTGGTAGAGGCTTAATACACAGACATTATCCACTTATTAACTTTTGTTAATAAGACAAATTTCACTGCTATTGCGCTTCAAAATTATACCATTCTAAACAAGACACTCCTGTGCCATTTTCCACTCTGGATTCTCAAGCAGTGTAAACATGAAAGTACTTAAGGGAATAAAGAGACTGGCAGGTTGTGTTGCAAGCCTATTCTGGTATAAGATTAGTGTTAGTACTGACTATGTTTGAAATCCAATAGAACAGACCAGGCTACAATGTGCATGTTAGAGCAATTTTAAATTGCAGCATATTCCTGCACTTTGAAATGGTTATTTCACATCAGCAACAGATATCAGAGTAACATTAAAAAAATAAATAAATAAATGAATAAGTAAATAAATTTTTGTAGAGAGTATGCCATTATGCGCACACCACAAATTATGTGATATTACTGCAGTACTTTAAACTAAATTTTAGCCTAATCACAGATCATCCAATCAAATTCGATTATAAGTTAGAAATTAAACACTTAAAAAAGGTCAAAAAGAAATATCACATTACATACATACAAACCATGTTACTTTAGCAATAATTGCAAGCCTGGCATATCTTGCCTAAATAGTGTGGAAAAACTGGAGTAGGTGATTTGGTAGAAACCAGATAGTGTAAGCTAGATTTTGAAGGGGGGGGGGGGGGGGAGCCAACCCTGTACTTTCAGCCCTCCTTCTAAAGCCACCAAAACACACAAAAATGCACAGCCTGACTAGTCCTGGCAGAGAGCATTGGAGAGAGGTGCACTATTCAAAGACAGTATAGATTAACAGAAGATGTAACATGTAAGGTGGACTATTTCGTTAACAAACTCACACGTCTGGTCCATGAAGAAAAGGTGCATCATGGAAAATAGTGTATCTAAAACAAACCCACCTACTCCAGCTTTCACTACAAAAATCTAAATATATGATGGGGCTCAAAAACATGACTGTTTAGCAAATAAACTATAACGTAACAGCCTCAGCTGATACAATACGTGACATGATGTTTTGGAATAATGACCATGTACAGTTTTTGAGTGCCGATATGAATGTGAAGGGAAAAACGTTTAATGGTAAAATACCTCTCGTCGTCTTGATGCCCAACAAGTCTGTTTGATCTTCCACACCACTGCAGCTACCAGCAACAAAGACAGAAAACAGCTGTGGGAGAAAAACAGAGAAACATACTCAGTATTTATAGTCCCTCTTCATCAGTGCACATCACATTCATTGAAAACAGACAGTTTGGATTCAAGTGATACTTTCAAGATCATCACTCTGCCAAGCCACTGCAACCACACTGCTTTCTGCCAAGTGAAATATTTGATAGTGTTTTGTCTGACAGTGGCTGTGTGAATACGCGTTCATATCTTCCATCTGCCTGTGCTATGAACTACTATTCTCTAAAAGGATCCTGAAGAACGTAGTAAGGTAGCAACTCTATCCCAATCAATAACATTTCCCAGTGCTATAGATGTCCCTGTCTGCCAAAGACGTTCCTGTGATATTAGCAGATAAAAATAGCTATTGGAGGTGACAATATTGAAAACTGCATATTAATGAAAACGAGTCAAAGAACATGGCTTATTTGCATTCACTCAGCAAAGCTAATCAGTATTCATCAAACAATGATGATGGGTTTAGGACTGCACTTTACCCCTGCAAATAGAGGGCCAGGGTGCACAGCAGAAATAAATATTCACATGAACTCATCCTGCATAGAAGGAGGGACTAATCACAAGTGTAAAACCTACATCAAAGATTAAAGACTTCAAGCAGTTTTTTTCTTCTTCTGAATGATCACTCTGGATCCAGGATGATTATTTTAATTATGACATGTGTCATTTCTGCTGTATACCCATACTGTGAGTTTTGCTGGGAGGGACATACTGTTCCCTGAAAACAAATATGTCTGCAGCAGTTGCAAAGAGCAGGATTCTTCAAAGTGCAGTCACAAATACAGTGTTTGTATTTGTCATTTACCTCCTTAACTCTCAGATCTGTCATCTAGCTCAGGAATTCTTCCTGTGATGCTGCAGCAGTTCTTATACATGAGTATAAAATAAAATACTGTGATCAGACAGTCTCTACTGACATGAGGCTCCAATAAGGCAATTTTCAATAATTTCCAAATGAGTTTTGTCAGGCAAGCACAATAGCTTTTTAATTATCCCCATTTTTAGAGACATGCTGCACTACATTTGGATACAAGTACAGATTGAACTAGAAAAGTGCATTTCCTGAAGTAAACTTCACTGTGATTGTGCATCTTAAGCTTGTTCCTAGCCGATTACTAAGCTGTTGCTAAAAATGAATGGGAGTTTACAGGAGGAACGATGGATGAATAAATATCATATAGAGGAGTGTGGGTCAGTTTGGTTCTGGATTAAGACAGCACAGTTCAACAAGATTAGAGTTTAGGGACCTGTCCTGAGTGAGTACATGCAGTTTGGTGTGTACAGGTTAAAGGAAACCAAACATTACAGAGTTGAAACAGTGTCAATATCTTGAAACTTGTGGGTCTAGTTAGAACAATGTGGACCAAGAAGATGACAACCTTGGGTGAAGAATAACATACTGTTGGACTACAGTTGTGTTGTGTCAATATCTTGAAAACTGTGGGGTAACTTAGCACACTAAAAGTGTGTACCAAGAAGACGATTACAACATTGGAAGAACAACAACATACTGTCAGACGACAATCGTGCTGCACATTGCAAAATTTCTAATAAATAAGCAGAATAAACAAACTGTCTTAAAATGCTGGGGAAAAAAACCTACTAAACAAACTGCTCAAGTTCACAAATTTGAAGCACACAAATATTAAATGAGAACTAACATACAAAACATTTCATCAAACATTATGTTTTTCATTTACTAGAAAGCCATGATCGTGATAATAAAACAACAGGGCCAAAAATGTCAAAAAGCAATGCCCAGTGCAAAGTCATTATCATCTGAAATGACCCAACATTAAACTTGCACATGAAGACGAAGACGCCTGAAAGTCGGAGAATTTCTGTGGGCCCAAGATCAAGCAAAGCAATCTATGGGTCTCGGTCAAGAGTCAAGCCAGGTGATGCACTTCAAAAAGCAACTCCTCAAAAGCATGCCAGCAGTGAACTCAAGAACTGCAGGCAAATTGGTTTTCGGCATCTGTATTTGTGGAGATATGTGAGCGCTCGTAAACATCTCAGAGTGAAATTAATTCATGGTTCACACAGGGAAAAAAAAGCTGAATGATGAAATCCCTTTAATGCTTTCAAACGCACACCATCTTGGGCTCGTTTGAAGATAATGCAGAACTGGAGACGAAGGGGGAAGAGAGAAAACTTGAATGGCTCGATTAAGTAGCAGCGCGAGAGAAATCCCTCTTCAGATCTGTCTCTTTCATCCCCAGCGTTTCAGACAGTAAACAGGATTTAATCCCCACCACAGTTCCACCTGGAATCAGAATTAATAAGAGAAATAAAGCAATTAAAAGCTTCTCTCTCCCCTCTTGCAGCCTTGGATGGGGACAGTCAAGTAAACACGTGGGGGAAATCGAGGAAATGAAGTAGGGGAGAAAGCTCCATGGGATTGCATTAAGTGAGGGAGCGCAAGAGGTGGCTGGAACAAGCTTGGGCACCTATTAGCAGAAGACGACTATGTGTTGACTATTAACCTGTGATAAAAGGAGCAGGTGAAGCCTGGCTGACTCCAGGTAAACAGTTTAGAAAGAGAGTGCTGTGTGAAGAATAATTTTCACTGATCTAACAATAAACCAAACACTGCTGCCCAACTCTAACAAGACGCCTCTAAATCACCAATCGCAGCTGCTCCAGGACGGGCTCCAGGCACACAAACATGAATCTTGGACAGAAGAGGAGCAGCAATGACTGGAGCAAAGTCAAGTGTTTTTCTGCTAATTAGCAGCAATTAGGCAGATAAGCTTCGTTTCACTGAAGCCATTTCTTCACTCACTTAAAGGAACCTTTTAGAGCTCCAGGCTAAAAGAAGGGGTTTAACAGAGAAGACCATTTCTGAGAGATTACCCGCCCCCCCCACCCTCACATGTTAATATTTCACTAAATATTAAAAGTCAGTGTGAACTGGAAATCATTACCCATGTCCCTTCTGTACTCTGAAACACCATGGGGGACGGCGGAAGAGGAGGTGAGGCATAATATTGGTTAAAGGGAACCTATTATGCTTTTCCATTTTTTTCTTTAGCGTGTTATGTGGCTTTTTGTGCATGTAAACGGTCTGCCAAGTTATAAAGCCCAATGTACACACAGGGAAGAACTGTCTCCCCCAGAAACCACTTTTCTCAGCCGCCTGAAACCCCTCTTTGGAATTCCAGCTCTCTTCCTTCGCTATGACGCAATCTCGTAGTACATTCCTTAATGCTCGCCAATTGGCAACCTTGGTACACCCTCACACAACCCTACCGCTTTTAATTACTCCTATCAAATCAAAATACTGGGCTCATCAGGAGGCGGGGCTTAAGGACACAGGAGTTTTAACAGTGGGTGTATACAGATATACAGTATGAGAAAAATTACATGTTTTTGGAACACTGAAGCATGTACATGTAGTCCCCTAGAATGAAATTAAACATTAAAAATGACCATAATAATAGGTTCCCTTTATTCTGATACTCCTCACACCCTAGCATGTCAGACTGCTAATTCGTTAGCTCACTGGATAAGAGCAGCTGAAGTCACGTACAGCTTTGAATTTAGTACTATGATTGTTTACTTATGGCTACTTCGTGTTTGTACTGTTTATGAGAGGCAAGTTAGTCAGCTTTCCAACTGCACAAAAATCTGGGTTTTTTTATTTCCTGATTTTGCAAGGTGGCATAAAGCACAAATATCTGGTGCAACTACAGAGATTATTTAAAAATAATATTTTTTTTTTTTTAAATGATGGAACACATTTGTTGTGCAACCTAACATTTGTATTCAGTACAATCTCTCCCCGTTTTGGATGCAGAATTTGTTTGGCAATTTGCCTTCCCCTAATTGTTAAGATTGGCACACTACCCTATTACAGATTTATTTGCAAGTTAAAAAAGAGCAACAAAAACGCTCTTATTTAAGTTGTTTTACAGTGTTGCCCCACTGCTCCCAACAGGCCAATAGCCTGTCACCCCAGTCTGAAGTCTTCAGCTAAAACCTTCATCACTACACTACAAATATCTAATACACTACAAGCATCATTTACTGAGTCACTTTAGTCTCATGGTTGAAGCAGTGGGATGGTGTTATGTTTGGAATGATGCACTGGCCTTTACTCATCAGACTTGAGAGTTTCTGAGAAAAGGGATTTATTTAAAGACATTCAGGAAATGGCAGGAACGCAACTATAGAGAGGCGCAGACCAACGCTGCTTAAAAAGAGACCGCCGCACACCTCTGAAAAGCCTGTTTACCACGTCAGGAAAGTGCTCTTGTTGAACTCCCAAGCCCTAATAGCACAAGCCAGATGGCAAACACAGCAAATGGATTCCAGAAACTGAACTAAATGCATTAACTTGCAGAAATGACAAAGTGACTGTTAAAAAGCCATTCAGCCAGGAAAAATGGAGTTTGCCCTCACTTCTGTTAAACACTGGGTAATTTCAGGTTATACAATGTCTGATTCTTAATTAACGGCACATTTCCACTGGAAACGTTTTACTGCTCAAGTGCAGCCCTTTGCTGAGAGGGTAATAACTAGATTTGATATTTTTAATAGCCACCTTCAAAACAAAGGATTTGGTCATCTGCCAGGCTGTATAAAAGCATCTTTTAAAGAGAAGCTATTCATTACCATACTGCCATCTATTTCTGGCTGTGTTGTGGCTGAATTGACCTGAAGGGAAGATGAATGCAGAGATCAGGTGCTGACAGTGAGTGGAGAGTGATGGCTGACAGAAACTTAAGATAATCCTGCTTGCTCATCACAAATGACATTTCTTTCCTCTGCTAATATCTTCTATGTTTGGGCGATGTGCAGCTCTGTGGCTGCTGCGAGGAGATATGCTGTATTGGTGACCATCTTTCTGTCTGCAAAAGCACATTGTTTCACAAATAATGAGCAAAATACAGCAGATGAATGCTGAAGCAGTCCTGTTAGCCAAGCGATTTCTACAGTCAGGCTGCTGTCAGATTCCACTCACACAGAAATGATATCAGAGCGAGCCATTAATGTGGAACTGATGATAGCTGGTTTTGTAACTAGCCGAAAGCTAACTGCACATGTACTCATTATGTGGGGAATATATCAACAGAAACGCAGGGAAACAGTGGTTACTTCTGTTCGCCTGTCACATTCCTAGCTTTTTTTTGGGGTTATGTTGGCCTTGACTGTCTAAGCTAAGACAAATGTCTATGAAACATACTACAAATAATGCTTACTTTATGTGCTTACTTTTTATATTTACAAGGACTCATTAATAACGTAGTCTTATAACACGTGTACTTGACAGACCCTCCTAGCAGTGAAACCAACAACAGGTGTGGAATGTAACAAAGATGTAAGAAAGGAAACATGTAAGACAATGTTTGTCATAATGTTACAATTATGTTACAATTTGTTTACAAGTTTAACTGTGGGCAACTGTCAGGGCCTTCTAGACTTTCAGAGAATATCTTACAATTTCTGTTTAAAAAAAAAAAAAAAAACCTTCTCTATAATTTTTATTTAATGATTCATGTTTGAATTTAAACTCTTTTTGTAGTAATACTCTTGTTCCATTGTTGGGTTTGGCTGAGCAAGCCAGCCCTCCCTTTGGTCAGGCCTTCAGGAACTGGACGGTGCAATTAAAATAATTATGAAGTGAAAGGTAACAGTGACAGTTCACCAATCTTTGTTTTTCAATGTGTGGGACCAATATCATGAAGAAAGGCCTTCTGGAAGTCCTAGATACATCACTGACTGAGACTGAGCGATATCCTAATCAGTGCATTTCAGTCAGTCATGAGAAATGGAAAACAGGAGTGGCAACTCTGTGCCAGGGCTTGTTACTGAAAGACTGCAAAGGTAAAATATGCTACAAACAAAACAAATGTCTGTTTTACAAATAAAAAAGACTGTTTTATCTAGAAAGCAAAACAAAAAGGGTGAATCAGCATTAGCTTATAACTGGCATATTACTAGAATACAATAGGTGTGCTAGAAATCAGCATTATTGGAGAGATGTTTTTAACAGACATGGTTCACCACTGAACTAATAGTTTTTTTCTTTAGTGTTTCAATAATTGCATGTAGAAATAAAAAAAAAGCAAAGACATTTTTTTTTTTGCCACCATTTTCTGACCAAAAATCTTTCTTTGACATGTTATTCATTACTGTTGGAGACAACTAATAAACAGTGTATAACTTTCCCCATTTATGGGGAGTTTAGTGATGACCTACTTCAATCTTGCTAATCAAATTCAGGCTCTGACTTGTTTGATCAAAATCAAGTCATATACACTAACACATTTGGAGTTTTGTAAACTGAATAAGACTGAACAAGCACACCACAACACTGTACAGTTATTCGCTAGAGCAGAAGCTAGTTTGTGCATCAGGGACACAGTCGTATGCTAGATAAGGTGAAAAGGCAGGTCAGATTCTGTGTTCTGCGAACACCAATCACACATCCCAGCCAACTGCTTCAGCACCAACTTGCTAACTTGACTGGACAAGTCATGTGACATTAAGGAAATTAGTTAAGGCAGGCTGCTCATAATTAACTTCACATTGATTTAACAAATTAACAGCCCTTTAAGACCTGCCTTGCCCTCACCACTGATGTAGTGAAGCACAAAAAATAAAATAAAATAAAAATTCAGACTCACCTGAAAAAGGTCACAAAGAATTGCACCAGGTCCATGATGCTGTTGTGCTGAGAGAAGGCGATCTGTAAGAAGAAAAAAAAAAAAAACAGGTTCAAGAGCTGAAAGCAAAATATTTGGTCATATGCACAAATATGGATAAGGTTTTTGCCATTAGGTATGGTTCTGACTCCATGCGATAACTGCCTCAAAAGACCACTATCTGCTTCCTTTTTCTGCCCCATAGCACTGTAATTGTTAAATTGCAGTCATTAGGAGCACATACAGACACCCGACCTGATATTCCTCAGGTAAATTATCTATATGTTGGAATTATTTCCTGTGGGCTTGTGGTCTACTGTCTCACCGCTCTACAAGGATCAGATAGAGAAAGAGTGACACTACAAGATAAAAGCTCCCAATTCCACTGGTTTTAATGGACTGGAATGTGTCTGCGCATGGCTGGAAGGCAGCTTTAAAATGACTGATGGTCTGGATTAGATTTCCATTGACTGCAGGAGTGAAGAAGAAAGTCTGAACCTAACATGCTATCTCCAGGTTATGTGTAACAGCAATTTCTATGTTTGTGCAATGTCATTCGATCCACCCAGTGCAAGCGGGCCAGTTAAAAGAAGCTTGAGATTGAGATTGCTCGCTGACTGAAATGATTCCTTTAGATGGCTTAGGCGTTTTGGAGTACCACAACTCCAATGGATCAACAATGAGCACTGCAGAGTCATTAATTCAGCATCAGTACACTTAAAAGAAGTCTGGCAAGCACCGTGTCAGAGTGCACTGTCACCGCATCCCAAGAGGCAGGCTACTGAATTGCCTGGGTAAATACCCAGCAAATAATAAATGGATTAATGTTCCAAATGTACGCGTCTGTAAGTCACCCTGAAATAGTGGATGAATAATGCAACAATAGCGATGTGGCCAGGCCCTCTAAAGAGACCATTCATTTCATTAGGTGCTTGGCTCCATCACAAGAGCTGAGCTGAGGCAGATCCAGTGGGAGTGCTGAAGAAAAGTTTTAACACTCCATTAGGGCTGAACCATCTCCACAGCAAACAGACTTCTGCAAGAGGCCGAGATTGAAAAGAGCAGCTATATTCCAGGTCTCAGCCTGCTCCATTAGCACACAGCTCTCAGGGAGACTGTGGTCTGGTGGATGTGAAGGGATATAATGGAGCCAGGTTACACTTGTGTGATAACTCTCCTGCTCTATGAAAGGTCATTCAGAGGTGCCTCTGGTGGAAATGGCAAGTGACCGTGGCCATACTTACAATGAGGTACATGTTATCTGAATGAGATAAGAGAGCTTCTACTGCTCATTTCTACACCTGCATTACCGCTGCAGGTGTATCCATACTCATCCGTCTGTTGTATGTCTGAAATGACAAGCAGTGACGCCAAGAGAAACTGGTATTAAGACATCATGTGGATGTGTCATATAATTAGGAAACGTATGCCGAAAGTTCCAGATTCAACATTATGAACATAATACAAGCTTTATAGCAAAAAATATAAATACTTAAAAACATAGGCAATTTATCAAGTAAATTAAACAACAGGATTATAGGACTAGGCAGTAAAAAAGCAACCACAACAAAAATTCAGAAAATGATGAGGAGCCATCTGAGATAATTCTGCTGAAACCCATTTGTCGAAGGGCATTTCAGTGTGATGTACATCATCTGTTTGAAAATAATTTTGTACACAGGCATCTACTTCACTGTTTGTATTAGTCTTAGGAGAAACTTTCATTTGCTTTTTAACTTAAGACTTTAGATTAAAGGGTATTTTTAAGTGCACAAAACACAGGAACTATGGCGCCTGAAAACGAGACCTGTGCTTTTCAAATGGCCAAAAGTCACTGTTTAAATGGCTGTTCGTACCTGTTCAACTTTGGTTCCCAACGGTACTCAAGGATGCTCTTTCCTAAAACTTGCAGGTGAAATCAACAACAATTTTGGAAATTCTTTACTAATCTAGCTGTAAATAAAGTCCCCAACTACTATTAGATAAGCAATAAACAGACCAAATCACATACTGGAGTTTTGTTGATTGCTATTTTTATAATTATCACTTTGCCTTCACAGTGATATAAGCTATAGCACTATTAGCATGTATGCTAGCCTCGAAAGACTTTTAGTTTTTACTCATGTTTTCACAATTGACAGGGAATTGGTTAGGTGAGCACAACTAGTGCTAAACACTACAAAATAAGATGGCTAATTAATCCAATTAATTAAATTATCAATATTAGATTATGAAGAACGCATCTTCAGCTGGGTGCAACCAAACCTTTATTAGTGGTTGTACAGAGAAAGTGAGAGACACAGAGAGATGAACAGTGATATTATCAAAAAAGCTTTGTTTTCTACCTTCATTAAAGGGTCTGAATGCAAGCCTCAGGCTAAAGGCTCATTATAAAAGCCAGATCATCTCAGTTCATGTCAGAGAATCTCAGTCTCTTGCTCTACTGTTCTGAGTGCAGGCGTTCATGTTCTCAAGCTGAGCCCTCATCAGGGTAAGACTCTCTCAGCACCATGTGCAAGAAGACAAAACTTATTAAGGCATAAGTGAGGAATATTTTTTCTTTCTTTTTTTTCCCCTCAATAAAATAATTTATTGAAATCAGACTTGCAGTAATTCATGATTCATCAATTTTGCCTAGGGGTTAAAAAGCAACAGAGCTACAGAGCTGGGACACTGGGACAGCTGGAAGAACTGAGACAATCATGATCAGCTTTTCTGATCATTCCAATTGCAAATTGTTATATTTTTCAAAACATCAAGTCCATCAAAGGGTCCTGGAATTACAAAGTACTGGGAGAAAAACAAGTGAAGCTATTAAACTGAAAAAGACAAAATACACTCAAAACCAAAGCATCTACAGGTGGCAGATATCGAGAGCATAAACATTAGCACAGCAGCTGACCTCATCTCGGCAGAGTGAGGGGTGCTGAGCGGTAAGTGGTGGCTACAGTCTGCTCGCTGCAGTGCAGTAAATGCTTTGTCAGATTTGGTTTCCCGCACAGCTAGAGCACTCTGCCTCTCCAGATTCCATTTCACATATTTTCTGAGGGGTCAGGCTTTCATATGTATACGCCTGTGCTTGTATTTGCAATCTCAATTTCCCCCGTCAGCTAATAAATGCTGATCGGACACTGTGATCATAAACACGAGCGGAGAAGGAGCTCATAGAGTTACAGGGGCCATTTGATTTAACGATGGCTTCTTCCTCCATGGTAAATAAGCAACTCTGCTTTTGGAAAATCTAATAGAAAACTATTACTGGATAAATGTAGCTCAGCAGAAATGGAGGGCTGAAAAGGGCCTGTAAATAAATTAACCTGAACTAAAAGACCCATCTCACATGTAATTAAGCCATGGAAACATGACTGCTGATCAATATTAGATGGTGGTTTCATTAGTGGAGAGTGTCTCGGCAATATTAATGTGTAGCAAATGTAACTAAGCCTTAGAGAACACACTTTATTAGTAGCAATAACCACATACAAGGTTATAAAGAAGTGGTTACCTTCACAAAGCACACTGCTGAGCTTTAATCTGGCCTAATATTTTGGCCCAAATTTAAGTATAGCCCAATAATTTATGCTCTGGTCTGCCCCACAACACAGAGCTTTGAGTCCAAATCCAGACCAAAGATGACAAAATCAACGTATTGGGTCTGTCTGAAACAAGCAAGCCCATAACCACCCAAAGTGGCAAATAAACCGGACAATCCTTCAGTCACTACATAGCCACAATAACAGAGGTCATTACAGCTAGACCAAAAAGTAACATAACATAATATGAGATAACAAAATGATGCTGTGTAGTGCTGATATAGAAAGATGTTAGCCTGCTTAATCATAATCCTGTTTTTACATATAATCTATTACATATAACACATTTAACAAGAAAATATTAGGTCAAACTAATGAATTCACCCTTTTGGCTACAGTAAACTACACCCTCTTAAATCAATTTTGTTTCTCAGCCTACCATTTTCTCCAACACATGGCTTATGGACCTGAACTGTCAACAACACAGGTGAGTGAATCCAGCATGCAAGACTAAAAACTGGTACAATAAAGACATCAGAGAGAAAGGATGAAGCAAGGAGGAAAGCTAAAGCAGGAGAAAAAAATGCAAGTAAAATTATCACCTAATATCAGAACTAAGAGAACCTTAATATGAAATTTGTGCCTGATCTGAGCCAACGTATGTGTATGTGTATGTGTATATGTGTAACGTGGATTACTCACTAATTCAGGTTGTTTATCCAGCAAGCTCATTATACCGGGTGGGCGACAGTGATAGATTTATTTAAGATTGTTAAACTGTGTAGGCTTGCTCAGCACAAAGCTTAGATTAGTCAAGATTAGTCAGGAGAAAAGATTATATGGAGAGATGACTACATAGACATGCTAATTTACAGTAGTAGCTTGTGCCAATCAGGACTTCAATATAAGTAAATACAGCCCACTAAAATTGGCCTGGCTAATTACTTGCGGTCGTTAAGGGATATAAACAAATTAACAAAGACGAGTGAGAAACGCATTCAGAATACATCTGCAGAGACAGTTAACGTTCCACGTGGGGAGGCAACACGGTCTGTCTGTTGCTGCAGAGTTTTTTTTTTCAGTGTCAGGACATGAGTTTGGAAGCACCACTAGCTAAGGTGTAGGTTTTTCTTCTCTAATATTTTTTTAAAAAATAAATATGAATGGACAAGAAATTGGAGGATAGAAAATGTCCAACTAAAATACTAGACAACGCACTGCTACCATTTTATGACCACCATGACTTACTGACCATGGATCCGTCACCATTTGATAAGGTCAGCACTGGCACAAACAATGATCTAGTGTACTGCAACAGTGCATTAATACTAATCTGTGGTTAATGATAAATGCTGGCATGACCTTAAGAAAGCCAACTCAAAGCAATCTATGTTCTACCTGAAAATGATACCCTGGGTTAGTGTCTGTGTGTCAAAACAAGCCTGAGTGATGCTTTGTCACTGGAGGGTGATGATGTTTAGGCCAGAGTGATAGAAGGTGAGTATGCAATGCCAGATCACATTTGCATCTGCATTCAAACAACCAATACCCCCCCATCCTCCTGCACAGCTCAGCCCCCACGGGCCCCAATGCCACCTAGCGCTGATGTCAGCCAGCCTTGGGCACCACACTCAGCCCGACATGGGCAGGACAGCAAGAGATGTAGCGAGGAGGAGTCAGAATGGATGAGGCTCCAAGTGTGGTCACTCCCCTCCGGGCTCAGCACAGGACAGAACACACTGTCTTCTGCCAGAGTCTCCGTGTTTACATAACGCTACAGTGGTTTTGGTTATTTATGCCACAGTAAGAAAGGGACTTCAGAAATATGCTGCATTTACTTAGGAGGGACAGATGTCGAAGTGCGCATCGATGACTTACAGAGGGAAGAGGTGAGCAGATCTGTTTTAGACGACAGGGACAGATTAGATAATGAGCTGCAAGACTCCCTGACGCTAATCTCTTTTTTTCACTCTTCTAAAAGAGATCTGACAGCTAACACTGCCACTGGCTTCAAACTGAATTTCCTATATGTGCATTTACTTGTGCATGCCTGCAGGCAATAAAGACAGCAAACATATTTCAAAAAAGAGTAATGTACATTGGTTTAAATTCAACTTTAATGGTTCCTAGCAATCCCATCCGTCTTTAAACATCACTCCGAGACTGTCATTACGTGGCAGTCGTCTAGGCATCCGGCAATGTAATACACTTCCACATAAGAGTCGATTCAATTTTATGGATCATAAGACTAAGGAATGAATATTTTGGGGAATTGTTGTAAAACTGTCCCAGTGCATATCTAAATAATTGATTTCCGCATTACAAAGCCATGGATCTTTTTAAGTGTGTTTTCTCTTGTCTAAGTGCATTTTAAAGTGTGGTGATCAATAGGATTTCTACTTCACAGTAGAAAATGATTGCTGAATTTCATTCCCGCTTTGTCTGACATTGGCACGCTGACTCAACCCAGCATTAATGGAATTCAGTAGGGCCCTATAGGTACTGTTTTTTGTTTGTTTTGTTTTTGTTTTTTTGTTTTTTTATGGAATTACAGCAGATTTTATGGAATCCATCCATAAAAACGGAATTTTAAAACAAAGAACGGTCCTCAATGTTGGCATTAGCGGTCATATATCAGTGATAATTGGATGACACTTAGAGGCACAGGAGTGACGTACTTGCTCAGTCCTGAGCATCAGCCAAGCAATAGGCATGCAACTAGACAACAGGCATGACAAAGCAATACCCAGCATAACATGAACAAAACCACCAAAGAAGCTCAAAGGTTAAGCCGTGTCTTATGTTTACTTTCTGGTGAATTTGGTTGACAGTAAAAGAAGCTTTAGCAAGTACAAAAACTCTTCACTGACTAAAAACCTACTACCTAACTATCGAGATTTATAGAGATATGACTGTCAGATAGAAATATTAAGTCAATTGCACTGTTTATACATGTTTCCAAACTCCTGAAGTGCATTTTATTTCAGTTGTATAGTGTGCAGTATTTATGCCTGTCAGTGCTAAGGAGTACAGTTAACAGACTATATACTAAAGGAAATGATTTCATTGCGGTGCATGGGTATCATAGGGCCGTCCTAGCAAAAATCAATTTTAAGGGCTGTCAAGATGAGCATTTTAGTTTATTGGTGACTTCCCTAAACTTGACTTCAAAAGCACTATTGTGTTTCAGAAGCCCCATTCTACCTGGTTTAACTTCCAGAGGTGTTGTAATTTGAGTAATTATCACAGATTTTAACCATGCCCACAATTTTACGGGTCAGTAAAGAAATGTAATTCGGAACTTAGAGTGCCTTCAATAATAGCAGTCCTGCTCGAATCCACCTCATGGAAATGTAAATAAATCCTGGTAATAGACATCAGCATCTTGGTTTTTTTTGGTGATTTTGACAAACCACAGAACTGGAGCTCCTGGCACAATTAATTCCCAGAATTATAGTTAATCCTGTAATAAAACATTTCTGGTGACAAGTAAAAGGAGAATTAAATAAAATAGCTGTATATAGGCAGACAAATTTTCACACTTTTTGGTGATTTCCAGTGAGTTGAATTAGCCCACTTTACTAGTCCTATGCTAAGTAGAAGTGTAAATAGACAGCAAAAACGAGAAATAAAGGATAAAACAGGATAAGGCCAGAGACATTATAAAGGAGGAGAGAGGTCACAGGTAGAAAAACAAATGGAAAATCTTGTAATGCTCAACATGTGGTCTGTTTATGGGGAAAGTTCAACTACTCAATCAAAAAAGCCAATCAGCTTGCTGGTACACCACAAGCGGGAAAGGTTTCCCATCAGTTTGAGACACTGTGCATGTGCAGTACAGTGTGTGTGTTACACTATAGAGTATTAGATGTTTTTGTTGAATTTTGACAGCGATTTCAAGTATGTTTTTAAAACGGCAATTAGGCCTTCAGTCTATAGGTATCTCTCCATTCAAACAGACAGAATCCTGTCTTGTATGACTGGAAATAACTGCCTGGGGTCGTTGCCAAAGGTGGCCGGAGAATGGACACTTTCCTATTAGGAATTTAGTTGGTTTAAATATAGACCCTGTTGATGCTGATAGTTGGGGACATACATAGTCAATTAGTAATTAAAATAGGGATGCAACATCAAACAAAACAAAGGTGAAACTGAAGCTAAATCATCTAGGATGTGCTCCTACCTGTATTTTGATTGGCCATGAGAAGTTGCTGACATAGACATAAAAGGTGATGTTGGGATTGCTGCGGAAGCTGAACTTCTCACACGAGAAGCTGTCCCTGTGTTCTTTAATGTTAGTCTTGGACACAATGGGAATTTCTTCTCCAGAGATAGTACCCGCTGTTGGGAGAACAATTTTAGAGAGATTATTTTACAGGGGAGCATAGACAAACGAATGTAGGACATAAATCACAATTAATTATAGAGAAGGTGTAGAAAAAAAAACTGCCCTTGCTTGTTTAGACACCACAATAATAAACAATAACCACTGGCTTTGAAATCGCAACTGACAGCTTAAAAATAAGCCCACACAAATGGGAGACCACAATTATATAATATTACATACAAGTCACAAAAGCTTGCTGATGTCATAGACACAAATAAATTAATCATCTTGTCTTGAGTTTGGCTGAATACAGTCAGAAAACAGAGTGCTGAAGACATACTGTTAAACAGATAGGACCAAAACTCAATTTTTTAAAGTAGATAATTGTTTTTTTTTTTTTTCCCTCTCCATTAATTCTCTCTTTTTTCCTTCATCCAAGCATTCACAATTCCATCCCACTACTATGAAACAAAGCCTTTAAAATGACAACCCAAGTGCTGCTCAGTGGGAACGTTTATCTTAATTGAAATCATTCAGTACTCCTGAAGACGTTTCAGCCCCAGATTTCTGAGCTGTGGGTCAGACTATTGTAAGGAGCCCTTCTCGGGGGAGAGTATCTTTAAACAGGGAGACGATGCTCCAAATTTTAATGACGGAGCACTGAAAGGTCGAGGGGGAGAGGGTAAGCCTGTGTAACAGGAGTGAAAATGTCAAAGTCACAGCAAAAACTGGCTGGTGACTTTTTGGACGAAAGAAGATCAGAAAATAAATAATAGAGAGTGAGCATAACTGCAATCTCCTTGAATGCTTGTGGCAGAGCATGGCTCTAAACACACACCATCTTTCAGACATAAAACTTACTTGAACTGCACAAACAGGTAAGATAAAAGCAAAACACCAAACAGCATAGGTATACCAATCACTACGTAATACAGAGGGAAAATTGAGAAACGTCAAGATGTAATTTACCTGTTGAGCCAACAGACCAAGTGATGTTCAGATTGAAGTTGTTCGATGCATTTATAGACATGTCCAAATTTTTGTTGGTCTACAACAAATAAAAAGACAGTTAGTGCAAAATAAACTACTTGGGCTATCACAACATGAAACTTAATACCTACATCCCATTCATATCAGAGTTTGTTAATTGGCTCAGGCGTTGCAAAACAAAAAATGTATTAATCTTATGAGAAGTGAAATCACAATAAATGGGCTTAGCTAAGAAATTAATGTAATAGTAATTAAAGACACATTAATGTCGTTATATATCCTACATTTTTATGTTGGTTTATTGCTCTCTATTGCCTCATTCATAAAGTTGTACAGGCTATAACACTCCTTATAACTTGAACAGGTTGGGTCAAAACTGCCATAGGCTGAGCAAGCAGATATATACAAATATACTGACTTTCACAAGGTCATCAAAAAGGCAATACATTTAAAACATGTTGTTACTGCAACTTATGTTGTGTTTAAACTTGTAATTCAGTTCCCTTATTCTGGACCAAAGCAGAAAACAACACATCAAATTATACGTAGTTCTGGTTTGCTTAGTTTCCACATAAACAAGAGTCATATGAGTAAAAGGCCACAACTGATTGGGTAGATTTTATGATGTTTAATAACTGTAATTATGTTCTCCAAACTTTTGGAATCATGTTATTCTTTGTTCTATCTGGGCTCGCCGGTTTTATTAGTTTTTTGTTTTATCTTTTTTGCGATAATAGAGCAACAAGCCATTAGATGCCCTGTGTTACCATAGTATGGAAAATGCAAAGCAGGGAAGCTTACTGCTTCTACCAATTGAAAATCACTTGGTGCCTTAAGGCAAACTACAACTTAGGCCCATGTGTGATGTCAAATATGTATACTGCACATTTTATAATGACTTACAATGGCTAAAGACAAAACTATTCATTCTACAATTACAGATTGAGAGCTCATAATAGATTAATTAAGACATTATAAAACACATGTACATGTCAAAACAGCATCAGCATATACAGTTAAACAAATATGAGACTTTTCATTCTGTCTTTGGTCCATTTAGACATCGTTGGTGTGCACCAGAGTTTATTTAGAAACGAACCTAAACAGACTGTCTGAAGGGGCTTGGGCATATTTGGTGCGCACCAGAGTTCGGATGGCAGCATTCTTACATGCTAAAACAAACCAAAAGGCTTGGTTTAATAATTACAAACATGTTAAGTCTGCACCCTTCATTTGTATTTAATGGACATTTCAGACTGGCATTTAAACAGCAAGTTTTGAAACTTTAACAATGTTTACATGCTACATTAAACTGTTTAAAAAAATTAAGGCAAAAGAAAAAATGATCCGTGTCCTTTAATACACTGTGCAAGACTAGCAGAAAACAATGTATGTTTTTTTTCCCATGATAAAACCCCTTCAATATACCATGCAGGACCAGCAGACAAACACTAACCTGTTCAGGGGTGGCCATGAAGTTAATAGCGGTGTAGTAGTGGTCATCCTCTTGAAGCAGACTGAAGGTGAACTGGTAGTCAATCAGCAGGTTGTCTGTTCAAAAAGTCCAAAATGTACTATTGTTAATTGCTGTACTGTGAATGATATTTCAGTATGACTCATTAATCAAGGCAGTTGTTGCTCCAGCTAACATTTAGAAAGAACCTCACCTCAAGAAAAGGGTCACACTTGCGCCGCCATTGATTAAATATACGGCATTATGAACGAGTGGCGTGAGTATATTTCAATACATTTGCTGTGAAGGCTACTTTAAAGTGCTTACATGAGTCATCCGTCACCTCAACTGTTCTAAATGAACACATCCCTTTTGAATGCGTCACTGCTATAAAAAGCATGCCTTCCGACTGAACTCAATTGCTTCGGAGACATCTACAGGTGTTTCAGTTATGTCACCTTCAGTTCAGTTAGAGCACTCAAATATCTAAAAATCATTCATAATGCAGGAACAATGTTCTCTTTATTGTTGCTGTCTACCACAGCATCCTAACAGGCAGTGGGCAGCGCGTTATCAGAACACAGAGCACATCGTCTTTACGACGGCCTCTATCTGGACTGCTGCTGTGACTGGGCTGGTAATGAGTAATTACCTGTCCAATAAAGTGAAGGACACATAGACACCCCATTAACAGGCCGTTATGATTGGAATATTCAAGGCCAGTGCTGTTTTAGCTTAAAAGCAATCCTTGCCTGGCACTCCATAAAACACAGGGAGCACAGTGTCAAGTTTATCTTAGGAGATCCAAAGGAAACCTTAATATTAGTGTAGAAAACATGCTTTTTTAATAACAACCAAACTCCTGAAAGTTCTAGACTAGACTGAGCTAGGAAACATTCTAAGAGTTTGTCTCAGCCCAATGTCAAAGTCGCTGGAGAGCATCATATTTCTTGTTGTTTCTGGCTGTGCACTCCAGCACGTTGGCCTTGAAATGAAACAATAACTGAGGCTGAAGTGCCCAGTGTCAATTGTGTACATCTGTACTGAACTGAAGAAAAATCACAGTCCTTTTTATATAGTCACTGCATTTCAGAGGGCAATGGCTGGCCAAAGCCTAGTACGGTGCTTCTCAGCCCCCATTTGTAGTTGCATCATTACACATGCAGGCCATGTCAATAAAGGTCTACAGCGGATTCTCAATTTGCATCTAAAATCTGTTTAGTTTAGAAAAACACTGCAAAACTACTGGAATTTCCTTGACCATCACTGACATTAACAAAAACTAAGTGATTAATTGTTCACAACATGCTCAACCATCACACAACATTTACCTGAATGTAATGATGTTTTTAAATGAGTAGCAGCTGCCTGGCCACTGAAATGTCTCCCTGTCGGCAGTGTTTATTGGTATTGCGTCTTTTTCAATCATTTAGCATAGCCTGAACAGGGTCCAAATCTGATTTAGAAGTTCATCACAAGTTACAATGAATTTAAAATCACCAAGGTAATGGCTGGAAATGATGTTTCTGTTGCTGGCAACATGGGCTTACAACAACGGTACATTAATAGACATTTCAAAACTGCATCTGGCAATGCACCCTACTGTCTATCTTTGTAAAATGCTCTCAAACAAGACTCCTTTAGGTCACAATGCTTCTTCTTCTGTTTGCTGAAGACCATAAAAGTGGATGACAGTAGACCTAGTAGATTTCAGCCATAATCTGTTTAAGAAATCAAGACCGCTATTCAGGGCCAAGGCAGACAGAAAGCCTTCCCCTAAATTTCAAACTATTCAGGCAGCAACTATACTGTTACAGGAAAAAATCCAAATGCTGTATCTGCCTACATATGCACTCTGCATATGGTTTGTCTGCTAAAAACATACATGAAAAAAGATTTATAAACATGCTTGCAGTAAGTGGAATGCATGAAACAAAACAAAATAAATAAATAAATAAAAATGTATGTATACAATTCCTTAGTGTTTAGCAGAAAAACAGAGTTCTCTCAGATCAATTCAAATCTCTGCAGTTCTTACTGGAAAAAAATATACTAGACACAAATTTGTGTCTTAACAAACTGAATACATTTTTGTTGTCTGGTTGTCAATTGTGCCTTGAAGATGCAAACATGTTTGTGCTGCTATAACACGTGATTCAAACGCATCGCCGACCACCCCTCTGAAGTGGTTTGAGTGATGGGATTTGAATCTGTTTGTGGGTGTGCTTTTTGTGTGTTAACACTTGCATCTTTATGTGGCATATCCAGATATAATCTTAATACTCAAGACACACAAAGTAACCAAATGCAAAAGTGGTCTAAGGTCTTGTTCAGACTGCCAGCCCAAATCAGATTTTTGGCATATCCATATTTTTGTATACAGTGCAGACAGTCTTCTCGAAAGATCTGATATGAGAAAGAAATCCGATTTGCCTGCAGTCTAAACACAGCCCAAGATTAACCTGTACCAGGTGCTTGTTTTCATCCAGTTATACGATGCAATGGAGATTATTTTGACAGTTTCCTTTTTTTTCCCCAGTATTTCTCCAGATGTAGATCGTGATTAAAGAACATGTCTGGAGAGCTTTCAGAGACTACATTCAGGTCATCAGAGCTGCTCTGACCCTGGCTGAACCATGGACATCTATAGCTTTGGTCTGTATAGATTTTCCCCTCAGGGTCAGACTGAGTTACGCCATCTCCTATTGACATCCAGAGAGTTTCCACAGAGGGGGATATTAAGTAAACAACCCAATTAGAAATTCTGCTCTATCCCAAAGAAGTGCTAGACATTGGGTTAAGGAAAAAACAAAAAAACAAACAAACAAACAAAAAAAAACCAAACAAAAAAACACTGTGACAGCACAAGATTAAGTAGCCTTTGGGACCATGGCTGTAATTTAAGCAACAAATAGTTAAGAAAAGAGACAGCGAATGTGCGAGAGAGCACAAGAGAGAGTAGAGCCTCTTAGCATGACTGCCTCTGTCAAACCTTCTACTCACATGTCTTTAATTAGCTCAATCACTCACTTCACTCGCTTCTACCAAGCCTCTTTCACAACTCGCTCTCCAGCCCACTCTCTCCAGCAGCAGTACAGCACACTCCGAGGGAAATGCAGCAAACGCAGACATGGGCACACCAGCTCTCCTCTAATCAGAGTAATTGAACCAGTCGCTCAGAGCCTACGCACTCCATCTAAAAGATATACTAGGAGTGGAGTGGCAGGAGAGTGATTGATAAATTGATGGGTTTGTTTAATGTGGATTGATGATAGCTTGGGGATAATGCTGGCAGCTTTTGCAGACTGAGTGAAATCGGATGTCCTAAATGCTCCTGACTGCATTAAAGCTGGATGGGCTCCATGATGACGGCTGATAGTGAAGGTAAAAAGCATACACGCATGCACAGCACTCGCCTATGACAAACCACAACACTGCCACCTAGTGCTATACCCCTGTGCCCTTCACAGGCCCTCTCCACACAGCTTATGCGTGTCTGTGTTTTCACTCTACCATAGCGCATCTTGTGTGACCCTCAGCACGTCTACTCACACCTTCCGTTCTGTAGCTCAGCTGAAATGGACTGGTCAGAGTTTTAGATGGTTATGCTTATTTACTGCTACATTTAAGATGAAACTTTCCTTAAAGGAATACTCATAACATGGACAAAACATCTGAAGCACTTCACTTGACTAAACACACACTTATAACAGAAGCTATACGGGCAGATTGAATTCTGTCCATGTTAATTCTGTTAGCAGAACAGTTTCAGAAATTCTCCAGTGAAAGTTAACCTACTAATTTAATTTGTTCCTTGAGAGATGAGACTATTTTCAGAGGGAGGAATTTGTGGTGACCTGTTTACTGTTACAGTCACATTATTGAAAAGGTCGCATCCACTATCCACCTGTACTACTCTAAACATCCACCACAGACTGATCACATGCCATGCCCATTACCATCACTAGACACACCAAATTTTAATTCATTAAGTATTTGAAAGCTGTTAAGAAACTTTCTACAGTTTACAGTTGACAATGTTTGCACTGGTACCTTCATCAATTATACTGACGTGGTGGTGTGAGTGTATGTTGTGCTGGTGTGAGTGGACCAGACACAGAAGTGCTGATGAACTATTTAAACATCTCAGTGTCACTGCTGGACTGAGAACAGTCCACCAACCAGAACTATCCAGCAAACAGGATCCTATGGGCAATGCCTGTTAGCACTGATAAACACGAAGAAGACCAATACAAACGGTGCGGTAACAGACGAGTCAGTGTCAGTGCAATATTATATGATGTGCTATATTTATATGTTGTACATTAGTGTATATATAGCTGTACTGTACTGTCTAGTATTGTTGTCTGGGATGTTTATTGTATATTCTGTGCTTGGTGTTGTGTGTCTGCATTCTATGTAGCCACGTGAAATGTGCAGATTTCGGGTCATGGGGCCTGAAGAAAGACATTTTATTCTAGTGTATACGACGTCAGGAAGCAGCAACAGAAGTCTTAATATACAGGCATTTCAAACATGTATTAATGGAATTAAGAAAGTGCCCAGTGCCAGTCTATGGTTTTCTCTTCTCTTATTAATACAGGGAAACAACCAAATTATGGGTCGGAGTAATCAGATGCAGCTGATAGAGAGGTGTTTGGAAAAATAGTTTGAAGTATTCTTCTATAAAGATGTCAGAGACACAGTAGTACAAGGTCTCAAGGTGTCTTAGGACAGAAATCCCAGTAAAAACTAAAGGACTGCATACTCACAGTAACAAGTTCCTCTCAGAGGGTTGCCAAGGTAACGATTCTCCGAATCACATCTGCAAAAGAAATGTAGATGGAGCGTTTAAATGACAGTAAAACACAATGACATTTAAAGTAGGAGTACAGAATGAGGTCTACAGCCCTGTCTTGCTTCACCTTCAAAGTGCCAGATTTGTTAGAGACAGTGTCTGATCTGCTGGAAGTGTCTGGTCTTTTATATATAGAATATCTAAATAAAAGACAAACAGTAAATGAGGAATATGCAACTTTGGGACTAGAAGGAAAGCCGTGGCACTTCAAGTTTACTTTTCCTAACTTTTAGATCAGGAAAAGTGTTACAAAGAGTAACTGCACTGGCTTACAAGGCCAGAAACTCATCACTGAAATTTGCTCTTTAAGGTTTGTTTTAAGGTTTGTGAACGTCTTTACGTTACTTTCGACTGAGAAGTGGGCGAAACTTCCAAAAAGTACTTCCTGAAAACTAGGACATCAGTAAAATCTTAAACCATTGCTACTGCATCTTTCTGATTACAGGGTCAGTACGAGACCCTGGTGTGTGTGTGTGTGCCCTCCTGTTCCAGTGCTTGTCCCATCAAAAGTCCCCCTATCTAATACAGGTCCGTTGTGGTGTTCCTTTATTTTGGCGTCTTCATTAAAGTGAGCCAGGAGACAAACTAGATTCCTCCACCTCACTCTCAAACTGGCTAAACAATTAACACCACACTGCCTACTGAGCGCTCCCTCACACTAAGCAGATTACACATCCTTCTGCTCTACTGAGCAAAGAACCTGAAGCCTGATTAAAGTCTGTGGCCTCTGATGAGCAAAGTTACTCTCAGTGCAACCACCTTCCTTTTTTATTTCTTTTAGGAGGGGAAAAAAAACAAAAACACACACACAAGACATCTTTTGCCAGTAAGGAGTCTATCTCTCTGGGTTTTATTTGCCTGTAAATTCCATCTCAACCGCAGTTAGAATTAGCCTTTAAATGTTAAGCCTAACTGTAATGGTAGATGCAGTCATATCGAGGCTACTGAGTAATGTGACGCTGAGGACTCATTAGGGCTTATCTTGCGTTGTGTTCCAATAATTTAATGTTTGCTGTGTGTTTACTGTGTGGATCCTGAGGGACAGAACTGGAAAGATTAAAACCTGCATAATTGCAATGAACAGAAAGGACTAATGCAATGGAATAAGTAATCCATTACCCCTACCGCAGCAACTCGTACAATGTTACAATCTGCACCTTGTAAAACAAAATTGCTAACAACGTAATGCCTTCACCAGCAATGTAAAACATTACCTGATCCTTTTCACCATAGCATAATTTACAAAGTAAACAAAGGAAATCAACTGCATTACAACAAAACCACACAGCATTTTCAGAAATAAGTATCTGAACCTACTGAGATGCTAGCTCATTATATACATTTCTAGAAGTGTTTTTTTTATAAAATGCTGTAATTTCTAATTCAAGCATAACTCAGAGGCTGTTTACACCTCGCATATGGAGAGGATTTCATGCCTAATTGAAATGCAATCACTACAGCGGAAAAATGGGAAATGTATTACACACGACATTGCTTTTCCATAGTAACATGCTGAATTCATGCCAAAATGAAACGCAAAACCTCTATTAAATAGTTTATGTTGCAGGAGCTCTTTACTGAAAAACAATACAATAGGACTTACATTTACAAACTTGCTTTGAAATTAAATCAAAGCACAGCTGTATTCCCTTTCAGCAGCAAATAAAGACCCAAATGAATCAGAAGCTGTGAATAAGGAGCCAAACAAATCAGAAGCTGTAAAATAACAATAATAGCTACGTCCAGCCTGGTTGGTGCCGTTAATCTGAGGTCAAGATTAAATATTCCGCTCGCTATTTTATTTATTTAATTAATATTTGTTTTAATCTCAGGGAAATCTTCACTGATGTCTGTGAAGATCTGGCCCATGTTCTCTAAAAGCCACTCAACTTTAAAGTTCTGTGTAACTGCATCACTCTCAACTTGTAGAATTGAAGTGTTTATTTCCTCATTTACTCATCAGCAAAAGTACATATTCTCTGGATTAATGCAGATGTGAGCGATTACTTCTTACTGGTTTCTCAGCCACGTCCCCAAAGGGTTGATATTGGTCAGTGATTACATTTCATTGTGGCATCAATTCCTCACTGGTCAGACTGAAATACAATCCCTGCATTACATTTTGCTTTGGCACATTTGAAGCACCACACAGTAAAAGGAAACACAGCTGCGAGCTGATTACTTTTCAAGGCTATCTGTATTCAATTCTGACACGAATTCAGCCTTTCATTCTTTTAACAGCAAACCCACATGTATAGTTTTTCTGCCAGGAGGTCGAGTTCAATCAATGCAATACATTTTTTTGTATCACCTGTTTGATTACAATCTGTGTGCTGTAAAGAGTACAAGCGACATGAAAACAATTTAACAGATTTTTTGTATTTCATTTTGGGACAAATTTAGCGTGTTACTACAGAAAAGCAATGCCACGTGCGTATTATATTTCACATTTTTCCACTGTAGTGACTGCAATTCAATTTGGCATGAATTCTTCTTCATACTTGCATACACATACATACAGTAATTGAATCACGTTCTGACTTAATTTGGCCCTATGAAAAGCCCTACAAAAACACCTTCATGACACACTTCAGGACGCACTGCGACTGGATCAAGCACATTCAGAGGCAGTCAGAAAGCTCTTGAACGCACTAAAACATTGCAAAAGATTGTAAAGATTGGGGACAGACAGTGGTTCACCCCCAACCACTTCAACCATTTGACTCTTCCAATGCAAATAAGCAGTGCAAGAGTGCACCACTAATGTAAGCATTACCAAACCTATGCATATGGTGGTGTGGTCATTATACTATGTTAACAGTTGTATCATGATACACATCATATTATCAGGTTCTTGCCAATACACAGCCCTAAACATTAGTGGTTCTGACCACTATAGAAATAAAAGCAGGTGCAAGACAAAGGCTTCTCTGGCGTTGATCTGTTGTTTAAAATGTTTCTTCTGATATTTGACAGCATACAAAACACTGACAGTAACAAGTGGGACAGCATGTTTACAGTAGCTAACCAGAAACAACATTTTGCCGATGTGTGTTTTACACAAGAAAGCCAAATCGGATCCGCCTGCTCACGTGCAGGGTGCATTTTAAGCAAAAAGTATTATTGGAACCCTGCTTAAGTATTTGCAGACACGATCCATACATCAAACAAATGCCAACCCAAGATACAAACAAATTCTCAGAGGTAATCTGAGACTAATTAAAATAAACAGTTCTTTTCTAACCAAGAAGAAGGGCAGGAACGAAGACAGCAAGTAATCAAAAAAAAAGCCCTTCAAAATAAGCTTTTTAAGCACCAGGTCTCTGCAATATGTTGTTATTATTACAGGCATATATGCTCTCTGATACAAATTCTATCTGAGCACAACAGCTGATCTCAGCTGTCAGATGTCAGTAGTGTCATGCATTCAATTATATCACCTTCAGATACAGTAATCTATAATGGTACAATGATATTTCTACGACAGCATTTGTATTGTATATATATTTTTTTATATCACTTAATATTTTAACTCCCTTGACCCAAGGTTTCAAACTGCTTCAGATGAGTCATATTTTCTATCTAAATAGGACTACAGTCACTGTAAGGCCTTGAACAGCTTAACATTATAATTCATCATAGTATGGCTGTTAACCAATTTGTAATAACAAGCAGCAATAAACACAATGGGCTGTTGAGTGGCACTATGGGCAAAGAGGGTTGTGCCTGAACTCTAGGCCCAGGCAGAGTTCAGATCACATTAATGCCACAGCCATCTGTGGCCATAAGTCCAAGTCCAAGAGCACAACTGAGTCTTTCCTGTACACCTACAGGACTTTAGACATCTGATCGTACATAGAATTAGTTGGGTATTCAAATAAACTTGCTATGTAGTCAACATTTGAACATGGCTGTATACTGCTTGATCAAGACTTTCATGCCAAATTACCAAGGATAGTAACAGTCTAACCAAGCTACTGGTCCCATTTAAATATCTACATTTAAACAATTACATCATTTCCTTTAGCATATTCCTACATTCATGAAAAAGACTTCTTGGGATTAAATGGCAAGAAAACCAAGGTAAAACAAACTAAACAGGAACTAAGGAAGTTATATGGTTCAGAATACAAACCAGCACAACTGAACTGATGAATAGCTCTGCCCCCATTAAATGGTGACAATCCAGGGAGGGTCTTCTTACACTATATGTAGTTCAGCAGACTCCACTAGCTATTATCACAAACTACCTAGTATCACAAACTGGTTTCACGGTATGACATCCAACAATTTCACAAAAATTTGAGGAAAATTCAAATCAAGAAAAACGATAACAACAGCAATCAGTAATAATTAGCACTCAAACAATGGAACTGAATTAGAGAACAACATTGAAGCTGATTATTTAAGCTACAACATGGTATATAGACTGAAGCATTATATAAGTTTGGCCAGTCTTGCTACAGCGACTACATATTGTTTGTGTGTCTGAGAAGGTGCATGCCTACTCCTACTTAAACACCTCTGTATTATTGCTTCCTTTAGGAAAGAGGACTAATGTTTTGTTTTTATCAAACCCATGCAGCATCGTCATTAACCAGGTCATACAGAAATATTAAGTGTCCACCAATTTTGTTATATAAGCACAATAATTGTATGCATTTAATGCAGCCTAAACAGGAACACTCATTTCTGTGCTCTCTCTCTCTCTCGCAGTGGCCCAGAATTACTTGCACAAAAATTCTGATTTGTCTTTTTTCCCCTCTCCTCAGATTGTGTGATAAATAAGGGAGGACAAGGTAGAGTGTACTTTGACTACGGTACAGAGGACAGAGGACAAACAGCACTGCTGGCGTTTTAAAGCCTTAACACATCATTCCCCTTGCCTTTCATCTGGATGACATTTCAGAAATGAAGATACACATGCACACACATACTGACCTACACCACAGCAATGAAACATAATGCACTCTACTCCATGTATCTTAATTTAATCTCCACTGAGTGCACACCCACATGGCGAACACGCTCTAGCACTTTCTCTCTCTTTTTTCCTGTATGGCTATGATCTAATCCCCAATTAGGTCACACCTCTGCCAGTTAAAACACACACACACACACACACACACACACACACACTCACTCTATGGGGCTCCATTAGAAGATGATTGACTTCAATCAAAAATGCTTTTTGTCAATTTTTGTCAATAAGCAACTCTCTTCCACATTTCTGTGTGCTGAGTGAAGCCGCTAGTTCACGAGCAGAGTAATGAGCTCCTTTTCACTGCAGGCTGGGCTAACTGCTGTGAATGGCAACTTCAGAATTACATTTGCACCCCACCACACAATGTCAGAACACACAAAGGGGCCACAGCTAGCGGTCACCGCACCACATCAAGTTTTAATCAAGCATTTTTGAACGGCATATTATTTGTATGTGGCTGAACCGGTCCCTGTGTTTCATTATGAGCCTTGTTAGGGACGGGTAATGGCATCTGGCTGTTCTCAGTGGTTTGGGGGGAGGAGGGTTTGTCGTGGAGGGAACAGAGAGAGAGGTAAAGTGAGAGTGAGAGAGCGAATGGGCCAAGAGAGCAGTAAACAGGTCTCCTCACTCTGCAACCTTCACTCTTTTTTTTCCTCCTGATGAACACAAGTGCATATACACCAGCAGCACAGTGGATTGCCCGAGGGTAAAACTGCCACAGACACATACATAAATACAGAACCTAATGCACACACGCAGACTACTAATAAATGAAGTTTTCATGCCACAATCACATGAACAACATTATTTATACACACACAGCCATAAATGCACACAGCAGGTAGGTGCGTGGTAGAAAAACGCAGTGCTTCCCAGTGTTTAGTGTTTCCCATCATTTTTTTTTTCTCCAAGCTGGGTGGTAGATCCTTTGAAGCTACCAGACTTGTTGAGCATATGTTCTGTCATCAAACACATGAGGAGCTGGAACAGTATCACAGTGGAGAATTATTTTTTTGAAAATCCAGTGCATACAAAAAACCCATGAGCGACTAAATGCTTTATAGTTCATACTGGGCTGAAAAAGAATTTACATGTATTTTGATAGGAATGCAAAAGTGTTCTTATTACCTTAACCCACTAAACACAAAATACTGTTCCTTCTGCCAAGTCTGTAGGAAAACCTAGCTATCTGCTTTTGATTATTAGGCCTTAAAGAAAACTATAGAAAGCTGATTGCTTTTGTCTGCAAACATCCAGAACAGGGTCTGCATTATGGCAAAGGGGAAACCATGCTTAAGTCTAAATACTATGTTTCAATGCATGTCTGTAAAACTGTCTCAAACTAATATTTCAGTTTTTACCAAGGAAGAATTAGTTGACAAATTCTTTTCCCCAATAACAACAAATAGTTTGTTGAAATAAAGGATGCATCAAAATTTCAATTTCAGTTCTGACTGGCAGAGCCACCTTTAAATCTACGAAAAATACTTCACATACACACATTTATGAACATGCACGTAAACTGAATTCTGTATTAATGCAAAGGGATGTGAAAAGGGTTCCTAATATGGACTGTGGAATGCAGAACTAATGTACATGAAGTAAATGGCCCAAACCTATAATGGGAAAATTAAACGAAATGACTGGAACATTCAAAGATTGGCTAGTGAGAGCACATCATTCATTACTAGAGCAGGTCCAAACACTCATAAATGGCTACCTTTGGCTCAATATATTAAAATACCTCTTGAAAGTTCTCATCATTCTTTACGTCCTTTCTATGATACTGCACACACACCTGTGATTTCCTCACATCACACTGGAACACATCACACTTTCTCTCAAAGAATAAGAGCAAATATTTGTGTTTGCTGTTGTTTGTGTGTGGTGCACTGTTGTAGCTGTGCTATCGTCTTCTACAAACAATGATATCAAATATATCTGGAAAGTGAGCAATAATTTGTACATAAAACACAAATATTACAATAAATAAAAATAACATTAGTCATTTCAAGCATTTCTAAACCTCTTCTTGCAGCAGCCTGATATTACATGTAGTCATCATCTAACACCTGCTTCAGTTAGTCGACACTTCATTATGTTAAATCAGGCATACTGCGCATGGAACCAATCCATGCAGCTACTCTTCTTGAAAATCTTTTATTGCCAGGATAAATAGTTCTCAATAATGTGCTTAGGTAGCTAAGACTGCTTCACAGTAGTGTATGTTTGCGATATGGCAGGGGAAACACTCATTATTCTCAGAGAACACGTTTTCTAAAGGCAAGGCAATACATAGAGCACACCCCCGTACATACCCACACACCCAACTGCTATTTCCATTAGTGGTATTAAAAGTGTTGAAAATCATGCTGTGCTTCTGTTGTCCGAGTCAGCTCTTTACCCACACAAGCTACTGTGTCAGCACAATAGATGGGCCATCATGGGTCAGCTGTAGCGATGGGTGTGAGGTTGGGTAAAAACTGAATCTGATCCAAGGGATGCCTGAAATAAGAACAGGTGTGTGTATGTGTGTGAGAGAGAGAGAGATACTTACAGGTTACACTGGTCCCCTTTGATCCCCTTGGTGGTGCAGAAACACTTGCCCGTCAGTACTTGGCACACGTTGGCATGGCCATTACATTTACAGGCTAAAGAAAGAAAGGAGGAAAGGAAGACACACACACACACAGAGAGAGAGAGAGAGAGAGAGAGAGAGAGAGAGAGAGAGAGAGAGAGAG
>CM067491.1:10029460-10279447 GCA_034552555.1 Semaprochilodus insignis
AGAGAGAGAGAGAGAGAGAGAGAGAGAGAGAGAGAGAGAGAGAGAGAGAGAGAGCGCATGTTGTTTAGATGATTTGAACATCCAGCACCTTGGAGGCAATTAAACTAATTAAACCTGCAGATGGCTGACTTCTCAGCAAGCGAAAGCTTGATCTAAACAGCAGAAAATGAGTCGACAAGCTACTTCAACAGTCAAGACTCTGGGATACATCTGCAGAGAGATCTAACGACATGAGACATAATTATACATTACAGCCAATAAGCGTAATTAGTGGCAAGACAAATTGACTTTAGTCAACAACGCCATCCGTCAATCTCCCAGTGTTACCATGGCCTCTGAAACATTTAGGCTATGTTCACACTATAAACCTTACTGCTCACTTACAATTTTTCACTTAGATACAACCTCTCTGGCTTAATGTTCACATTCGAGTTTGTAAGAGATGCACATCTGTCTGTACTGTGCGTGACAGGCTTGAGCTGAGTGATGATACCATCTATCGCTAAAAATCTATTGTGACTGCCAGACAACACACACAAAAGGAATTTTATTTGTCTCTTAATAATGAGTTCCCTTTGAACGTTAGTCCACATGCTGAACAATCTTGGATATGCTGTCAGGCAGATCCTCTTTTCTTACCCGTGGTCATGCTTGTTAAGCTGAGAAGGCCATGCTGCAGCCTTCCACACATAAAAGAGCTTTCTGCTTCTTGAACAGCAGCTTAAAACATTTTTAACTTATGAATACAACAGTTATTAAAAAAAAAAACCGAGCATAGCTACAGTAAGGCTAGCCATTAGGATCTTCACATAGTTCTTTCCGTAAAAAAGAGGTGACTATTAAACCATAGCAAAAACAGATTCTTTATCAGCTGTTTTGTTTTCTTCATTTAAAGCCACCTACCCAATGCCATTCCTTTCTAATGAACCATCACAGCCTAAGCTCAAACACAGCTGGCTGCTACAACGGAGTCTTATGTATCATTTAAAAGTGCAGATGTCCACAAAATCAGTAATATCAACTGTTGGCATCTACAATACACAAACTAAGACATGCAACGGCAAAGTGGAACGTGAGAGTTCCCCTCACAAAAAGAAGACATAACGTAGCAGTAGGAAAGCAAGAGGCCTAAATTATGGAGGCGTTTTACAACGCACCTGCTGTTGCCCTCACTATATGTCAGTAAGGAAAGCTGGAAACCGTATCCTCCCTGATTAATCAGCTTAACAAGCATGACATATGAAAGTGGTTTAAATTTCATTTGAAAAGATCAGAATTTGAGATTTCTGTTATTCAGGCTATGAAAAACATTTGCGCCACTGCAGCATGAATGTAGCCTAGAGGCAAACATGGCAAAAACACATTGTTTTGTTTTCCATGAACTGTATTTGAAGCCACACAGAACAACAACATTACGAGAGAGAGTTGGTCTGGATGTCTGTGGATAAGGGGATGACTGAAGAAAGCTGCTCTGTCCCCAGGCCATACGACTGCCCGGACGGAAGTACAAATAACTAAAAACTTGGATGCATTAACAATTCTCTACTCACAAACCCCTGACCTTCATCACAGAGGTCAGGGAATGCTGGGGACGAAAACACATCCCTGTGGCTCTCGTCCTCTCTCTCAGCCTCCAAGCATGAATGTTAACATAGAGCTATTATGTAAACATTACAGACACTGCTAGCACGCAAGAACAAAGCCACTGCTCCCTGTGTATTTGTTAAAATCCTAAACATGTCCTGATGCCTTCAACTGACAATTCAATTTTGATTTATGATACTGGGTTCATGATTCAATATTCTCAACAACTTGCTCCTACTAACGAGAACGGGGCTTGAGAGCTGACGTCATGTTGCGCTGCATTATGGAATCGTTCCTCTATGTAGGCAGGGTTTGTTGTTTGTATACATGCTACAGCTACTCATACATACTGTAAGCGTTACAGATTGCTGCACATAGAAGTCAACCAAATCAGATGGAGGTGAATCTCAGGATGCCAAGCAGCGTTTTATGGACAAAATTAGATGTTTCCATGGTGTGAAGGCATACAAACTCTCAAAACACGAAAGGAGTAATGATCTGGATACGCCACCCCTCTTTCTTTCACGGCCTTGCTTCCTTTGCTGGTGAGGCTTAGGTGCCTGTTCTTCCGTGCAAATTAAAATATTCAATTTACCTCTAGCCCTTGTACAGTTTACAAATGAATATTCCACTCAGCCACTATAGATTTAACTATAACAGAGGTCAGTATATTTACACAATTCACTAAGCCACTGTCAAATTTACCACATTTTAACTACCAGCCTAGTTAAATGAAATGATGACTTTATTGCTGTATGTTATTAGAACAGACAAAAATCCATAGTAGATCACATGTGCCTTGAAGTTTAAACAAAACAGCAGTCAATCTTAAGCAATCAAGATAATGAGACAAGTGTGAATCATCTGTTGAGCTAAACGGTTGGTGAAAAAACCCAAGTGTAATTTTCTTGACTAATGCGGTGACCACATTTTATTTTGGTACCAATTATTTAAGACCATCATATCCAAGTTTTCAGATTAGAGGCTTGAACACTGTATGCAGCATACTACAGTGACAGTTAGTAGTGGTTGTCTTTTCATTTTAAAATGGTAAAAATAGAAATGTTGTGGCTAATACAGGCTAGAATTGAAACGTAGCTTCATGATTTGAAGTTACAATTTCATTATAAAACGAATTATTCTTTCAGCCCTAAGTGACTCAGCTAATGTTACTCCCCTCATTTTACTAAATGATACTGGAAGTTTTTATTCATTAAATGTATATAGGATAGAGTTTGACATGAGCTTAACATGCTTTGCCAATGTATTTAGCAAATCCATGGGTTTCAGATCTGGCAAAATCAATGAAATTAGATGGTAAGGGATGACTCAGATTTTCAGGAACAGCCTAAACTACCAAAATGGCAGATCACCCAAAAGACACTGGATAATGACTTCACATCACAATGTAGCAAGAAGCGGGAGAGATCACAACAAGCATGCTGGTGTTGTATAACTGCAATTGCATTATTGGGTGGGAAAAACAGGCTGGATATCCCCTCTCCAGTGGTCTTTGACATATGTGAGGGAGAGGCAACAAGCAAGGAAAAAAGCCCAAAATGTAGCCTAATAAAAAAAGAGGAACTTGATGGGCCCATTGACAAAACATGCCTACTTAGCATGCCTTGGCCTTTTATCTGAACAGAAATCCATTTTCGTCTCATCAGAACGGTGGACTATAATTATTTCTCCAACTGCAAATGAATCGGTGAACAGAGTATGCTTCACATGCTCAAGACTTGCCACTGCACTGAAAAAGGACTTTAATGGGCATTCAAAAACATGCAGTGCATTACCTTTCACACACCATCATTATATATAATAATGCTACATACAAAGAGCTCTCCCCTTGTCCCAGAGTCTAAGTCAAGTACATTCCTGTTCTACTGTTCTTGCCATTTCTCTATTATAAATACACTTCAGAGACCTTTACAGACAAACACCTTCACAGTTAGGGGTTGAACGTTCAAGGGGTTGAATTATATTTATTAGGCAACTAGACACAACTACACATATAATTGATACATATATCAAATAGTTCATGCAATGGTCATGCAATGTTTAATAAGCAGCCATGGCAAAAAAAGTCAAAAGTAGAAGGAAAATAACAAGCAAGTCAGAGTTCATTAAGTTCACCATTTGTCAGGGCTGTTGATTAGACCTTTTGACATTCTACTCTACATGGCACACTACAAATAACATGACTATTTGCAACTTGAAAGTAAACAGTTTGTAGATTCGTTTAGAATCTTCTAAAGACTCAGAAGTTAATAAATTTGTTTCTAGGCCACACTGATTTAATGCTACATCAAAAATGTGCTGCAAAGATGGAACATATGGCCAACCAGGGTCATTTTTATTTGGTTTGGGCATTGTTGTAAAACATACAAATTCTTATACGTGTATATGAAGATTGTTGATCAGAAAATCAACAATCAGAAAAAATCTGAAAAAGCATTTGTAGTTCCAACAATCATGTACTAATCCGGAACAGTTTTGTTGGCTTGTTGTAGCCATTTTGTTTACAAATATCAAAATGTTTTGATCTTTGAAGAACAGTGTCTCTGGAATCTTTTGGCATAATTTGCATCAGAAGCCTAGTTTTCAAGAGTAGTTTTTTTTTTCGCACTCACACACAACATTGTTTAGCAGATCCTAAAGAATCAAAAGGAAAAAGGAAGTTTGTCCCTATGTCACTCTGTTTGTGTGTGCCATAGCGCCCCCCAGTTTCATGTGTCTGCGACTCATGGTTTAGGCTCCAGGAAAAAGGTGATTATAATCTAAGCCATTTGCAAAGCTGGTAGGTTTCTTAAAGTGTACTCTTTGATATGTATGCCATAATGAGGCCCAATGCACACACTGCTTGGACCCTAATAGGGAAAAATGAGAAGTAGTTTATTAGTGGCTTTGTGCTGCATTATGGATGGATATGTACAGCAAAAGAGTTTTTTGTTTTGTTTCAGTTCAAAGTCAAAGTCAAATGGGATTGTCTGGTGTATTCTACAAGCCACAACCACCAAACATTTTGGAACATTCCCTTAACATTTATCCACACTTTCATGTACCAGTTTCATCAGTCTAATGTAAAACAAACCAAAAGTTCAGCTTTTTAAATCTGAACAAACAGAATCAGACAGCAGTGCAAATGAACAGAACCAGAGGCTACACTAAACCTCTCACCTCTGCCGTACACAATGGTATTCCAGACACATATATTTTAGTCTGGATGGGCGGTATTATGTGTTTCTGATACAGAGAAAGCCTGTAGTGCTTTGAAGCCATTTCCTAATTGCGCTGGCTCTTCAACAACCTCAGCATTAAAAAAAAAATGCTCTCCTCATGTAATAATCAGATTTGGCTGCTTCAGTATGTGTAATATTAACTTGCCTTTTCAGATGATTCTAAGCAGAGTGTAACGATGCCCTCTGTTGGCTGAAGGTGTTAAATCACTGACCTTGGCATTTTCCTCCATTGGTGGGGTCTCCGTGATAACCAGGCATGCAGGTCTCGCAGTGTGGACCCGTAGTGAGGTTACGACACTGCTCGCACACACTACCATTCACACATGTGCTGTGGCCGTTACACTGGCATGCTGCAACAGAAAAGTAGAGCTCATCAGCACTGCACACATAAAGAAATAAACATCTCCACAGACATTTCAGAAACAAATTAATTTACACACATCTGTTCTAAGTATACACATTATGAGTGAGATGCTCAGTATATCAAAGGACTTAAGGGTTTGGTGGCATAATAACAAACTGTGTGTGTATGTGTCCACTCTCACCAGGGCACTGGACAAATGCCCACTCATAGCCTCTCTCCTTGGGGCAGAGGCCAGTGTCGAGAACCATGTCCTGGCTGTGTTTGGGGGGGTTCTTCATGGGGCCACGGTACGAGCCCTCCACACACTGCCCTCTGCCAGTGTTACTGGGGTCACCACACCAGCCACAGTCCGGCTGCTCCAGACACTGACCGCATGTCCGGAAACCAGAGCAGTTCTGAGCTGAAAGAAGAAAGAGAGAGAGAGCAAGAGAGAGAAGAGTATATTGAGAAAAGATGCGGAACAGATCATTTCGAATTCAAAAAGTGAGCGAAGTTACAGAGTAACTAATTCTGGATAACGAATCTTGATATGTGACTGCACCCTGCTGTTAAGTTGCCGAGCCTTTAAGTTATGGTTGTGAGAGACACCACTTTGTATTTGGCTTCTATCTCTTTCAATGCCAACAGTAAGTCAAATTTAGGATTCTCTTCAACAACTCAAACACATGGTCCAAGACCACTGAAGCCATAACCATACAACAACAACAGCAACAACAGCCTGCACAAAGTGGGAGGATTAGAACACTTCAAGCAAAAGACCATTTTATTGATAATCAGTTTTATATAAACTGGAAGCCCATTTGTACCATGAAAGAAAATACAACCATTATCACAACTGTCATAATAATTATAAAACATTCCCATAGTCATAAAACTATGAATTAACACTTAACTCACAATTATGAGTTGCTGCTAATAAAATGCTCTGTCAACCACGATTTTCCACAACAATAATAATGATAATAATAATAATAATAAACAATAACAACAACAACAATAATAATAATAATAATAACATCTAATATCTCAGTATCTTAAGTTTGACTTGCCATTTCAAAATAATGAGATTCTGCCTCGTAATTATGTCTTAATATGTCATAACGATGAGATTCCACCTCATGATCATGATTTAGAATCCAATAATTTTAATTTACTTGTCATAATTATGACTTAAAGTCTTATGAAGTGGAAACATTTTCAAGTCTTATTATGAAACTCTAAGTCATGACTATGAGATCATAAGCAATAATTATGAGAAACTGTCTCATTATTATGCCATACAAGTGGTGGAAACGGGCTTCCATTTAATCTAATTCCAGACATAATAGAACTATAAATCAGCCTTTTAAAACCATAAGGATATTTTTTTAGGCTCATGATAAAATATTTACCTCATGATAATTAGAGCATGATTCAGGGTGCCAGGATGTGATTATAAAATAAAAAAACATTAATTGTCACAGCCTACGTCACAATTTTTCTTTATGTCATTAATAAACAGTGCTAGCTGAGGTGTATTTGATTGTAGCCTAAACCTTGCACACTGGTTAAGTTTACGGTTCAGGGCTGTAACTGCGTGTCATACTAAAACACATCTCCAAACATGATCATGATCATAATGCTTATAGTATAGCAGTGTTTAATGCAGAAACTTCCATTTTATAAAACGGTATTTTTATTTAAACAACACGCTACGCTATTGCTAACTATCATCAGCTCTTTATCAACACTGTGGATGTTACGCTGTGTTATCACCAAGCTAATGCTTGTACCTTCACTTGCACAGACCTAAACTGAATTCCTAATCTGAATTTAACAGGATTAACCACCAAGTATGGTTTTTAGTATTTTATTTCATATACAGAAAAACTAGGGTCAATTTGTGACTTCACACATGCATTTAGTAGTGAGATCCTGTATGTAGAGTATTTTCCACCTCCAAGCCAGGCTGTGCCAAGTATCCTACTTTACAGCACCTCTGGGAATATGTGAGCGTACAGCCGGGGAAACACAAAGCCTGATCATGATATTCTGTTGAACTGTTTCAGAATCTTTAAAGATAAAATCACAAACTATCAAAGAATCGATTCGATTTCCCACTCTAGCAGCGCTATGAATCGAGATGAGTATTTTCTTCTTTTTAAGAATCATTTTTGCATGTCAAACACCTAAGAGGCACTGAATTGCTAGTTGCATTTGCCGAAACTCATCATGGAGAAAAACGGCTGTATATGCTGAGCACGTTTAAACCGTTCCCACCCTGAACAGCAGCCTCTCCAGCTGATTTCTCATCTAAAATCATGACCACATGCAAGTCCAGACAACAGCCAATTCATATGGCTGCAGAGGACGAGGGGAGCTAAA
Organism: Semaprochilodus insignis; assembly: GCA_034552555.1. Classification (NCBI taxonomy): domain Eukaryota; kingdom Metazoa; phylum Chordata; class Actinopteri; order Characiformes; family Prochilodontidae; genus Semaprochilodus; species Semaprochilodus insignis. Next base: position 10,037,015 of record CM067491.1, read on the forward strand.
AAGACAGAGGGAGGTGACACCAAACCATCTGACAAACAACAAGGACGAACGGCACGACCACTTGTCCACACAACCTTCAGCGGCATGAGGACAAGTGTCTGTGCTTTTTGTCCTTGTTGTTCATCATCGCTTTTGTTTCACCTCTGTCTTTCGTACTTTCCTTGCCAGAGTTAATACACATGCACACATCCATCAAAGACGACACCAGTAGGGTCACTAAACACAAAACAACTTCCCCATGTAACCATGCAAATACTTTCCCTGTTTAGGATTAAATGACATGATGTTTTAGAGAAAACGACATGGACTGAGCTGCTATGTCTAGCTATTACTATATTTAAAATGCCCACAGTATGTGCTTTTACCAGATACAGTAAACTCATCACAACTGCACACTGCTGAGCTGTCCATCCAGTCTCGCTCATTCTGGCGTGCCCCAGCAAAGACAAAATGCCTTGCAGGCTTGACGAGAGAAGTGACACACAGGAACAAATATTAAAAGGGGCACTGACAGAGGCCCGAGTCGAGAGGAGCTGGTGAAATGGTAAATAACCATCACTCCGCAGGATGGAGAGATACATTTTGGTGACAAAAATGTTTCCCCTCAGTCAGACAGATTTACAGACTCACACCACCCACTTCTGTCTGAGAGATTTTAATTCATTTTCCATCAGAGTGAGCATAATAGCGCTTCTATCAGTGAATGGAGAGACTGTCACATACACACACGAGCGCAGTGCCATTGTGTCTGCTGTGAAATTGTCTCTCTGTCAGTGAGAATAAGAAACATGAATCATCAGGAGCTCAGCTCGAGCGACCCCAGATGACAGAGAACCTCCGATATGTCTTTACATCTGAATGTTTAGAGTTACTTTGCAACCGTGAGTGAACAATAGACGACAACCATTTAGTCCAATACACTGACCCATTCAGCAATGCGCTGCAATTAAAATAATCATTAGACCTCTGTGTATTAGATACCCCAGCAACACCTTCAAGGCCTTCTTTCTGAGACATCCCTGGAGAATGCTTCTCCAATTAAACACACATACGTGCTTGTGGGTTTCTTTAATTCAGGTGAACCTCCGCATGCCATGAGAGTCCATTCCAAGGTGGCCAGGAGGGAAATCTAAACATTAAAGCAGACAAATTGAAACGCTAATTGCACATTATGGACAAATCTGAAGCCAGCCGGTTTCACTAATGAGAAGCAACAGAGGAGCTCTTGTCTGAGATAGAGACCTCTTCAGAAGCACATCCTGTGACTCTGACAGATTATAGACATGAAATGATTGCGATACAGTGACAGGCTACTGAAAATGCTGAAGCTATATTTATTGCTCAGGACTTGCCCAAGTTTAAACAAACATAAATGGCAGGACCAATGCTAACTTTAACTTAATTGCACCGCAGCAGCTCTCGAAAGCTGCCCACTATGTCTTTTTCCATAATTACACATACCCATGTGCATTTTCCTTACATCATGAACAACCAGCTGTCATCACATCATCCGTAGATGTTTACTTTTGATCTGGAACATTGCCAGAATGTTGTTGTTTGCACATCTGCAAAGTGGTCCTGATCACAACACCTTCTGGCTGCGCGTTTCATTTTGCAGTACAACTGCTCAGCTTATTCCTCAATTTAGCCTCAAAATGATGATGAGGCCACCTATTCAAACAGGAATCCTTGTTTCCTGGAAATTAAATACATTTAATCTTTACTTAACCATTTTAACTGAATAATTGTTTACGTGCCAGTTATTTGCAATCCTAGTTCAAACAAAGTAACAGCATTAAACAAGGCCTTAAACAAAATACAGCTGATTTCACCCATTTCTATAATAAGCACTCCCACACTTAAAATACACTGCAACACCCATAGTAAGAACACATCAGCATAGGTCTGCTGACACAATAAACCTTTCAAAGAAACCAGCCAGTTACTGCCACAAAGGTACAGCTGCAACTCCAAATCAAGCTTCCCCAGTGCAGACACAGATCAGTGTGCGCTCTATAGTGGTATCCGTCATTGTCTGGGCTGTACTTCTGATCATGATGTCTCTCCTGCGTAAAGCTCCTGATGCACTGCTCATTTCAGCACAGCACTGAGGCCATCACTCTTCCCTCTCTAATACATTTACAGCCAGTCTCACTTCAGACACCATCAAACACTCAAAACACCCCACACAGACAACAGCCGCAGACTGCCATCTCGCTCACTCCAACAGAAAATCACATCCTCGCTTTTACAAGTACTTATGTTTTCTATTTTTCTTTTTCCTCTCTGTACTGCATGCATGCTCACATACTTACTGACATCCTTGGCAAAAAGAAAGAAAAAAAAAAAACTGAACAAAACAAACTAAATATCACACATTCATACATATTCAGCATCCCAACCCATTTTGTGCACATGCTCTCAATGACACACAAGTACACATAGCATTAAAATGGTTCAGCAGGTGAAATACTCACACACACAATCTCCAGTCTGCCACTCCAGGCACTGGCCATAGGGGAAGGAGATGACGTAGGCGTTGGAGTCCACACAACGCTTAGTGCTGCCACACCACATACACTCAGTGGCCTGACTAGTACAGTTCTCACAGGTGACATGAAGAGAGCATGGTGTCTTACATGGACGAGCATTCCGGCTCTCTATAGGGGGGAAAGAAGGGTGTACGTCAAATACCATAATACTGTCTCAAAGTTCACATGTGGGGTGAGGGCTGAAGCCATAGCATAGACTTAAGATTCAAATAAATTGGTTTAGATTTGTGAAAATGAGTAGCCAAAATTGGAAAGAAAGTAAAAAGCCAAATCAGAAAAAATAAATGTAGTTGATAAGCCAAGACTTGCTTGATATCCAAAGTTTGCTTCTTTAGTGGATCTAATACAGCCTTTCAAACTGGATAAAAATTACGGCAGGACACTTTAAAGCTGCCATCACTGCTGTAGCCTTTTAGGGCCAGACTAAGGGCCAAGATGATACAGCTAGGGACAAACAATTGACATATTAGGGTAAACATGGGTGGAAAGACTTATGTTGTCATATGTTGGGTACTGAGGTTTTTAAACCAATCAAACGCTTCATGAAGGCAGAGTTCACAGTGGGACCCCTGCAGGATATATTTAACAACTCTATGAAGTCTAAAGCAAGTGTAGATATGCAGTTTCAGTCAAAAGTTGAGTGTGAGGGACAGCGGCAGGCACTGACCAACTCCTTTTTCACAGATGAGTCCATCAGCGTTGGCATTGCAGGGGTTGGCTCTCAGGCCTGAGACCTGCGCTCTCTCCAGGTAGGCGCAAAAGCCTGAGTCATTGGGCTCCCCGGGCAGCCACTGCAAAGAGGTGTTTGTGAAGGGAGAGTTGTCCTCCCAGCCCCAGTAGGACACGTTAATCTTCCTCAGGCCCACCCAAGGGGACAGCTTCTGCAGAAACAAACACACCGGGGGTCAGAAGCCAGCATGAAGAAAGCAGTACATGACCGCACATGAAGACAGACTGAGGCAATACAACAGGTATCTGTTCTGTTCACACACACACACACACACACACACACACACACACACACAGAGACTACATGAATGCAGTAAGTACAAACAAAGACTCGGCACATCCTACAGCAAAAACACTGAGGCACCTGATGAATACCAAAGTCCAAATCACTCAAATCAACCAAGGGTACAAATAAGAAGTCTTAACTTCAGCAACTGACCTTGCTTTAGGCTAGTGGTTCTTAAAAAACTTATCAGGGAGCTCCAAGACTGTCCACATTTTTGTTCTTTATAAGCTGAAGGTAATATCCATGGTGAAATTGGAGAGCTCAAAGCACTGAACTGTTTCCTAAAGCAGCGGGTCTCAAACCAGTACTCAGGGACTCCTAGACAGTCTACATCCCTATGGCAAATTAGGTTGTAGCCAAAGTCTGGACTGTGTTGGGGACCCTGAGGATGGGTTTCAGAACCACTGAGCTGAACAACTGTAATCCAATAAAATCATTATGGTCACCCGCAACTCTAAACTCCCACCTTTTCCTGCTGTTGGTACTTCTGCAGCTCCTCGAGTACAAAGTCCACCTGTTTGGCAGTGGAGAGGGAGGCAATGATGCCACCCAGGTTCTTGCAGTAATGCCGGGCATTGTCATAGCTCTCGCTGCTGGAGTTGATGCGCAGGCAGGCCTCTCCCACATGACTCCAGCCATCTCCACACAGCTTGGCTATAGCAGGTCAGAGAGAGAGACAGTCAAGTGAGGCCCTGAAGGATGTTTTTACATGGAGTTCATCAGTTCACCCAAAGTCATTTCCTCTCACTGTGCTGTTTTGAGAGCAAGAAGCATAACACTCCACATAATGAAAATATGAACAACAGCTTCTATCACAACTGATTGTCGGAACAAAACCAAATCCAAAACAACCCAATTGCTAATTCCAGCTGAGTGGCCAATAAAATGAATTTGCATAGTAGTTAATTCTCATACTACACAAACAGTTTGAACGATTGTATAAATTTACAATTCAGGGGGGAAGAAAAAAGGAAGTCTGAGAGAAACGAGTTCAACTTTCCTCAATCTAATTGCCTCTTTAGTCGAGAGCTGGGCTTCCGAGCACCAATAAAGAGGCTTTACTGGGGAAATCAGAGAGCCAGAGAGCAGACATAAGCAGCTCTGAACACAAAGCTAGTCGTCTCTCAGAGCATACCAGCCTCAAATATCCTACCAGAGCAGAAACACCACTCAAGATGTTAGTCAGCAGAGACCCAGTTTTCACAAAAACAGCAAAACAAGCTCTTGACCCACTTCAATGTGAGAAGAGCAAAAATGCATGCATGCAAGTGCGTGCGTGCGTGTGTGTGTGTGTGTGTGTGTGTGTGTGTGTGTGTGTGTGTAACAGAGAGTTAGACACTGTCATAAGCAACAAAACCAGATCAGACACAGAATATCAACAATTCCTATTAAGGCCAGTGAGGCTTAAAATTTGAATTATGTATCAAATACTGGCATCATTTCTTTGCATAAAACTCAATTTCCTCAGGTCTATTATATGGCCTACCCATCAGGAATTGGGGCTAACAGACCCAGCTCAATTTCAGTGCCAGACTGTCATGGAGTGACTCAGAATGGCAGCAGGTCTTCTTCAGTGACAAACCTCGCTTTCCACCAACGAATCTGTGTGTGGAGACACACGTCTACAAGGCCTGGTGTCACTCCACCTCCACCCCTACCACAAAATCTGCAGGAACTGTGTCAGACTATTCAAGCTGCATGGGATGGATTATTGCAGGACACTATCAAGAAGCTCTACAACTCTATGCCGAGACATACGCATACTGCGATAGCAAACACGGCAACCCGACACCATACTGAGACACACTACCTCATTATGTGTTGCTCAATAAATATTGCCCATATCAGTCTAAATTTATCATCATTTATTGTTCCTTTGGTTATCTTTCTTCAGAGTAGCATTGCAATCCAACACTTCCTTCTGGATGGAACGATTCTTTTGATGATGAGTGTATATTAAAACATATTTGTGCAGTAATGTTTGCATGCTTAAATGTTTCTTAGCTAAAATGATCTAAAGAGACAGTAGCAACGTGCATCTGACCGCTTTCTAGGTACTTTACCAGGAAGGGCATGGCATTCATGCTGCTGGTGATCCCATTGGCAGTTGAGGTTTAAGGAGCAACTCTTGCAGTTGGCCAGCTTGCTGCATATCTGCTCATTTCTGATGGAGCATTTAGTGAAGTTTTTCACACTCTGCAAGAAAAGAAAACAAGGAAAGAGTTAGCCCAAATGTAAGGACCAACTGTAGGCCCACAACTCATAATTTAAGAGCTGCTCTGAACAGCATTTTACAAATATTTCAAATATTTTTAAATATTCAAAGTTAAAAAAAATAATTGATGGTCCTAAACAAATACTCGATTTTTCATTTACAATAGTGCTTGAGAATAGATTTCACAGCATCCTGCATTATGGGGTCATTCAGGCATTTTGGCAGGGTTCTTTATATGTTTACTTTCTGGAAATACTCACACTGCGAGAGCTTAAACAGACTCATTAAATTCAATGTGTCTTAAACCGCAGAGAAACTAAATAATGTGACTATTAGCTTTTGTTTACCATTTGGATCCATATAACGTCCAAGTGAGAGGAGATAAAGATCTGGGCATGCTAACGTTACCTGTTCTCCCATTCACTGATTATTCTTAGCAGGCATGGCACTTAAGTGCCTATTATTTTAAGTAGGTCAGAATTCTTAAGTCATTTGCAGGTCATGCATTTTAACAAATGGTAATTTCCCTGAGCCATCCCAAGATTTTACTCAGTTAACTTACTATCTTTCACTCAGCCACTGCAGACTTAACTTTTTTCAACTTGTACATTTTATCTGTACAACGCTTCATGTATACTGTTTAACTCGAGCAGCATCTGAATTGCTAAATCAATTTGCTCATTTTCTTTCTCAGCCAAAATCAAATAAAGCAGTTAGAAAAGTTATTCTAAACCAGCCCACCTATCGCTGACGAACCCTGCCACAAAGGTGCATCACCCATTATGACGTCACATCCCTAAGCCACCGTCCATAAACACAATTATAATCTTATTTAAAGCATGGTTTTTCATTTGCTTCACATAGTTTGTTTTTTTAAGTCAAAATATTCCTGTTTTTGATTTCTAGTTACAGATGCACATGTTTATACATCTCTTTTTACAACAGATACGTTTCCAAAAATGGTGCAGATGAGCTCCCTGTAACACAGTGTCTGGTGCCTGAAAAGAGATGAGTCTGGGTGACTGGATTTTTGAATACATAGACAACAGTGATGATACAAAAGTGAGGTCAACACAAATCTTTTCATCTTTTTTTTTGTTTTGTTTTTGTTAACTTTTGTTCCATATCAAGCAAAGAAACAATTGGCAGTCACTGAGAGTCGAGCACCCTTCAGTGTTTTATGGTAAATTTGATTTACGATCATGCATGTCTTATGGGAATCAGCTAAAGCAATTAACTAGCCTGCCATCTCTGTCTCTCTGCTCCGAGGCTCTCCAGCTAAACAAGTGACTGAGCATGCACTCAGCTTCTTTGCCTGTATGTCATTGAGCAGGCAAAACTACATCCAAGCAGATTGTCTCTCTTACTGTAGACACTGCCTGATGTTGCCTGATGATGTTTTTAAAGCTCACCCACCCGTTACATGGGTATACCAGGATTCTCTCCTACAGTCAATCACATTCATTGCTTAGTATCTGCAATTTTCTTCTGGCTTTACAATAAATTGTTCTGATTTAAATAAAACTCATAAGAGTGTTTTACAATTCCAGTGGGGTCTAAAGCATTAACAAAAGACAAAGCTTTGCAAGGCTACACAAGAAAACCAGTACTAATATAACAAACAAATACACAATGGTCATTCAGGCCAGCCCTACATAACCTACTCACTAATTTCATAGTAGTAACTCAATTCATAGTAGCAACTAAACAGTAAGCTTGAAGGTGACTAATGGAATGAAAAAAAAACTGCTGTTTAAAGGGACTGGCAGTAAAGTTAGAAAGGAGTGGTGTTTGGTTCCCTCTACAGGACTACTTACAGCAGTGCAGTTGCTGACAGCAGAGATGCATTTCTTGTCGTCGCACCACTGACAGCCATTCGTGTTAGCAGTACAACTGGTGCAGTCAGAGAAACGGTGACACCTCTCATCCACCGTAGCTACATGAGAAACAGATGGGAGTGAGGCAAGTCCGGAAGAACTGAGAGGAAATGATGGCGATAGAAAGTGAGAGAATGTGGGCTCAAATATGATGAATGTTGTGCTGCTGTGCTGTCAAACGTGCATTAGTTGTAAGAAAGGAAAAAACACATCCTCAAATAACATCCTCAGAGGAGCTGTGAGTAAACTTCCACAGGAAAAGGTTAATGTCTCAGAAGTTGAAACAAGGTAAGACAGAAACATTCAGCACTTAAAATGCCCTCCTTCCTCCTCCATTTACGTCCAATCAGCAGCCGTCAAACTGCTGGCCTTACATAAGGCATCAAAGCAGCCCCCTCTACCTCTCTCTCTCTCTCTAGACAGCCCTTTATTTAATAATTAAAGAACTCTCTTCATGTCCCTGTTTCACTACAGAACAACACTCCTCATTTCCCCTTTGTTGAATTTAAAGGTCTTCTTCTTTGAGTGCTGGCAGGGTCCATTTTAAACCACAGGTTGGAAATTTAAAAGCAAGCAATTAGCAAGGATTAGCACTGCAACCACGCAACCAGAACTACTGCACAAAAACGTACATGTGTACCCATTTGTGTGTCTGTGCTTAGCTGGCTGGCTTTTGACAGGCAGGTCAAGATGAAACAGGAATGAGAATGACAGAGAGTCCTGTTTACTCCCTCTCATTACGAGTGAGGAAGGACATGGCACTCAAGGAGCTGCACACACACAGCATAGTCAAACTTCGTGCTTGGCTCAATGCGAAATGCAGCAGGTGTACAGGCAATGATTCCAACCCCTCCACGACTGTAGCCCTCTCACTCACTGTCATTCAGCTCGTGGATTCTCATTACAGAGGAGGCACTCAAGGGTAATTGTAGCTCTCCACTTTGCTATTGCTTTTAGAAGTTTTCTGCTTGTTGATGTATCCATAAGTCTCATGGTAGCACTGTCCAGCGTAGCCCACTGAAGGTATTCCTTTAAAAGCCAAATAAAAGCTAGATAGTTGGCATAAACGCATGTTCTAGTAACATGCAGCTGGGCTTCCACCTGAACTACTGCAGGTGGTTAGAAGGGTCAAACTAGGAAAATCCATTAACAGTATTAAAAATTAGCGACATTAACATTTCATCACATTAAGGCATCATTATCGCATTAACTTAACAGTCCTATTAATAATACAATGGAACATTTTGAACAAGACCGTTTGGCATTTCACCACTAGGAGAAACGCTGCCTCAATTAGCCTATCAATAGCCTGAAAGCAAACATTAAAATGCTTTTAAATGTTGCGGCATTTGGCTAGTGACCATGAAAATATGCAGTTTGAAAACGCACAATACAAAAAAACATTTCCTTTTGACTATTTGAAAATGCAATATGTGAGGGATGCGGCAGGAGTGTGTACAAGTTTGCACCACAGCAGAAATGTAAGCAGCACCTACCAGGCTTGGCAGGGCAAAAGGCAGCAGGTACAGTGTTGCTGGAAAAGCTGGGTTCCCATGACACACAGCGTGCTCGTCTCCACACACAGCGCACCCCTGGGCCCGCAGCCTCACACCGCTCCTGCCCCAAAAATGCCTCGCAGCTGGGTGGCCTGTAGATCAGGATGTCATTCAGCAGCACGCTGGAGAAACCACCAAACACATACATAGACCTGAGAGGGTAAAGAGAGAAAGACAGCAGGTCAGAGCATGTGGGTGCTTTACAAATGTGAAAAGTAATAGAAGCAAACAAATATTTTATGTTTAGCTTCAAGCTTAACCAAAACAAAGTAGTAACAAACAAAAAGGATTATTTAGGACTGTCAAATGATTAAAATCATGAACCATAAACCATGATTATTCACATTATTTTGAATATTTATTAGAGATTCACTGCATTTGTCTTGCTAATTTAAAAGCATTAAAAAGCATTTTTTAAAAATGTATTTCTTTATGGCCGTATACATGGACAAAATAAGCTTCATCAGAATGTGCTTATTACTGTCCAGCATAGCCTGCTGAAGGTATTGTCACTGAAAGCCGGATCTGAATGAGAGGCCTACAGTCATGGATTGTAGTAAGAAAGTGTGCACACAGCTTCAATCTGGACTTTAAGGCTTCAATGTATGGTTTGTAGGGGTAAAAATTACAAGTTTCATCACAATGCGATCCTACACTGATTCTTTTAGCTAACCATCTATTTTTTTGCCACAATGTGATGTGCTTCAATTTAAAACTGGAGTCTGCAGTAAATATGTAACGATATGATTAAATTCCACACAGCTGGGTCTTTTAAGATCAGCTGACAAGTCTGGTATTAACCAAGTATCTTATTTCACACTGAAATTCTCTGCAAACGGTAACTTGAAGGTCTTGACTGTCTGTTATTTTTCTACAACCAAAACATCTCCATATCCATGTTTTGTTACCATGGGACAATGCAAAACTTTGTTTTCTTGGCTGCTGTTTCTCAGACGACTCACAGATTGCAGCTGCACACAAGCAAAGCTTTTATCAGGCTTGTGTCATGTTAGCAGTTTCTAGGTACAGACAGTAAAGAAAAGCAGTGTTTACACTTCTATATATAATCCTGGCTAGTCAACAATTAACACATGTAGTTTTAACTCTTTGAAAAGGCCACATAAATCCCTTGAGTAAGTTAACATTCAGTCCCTCAGTCTTTTTTATCATCGTATGGTGAGAAAGCCAGCAAGTTGGTAGCAAGTTAGCTTTTTATTGTTGATCTCTTTATACATTTTTTTTTTAGGAATAAACAGATAATACCAATATTTGTATTACGTGCAAATGCAACGCAAACAGGAACTGCTTTCAAATGAATAAGACTGACCAGCATTTTACCACGAAGATAAGTACTGATTCAGCCATGCTCAAAATGCACACATATTTTGTGTACCTGGGGATGATGATGATTTTGTTACGGCTGGTTACCATGCGGATTGTTTTTTAAAAGGAGGATGTTCTATTGATAATAAATACTATGGTTTGATTATTATATAGAAATAACTTTATGACTTCTGTGTTACCATATCTTAATAAATACCAGGCGAAACACAAACACTGTGTGTGTGTGTGTGTGTGTGTGTGTGTGTGTGTGTGTGTGTGTCTCCATCCCCCAAGCACCAACACTTCATTACTAACCCATTACTGGTGACAGCAGTATGCCCAAAGCGATTAACATCTCTGTGCAGGTTTGGTCTGGGGAGAACCTTCCACTCATCACATGCTGTGGAAAATGGAAAAAGCATAATTTCCAGAAACCGTTCCAAATATCATAAAACCAATTAAACAAAGAAAGGAAGCACTGTAAATCCACATTTACAGCTAAACAAGAACATACCAACGTCATAGGCCAGGAAGTCAGCAGAGAAGCACTTGGCTCCATTGCTAAGCGACGTGTCGTTGTGAGTGTTGCCTCCAAAGATCAGCAGAGTGCCTCCCAGCAGGACGGCTGAGTGCAGGTACCTCGGATAACCACTCTCTCTCAGAATAGTCCTAAAAATTCAAGGCAAAATCATTACTCTGAACTCAAAACATACACAACCTGTCTACTCTCAAAGGGTTAGGTGCCAATGCTGGAGCAAGTGTCAAAGCTGTAGGGCATAACATTAAGGTTACAGTGAACAGTTACGGCCATCACAAAGTGAAAGTTTACACTGAATACAACATACTCTCCTGACATTTGCAGAGCATCTGCTGACGTAACCTTTTGAATGCACATTCCAAACAATAGCAACATATTGCAACATATTAAGAGAAAGTGGTGGTTTTGTTGCAAGTTCAGCATTAAGGACTCTTTAATTGACAAGAGTGTCTCCAGCCGTGGAAAGCAACACCAATGTAAAATCTTGTTTGGAGTCAAACGTGGATTCTTACAGACAGCCTGGATTCTTGCCAAAGGCTACAGCTATTGTTGGATTTATACTCTGCGTCATTGACTATCTGCACTTAAATTATCTAAATGAAAGCAGAACTTTAACATGATTCACAATAGATCACAATCTCTTGTGATGCTTCTTCATCCTCTCATGATGGACTGTTTGCTACAGTGACTCGCTATCATTGCATGAGGTACAAAGTACTTTTCTGAGAAAGGCCAGGGCTAGCTGGTTAGCATGCTAACTTCAGTAGATATCCTTGCAACACAATACATAGATGTCTTTGACAGGCCTCAGTCGATGGAATGTTTGAAACTAAAAATCTGACAAATTGCACCTGTAGGTTAATTTCAAAGCTGGCCATTTGCAAATCTAACAACTGTTTCTTGACTCGTTGGGGGGAAAAGCATTTTTAAAATGACAGGACCAACAACTGCACAAATCAACTGACCTACACTCTCAAAAAATGGTTTCTAGATGAAGTTGTGGGATTCTGTTTTTTCCCTCTCCAAACATACACCCTTTCTAATAGGGGATTCCAGCACTATGTGGTAGGCAAGTGGTTATAAACAACCTGAAGAATTCTGTAAGCTGGCTGAAGTGGTGCTGGCGGAACATGTTTTCGCTGTAACAACCTACAATCACAACGTTATTAGCTGTGACATTTATGTTTGTGTGTGTTTATGGTCACTCACCAGGTGCGAGTGTGTACCTCATAACGGTACAGGTCATCCACAAGGCTATACTTGTTAGCAGGTAGGGACTTGTAGCCTCCGTGGACATAGACACACTTGCTGCCACTATCATACACACTGCTGTGGCCATAGCCTCCCTGAACCGTGGCTCCTCTTGTCTCAGGGACCAGCCATGTGTTTGTTCCTGTGGTCAGTGGGAAAACCATGGCACTTTAAAAGAGCAGCAATAATGATGCACATTGTGTGTACAGCACAGCTAAAACAACCACAGACAAAGGAAAAAAACAAAAACAAACAAACATCAGTGCACGCCTGTGTTTGAATAGCTTGTCCTCTTGCTGATGTTAACATCAAAATGATAATACAGGCTTGAACTCTGAAGTTTCAAATGATTATATAATAAATGAGCTCACCCATTATTTCCTACTTTTTTCATTATCTTGAATTCATCTACACCCTCAAGGAACATCCCTGACAGATGAGATTGCATTTACAGTCTACTTACTGACGGTCATCCTGTATAGCCCTTTTCCCCTGTCTATTCAAGGAAGAGCTTTGTATTTATCATTATTAACACATCCGCAGCACTTAAGCACACCCGCACACCCACTAAAGTCTATGGGCTTTTTAAAGGGTCCATATCCAACATTCGTATGTGTTCACTTAAGATGTTAAATTTCATAAGACCATTTTCCAACCTCTATTATCTTAAGTAGGCTATTTTTATTATGGTGCCTTTAAGACCAAGATATGTAAACTGTTTTGATTGGTTGATCAACTAAAACACTCCTTATAACTTCAGCAAGAAAAAAAAACAATGAAAATATGAAAAATCTGTTTTTTTAATGACATCACAAAAACGCGATTCTAAAATGGACTGTTTTTGCAAGTTTCCATTTGTAGACTGCAGGGACAGAGGAGTGCACATTCTGAAACTGAAAAGGTGTTTACAGATCACAACAAATGTGAGAGAAATTTGGGTTTGCATGATATGTACCTTTTAACAGTTAAAGAAATGTATTTCAAAGATTTTAAAATAACTTACAGAGCATGTTCACCTTAACCCAAGAGAACCTTTTCTGGAAACACTCAAAAAAGCCAACAATAAGCTTTCACCATAGAGCAACACTGCCACCTACTGAGCGTATTGTAACTGAACTCAATTCCCACTAAACTCAAGACCACTGTGTAAATGATTTATGATAACCCCTAACAGCCGTTATCATAAATCAGCCTAATATCACACCTACAACCCAAGCTGTTCATTGATTCCAGACTGGAGTGGAGAAAACACCATCACTCAACTCAGAATAAAATCCAAGGTGGATATGGTCCTCTGACTAATGCTGTTAATTATTTGAACTAATTTTCCTTGCTGGTGAGCACTCACTCAGTCACACACACTTACTGATGTTGTACTCCTGCACGTTGCTGATGTAGCTGTAGATGGAGGAGTAGCCGAAAATGACCACCATCACTACGTCGCCGGCGTCCAGCTCAGCTACGTGTGCAGAATGGCCTTCCACAGCGTAGACCTGACCATGAGCCGGCGTGCTGGGAGCCCGTCGAGACCACGACTTGTCGGGTATATTGAACACCCACAACTCATCTGTTACATTACCAGAGCCCATCTCCAGCTTCCCTCCAAACATGTAGATGTCGTCCTGCAGGGAAAAGGATTGAAAGAGGAATATGGAGTGTAGAAAGAAAGGCAAAAAACATTTCCATGAACAAGTTCGGTAACTAAAATATTCAGGAATGTTTGACAACTAAAACCGAAAAGCCATTTAAAAAAACGACACATTTACCACCTTAACGCATCCATAAATCCATGCACTTATAAGGAAACATAGAGACAGGCAGGGGTCCAGGTGTTATAGTTAGCATGTAGGTTCTGAGTTGCATTAATTACAGAACTTAAATGTCACAATTGCAGCTAGGTGTAGAGAGCTGTAAGAAAATTATTCTGACCGCACCAGGTGATACAGCTGAGTATCTTTACTGAGCCTGAGTATCTGAGCCTGTACAAAGTGGTTTTGAGTGGCTTAAAGACCTTAATTACTTTCCCATTAGCTGATGAGAGCTGGCCCAAAAGTTTGTTATTTGTAAGGCAAACAGTTGTAAAGTCCTCTGCTCTCCTGCACAACTAACTGCTACTGCAACCCAATGAGGCCAGACTACGCAGGACCCCCGGTTTAGCATTTTTACGCAACTTGATCTAAAAATAAATTATTTACCAATGAAGATTTTATATTCATGTGAAAGTCACACAACCCACAGACATCGACAGCTGTTATACAAGAGGGATGGGAGGTGGTGATCGAGCCTCACATGCTGACGATGGCCATGAGTGACAGCGAGAAGAGGAAGTCAACCGCACGAGAGACTGGAAGAACGACAAGTCAGAAAAGAAAGGGGAGACCTCCTGGGTCACCACCCTCACTCTGTAGCTTGACCACCAGAATCAAATGCAAGGCACAGTACACTGGCCTTGCTATGGAAGAGGAGTCGGGGCCCGGTAGATGGGGTACCATCCTCATGCCTCTTGTGGCTTTCATTGTTCTTCCACTCTCTTTAGCAGCTGTTTAGCAACTGTGCGGCTGTTGTCAGTGCCCATGTGTCGGCTGACTGGCCAAGTTACCTTGTAGCATTGACAATATTTGTCGTTAAAAAAATTATTATTATTTTTTTATTATTATTAAATTAAAAAAATATAATAATTATAGTAATTATAATAATTATAATAATAGAAACCACAACAATAAAATCTGTTTTTCCATATTCAGTTATTAAAGTTAAAAATGGCTTTGGCTTTCCCTGTTCCAAATGTATAAAATATAAAATATTCAATAGTTGCCTAGTTGAAGTGTGTACATTGTTAAAATGCCGCTCAAAGCAGCTTTTTCTTAGCATTTTCAATTTAAATAACGGGGCATGAAAAGAATATTAAAGACAAAACTGAGGATCTATCTGCAGCTTTTAAAAGGACAGAAAATCGATGTGTAGCTCTTGATGAGCAACTCGGTAGCACGCTAAAAAGCTTTCAACAGTGGCACAAAGTAACCAAAACTCTACCCTGGCAACATAGGCAACTGTTTGGTTTGGTCAAATAGTGGGACTAACTCAGCACTAAAGTCAGCACTAAACCTACTGCCATAACTTTCATTTAAACCTACTTGTGTGAGAGCTCTTCTAAAGTCTATATGCCACTGGTTAAGACACAGTCAGACAAAGGGACCAGGCCTCAGCCTAGTGTACTTGTTCAGCACTATATTAAGTTTTGAGCTACAGAGCTAACTTTCTGAGAATTGTTACCTGATAGAGTGTGAGGGAGTGGCCATATCTCGACAGAGGCCCACTACTGCTGGCTACAGTGTTCCAGGTGCCACTATCCAGATTATAACTGCAGAAAAACAAGACTTTTAAACAGCACAAAAGAAACAAAGAGCAAGAAACGGTGGCCTCTACTGCTGATAAGCAAATTTAGGTTTATAATACTCACTTTAGAATCATCTGGAAGTTGCTATAGTTAAATGTGTAGCCACCAACCACCCACATGACCTTCTCCTGAACCACTGCCTTATGGGATGCCCTGCCCAGTGATGTCCCGAAAGGCTTCACTGTGGGCATAACCCAATATGACTCAGTAGAGGGCACTGTGAGAGAGCAGTCTGGACCTATAAGTGAGGAACAGTGCAAAGTATAAGAGTAGGTTAATCGCCTGGTGTCATTTTCATATTCTAATCCCAGAGAGAATATAGTTTTCCCATCTGCCTTTCATTGCAATGAAAGAATATTTAACATGTTTACACAATCTCTGTTTGCCATATTTCCATGACCCCCCCATAGGGCTATAGAGTTGTGCAAGTTGCACAAGTCCCCTTTCAATGGTTCTCAGGGGACTGACTAATGTCAAAGCTTTACAGAATTAATTGGGGCTCTGCCACGTAGTTATCATCGTGAGACACTGTGATGAGCCCACAGGGTAGAGGAGGATGCTGCAGTGCTGCAGAGGTAGGAAGAACATGCACTGCTACTGCATCACCAGTAGGGTGAGACAGTACACGACAAGCTATTTGCTATTCACTTGCTCTGGGAGGCAGAACCAAACAGCTTTCACCACATTCTTCCTGCTCTAGACAATGCTTAATTGAAGGAAAGAAGACTGCAGTACCTTGCCAGCTGTCATTGCACACGCACAGCTTCTCCCCAGTGAGGTCGCAGTAGCCATGGTCCGGGCTGCCGCAGTTGTTTCTGCAGTAAGGGATGTCGCAGGCCTCGCCCTTCCAGTATTTATCACACTCACAGTACACACGGCTTGCTATGGAGTTGGAGGTGGTGCACTTTCCATGGCCTGAGCAATTATTTGGGCATGAGTTTATCCTTTTGTGGAAGACATAAAGAGAATAGAAGGTATTACAACAAATCAGGCCAGAGCAGAAGCAAAGGCTGATCACTTACTTGAGTATTTGAATAAGGTATGCATAGTCTGCTACTCGAAAAAATAAATCAAAAACAGATGCGTATCGTCTTGTAAGTTTTCAAAAAAGGCAGTCGTTACTACGTCCTCTATTAACCACATCAAGCCCCCAGGCCCGGGCCACTCCATTTAAATCTGCCATCAGGGGAGCTCCCGTCACAGCCACCTTGTCTGGTGTGCACATGACAAAGTAGCAGATAATAAGTAAGGCTTATTATTATTATTGTTGAGTGTGGTCCTCCAAAAGCCCAGTGAGTGGAGTCACAGTGTGGTTTGGCCATTTCAAACTGATCACAAAAACTCAAGAGACATCTTGAGACCAAACAATCACTCTTGTGAGAAAGCCAGTGGAGTATGTTCAGTGAAACTCCAAATCACAGACCACATCTAGCTTTTACATTTCTATTCTTTTTATTTTCTTTTATTCTCCCCTCTTTAACACCACTTTAAATTAAATGACATTCATTACCAAGAAAAAGACTTTCACACTGACATTTTCAAACACTAAATTAAAACAGAGAACATGTGAACAGCAAGAAAAATGACAATGCCCATCCCTAATAGAGAGGGAAGACTCCATTCAGGATGAGGCAGATGAAATTAATGCGGTTAAGCCTGTGATTACTTAAAGAAAGGAAGTACAACAGATGTGCAGGGAATGAAGCTGACTGAGACCCCTTTGGGATTACACACTACAGCTGAACTTTTAGAATGAGCCTCCAACAGCACACGTTGCAGAGTGCCATTAACCTGGCTGCCCTGAAGAGGACCACTACTCACGAGTAAAAGATCTCAAATCCAGTCAGGTTGTAGGCTGCATCACTGAAAAAGTGCAGGAGTGCATAGCCAGAGTTGGTCTCCACTTCAGGTACTGTCTCGTTCCCTGGGACCTCTGGGACAATGAGACCACTGTAGGCCAGATACAATTAAAAGCATTAGTCAGCCAGACATAACTCTTTAATACAGTAGCAGTATAGTACCATTCATCATGCTCCGAGTTGAGAATCAATAGCTCCATTCGTTATCTTAACATAAAACACAGAGCAGAATATACTTACTCAGCTGTAAATGGACGGCACCAGGCAAATGACTCACCTGAATACAGCTACTAAAGGAGCATAAATGGAGTCTCCATCATAGACATACATGTGGTCCCAGCTACATTCAGTCGCAAAATGGTTAAAGCGTAACCTCAGGACAGCATTTGGGCTGCAAAACAAAAGCAATGACTTAATTTTTCAAACTTCCTTCTTATTGACTAATCTGTTCTCAGAATGTATTACCACAGACATGTCCATGCCAAGTCCAGAGGCTATGACTCAGAAAGAGGTTCGCTGCGCCTTTTCTGACAACAGAGCATGGATAATAACAGCCTGTTTGGACTATTGTAGTAACTGCAAATAGCTGGTGGGCTGAAGCTGAACAGTACTGGCAGTAAGTACCTGGTGAAACAGGACAGATAAGGACACTTACTAGCCCTCAATCAGCCAGGTGCACTTGGTTTTGAACTTGTAGTTGATGGGGCCATCTGTTAGGTACCCTGATGGCTCGGTCAACCTGTAAGACAAAATTGCAGTTCACAGTCATATATATATATATATAACCCAAACATGAACCATCCTAAGAGAAGAACAAACAGGCCACGACGCAAAGAATGCAAATACAAGTGTACAATAAACAGAACTGCATGACAAGTAGTCTGTGAGAGCGAAATAGCTGTGACCACAGAGAGTAACTGTTCCAGTGGCATTTCCACACAGACATGGTTCGGTACAGGATGCAAACTGTGCTAAGCACAATCCACAATTTCCTTCACACTTTCCTTTAGCTAACCTGTAGGGTTGTTACATTCAAGAAAATTGGATTTTCGAATCCAAGAGCCTGAAATCGATGCAGGCAATTTCAAGAGCTGATTCAACACAACAACCTTGATAGGAGAGGGAGAGCCAACACCACTTAATTAACAGATTTAGCAGCACATTACTTAGAAAAAGAAACCATAACCAGTCTCACAAGTCTGCAGTGGAGCGGAATGGCACAGTACAGCAGTCAAAGAAAGTACAGAGCCATAGAAACAACACTTAAATTTACTGCATTTAGCTGACGCTCTTATCCAGAGCGACTTCCAAAGTTATTCATACTACAGGCAGGCCAATGTAGTGTTAGGAGTCTTGCCCAAGGACTCTTTTTGGTGTAGCCCAGCGTAGTCACCCAGATCAGGAATTGAACCCCCATCTCCCACATGGGGTGGTAGCTCTCTGGTGGGTATCACCTGTTATCACTTGAGCCACACCAATCACCACTTGGTTCCCTAAACAACCTTTCAGTGGATGAGTCCTCAAACAGACATTTTCTGTTAAGAGGCCATGCAAGTTTAAAGAGTCTTGTTGAAGTCTGAGGAACCTCAATATAATGAAAACACCGTACATTCCTTACAGTTTTTTTTTTTCTTATTTCCAATTCTAGAACCATTTGAAAAGCAATATTTTAAAGAGTGCATTTGTAATCGAAGTGCTAGTTTCCGTGGTTATTCATGACCAGATGGACCAAAGTTTGTGTGGGAGAAATTCTAGGATGATTCACTGCAGCACAGACAGAGGAGCCAATCCGCTTACGCCCCCCCCATGCTGCACCAGAGAGAGACATGGAGCCTGTGGAGTGGCAGAGCTTGGTTCTGTGTTGCATCACCACAGAACACTCAACCTGTCTGTGCCATGGGCTGCACTGCCCAAAGCAAGCAGGCTGCATTGTTTGCCCAGAGAGGGCCTATTGTTTGTTGATGTCAGCTTAAGAGGGCGAATCTTAATGAACAATGACCTCAATATTCTGGAGACACACTCTTAATTGAACGTATTTAATGCCGCTCTGATAGCCACAGACTCCTCCAGGCAAATTCTAAAAGGAAATCAATCCGAGTGACATTGGTAAGACCTCTTGTCCCTGTATTCACTCTAAACTCTTCTAAAAGTTCTAAAAGACACCTTGAAAGCAGGGGCTGACCATTTTACTGCGTTCATAAATTTGTACCTAAGGCCCTGAGAGCTTGACCATTTTCACAGCTCAGTTGAGCAAGTAGTGAACTATTGATAATATTGATATCATATTCATCAGGTACAAGAGCATAATACATTATACAGAGCATACTGTGCTCTGACAACAGCACTAAACTACTTAAGACCAAGGCAAATGTTCTTAAGAAAAATAAAATGCAGTTGCACTGCCTTTTAAACATTTTATGAAACCTGAATTGTCCTGCTGTTAGTCTTACGGGACAACTACGCAAGGGAAATCATATTTTTCAAAATGTGTATTATTTGGTATGAAATGCAGGTTTTAACTAAGTAACACAGTTTCCGTTTGAGAGTTCAGACCACACCTTCAAACAAGGCTGCTGTATGAGTAGAGATTGTATAACTGTATGAACGAAGAGAATTTGGGCTGGAGTTCTGGGTGGCACCTTCTCTTGAGGGACTAAGACATAAGATCAGAAGACAGGACTAAGGAACAGGGAAGATGATAAGGTGTCTGTGTGCGTACACTGTGCAAACTGAAGGAAGAACTGTGCATGTACACTAAATAATGGTACTGAAACAAAGATGTGGCTTCTTAGCAAGAAACACCCTAAAAGCTGAAGCTCAAGTGTTTCTGCAAAGGACCAGTTTGGCTTTGCCAGTAGGCAATGTTAGCTAGGTTAGCTAGCTAGCTCACATTAGAGCCCTGTTGCACAAAACTTTAGTTTTTCTTGATTTGTTAAAGAATTGCAACTCTGTAAAACTCTATTGTACCTTTTGAGGTGTTTAAAAAAAACTTCAGCAGTGCTAAGAATGATCCACCACCCAAATAATACCTGCTTTGTCATGACCACTGAAGCACAGGGTGAAAGTATAAGGAGAAACAGATTGACTACAGTCTGTAAATATCGAACTACAAAGTGCACATATTGTGGAGCTAATAAAAGTTATTGTACACCAACACACACACATACATATACAGAGCTTTTACCAACAAATACAAATTAAAAAGTGGAAATTAATAAATAAGATTTATATGTTAGTTAGGTTATGCACAATTACTACTGTTAGATCGGGGTGTCAAATCTTATCCACAAACTGCTGGTGTGGCGGCAGGTTTTAATTCCCAATGAGAAGTAGCTCACTTGATTAATCAACTGCTATGTCTTCAAACAATCGATCAGGTACTATTTTGTTGAAATGAAAACCAACACTAGCCCTTAGCGGATAAGACTGGACATCCCTGTGTAAGATGCCTAAGAATTAGGAATCGTAATCTGTATCAGAAGGGGTAAAAATATAACTAAATTCCTAAAGTTTGTAGAATGTTTGATAGAAAGGAAGAGGACTTCAGGGGTCATGGTCCTCCCAAACCTCTAAGGCTCGAGTATGTATTAGAATCAGCAACATGGTGTTGTTCCATTTGGAAGCTCAAGAGTCATATCCTGTTTACAAACATCACAGCAACACAGACTAACAAACATTTAAAATGTGTCCAAACCTACATTTTAGCAAGTTACAACAAAACACATTTTCAACAAAGAGAAGAAATGAAAAATAAAAAATGCAAAAATCAACAGAAATTAAAACCACAAAGAACTCTGGGAAACTCCCCCTTAGGCCTTTTCTGCAATAATTGTATTATTTATAGATCTATTCAGATTAGAACATTTGCCTTCTCGGCAACAAAAGCCTCACATCCAGAAGACACTAAAATTACTACAGCACACGCAAGTTACTTGTGAGTGGTATTTTCTACAGATCTGTCCCATGTGGTCATATCACTGTGGTCATTATTTCTACGTTGACAATACTGTGTCAATATAAAGAAACGCTTTATAGCTGTAGCTGCTTTTATACTCACCTCATTAATCAAGTTGCAGGATTTCGCTTTTCTAATCTACTTTATTTTCATTCTCCACCTGCTATTGTTCTCCTTGTTTAGAATGTTCTACCACCCAAATCAAGTAAGTGGTTAAGAGACACTTCCAAAGCATTCATTGTTTTGCAGTTGGGAAAGTGTTTAATATGAACATGCGCCCTAAAACACTAAATATTGTTAACAGCAGCGGTCAAAAACCTTCTCTTCTAAACACATGACCACATGTGCCTAGAAAACTCACAGTCCAGACAGGACTAAAACGTTCAGACCACCGTTGAATTTGGCTACAATTGTATGTAATGAGGTTAAGAAATGTGGCAATTAAGAACTTATAATCTGACAATTCACAGGCAAAAATGATGCCATTCAGGAAATGCTGAGTATCCACAATGACTGCAATATATTATTAAAATTCAAACCATAAATATAAAAGCATATCTGATTTTCAGCCCTTCAAAATCTTATTGGTCAGGTTGTGCTAGGACTGTGTGGTATACTGACATATTTTCAGACCAGATATTAGACGAGACAATAGCATTTATATCAACTCTCTCTCTACAAGTTCTCCTGCACATGGAGAGAGCTATACTACCACTGAAGAAGACCTAGAGCCATATTACAGAAACGTCCTGTCTTTAATCCTAGATGAAGATTTCTCACAAATTCTATTACAGGGGCAAATCTCATCTTTTCATGCCGTATCTTATCTCCAGTTAGGAAATCTACTTGATTAATAAGCAGTTGTTATGTCTGTTACCAAGACATAATCAAAATACTGTTACAGCTGCTGTTATTGATGCATACAAGGTCAAAACTAAACTAAAGTGAGATAAACTGGAGATTAAGAATATTATGACTACACACCCTGCTGTTTATCAGCTGTTTATTGTTGCTCAATTTTAACTTTATTTTATTTTCAAAGCTCTCCTCAATATACACACTGCAATGGCTGTAATATTTCTTTTTGCGAGGGTTTATCCACATTAACACATGGAGGTAATAAGGGGTGATGGTGATGTAGTGGCAGAGAGGTGCGGTATAACTAAGACGATGGTCTACCACATTGCTAAACATATAGTCTCCGTTGCAACAAAAGAACAAAAAGGCTTCATAAGCTGATAAAAACCACTAACAAGATTCCAGCTGGCCAGGCGCAACAACCTAATTTTTCCTCTAAATGTTGAAGGAAACCCACTCTTTGTATTTTCTTTTACACTCTTCAGCTTTAATTAAAGTTTGCTTGTGACCTTTCACATGTGGCTTTGACTTACAACTGAACATTTAGCCCACCACTTTTTACAAAAAACAGATATATATACTGTGTATTGCAATTTAGCTTAAAATATCAAGATTTTTTTTGCCCATATCGCCAAGCCTTAGGCCCTAATGAGGAGTGCAGACATCAAACCAAAGAGATACAATGCAGGACATAAGACATTCTTCAAAAGATGAGCACTGTTACAAAGAGCCGCAAATTTTCTTCAAAATAAACCTTGTCCGGCTTCAAAATGTTACTGAAAACCAACAAACAACAGTCAAACATTGGATGCACTTCAAAGAAAACAGACCAATGGTAACCTCTCTATAACACAGACAATGTTTTCCTCTTTTTTGCACCCCTTTTCTCATAACACAGAAATTGTATACATTTAGAATATGCTAGTAATTATTCCTTGACGTCCTAAAAAGAAAACAAACCAGAGGTAACAATGTAAAAATGACTAACCCAATGCAAATGTAAAAACAAGCTGGCCTTGATTCCCTGATGCAAAGTGTAACCAATTAACATGCAGCCCTGGTGTCTCTTTGCACTATATTCCAGATGTCTATAATCAGGCAGAGAGAGATTTTAAGAGTAGTGAAAGACCATAATCAAGGCTCGCTGCTTCCTCTTGCCTACACAAAGGGGAGGACACATCATTCTGGCTGAGTCGTGAGAGAGCACTCAAAGAAACAGACTTTCTTGGAATGTGGGCAGTCAGACAGTGGCCATGAGAGTGGGAATAGAGTGGGAACAGGGAGGAGAACTTTAGGTGAGTCGATGGTTCAATTATTCACTCTCTTCATGAATGTTTTACAGGGCACTTTCACTGCAGATATATCCACCAGGCAGACCCAATACCCAGACAAGCAGCTCTGGGGCTGTCGTTCGAGTAATTTTGCCTGGCTCCAGGGCAATCTTCGGGCACTGTGGCCAGAAGGTACACAAAGGCTAGTGCTATATGTTATAGCACATATGCCTAGTGCTATAACACAAAACTCTTGTCCTCAGTCATCACAATTTCTGGAAACAGGTCAAGACAGCAGACTGTGTGGTCATGACCCCAGCTTGGACTATGGCTGGGTGACCATGTTTGCAGGGCCCCATGTTTGCATATGACGTCAGGTCACTGCGTTGCTTTGCTGCAAACTACAGATGGGCAGCAGGAAGCAAATTTCTTCATAGGAGGCACTACTGCAAGCACTTAAAATGCTTATGGTTTGCATCATACACGGTTGCTCAAATCGATCCAACAGAGACGCCATGCCTTAAATATAAATGCCTTAATCTGCCATGCAGCTGCAACAAACTGCAAAGACTGCTCCATCTTGTTTCGTGATGATTCGCATCTTAAGTGGCATTTCGCTGAACCTTAGAGAGTTGTTAACCTATGTCGACAACTTCAACGTTAATGCCGAGAGGCACTGCAGCATTATATGTTTAATGTTAGGGTTCCACAGAACACTTGGGGGAGGGGGGGGGGGCTGGGGGAAAGCTGATTGTTGATTGACACTGGAGTATGTGAAGGCATTTGGTTTGGGACCAATTTCAGCTTGGTGTATCCTCCATCTTTTGTTTCAAAGTTTATTCTCTCACTAGTTAGTCAGCACTCACAGCTAGTTAGACGTATTGCCGCTCACAGATAATGAAAACACATAAACCTGTATTAAACGTGGTCCAACCGCAGTTTTAACGATCCAGTCCAGTTATTTGCTTACACCTGGCTTTTCATATGATTAATTGAAACTTCAATGTGATGACGTGTAAACAGGCCATAAATGTCAAATTCAACACAAATAAAAAATAAATCTAGAAACGGACTCATTCTAGGGGTGGTGTGAATCATTACTGTAATTAAGCTAACTGATTACAGAAATACATTGATTTCTGATGTCCGTCACATAACAGTGCATCGCTATGATTTCTGTGCGTTAAACCATGGATCCCCCTGGAGAATAAACTGCCGATGAAAGAACTGGCTCAATATCATCTAAAGTATTTTAGAAAGAGGTCCAGCAATGTGGTGCTCTGTATGCTCTGCAAATTGGAAATGGCTTATCACTGCGCTACAACTGCTACGCACTAACACTGGAAGCAAAGCACACAGGAGCACTTTGTCAGGGCAGCAGCAAGACAGCACCATAACAGCATCATAAGTCCTGTTTACTTTTTGTCCCAACCCACCCAAGCATGATATATTAAGTGTATCAACAATTGACACATGTTTCTGTGACTAGTAATCTTTTAAAATCGATAAATGTTTATTTAAATCACCCCCATGTTAAAAGTCATTTCTGCTCTGCTGCCGCTACAGTAACGGAATGATGCTGTTATTCATTTCACATTTTCTGTTCATTTTAACAGCCATGTATGAAAAAAAAAACCTAACATGGTCACAGCCTGTGACTGTTGTTAACATCTGTAAATCATTTCAGTTATTACACTTGCCCCGCATGGACGTAAAAATAAATTTGCCAGTGATTACCATAAGAGCATATTACTCCAGTGGTTAATCAAATCCATGTGAACTCACAACCATTTTAAGTACTGAAGTAAAAACACTGATTCTGATTCTCCAGTTCAGGGAAAGAGAGGCCATCACACGTAGTGGTTAAATTAATATATGCGCAACAGCAATCCTTTAATCCAGTGTTTTTCTGATTAGACAAATATCCATTATTATTATTATTATTATTATTATTATTATTATTATTATTAGACAGCAGTGATGTGGAAATTACACTATAAAATATTATTTTATTATTATTACAAAAGACTCAGATCCATGCACATTTCAAAAGACTACTTAATTAAATGAGTAATGGAAGTGTGTAGCGAAAAAAAATGTTTATAACTATCAATAACGTAGTCATTAATGTTAACTCACTAACTGATAAAAGAATTGTAAGATTAATGGATAAAAAAAGCAATCATTAGGTGGAGCACTAACTCCTTCTTTGTCAAATCTTAAATACCCAGGAGATTGACGCTTTGAGTAACGCTTGCAACCAAGCTATGCCTACTGTTGTGCTATTTTAGTACTGCTCAAAGTTACTGCAAAGAAAGGAAGTCCAGATTGGAGTTACTAGACAGTCTACCCCTATTTCTGACAAGATATTGTTAAGGAAAATTAACGTACATAAACCAATGTAAAAACCAAAATAAAGCATTTAATAAAATAGAAGAAATGAATGAAAACGCCCAAACTATAATAACACTGGTCATGACAGACGTTTAAGGAAAAATATTGCCTAATTCATATGCCTAGAATCTGTTGCTCAGTGTCTGGCTTCTCTCAGTAGATGAAACCAAAACAACACATATGACATGGTGAATAAAGTACCCACAGCCCGAGCTGACATCAGTGTTACTCTGTATCTTCATGAATGTTGCGTCAGAAAACAACCTCCTCTGCTTAAACATTTCTAAAGAACTTTATTTAGCCTAACCTTCAACTTAGCAAACCAAACGTCCAAGTCAGATTCCATCATGTATGAATTCACATTCACATACAATGATTCACAATATCCTATAGCTATACTACACATATCCTACAGCTAATCATCTATAGAGAAAAAAAAGCTTGTAATGCCTGTTAATAAACAGCTTTTACATCTGGCAAGTCAGTGAAATGGATTGTCCTAAAGGTATGAATCAGTGTCTGAAGGGGCTCTCAGCTGGACCAGGGCCTGTTTCAAAACAACACCATCAATCTTAAGAAACCGACCTACCCCATCCAGACACCAAGGATGAAATTCTGCTGATCTGACATCACTTATCGCTTCACTGGCCTCCATTTGAACTGAACTCCTTAAGAACCTTTAGGTAACCTTAAAAGGAACATCTGGCCAACTTTTCACACACTAAATTATGTGAAAGCTTTTATGGAAAAACTAATTTTGGAGAACAAAATGGATGGCATTAGTCAACACAAAGAAAGAGGAGAATAGCTACAAATTTTAGTTCTAGCACAGAGGTGCTAACTTCAATCAGACTTTTGTCCATTTTTTTACCAAATGCCAGTGAACCTGACTGTAGTTACGAACCTGTCCAGACACACATCAGTAAAGATCAGCCTAAAAATAGACCTGAGATCATGACAACTGTCCTAGCTTAACACAAATACCAGTCTGGTCTGCCTCAGCCACTGGTCAGCAGTCTAGTGCATGGTTGATTACTCAACACCTCAGACATAACATGCACTGCTCAGTGACTCAAACAAGGAACAAACTACAGTACTGGTGTTAGACTCATTTAAAAGATCTGCATGATTACATGAACAATTCCCCCACTAACTTGTCACATACATTGTAATCATGATTTATAAACTGAGGTGCCCAACATCCCACAAAATGAAGAATAATTTAATTAATGTTGAGGAAATATGACACTGTACTGGGCAAAATAGAGACCACTTTTCATCCAATAAATAACTGGCCATGTAAGTTATTCATTTGTTTGGGTGATATGAGCTAACTTTAGATAATCCAAACTTGCTTTAGGAAGGAGGGAAACAGAGGTTCAAAAAAAAAAAAAAACGAAGAAAGAAAAACAAGACAGACCTTGTATACCACTGACCACCATCAGATAAACCTACTTAAGGCTTTCATCTTTAACAGTTATGAAGAAATCAAGCACCACTCCTCAGATCTAAAACAATCCACAGGTGTTTCTCTCCACTCTTTCCCTGTGAGAAGACAACTCAACTCTATGGCCCTGAAAAGACATGGCTCTCAAGAAGTCGTTACTAAGAAAACAAAATCCACAAAAAGAAGAAAAAGTCCAAATCAAACAAAGAAGCTGCTGGTGTTCCTAAAGCAATGCACGGGTCACTGCAGAGCCCAGACATCAACATCACCAAATGTGCTTGGAACAAGCTGAATCATAAAGAGCTGAAAATGTAACCCACATCAATGAGTGGATTTACATGTGTGGAGAAATATGCCTGCAGATTTCTTTAAAACACTGAACAGACACTTATAAAGGGTGGGTTCTGACTTGTACACTACGCAATATTATCATTATCATTTCATAGATTTAAAAACATTTGATTTGCCTTGATAAACTGACAGGCAATAAAGTAAATCTTCTTAAAAACAATCTATAAGCATGTTCACATCAGGCAACAGAATGAATGAATGAGTGGTATGAATCATTTATCCAACTTATAGAAACAGACATTTCAAATATAGGACCAATTCCTTTAAATATCCTCTTAATTAAAAAAAGCAATACTAGCCGTTTTTAAATGTAGTATAGTACACTAAATCTTCTTAACATCATCTTCAAGAGTATTCAAACATCTAATGCAAATCAAAAGATTAAATTCCAAAGAACTTAATATCAATAACAAGTACAAGTAAAAACACTAACTAGTGGCAAAGAAAACCAACCAGAAGGTCGACTATTACAGCTGCCTTTCCAAAAAAAATAAAAAATACCAGTAAACAATGCGCATGTGTAATATGAGTCAAATAAAAAATAGGGCATGAAATGGCACAAAGCATAAAAGACTCAACACATGTCTGAATAACATTTAGCTCTGAAATAATACACATTTACATCATTGCATGACTGTCCTGGAATGTTCCACTGCTCTTGTTCAGGCAAAGACCACAGTCAAAATGAAACATAGCTGATATCCTAGGTAGTCTTCCACAAAACAGTGGACTATTAAATGTTACCATTTTTCTATGGTAATTAAACAATTGTCCAAGTTATATAGAATTAATTTTACTCTACATTTAATTTAACCTTAAATTTAAAAAGAAAAAGTGATCAGCTTTGATTCTGACATCCTCAGATTCACTTCATCCAGGTTAACACAAGTTTTTAAAAAAAGCCTCAAGAAAAATGACAAACCCACCTCAAATAGGAACTGTTAGTGGCAGGACTGGCTACATTATCAACTTAACAATCTATCGAGTGCAACACCATGTCAGTGTTTGCTTTCTCACATCCTTTGAGCAAACCCAGTTAATCATACAGCTCGACAAAGAGTTGCAATGAAATACAGCAAGTGAAGAGAGTCCTGTAATTTGTTTTTTTTTTGGGAGAGTCCTGTAATTTTGTACCACTGATGGCACAAGTACAACTAGTTTCACAGGCCACACTTCCGACCATCACGATTAAGTCTGTAAGGTTTAGTCACTCAACATGGGCAAGAATCAACTGTATGTGAGGGCATGTGTGTGTGTTCCAGGGAAATTACGCTGGTGTCGGCCGCTTTAAATTGGTTTAGGCTGTGTATGTTTTAATGCTTCAGAGCTAGTTTAGAATTTTGTCACTGTATCATCCAAGAATAATTCAAAATTTATTTTGAACTATAGAGAAGTTAAGAGTCGAGAGTTTTGGACAACTAAATCCCAACCGTAGCCATACAGCCTACAAATATAAATTTTATTTTTATTTATTTATTTAACTAATTATTTAGGTTCAGACTGAATTTTGAATGCTTTGAAATGTGAAACTCAAGTTTATATATTTGTATATTCTGCACATTGCTGGAGTGTGTATGGTCTTGTTGGTTTTGCATAATCCAAGCAAATCTGACTAAAACAAAATAACTGACCACAGAACTCCTGGTTCAAGAGATATGGGCTAAATGAAAAGTCACGTCATCTGTCTGAGTAGGGCTGTGACGATATGTATTATTCTTTTTCCTTTTTTTTTTTTTTTTTTTTATCCCTTACCACAACGCAAGGTTTCCGCATGGTTTATTCCTGACCCCCATTTCTACCTAATACAGTCTCACAGTGAGAGTTTAGTTTAATGTAACTAAAGACTTGTTGGTGCAGCATTTAGAGACTGAATGTCTTTCAGTCATAATGAACAGTATAACAAGAACACTAAACTCAGCGTTAATTCTCAAATCTTAAATAATATAATACTGGCAATCTGTGACTCTGAGCACCATTCGATTTTTATAACTTTGTTACATTATAGCTACATCAAGACCACAGAAAGCCACAGGAGATAACGGGTCAGCTGGTCTTTTAGATAAACAAGATCTCAGATAAATGGTACAGCCTAGTCTTTTTGAGCTTACTAAAAAGAGCTGCTAGTACGGTAATACACTGATGAGAAGCATGATTAATTATGGTAAACCAACTTTCACCAGCAAAAAAGGGAAATACCCAAAAAAATGTATTTTAAAAAGCAGCAATGCCTGCACTGAGCCCAACCTTGTAGTATACCCCATGTGACCGCAGTACTGCGGTAAAGTGGTTATCGTCACAGCCCTATGCATGAGTGCAGGTTTATACTGTATCTTTCTAGAGTAACAGGTATAAGCAGTACAGCGTCTTCACATCTGATGTATCACGCAAGAACGATATGAAATTAATTGTAGAGGCCTATACTCATATAATTGTAATCTAATCAAGCCATCTGAAATGCCAAATGAATTCACACAGACCTTCGGTGTGATGAAACTAGTGAAATCCAATCTGACATTCTCTACAGATCACGACAATTACAGAATAGGTGGGTCAGAGACATTAGACTCAAAAATCTGTGGTTCACTGTGTACCAGTGGTGTTCATAACATCCAACGACTGTAAGCACTATAAAAAGGTACAATATTCTGGAACACCAGGGAAAATAAAACATGCAGACGCTTATTAAATGGAGTTAAATTGGTTTAGCGTAACAATTTAGAGGATGCTATCCTACACTATCTAGAGGTCAGCCAGCACACTGACCAAAATATCTGCCAACTTCTGCCTTTTTTAGGATATATCAGCATCAATGAGTAAGAAGATATGGCCAGTTAAGGGCCCATTCATCCAGAAAGAGCGATGTTAAAAATAGATATTTCATATATAGTTAAAGATAGATGTTTTGTATCAATACTGTATGTGGCAGCCAGCCAGTCATTACCCATAGGATCAGACACTAGGCTGGAAAAGGAAGTGGTTCCTGGCAACAACAAGAAAATTAGAGAGTATTTAAGTTTTCTTACCTTCCAAGTGAAATTTGGACACTGGATGAAACACTCAAAGTAAAACATTAGCCCACCCCTTCAATATCAAAGGTTAAACCCTGATTGCAATAGCTGCTTAACTCTACATTAGACTCTTAGACTCTCTATGCCTATAATACACACGGTAAACAAAGGTGAAGTTAGCTTTTTATTTACCTTCAAGTTTTTCTGAAAGTAACCATTTAACATACTGAAAATAAGGAGCTAACTTCAGCTTTGTCTAAGGTAAGCTAACCAAACAAGATTATATCTAGTTCCAAGAACTGCAAACTGTTTGTTTGTTTTTTGTTCTTTTTTTAGGAATATTATGGATTGTGTTGAAAAGAACTACACGAAACATTCCTGGTATCACACATTTTACAGCACAAAAACTGTATTTGATTCAGAGCATTTCAGAAACCCCATATGAAACATAAATATTAACATGCCATGAGTAAAGTAGCACATTGTATGGTAGAAGGTAGTTTTGCACAGCCAATGATATCTCTAAGCTATAAGTCATAGCAAACAAGGTTTCACGTTTACCCCCTAAAACAAAATCTAAAACTTTTATACTCAAAACAGCAGCACAGTATTTCAAAAACAAAAATGTGAAGCTTCTATTTTGACTTTGTCCTTCAAGATGAAAGTAGGTAACCTTCTCCTAAGCGCCAAACTGAACAACTTGTGTTTCAGTTTACAAACAAATAACATGTTTAGATCCATATGAAGTGAATTACAGATACTTCTGCTACCTTTGTTGCATTACACTAAAGAAAGGAAGAAACATAAAAACAGTAAGACTACTAGGGCTGGCCTGCATACCATTTCTGGGGGGGCTTTTCTGGATTCAGCACTGATCAGAAGTGACAGAAGTAACATTTGAGCTCACTGTCAACAAACTTTGGTTTTCCTCACTGGTTTAAGAATTGTAACTTCCCTCATCAACTGCAGCCATTTCCTCTTCTCATCACAGAGAAAGCACTAGAATAAACTGATTAGCTTTTTGAACTCGATTTAATTTCGTCATACTGCCACCAGTGTGAACAGAATCATGACATTGTATGGGGCACGGTGGAGTGTATTTTACTGGTCACCATTACTGAAGGAAAAAAGGGGGGAAAGCGAATACCCTCCCCAAAATGCATACGCATATCAGCCCAACAAACTAATATACAAATATCCGAATACTCAGGTTCAGCCCTAGACCCTACATAAACTTGAATGAGGTGAATGTATGAACACTCCACATGAACCACCTTCAAATAATAAAAATACGGATAAGAAGGTGAAAAGAGAAAGTTGTCTTTCCTCAGACTCACTGGCTTATTCACTAGGTAACCGTACTAACTGTGTTCTAGTCACCACTACAAGGGAATAACTAGGCTTCTGCCTGTTTAGTGAGTAAAATGCACACTATGACAAGCACACCATGACACCCCACGAGCTGAAGTACCAACTGTTCAAAGTAAACTCTGAGAAACACTTACTCATCATCTAAACCCCTTATCCTCCTGGGTCACCGGGGGTGCTGGAGCCTCTTCCAGGGGTCACTAGGCAGAACTGTTTTATGAAAATCTCCCCTGTTGCTCTCATACTTCCCTGTATTCACCTTATTCCTGTACTATTTTACAACCAAGTGCTGCAGGAAACATTCCTCCAGTTGTGTGGTCAAATCAGCAATATGCATACTGATGGTTATTATCCTGTCTTTAAACTTACTAGCGTACAGGCTGCATGATAAGACTGGCAGCAGTATGAACACTACAAAAGTTTATTGAAGTTTGTTCATCATCATCATCATTATTATAACTTTGCAATAAAAACAGAGGTTGTTTCATCACCCAGCACTGCACTGTAGTGCCTTTCCAGCACGCATCGACTTTCTGTCTTAAAAGTATGAAACATTTTAATGGATTTTAATTAGCGTGCTACAATATTTCTATCATTTATGACGGGGTGAAGCTCTGCTGTTTGAATTTTAAAAATTGTACAGCTGAGAACTGAAAATGATAGCCTACTTCCCAATTCACTGCTGACAACTGGTAATCACAACACCATTAAACTAAAACTACCGAGGCTTGTTTCATTTTTGGCTACATAAAATTGGGCAGATCCTATCTCCCATTCAAACATCACTACTAGCATAGAAGTAAGGCAATCAGACCATCCTTACTTAGTCCATAAACGAATCAGAGTAAACAAGTGCAATTTGGCTGCATGATAATCAGAGAGTGAAATCAAGAAATGGGGATTGAGCACAATGAAAAGGTCAATTACAGGCAACCATCACGCTCTTTAAGCATTGTATTTGTCCTCCTTTTCATTTAAAGAGAGATCCAGTTGTGTCTTCTTTACTTTGCACCTACAGACTGAAAAAAGTACAATCCTAAAAACCCAGTTATCACTAACGGACTTGTTTTTGTACAGACCTGCTTCTATATAAGGCCATGACGAACAACAGGAGAAGCAAAAAGTTAACAGTGACGACGCTAAATGCAAGCCTGTTATTGTACGGTCTGTAGACCTGGTAAAAATGTCTGCCTATTTGTAAACATATCTTTTGTTGTATTATGTATTTTGTCAGATCTAAATTATTATTTATGAGCCACCACTTCACTAAGGAAAACATTCACATCTCTGCCCTAAACTCACTCAGCTTCTGATGGCTCATTTTACATGAGGAAGGTTTTCTAAATTGCTCCGAACTGATTTAATCATGAATTTTGCTGAGGACAGTCTCTTGTATGTTGAACGCTTTTTTGCAAAGCTTTTTAAAATATGAAACCTTAATGTCATGCCATGTTAAATTTGCAGCCTGGGAATAAACAAACAGATTACTCCTGTTTTTCCCAGATGCATGCACCTTATGAAAGGCTTAATAATTAGATGCTGTGTCAAACCGCATATTCTAAAGTAGACACCGACGCTGCCATCCAAGGAACTGGATGTTACCTCACTTGGCCTGGAAGATCAACTTTCACAGCACAAGCTTCAAGCAAAAAGCAAACAGAAAGGCTGCAATGTGTCACATTTGTACTTACTTGAATCTTCCCTGACAGTGTTGACACTGGTCCCCAACCCATCCTCGATCACAGACGCACGATCCGTTGACACACTTCCCAGACAGACAGTTCTTCTCACACGTTTTAGAGGGAGAGGCATCCGTGATGAGCACCAGGTAGAACATTGCACAAAGCAATAGATATCTGTTCATGCCCTGCAGTCCAAAACAGGTGAGAGCGCTCTGTCTGAGAGCAAACAGCTCAGTCCTGAACATCTTCACACCATCCATCTTTGCTTTAGGGCTATATCTCCGATGGGCTTCGTCCCCGTGTTCGTGGTACCCAGACTGTTTCAATTAGAAAGGGGGAATCCACTCAGGGATCATAGATACTCCGGGAATGACATAGCCTGCCTGGCTGGCTCGCAGAGAAATCCGAGTCCTCCTTCCTCTACCTGAAATGTAACCGCTCAGGTCGTAGCGCAAAGCCCACGGGTGGCAATACAATCCATCATAAATAAAGCGCTGGTCATAAAATTGAATCTCATCTGGCGAAATAGCTGGTGGTGTGCCTCATTGTTTTCCTTCCGAACAAGAGGAAGGAATTTCCTACGTTAGTTAGCTACGTTACCTCCTGCAGTTACGGCTGGAAAATTCCCCAAAGCACGAAATACAGGAAAAATACCCACCGGGACACATTGCTCCGAACAGCTGGTATGTCAAACAGAGAGCCTAAATACAGCATTCACTGCATCTTAAAGTAATATTAATTCAGTTGTTAGAGAAGACCCCCTCAGCAGCCATTTTAAAGCGTAAACAACTGGCTAGCTAACACTAACATTACAGCCAACGGTGTAGCTAACGTTAGCGAGCTAGCTAACCTAGGCTAGTTACCGTTAGACGCTTTAACAAACAACGGGTCTCGTCATTCAACGTTACTCGTCACGGAAGCTAACCGTGTCTTTAAAGTATGTGGGCTAATACGAACAACCATTGCTTTCGTGTGAGAGGATGAAGTACGGTGAGGTTGCGCTCGCAGCAGCAGCGGATAACATGGATGTTGTTGCTGGTGTTCTCCGTAGCGTTAGTGACGGGATTCGGCAAACCTGGACAATTCACCGACTCGCACATCTTTTCCGCTTCGACTGGACTGTGCGCTTCACAGCAAAAGCCTCGGCCTTTGGTAGCATTACGGCTCCTTTTAGTCCACTCGGTTAAAAGTACGCAGTGTCTCAGCAGTCTGGTCCCAAGACCACCCCCGGACCCGGGCTGCCGAACTAGCCTCAGCTAACGGGGTTTAGCAGGCTGCTGCTAGGCGCTCCTCAGGTTGGAGCAAACTCAACGCAAGCAGGCGAGCGCATGCGCACTGAGCGCCGCCGTGCGTTTAAAGAGACACTAGTGCTCTCCTCGGTGCAGTGCTTGGTACGGAGTTCAATTAACTGAAGTCTTACGCGTCCACTATAGGCCAGTTTCCAGACCCAGATTAAGCCCAAGCTTTAGCTGAAAGTAATTTTTTAGTGTTTTTTAGTTAGTGACCAATGTTGTGGAAGCCCATTTCCGTCACTTAAAGAAAAAAGCCATATAGTAAGTCATAATTATGAGATAGTAAGTCATAATTATGAGATGCTAAGTCATAATTATGAGATAGTAAGTCATAATTATGAAAAGCTATGTCATAATTATGATATACTGTATTCCATTTTTTTTCTTGAAGTGTCGAAAATTGGCTTCCATACACTGGCACTGTAGTTTAGTCCATATCTGATCATATGCAGTCCTGTGTATATTATTTGTTCCTATGTAATCTGTATGTTTCATGTATAGTGTGTATTTCTAGGTATATGTACATTGTCTGTATATTACTTGTTCTCTCCTATAGGTCTGTGTATACTGTGTATAGTGTGTACACTGAATCTTTGTGTTGTCTGTAAATTCTATGTACATTATCAGTATTTTGCATATAGCACTAGAGAGACACCTGTGTCTAGAACCAAATTCCTTATGTGTGTCAACATACGTGGCCAATGAATCTAACTGTAATTCTGATCCAGGAAACCGGCCAATGATGTACAAAAGTTTTTATGCACCTGCTCATCCAACATTCCCTTTGCTCCAGGAACTCATCTGTACAGTAGATTTTGAAACACTGCTGTGAGGATCTGACAGAAGAGCATTAGTGAGGTTGGGTGCTGACTTAGTTCTGGATCAAGAAGGTCACTCCAGCTCGTGACAAAGGTACTGCATGGAGCCCATCACTCCAGAGAGGTTCACCACCCAGTGCTGCAAGGCTTTATACCCTGCTGACCTCTGGCTGTGGGCAGGATGACTTTAGGCCATTCTATTGGCAATGCTTTTCTACAGATATAGTAAATAGCTGTGTGTGAAACTGAACACCTGTGTCAGCATTTGTTGTACACTTTTAGCATATAATGAAATAAATTAACTTGTTATTACAGTTTATGTCAAACTTAGAATGTGTTGCCACGTATAGGGGTGCTTATGCGGTGCTACATTTAGTGCTACATTTTACAGGCTTTTCTAGAAGGGAACCCTGACTGTTAAGATTTGTATTCCTTAAAACAATGTATTAAAATACTATGTACTATTAAAATATAGCATATAAACCACATGAGAATTTTTGTTTATTATAAAAACATGACAAATAGGCAAAATTCCTTCAACTTATAGGCCAACATTGTCGCACTGATGTCACATATTCGCAATGGAGTCAGTCCTATGGAAAATAAAACAATCTAAAAAGTTTCTAAAATGTTTTTTTTCTGAAAAGCTGGACAGGCTGAAAGATATAATAGAGTTAAAGGAGAAATTTGGCTCACTGTTCCTCAGTTAGTGGACAAGAGAGAGAGTGTAATAGTTTGATGCAGGAACAAAAATGGGGAAGGAACAGTAAAGTGATTTTGTCTGTTTTTATTAATAAATAAAGTCTTGTGCATGGTTTGCACAGCATATTCAAATGATATTGGACTGTAAATTGTAAATTGTATTGGTTCCTATATGTCTTAACAGTCAGGGTTCTCTTTAATGCGTATTCAATTATTATTTGTGTGTTTACTTATTGTTTCTGTATTAAACCTTTTGAACAGACTATTACATGACAGCAACGCACTTCTTCTGAGGCTGCAGCTACACTACGGCTAGTGTTTGCACAGTGTACATATAGTTGATTATTGTTTATTATTTTATAATTTATGAAAATAATAAATGTTCAGATTAAATATAAAAAAGTATATATATATTCCTCTACCTAGTAGGCCCACATTGTCATGCTGATGATGTCATGGAGTCAGTCCTATGGAAAATAAGACAATCTAAAAAGTTTGACTCATATCATGCTCTTGCTAAAGCTGGACAGGCTGAATGATATAATAGAGTCAAATGAGACACTTAGCTGACTGTTCCTCGCTCAGTGGACAAAAGAGAGAGAATAAGATTTAAGATGCAAGAGGTTATTGTTATATGCACAGAGAAACAAGTAGTTGCACTTACTCTGCAGCACTTCCCGGACTACAAGTACTAACAACTACAATACAAATACTAAGTACTGAGTAAAGAAGCGCAAAGGAAGAGGAGATAAATATACATGTATGCATATAGGTTAAGAAGATGTACAGAATAAATGCTATGTCTGTGTGTGTAATGCCAATCTGAAAGGCATAGGAGCAGAACTTATGTACAGTACGTAATATTAGTGCAAACGACAGAACTGTGCAATAACATCCAATTATGGACTCAGGTGTCCTTAATAAGTATACATATATCATACCCATAGTGTACAGAATGTAGTATACAAGTAATGCTGATCCTTTTATAGGAGAGGGCTGAGCATAATCTCCATTACTGCTCAGAGGAGCATGAGGTGGAATGTAACAGTTTGACTATTACATAACAACAATACACTTCTGCTGAGGCTGCAGCTACACTACAGTTAGTTTTTGCACAGTGTACGTATAGTTGATTATTGTTTATCATTTTACAGTTTATGAAAACAATAAATTGTCAAATGAAACATATAGTGATGTAAACTAACCCATGGCTTCTGTTTTGCTCATAGGACTCTCTGTCTGAGTGATGAAATTCTCCCATCTCCCCAGGTTTCGGTCGGCTTTGGGTAATAACACCCTTTGCCCTTTCCACTGTGCACCACCCACACCATGGGACCAGCCATAATTGCAACCACAATACTAGATGACAGCATTTGCACGCAGATACTCTTTTTTCCCTTTTTCCTGCTGGTCTTTTTGCTGTTGTGCTATTATTAGAATAACAACTCTGCAACAGTGACATATGGTGCCAACCCTGCACTGAAATGGCTGTCTTTTATATCACGTCTGTAATCAAAAGAGAAGTTAAAAGAGAGAAATGAGTTGTAGTAAGGCCTAATCAGCCACTGAGCTAGTCATATAGTCAAAGTGGCAGAGGAGGCAGATATTCCAGGTATCTTAACCGGAGAGACTTTTACTTCATCAGTACTCAATGTAAATACATATGAAAGAGCAAACAAATAAGGAGTCAGCATCAGCCTCGAGAGATTAGCATTTCAAATTCAGCTCAGTGGCCTGAATCTAGTACTGACTGAAACAACAGGCCCACTGTCCCACTGAGCCCATTACTTTTTTACATTACTGATTTGCAGTTTTCAGACATGGACATGTGAAGATGAACTGCAATGACAAGAACTGTTAAAAACAGGGTGGCACCAAAAAGACAAGAATGAAAATGCTATTCAAAGAGGATGTAGGCATATCTGAGCAGGTGGGCGGTGAGAAATGCTGGCAATAAAAAAAAAAACTCCTTCGCTTACTTAGCTAGCATTGGTTTATAGCAAACTGACATCCTGTCAAAGTTATTTCAGGTTTAAAGGAGAACTCCACCGACTTCAAATTCTAAAATTCAAAATTCTACATTGTAAACAAAGTCAGTCTGAGTGGTTTGGTGTGAAATCCTTTGTGTTGACGTACAGAGTCAGAGCTGTTAACATTGGTGGGAACTGGAACCAGATGTCTGAAGCGTGAAATTTTGAGAGTTGAGTAAAACTTATTCAGTTGCTCGTAACATATTAGAGTAATTTTTTAGGTTGCACTTTTTACAGTGTAGTTCCCCCCAAAAAAACTATTTTCACAGGTTTACCACTATTTTACCACCTTTGACATTACATAATAAACTCACATGTAGGTTTACTGGTGGTTTTGGATAGTAAGTAAAATGGCTATATTTGTGGTGTAGGCATGGCGAGCCCTCACAGTAAAAGGTGTTTCGTGAGTGCAACCTAAAAATATACTCTGATTTGTCACAAGAAAATAAATGAAGGTTGAAAAAGGCCTAAAAATAGGCCTTTGAACGAATGATTCTTATATTTTTTGAGTTGCGTAAAACATATTCATTTGCTTATAACAAATTTGAGCTAATTTTTTAGGTTGCACTTTTTAAAGTACTGGTTCATCAACATATAAGGATCTAAGGATCCAACAAATGTAAAATTGAGCTCCAGTAGAAATAACCTGTTATTACATATTTTGTTATGGCTTTGTGTGCGTTTTTTTTTAAAATTCAGCATCATTTAGCAGTTTTATTTAATCTAGTATCTGCAACTGCTTAAAGAAATAAAATGCATCTGCACATTTATGTAAAGACTTGATATTTTAGTATTGATCTCTGATATTTCAGCTTGAAATGTTGCATATCAGCATGTAAAGTATCAAAAATTAGAAGTGAAAAAGTCTGGCAGTACTAAAATAACCGGTTCCTACATAGTCTATTTATATATATTTGTCTCTTTGTCAGCGAAAAGGTATAAATAATATTATAAAAATAGTACAAAAAATGATTACACTAGCACTATAATGTAAAGAAATAAACTGCAGTGCAAGGTGTAGTTTATACAATGGTTAGTTCATGGATTACTTTGTAATGACTCTGCAAAAGTGCCTCACGTCTCCTGTGGAGACAAAATCGTCTTATTATATTTCGGGCTTATAACATTGTGTTAGAGAACTGGGGTCTGACTCTGCTATACAGAGGCCTCAGCACAGTAGCTTACTGGCATGTGCTGCTTGTCAGTCAAACCAGGTCAGTGATGCAACACGTGTAACCTGCAGGATTAATGTGCCCTTTCACGTGCTGGTACGGTAAGATGATTTTAATCTCACTGCTCAACATTTGTAATATGTCCTGCTATAAACAGGAATCCTCTAGCTCTGCAGTGCCACCAGGTGGCAATTGTTTTTTTTTTTAATCTGATGCTGTTATATCACAATCACATTGGCCTCCATTAACATTCTGTAATACCTGAACCCTCCAGCTTACATTGCCATAACTACAATAACATCACCTTCTTTCTAACAAAACAAAGTTAGGACTCTGTCATACAAAGAACTGATGTGACTCTAAAGTACAGAACACAATGATACATATACAAATTCCTACTCTGAAATGTTCCTCTTGTTGCACTTTTGAAATGCATTATTAATAGTACTAGTTGTATTAATGCACTGTAGCCATGAGCAGAGTCAATGGACAGAAATCAATGACAACGGTTAACTCTTTAAGGAGGAAACTCTGGTCCTAGACTGTAGTCCATTTGTTTCCCTGCATACTTTTTTGCAAGCCCACCTTTACTCTGTTCCTCAATGATCACGCCCCCACACAGCAGGTATTATGTGGGTGATAGATCATTGTGTCAGCACTGCAGGGACACTGACATGGTGGTGGGGTGTTAGTGTGGTGTGTGCTGCTGGAGTGTTTAAACACCTCACTGCTGGACTGAATACTTCACTCATCCAAACTATCCAGCCAACAGTGTTCTGTGGGAAGTGTCCTGTGACCACTGGTGAAGCACTAGAGGATGACAACACAAACATCAGCTACAGTCTCTGACTGTACCTCTGCAAGTTGGAACAACAGGGTAGTAGTGTCTAACAGAGTGGACAGTGAGTGGACACAGCGTTTAAACACTCCAGCAGCACTGCCGTGTCTGATCCACTTACACCAACACAACGCACACTAACACACCACCACCACCACCACCAACACATTAGTAATTAGTAATAATACCTGCTCTGTGGTGGTCCTGAAAAGCTTGACAACTCAAGACGTCTTTACAGTGATGATGACAGGAATCAGTGGTCCTGATGTCTATAGTGGAAATGTAACTCATTTATTTACATGTGATTTAATTTACTATACAAATGAACCTATTGCATTTCTCCACCATTGAATGGAT
Source organism: Semaprochilodus insignis (assembly GCA_034552555.1). NCBI lineage: Eukaryota > Metazoa > Chordata > Actinopteri > Characiformes > Prochilodontidae > Semaprochilodus > Semaprochilodus insignis. Next base: position 10,078,141 of record CM067491.1, read on the forward strand.
TCTAAAAATCAGGTTTTATTAAAAAACATATTGCGTGTGTACTGACTTGATGTGAGGGAGCTTGCAGAACCATACCCATTTCTGCAACGTGAACACTTCTGACTCTGTTCATTTCTCTGATACAGCACTTTCCACATCAAACCCACTCTTAACAGCTTTGCTTAGATTTTAACTCTGAATTTTGTAGAATTATGGACTCCTACAGTGCTTTAAACAGCAGGTCAGTTGGATGTTATTTGTATAGTTCTATTATACAGTATAGTGAATGCGTTAGCTTCTTTGCTTATGGATCTTTTGCTTGTTTGTTACATTCTGTTGCTTGCAGCTTGTTTGATCGTGTTCTCCATATTTCATTTCAAACCAAAAAGCTTTAAAAGCTTTAAGTGCACAACAAAAGTCAGAGTTATGGTCAGGAACATCTTTTAATAACCAAAAATTGGTTTAACTGAAATGTCACCAGCACTCCATAGGGCAGATTTTAATTTGAAATAACAAATGTTTTATATAAAAAAAAAAAACAAAAAAAAAAAAACAAAGAAGTACATCAGCGCTGCTTACATCATAACCATTAAAAGCTGCCAGCTGGTGCTTTGCCATGGAAATAACAGCAGTTTAAACTTGCCGCAAACTGCTCGCAGTTCACAGAAAATAATAATCATTGCCCCTGGAACGTAGTCTGGATAAGGACAGCAGCCAACTAAACATTGTTATAAAACAATAGCACCAAAAAGAAGCCTTGTCTTAGCTCAGGTTACAGTCACAGTGAACTCGGGTTTCTCCATCACTCACTGCATTCACTGTTTATTTATTATGCTTTGTTACGTGAGGAATACTATTTGCCAAAAAGTAAATAAATCATATAAAATAAAACAGCAGGGACACCAAAAAGGATTCAGAATTATTAGGTCAAGGCAGTTCCTTCCAGCCCCTAGTCATTATGATCTCCGCTGGCACCTTCAGCACTGGTGTGATTATGGTCTCCACTAGCACTCTCAGAGCCAGCTTGGGTGGGTTTCCCCTGTTGCTTGCCTTTTTTGCTGTTGTTCTGCTGAGATGTCGGCTTTGGGCAGGGCTGTAAGCACTGGGAAATGTCCTGGAAGGTCCAGCGCTCCTCCCTTAATACATGCTCTTCCAGTGTGAACTGACCCTGTTTGGTCCTGGTCAGCTCTCGCACATGGGCACAGGAGGACAGAGCTACACAGTGTAGAGACAGAAAGATGACTCAAGTCAAATAAGACTACAAAATTCAATTAAAGCAAATGAGTGTGGCTATTTCAGAGCATGGTCAATGTTGTCCAAGGACACTTCTTTAGCATTCTACCTTTTCCCAGATCGTCCACCAAGCTTCGGACATAAAACCCTCCGCCACACTCAATATCTGTCAACACAATAACAGCAACATATTCTGTTAATAGTGATAATAATAAACACCCATCCGGTAAATGGTTAGGAACCCCTTGAGGTACAACACCTCAGATATTGGCCAACTTCAGTGATCTCACTGTTTTATAGGTGCTCCTGTTGGATTTTATGAAGGGTTGGTAGGTTTTAATTTTGGCAGTTACCCAAGCCATAACAACAAAGTCTGCTGTTATCTATGTAGTTAAATTATTAAATTTTCTTCTCTCAATGGCTCCTAATGGTACACAGAGCAGAGATACAACTGATGAAAATGATTACAGAAGAGTGGCAGAGAGATCCTTGATGAACTGGAAGTGCTTCTAGAATGGGATGAGCAAAACGCCAAGTACAATCTAAATAAGGACTTGAGCTCTCATTTCCAAAACTTCACATGAACCTCACAGATTAAAAAAGGTTAAATACATAGTAAACATCACCGTTTGGGTTCATTACATTTGGGTTTCAAAACAGAGGACACTGTAGGCAGGAGGGCAGCACAGTGCAGACTGTAAACAGCAAATGTCAACATGGAAGCAAAGCCAAATCCCAGACATTTTAGGCAATGTAGAAATCCCAGCCGGATGCATATTTTAGGTCACACTAAAAAGGACATATGGCCACCCTACAGTGGATGGACAGACGTTAATGACAGCTGGTAAAAGCTCATCCTTTAGGAAACTTTAAACAGGCAGAAATAGCTCCTCTGGAAAGCAGTAACTTTCTCCATGCTATCATTTCTTACATTAGACATTAGCAAATGTAAGAGAGGCCTGCAGATCCTTACATGTTACCCTGGGTTTTTTGTGATCTCCCACAATATTCTGTGCTTTAGTCTTAGAGTCATTTGGATAGGATGACCACTTTTTAAAAGGGTAACAGTGGGGTGGAATTTCCTTCATATGTACACTATCTGCCTGATAGTGGATCAGTGAAATCCAAAATTGCTTTAGAACCTCTTCCAGCCTAATGAGCATAGGCAAATCATTTTCTGAGGTCCCCAGAAATCTCATTTGACTGAATGTTCTAACAAATGAGTGTGGTGAAGAACAGATGCGAGACCAGATTTATTGTTGAATCACTTTGTTCAACGGAGGAAAAACTAAACAATTGTTTGAGTTATATGTTTTATTAGGTTCTCCTAAACTATTGTAATGACAGAAATGGAGATCTGATTGTATTTTTGGTCACATTTATGAATAAATTCACAAAATGATAAAGGGTTTGCAAACTTTCAAGCAGCACTGTAATTGCATGAAAGTTCTACTGTGCAAAGCTAGTCTAAAGGGCTTTTTTTTTTTTACACCAAGCACTCCCACTTTTTACCAACACTCAAACTATTATGAGCACTAGTTATTGCTAGGTGTGTTGCATGTTTTAGGCAAGAAATTGCTGCTTATTGCTTGAGGAAATCTCTAGCCATGCAGCCTATAAAACAAGTTTATGGTAGCTCATTCATGTTGCATTGGGCACTAGCAAAACATGGTCATTTGAACCACTCTGCATAAATACAGTAATATGACAAGTTCAGTTTGCTGGAAGCCTTCAGATGTACTGAATTCTCAGTGTTAATGGTCACGGGTCAAAAGCACTGAGGAAAACAAACACAAAATGAATCAAATCTAAGAAGGGTGCTGCATCATTAGTGTGACAAAACAATAGCATCATGATATTTTTACTAACCTAAAGTGAAGAGAGGTGGACTGAAGTCTTGCAGTGACAGGTTGTAGACTGTGACTGGTCGTGCAGGCTTAGCTTCTACCTCATGTCCTTGCTTTAACAACACAGAAAGGCGCTTGCCATCTTTCTTTAGCGCTGAATACCTGGAGGACCAAGAAGAATGCAGTTAACCCAAACAGGTAAGTACTCACCAGAATAAAGTACACCAGGGTCTTGGGGCAATACACACACACACACACACACACACACACACACATATACACAAGTAAGTCTTTTAGCTTATAATTATACACAGTACAGGCCAGCAAAACAGGACTACACATTTAGAGATGATGCTATACTGCTTTTATCATCCAGTACAGAGCAGCAATACTGAAACCCTGTGTAGGGCAGATACAACACTACTAAACTTTTAAAGCACATATGTTTAATTATACTTCACATGCCATCACGCTCAAACTACTCAAACACTCTATAACCCCACAGAAAGAAAAGCAAAAACAACATCAAATCTCACAGCATGAGTGTGAGCTACGTCAAGATAGACTTACAAGACTGGATTGGATTCAATCAATTTCTTTCTTTGGATATACAAAGCCAAATTAATTTTTTATACCAGTCAGATACATAGTGATACCAATACCAATCTAAGTAAACAAGACGGAACAGTAAAATACAAAAAAACAATTGTTAGTTACCTGTACAAACACCAAGGACCAGTTTCCCAGACCCAGTTTAAGCCCATTGCTATACTACAAAGAATATGTACTGGTGATCCACATTTGAGGCTGCAACTCTGTATTGGACTAGGTGTAATCCAAGTCAAGGAAACCAGCCCCATACATCTACATGACAGCGTGGTCTAAATGTCAGTGACTCACAGAGGGGGGACCTGCATGATTTCACCAGTAAACTCCTTTAACTTTTCTTCAAACGCCTCTCTTGTGATGTGATCTTGAGAAAAAACAAACAAACAAGCATCGTCATGACTTAGGACAGCCAATCTTGCCTGCTTCTGTAAGTATGAACATGTCAGTAATGCACCATAGCTCATCTCTTGAACAACACTTCCTGTGGAATCCAAGGTGTCGGTTGCTTTTCCCAGCTCTCCTACAGCTGTATATTTCTGTGAAAATCAAAACACTGCAGCATCACTGAAACAGCACTGCAGGCCAGAATCTACAGTAGAGAAACGGAAGCAATCAGGTGTACCTTCGATCCAGCAAGCATTGTGGTGAGCATCTTTGTCCCTTCACCAATTCCAACCACTGCAGGAGAGACATGCTGTGATTAAAATGTCTTTGTTCAGTGAGTTTTTCCTTCATGGGGTGGTTTAGTTTCAGTACCTTACCTAGAACACCAGAAGCATTGCTGTCTAGTGTCCCACCATGGCCGAGCTTTAAAGCCTGTTTCTTCCTTTTTCGAGGGTTCGGATTATGGACTCCAGCCTCTGAATGAGAAAGAGACAGAGTTACATGGAGGGCTCGGATTCCTGTTCTGATTATAGGAACCTTCTCTGCCTATCTGAGTAAGCAGCAGTAAACAGGACGCAGTCCACCTTTTAACAGCTTGTGTTTAAGCGTGTTCAGCACGTCGGCAGATGTCGGTCCTTGTTTCTTAAATATGGCGAAAATGCCGTTTAAAGATTGTAACTTCGGTAACGTAACGTTGTTGACAGCAGCCATGCCGTTAGCGTCCATGCTCTCCTGCCGCCGCTGCTCTGCGCATAATGATGGCGTCATCTCACCGACGGGACTTGTAGTTTTCAATCGGAGACAAGAAAGATCACAGCTATGTGAGTCATTTATCTAGATAAATTAATGAAATCCTATTTTATTTATAGTGTTTAAGCACAAAATTTAAGATTTTAAAAATCCAACAGATTAAACCTGATGACCAAAAAGTGAGTTTATATATATATATATATATATATATATATATATATATATATATATATATGAGAAAGAAAGAAACAGAGTTACATTGTTAATGTTAATCAGTTTCAGCTGCTTGAAAATTAATTGAAATTAACAACAGGTGCACTAGAGGAGCAACAATGAGACACCCCCAAAACAGGAATGGTTTAATAGGTGGAGGTCATTGACATTTTGTCCTCCCTCATCTTTTCTGACTGATTTTTCACTAGTTTTGCAGTTGGCTTGGGTCAGCGTCAATACTAGTACCATGGTGAAGTAACTGGACCCTACAGAGGTTGCACAGGTAGTCCAACTCCTGAAGGATGGCACATCAATACGTGCCATTGCCAGAATGTTTGCTGTGTCTCCCAGAACAGTCTTAAGAGTATAGTGGAGATTCCAGGAGACAGGCATTTAGTCTAGGAGAGCTGGACAAGGCCGTAGAAGGTCCTTAACCCCTCAGCAGGACCGGTATCTGCTCCTTTGTGCAAGGAGGAACAGGATGAGCACTGCCTGAGCCCTACAAAATGAACTCCAGCAGGCCACTGCTGTGAATGTGTCTGACCAAACAATCAGAAACAGGCTTCATGAGGGTGGCCTGAGGGCCCGACGTCCTGTAGTGGACCCTGTGCTCACTGCCCAGCACCGTAGAGCTCGATTGGCATTTGCCATAGAACACCAGAACTGGCAGATCCGCCACTGGCGCCCTGTGCTTTTCACAGATGAGAGCAGGTTTCACCTGAGTACAGATGTTCTATCAGACTGTGGTGTCCAGCTGTCTCTTCTATGCTGTGGTGTGCTGGGGAGGAGGCATTAAGAAGAGAGACGAGATGCGACTGGACAAGCTGGTCAGGCAAGCAGGGTCAGTTGTTGGTGTGGAGCTGGACTCTGTGGTGAAGGTGGCAGAGAGGAGGACACTGCACAAACTGCTCTCCATTATGGATGATGATGGGCACCCACTGCACATCATCATCATGGACAAAAGGAGCAAGTTCAGTGGCAGGTTACTGTCACAGAGCTGCTCCACAGACAGACTCCGGAGATCCTTTGTCCCGAGAGCCATCAGGCTCTTCAACTCTTCCCAGCGGGGCCGGAAGACGGAAGAGGACAGATGAGGACGAAACTCTCTTGTTAAATCATAGGTTTATTTATTTGCACTATTACACTTTACTGCATATACTGTACATCTTAACTCCTGGACACTCCACTTAAATACCAATATATGCACATGTTTATTATGTTAATTCAGTCATTATCTGCGGATAACTGCGCCCCTTGCACATTTATGCACTTTTATTTATTACTATTGTCTTTTCTACAGGTCTACAGTTATATTGTATTTCTTGTATATATTTCTTGCCTCCTTGCGAAGTGAGATATATTTATATTTTTATCCATAGTGAACTGTACTATGTATAGTTTATAGTTAATAGTTAATAATACTGCTGAGCCGGTACCTACCCTTTTAGGTTTTCATACTGCACAACCCTGTTTTTTTATTTTGTATTTGTTTTACTGTTTTACTGTGCTGTTTTTGTGAAACTGCTACTGGCTGCTAAATTTCCTTCAGGATCAATAAAGTATCTATCTATCTATCTATCTATCTATCTATCTATCTATCTATCTATCTATCTATCTATGTGACAGACGTGACAGGGTCTGGAGACGCCGTGGAGAACGTTATTCCGCCTGCAACATCATTCTACATGACCAGTTTGGTGGTAGGTCAGTGATGGTCTGGGGAGGCATATCTCTGGAAGGACACGCAGACCTCTACAGGCTAGGCAACGGCCCCCTGACTGCTATTAGGTATTGGGATGAAATCCTTGGACCCACTGTCAGACCCTACACTGGTGCAGTGGGTCCTGGGTTCCTCCTGGTGCATGACAATTCCCGGCCTCATGTAGCGAGAGTTTGCGGGCAGTCTTGGAGGATGAAGGAACTGATACCATTGACTGGCTCCCCAGCCCGCCTGACCTAAATCCAATAGAACACCTCTGGGAAATTATGTTTTGGTCCATCCAACGCTGCCAGGTTGCACTTCAGACTGTCCAGGAGCTCAGTGATGCCCTGGTCCAGATCTGTTAGGAGATCCCCCAGGACACCACCCGTTGTCTCATTAGGAGCATGCCCCGATGTTGTCAGGCATGCATACAAGCACATGGAGGCCATACAAACTACTGAGTACCATTTTGAGTTGCTGCAATGGAATTTTGGTTAAATGGACTCGACTGCTGCATCATTTTTTTGCTTTGATTTTCAGGGTGTCTTTGAGTTCAACCCTCTGTAGGGTGATCATTTTCATTTCCATCAAACGATGTGGCATCCTTTCATTCCTAACACATTACCCAGTCCATATGAGGAAACATATTCTGCATTATTTTTTTTTTGCAAAATGATTGAATAGACAGACAAACAAATTAATAATAATTCAGAAATTAAAATACTGTATTTTTTTATTCGTGAAGTATGGCAAAAGACCACGTGGTGGCGGTGTTTACATACGTTTCTGATGCAGTGTGAGGGACACGAATGAGATAAGGGTGGAATCTGTCTTGACTAAAGTTTAATATGTTTATGTCACTGCTTCTGGTAGTATTTCTGTAGCAGGGTGTTTTATCTAGATCTTTACAGCTGTTAAGACACATTCTCAGTCTGAATAGTGTTGGATGGCTGTGGTGCTACAGTGTAGCCATGCTGAGCGGAGTGTAACCAATAAGCATGTAGTAAATCAGTAATACAGTTATAAAAGCCGGCTGTGTGAGTAATTTCAGTGGGAAGCCTTATGGCTCAGTGGTCCAGTCAGACAGGAGTAGAGCGGGACACGCCCATAGTGAAGGCAGCGTCTCTCTCTCTCTTTCTGTCTCTCTCTCTCTCTTTCTCTCTCTCTCTCTCTGGAGTGTGAGCCGCATGCCCACTCATACGGATACACCACTGTCCTGCTTATGGAGACACACACGTCCTTTATCACCCCTTCACACGCAGCGAGGAGACCACAGGCAGCAGTGAGGACGCGTTTCTGACCGTCGCCCGTTATTTTCAGGTGGAAAGTCCGCTTTCCGCTTTGCCCGCGATCATGTCTACGAAAGGTGAGAGTGGTTTACATTTGTTTCCATTCCTGACTGCCTGTGTGTGTGTGTGTGTGTGTGTGTGTGTGTGGAAAGGCACTGTCAAGATCAAAGTTCATTTCAGACCTGCATGTCGGTCCAGTGTGGTTCTCCTCTTCTCTGCCACGTATATGACTTGGAATATGATGTTCATACAGCGTGTAATATTAGTCTTTCACTTTGTGTGAAACTCGCTGTGTTAGCCAGGCTGCCTCGGTCTCTCCTAAGAGATCTCGCTGAGAGATCAGTCATCACATCAGGTTTCTGAATAGCTCTGATTCCAGCTCTGCGTTCTCAGCCCTGGCAGGTGTCTCTTGGTAGTCATAGGAAGTCAGGGATACTGTCCTCCTGTGCGGTCACAGGGTGTTTTGTGTGGCAGGTCATGTAGTTGGGCTACATGGTTGTGACTTTGCACATACCGTTTGCTGGGTCTTTAATGGCAGTGCTGGGCTTCTATGTGACTGTAGCACTCACAGATCAGCTGATGAGTGGGGCTCTTCACTACAGTAGCTACATCAGGAACTTGTGAAGGGACTTGTGAAGGGAATTCTACTGTAAGGATCAGAGATGGCACAAGCTATCAGACATGTTATTAGCTCTCTCTGTGGCAGGTGTGTTGCTAGGCATTACTACAGCTATAGCTATATTTTGCTGTCTTTGTATGTATGCAGTGTGTTTGGAGAGTGTTTGAGTAGTTTAAGCATGGCTGCTTACTTTTATAAGCTCATCTGTCTGTCTATTTCATCTGTCTGTCTGTCAGCACAGATCTCTTTGCTTAATGTACCTTGCACCCATACATGTTTCTCCCCGAGGGCCACTTATTACATTTGTTTGGGTCTATGCACCAAATCAGTCACTATTAATATTATTAGACAGGACTGTTTTTAAGCCCCTCTTAGCTCTTGGAATTCAAGAGGTTTTGTTTGTCACTGTGCCTTTAATTCTGATATATGTAAATTAGCTCTGTTCTTATTGGCTGCTCTGTATTGCGTCTTGTGTAAACAGAACTCCAGCCTCCAACACTCAGGTTGAGAGTGTTTTATTAGTGACACAGAACTTGGATTTTTACTATTAATATCAAGACTTTTTGGTTAGTTAGTTGATAGAGTTAGTATCGATATCAGTACTCTGTATCGGTGCATCTTTAGTTTGTATATATAATGTAATGCCACAAAGCATTTCACTGGTTTAATCAAGCTCAGCTAACTGGATTTACTGTAGCCTTTAACAGAAATATGCTGTTTGATTGTTGTAGTGAGAATCTGAGACCGGTTCCTTTAAAGTAGTGTTATTTTGTTGAAATGTCCAGAGGGAGTTCGTCTAAAGGCAGGACCATGCCAAACAAACATTCCACAGCAAACGCCAACATCATAGAAGGATCTTTAAAATCGCCTTTTGAATATTCAGTACTGATGAAATAGAGTGAAAGGAAGAGAACAGTCCTCCAAATCACACGCAGGTATGACACATCAACCAGACATTTCTGTTTATTGGTGTTTGTTTTGGTCAGATCTGCTCTACCTTATTAAATCTGCTCTTTCAGAACTGATGGTGCTTTTTGAGTTGTGCACAGTGAAGGCAGAAGGGGTGAACGCTAGTGTGAGCAGTCATGGAATGTGTCTAAATATAGAATGACCAAAAGTCATTGGTTTTCCACTATGCTACATGTTTTTTTTCTGTGTTTGTCTCTGTCATTTCATCAGCCAATTTAAGGATTAGTTTTGTTCCAAGAGCCTATTTCCAAACAGTGTATTGATTCTGAGCAATTCCTAGTGAACCTATTCATTTAGGAATCTGCAAGTAGTATTTTCCACATAAAAACAGTCCAACGAAAAAAACTGAAAAAGAGGAGATATTAAATGTTTGTTGTGCTTGAAGGTCCATGTTATGCATGTATGTGTCTTACAGATGTTTTTTTAATGTACATTGTGGTCATACAACAGAGTCCTGGCTTGAAGGGTCTGTTTAACTTTGCAAGTGTCCAGTTTCCTCTCGGATTGTTTAGCTTTGGCAAAGCCCCAGTCACATCCCTCCATGATGTACTTAAGTGCCCCTGCATGTTTTTCTTTCAAAGCCCCCCGCCCTGCCACAGTCCTTAGTAGCTATGAGTTAAGGGGTCACACATGTTTCACTTTTGACCTGTAACCATTGTACCCTGGTGTGGACAACAGCGCTGTACACAGGTGTCCACTCATTAACATGCAATCAGCGAGGTCACGATGACTAACTTCTGGCTACAGTGAGGTTCAGAGAACATCTCAAACATGCATACCTTCGTAAGAGCAGCCACATTTCTGGACATTCATCCTGTTATATCTCTTTCCCTCTCTCTCACTCTATCTCTCTCTCTCTTTCTCTCTCTCTCTCTCTCTCTTTCTCTCTCTTTCTCTCTCTCTCTCTCTCTCTCTCTCTTTTTCTCTGACCCTGGATCGTTGTCAACCCGCAGGGAAGCCCAGTTAAGGCTGTCAGATGGAATCAGTGCGAGCATCTGAAAAGTAAACCTCCTCTAACAACACCTATAGAGGAATTTCATACAAGTCAGCATATTCATTGGAATACAGCTTCCAATCCAAATCAGCTTCATTTATCTTCCATGAAAATACCTGCACCTTTCTAACAAGTGCTTTTGGCTTGTTTCAGCAATGGTCCTGTAGGATCCACAGTAAGATGTAGTTTGTAGTGATGTGATGCTGTTGGGTTCTATTAGTCAGGATTAAGAGGCAGAAGATGTGGAAGAGGTTCAGATGCTAAAAACACTGTATTGCCTATAAATGATGGAGATACAATTACTGAAACACAGTGGTCTCCTACCCTGGTCCTGGAGGCACAGCAGATGATTAGTTGGATCAGGTGTGTTATAAGCAGGGAAAACACTAAAGAAAGAAAACATACTCATTTACATATGGATCTGAAGCACCCAGTAAGCATACACTGTGGTTAACTAATATTAATAAGCTAATATTCTATTTTCTATTAAATATTTCTATACTGAAAAGCAACACCACAGTGTATTACTATCACAGTATATAAAGTATAGGAGATGTTGGCCAGTGCTACTTCTGACAGAGGCCAAATCATTAATGTCAGAGCATCTTTATAACGGCAAGGCTTATGAGGTGCTTCCAGTCAGTCGCATGTACCTATTGACAGTGGACCAAAGAGGGACAAGCTATGAACGAGCGACCGAGTATTAGGTAGGTCCAAAGCGACAGAAAGGCTACTGGGGCAGTCACAGGACACTGCTGCATATGGGGCCTTCCATTGTAACCCCCGTCCACCTCTAAAAGCACACGAGTGTCGGAACTGGACCTTGGCGCTTTGGAAAGGGTTGCATGGTCCAATTACATGGATGCCTGGGTATTTGTGCACTGCTTACTGGGGAAGTGATGGCACCAAGATGCACTGTTGGACAAGACTAGCTTGCAGTGGGAATCTGATGCTCTGAGCAATGTACTGCTGGGAAACCCTGGGTCCAGGCATTCATGTGGACAATTTGACATGTGCCACCTATATACTATAAACATTGCTGAAGACCAGGTACATCTTTTCATGACAATGAATAGACTTTGATGGCAGTGGCCTCGTTCAGTCGTGTAATGTGCTCTGCCACACTACATGTGTTATGACAGCGTGTTTAAGGTGTTTCTCTGGCCTCCAAATTCCGCAGATCTCAATCCGATCAAGCATCCGTGGGATGTGCTGGAACAACAAGTTCATATTTAGCCTTTTATTCTGAATACTTGATGACTACAGACATTACTTGATTACTGATATAATCCATAGTGACAGCTCTACTTACTCATAGTATTCAGTGCCTGAGGGACATAATACTTATGTGACTGTCCATGATGCTGAGCTATAGAAAGTTGCCATCAGCAAACTGACTGTGCTCATACACCTGTCTTCTGCTCCATCAGTACAGTTTCTGTTGGGTTTTACCTGCTTGTGTCTTTGTGGCTGTAGCAGGTCTATATATGTCTTCAGTGGATGAGGTCAGGAGCTGTAGTTGCTATATAAGGTAATGCAGTAACACTGGCCACCCCTCACTGCCCTTTTCACCATACTCGGTAACTCCTCACCTGTGTTTTGGAATAAACCTAAAAATGTAAAAGGATTATACCCATGAGTCATTCTTCACCTAGCAACTACTATTTTCTTCCTGCCTGCTTTCCATCCTCAGCAAACATTTATTTAGACCTAATAAAATATTACTTCAACAAAGGAGGATAGTGTAGATCTACTGGTTGCACTTCTGCCAAAGAACTTTTGGTGCATGTCCCGTATATCTTGTTTGATCTTGTTTGTAGGGGTGTATGACTGTCGTCCTGCTGGCTGCCGGCAAGCTGGTCTCTGTGATGGCCTCTGCAGGCCTGCGCTGGTGAGGTTAGCCAGATGAGGTGAAGCAGGGCTGCTGACTGCTGGGGTTGGAGCATAGTGAAAGCAGTGGGGCTTTAGCTGTTGTTCCAGGCTTAATTAGGCTTGACCCCACCAGGAAGCTGCCCCTTCGCCCCTCTCTGTTAGCAAGCCCTCAGTGGGTAAGACCTGGGCCCACTGCATTCCTGTCATCGGGATGTCACTACTCAGCGGCCAGCCTAGAAAAGTGGTGCTTTGGGGGAAGGGGGGTGTTGGGGGAAGTGGAGGCAGTTAAGGCGTTGTCATCTTAAACCATGCCAAACTGTGGAATCATCTTTTATATTATTATTATTATTATTATAATTATTATTATTATTATTATTATTATTACTTTATTTATTTTTTCCATTTTTATACCATAATTTATAGTTACAGCTTATATATTGTTTCATATTTCGATCTTGGGAAGAGCAAGATCCTAGTATCTTATTATTTTCTATTTCTAATCAGTTTTCAGTTAGCTGCCTTGGGATTTGATCATCCAGTACACAATAACGATTAGCTTCTGAGCTAGTTGGCACCTCCAAGTGTGGCTCTCTTACAGCTCTCCCCAGAGGTATGACTGACCCCTGGCGGCTGTGGCTTTCTTGAAGACGTCGCTGTCGTCCTCTTCTGCTGTTACACAAACAGCGGGCTCCATCTCTGCTGTCGGAGCTATGTAGCTTAGCTTACCTGCTAGCGGCTTCTACACCAAACTTCTGACACCAAATGAAGTGTGTATTAAAAGAAACACAGCTTTTACAGAAGTCATAATGCTTTATTAACCTGTCGTTGCTGGCCACAGCTACGCCGTACATAACCAGAATTTTCTGTTTGCTGTAGGCCTAAGCTACGCCTTAATATCTCAGCCACGACCTCTGAACTGACTCAGTTCTTCTAGTGCTGCAGGGCTTTATTTCCTTAGCATGGCCTTGAGCATGGTGACCCTGTTGGGGCCACTATAAAATAGCTGAATTCATCAATTAGAACTGGTGACTGAATTCATTTGGACATTTTAGGTGAGTGGATCTGTTCATGAGTTCGTGTGCGTGAAACCACCTTGGTAGGCGAAGCCTCACAATGGTTGATGATGACTCTTTAGAAAGATGTGGTTATAGACTTTTGATTGTTCAGCAGATGACAAATAAGCAAAGGCTGAACTCACTCCAACATGAATGCATGTTTCTCCTCACTCAACATAAGGCCTTGAACATTCTTCAGGCCTCAGTCACACTCTGTGTCACTCACTTCAGTGGTTTTGTGTATTGAGATGCTGATTTTCAGCACTACATTGTGGTGAGGTTCTAGGGACATCAGTGGCCTCACTTTGAACAATGGCAGGAGCTGGGTCTCAGCCAAGAGTAGCTGTTTGCTGTTTGTTTGTGCTGTGTTGGTGATGCATGCAAATTAAAGCAGCATAGTTTCAATGTAGACAGATGCCTATATGTTCTGTATCTCACATACTAAGACACTATATATACCACTGATGATGTAGTGTAAAACCTTATGAATCTGTTTTCACATTGCCCATGCTTGTGCTGTCTCTCTCTCTCTCTCTCTGTCTCTCTCTCTCTCTCTACATACAATGGACTGATCCAGACCTCAGCATCACTGAATGTATTTGGGATAATTTGGATCTTAAGTTTAAAGGTGTGGAACATATATCCCTGCAGATTTCTTTGCAAAACAGATTTTTTTTCTCAAAAAGATTTGATGCTTTAATAAATACAAAGATTTAATGTATTAAATTTACAAAATAGAGTGGTGCATGTTGTGTATGCATATATTTATGTATGTGTGTGTGTGTGTATGCGTGTGTGTGTGTGTTTGTATGTATGTATGTATGTATGTATGTATGTATGTATGTATGTGTGTGTGTGTGTGTGTGTGTGTGTATGTATGTATGTATGTATGTCTGCATGTCTGCATGTATGTATGTCTGCATGTATGTATGTGTGTGTGAGTATATAAATATAGATCCCTTGCAGGTGTATGAACACCGGATGGAGCCCATCATTTTGATTCTAGCTGAACACACACTCCTGTGCTCCATATTCCCCCTGGGCTGCTGATTCTGTACTTCTCCGCTAAAAAAACTGCCGTACTGACTAACACTCCATCTGCGCCAGGCCCCAGAGCTGCTCGCACACTGAAATAAATGCTAGCTTCATTTCACAGTTTATCTTACAGGGCATTCTTGAAAGGTTTGGGGCTACATTCTCCTGTGGTCTGTAGTGTTTCAAGTTGAAGTCCATTCAGCTTCCCTGCGTTATCGCTCGGCAGACAGAAGCCCACTTGAAGTCCCACAGGGAACAGGCTGCCTGTACTTTTGGCAACTAGACAACTTTTGTCTCAATTATTTCCTGTGTTATTGTAGAAGGTATAGCTATGTGTAAACCCAGTGATCCTTCTCATAATAAAGAGCCATTATCTCATGCACTGTTTCCAAATCGTAATTACAAACTGTTTAGGACTGTTTGATCTTTTAATTCATGGCCTCTTTGTCACACTGTCTGCCGGTTCTGTTTGTTTAATGAAAGGAAAAACACTTTGGGAGCAGGGCCTGTAAGTTTATTCCTGTAAGTTGTTTAATTAGAAATATAACTAAACAGTGTTCTTGTGGAAGTTGTATTTTAACAGCAGTATTAAAGGGGAGTCCTGCTTTAAAAAAACCCTGCTCATTAAATCCTTTAAGTGCGTC
Organism: Semaprochilodus insignis; assembly: GCA_034552555.1. Taxonomy (NCBI): domain Eukaryota; kingdom Metazoa; phylum Chordata; class Actinopteri; order Characiformes; family Prochilodontidae; genus Semaprochilodus; species Semaprochilodus insignis. Next base: position 10,093,335 of record CM067491.1, read on the forward strand.
AAGTCAGGACTGTTTATGGCTGTAGTTGGGATTGGAATCACACTTCTGAAGAGTGCCTATAAAAGTTACCTTGCAGAAAGTTATTGCATGAAATGGTCATGAATATGTTGTCTGATGTATGAACTTGATGTATGAGCTTTATGATAAAATTACCGTATTCAAAGTTTCTTTAAACTGAAGCATTTCACATTAAACCACGCTGAATATCTATAATTACATTTGTGGAAATCTGTGGAATTGATATGCATTGATAGTTGTCACTTCTGTGTATATGTGTGTGTGTGTGTGTGTGAGAGAGAGAGAGAGAGAGAGAGAAAGAGAGAGAGAAAGAGAGAGATCTTATGGTCTGCATTTTGCAAGCTTCTGTTTTTCTCACTCTGTGACGCCAGAGCATGCCCTTCGTTTCACCTTCATCAGGTCTGCTGGAGTTGCTCAACTCTCCATGGGGCTCCTGAGTGGCACACCCATGAAATGCTGTCTATAAAGCAGTCATGCACTGTATGTAGCTCAGCTCAGTGCATTAGGAAACCCAGGACCAGGGTTGAGAAACACTGGACTAAACTATCTTCCCTGCTACACCATCCTCACACGATTTCGGGAAGACTATCAGATGTGCTTCGTCCGAGACATACATGACACTCACGCTATGCCCTGGTGACAGACTATGATGGGTTGGGTTGTCTGGGTGTTTTTGGGAGAAGAGAAGGTAATGAGGGGTTTTATTTGTGTGGTGTGTAAAATATTCTCGACTGAAATGACATTTTCTGTTATTACAGAGAGTAAAGAACTGGAAAGAAGGAGCGCTGGGTACCGGTACTGAGCATATTTACAGCCAGATATTTTTTTGTCATACCTGTATCATTTTGCTGAGCACTGCTTATTAAGTAACAGCAATTGTTGGTCTACCTCTAGCTGCTGTACCTCTGTTTAGCAGATGAAATGAACACAGATTTAACGCTCTGGGCTTCTTTCCATTGCTTTTCCCTTCACTTTGTGATTTTGTTAGTACATTGAACCAGGAGTTGTTATTAGTGATAAGTATTTTAGGGAGAGCTGAATGTTCATTTGGAGCAGCAGATGCGAAGGAAGGAATGCTAGAGAGTTTGCCTGTATTTGGACTTTGTTTCAGTAACATCACAATAAAATTCTTTTAGCAGCCCGGGAATGTTGTGTACACTGGCAAGCACCAGTGCATGCAAATTAAAGACAGATTCTGGTCAGAATGGCAGGATTGGAAACCTAATTGTGGAGTATTCTGGGAAAAGCAGGGGTTCTGGCAAAAGCTAGTCCCCGGTCGGAACTGGTGTGCGCGAGGTCACACCAGTATGAAGACTTAATTGTTGCTCCCAGAGCTGCCTGTGACAGAAAGAGAGTGCAATCACATTAATTACATCTTTGGAAGGTGCAATTACATTAATAACATCTTCACAGAGTGAGGCTGAGCAACAGGGACACATCCCTAATGGGATCAGACAGAACTGACTGGGCCCAGAGGGTGACCCAGTGCATTGGGCTGAACATTCCTTAACCCAGCAAGGGTAAAGAAAGCCTTTGATAGCAGAGCTGCGGCTTAAGGGGCTGTTGTGTGTTCATTCACCCTTCTGCCCTGATTTAATGTTACACATTATTGCCAGGATGAAATGTTGTGGATTTGGTGAATTTGTTCAGGCTGTTTAGCACTTTCATCATTATGTTTTGTGGCCACGGGTGTCTCTGCATGTTCTGGGGAGGATCATCCTTCAGAGACATTTGCAATGATGAATAATGATGTGATGCTCTTTAAGGGCCTTTTGCTGGCAGCAACTGAAAGGTCTTGAATGAATAAAATGCAATGCATGCTACACAGTGTGCACTATGTATACAGGCACCTAGAACCTTTCTTTCTCAGATAGGAGCGCTGTAAAGAGTGGGCAGGACTTGAACTGAAGGGGGGCTTCCATAACAGAAAAGGGACATATGTATGTTTTCTTGAATTTCATTTTGTAATTTTCTGACCAATCGCCAACTAGATGACTGCCTTCTTTTCTGGGTTTTCATGGTGTCAATGCTCCTCGGAATAAACTGTAAGCTTGCTCAGCACAGATGCATAGAATACAGTGCACCGAGCCTCAACACTCCAGTTTAAAACTTAAGAGGCTTAAAGTCTGTTTGTAAGTGCTTGACGTAAACTTGGCAGCAGCCATGAAGACACAGAGAAAATAAATGTTGTTGGCGGCCATGCCGTAAGGTAACAAATTTGTTTTTGTCAACAAAGTGTTTTTATTTAAGCAGTTCAGTAACATGCAATGAGTAACATTTCCTCAAGGCCTGTTACCCTCATGTAATACTGACCATTCTGCTTCAAAGGCTGGCCTAGAGTAAAAAAAAAAGTCAATATAAAATACACAGTGTGGATATTTACATAAATTGTGTTATGATATATCTAAACTCGTAAGATAAATTAAGATTCCCATTTCCTATTTAATTCCTTTTATTTTAGAGATTAAATTAACTTTTTTGAAATAATAATTAATTATTAATTATTATTAAGTAAATAAATAAAGTAAAAAAGTAAATATAAAATAATATTTTACTTCCATCATGAATTTAATAATAAAAAAAACCTTTCAAGTTTCAAGTTTAAAGTTTAAAGTTGATTTGTCATTTGCACAACATGTCCAGGCATTCATGCATTGAAAAGCTTGTGGTGATACACAGGTTGTTACATTACAGCAGGCAGCATTAATATAAGTACTAACCAAAAATACATATGATAAATAAACAGAGATATATTAAATATATACAAAAGACACTATATATATATATATATATATGCCAATGTTTTCATGTCGGAGGCTTATTTTGGCCCGCCCCTGCAGCTTACAGTAGTTTACAGTAATAGTAATTATAGTCATTTTGTCCAAGTCAGATAAAAGTCTGAAATGTGTTTTGAACTTTTACTCTGTTTTGAACCAACTCAGTAGAATTATCCATATATGACTGAAGTTTTACTCAGTTGTACAGCAATCTGAATGGAATTTGTTTTTTCTTCTTATTGGACCCGCTAAATAATTTCTTCATATTTAAAAAATGTATTCCAATTAATGAACTTTGGAATACAAAGTTCATTAATTGGAATAAACATAAACTTTTAGCCCTACTTACCGTGTCCTCTCATCAGAACATTTGGTGAGTCTTGAACAACAACACAAAATTGCAGTTGAATTTACAAATGTATGAAATATCTTGCCTTTTTAGCTGTGGCATGATCCTGACACTGTATGAGGATGACATTGACACGAACACTGGATTTATGCCACTTCAAATCAGTAATGTGAACGTAGCCCAAAGGAGAGGCATATATTAGAGTCAGCTGATAAAGAACGGTGTGTGATTGTGGATTGCAGGTGCTCTGTGTTATGCCCCTGCGAGGCCTCCCTGGAGAGAGTTTTTATTGCATAGTGCCACTCCTGTGGCTAATGCTGTGAGTAGTCACGTGCCTCGGCTGTGACTGCCAGTTTGAGCGGTGCTTACATAAGAGAGAAAGGAGTATGAAAAGAGCTGAATAGCACTGGGTCAAAGCAAAGGATCTGACTATGTGTACTCAGGACAAGGCCATCGCCGCAGGCTAGCTGACATAATTTTAAGGCTGCTAAAGAGTCACCAACCCCAAGATATTCCACTACCCTGCACGCACAGGACATGGGCCAGTATATATACTCATCATCAAAAAACACTCATCATCAAAAAAACTGTTGCACCCAGAAGTAAGTGTCAGATTGCAGTGCTGTTTGGAAAGAGGATAAAGTTTACTAGGAACAATAAATGATGATAAATTTAGACTGATTTGGACAATATTTATTAAGCTACACATACAGAAGTAGTGTCTCTCAGTATGGCATTGGGCCGCCATGTTTGCTAATGCAACATGCCAGACGTCTCGGCATAGAGTTGTAGAGGTTCTTAATGGTGTCCTGTGATAATCCATCCCATGCAGCTTGAATATTCTCACACAGTTCCTGCAGATTTTGTGATGGGGGTGGAGGTGGAGTGACAGTGGAGTGGCCTTTTGAACGTGTGACACGTGACAACAAACTGTTCATCTTGGTGCTGACTACGGTTTATCCACACACTGGATATATATGATATATGTAATTGAGGGTTCTTTATACTTTTCTGTTACATATGTCTTATGCTAAATGATCCTTATAATGGTCTCTGATGTTTTGTGCAGGACTGAAACTATATGACAGACACGTTGACTAATTACTTCCTTCATAAAATCTTGACTCACTGCTTAGGCCTCCCCCACTTACTGAAGAGGCACGTCATGACCAGTTAGCCTTGATGGCATATCCGGAGACTGCTTTTTTATGTGCTTGAGTAATGCCACACATTTAACACTGCTGTATTAAGGGTTATAGACCTGTCGGCACAAACTGGATTGGATGATTATGCACCTTTGTTCTCCCTCTGAGACTCTGTTTCTTAATGGCTGCACGTTAGAAGCGTCTCTGCTGAAGTGGCTCTCTGGAGGGTCTTAAAGTTTCATTCTGATGTAGACCGAAGGTTATTTAAACAAATAAACACACCTCAGTGGTTGCCAGGGAACAAGTACTACCTTACAGTAGCGGGTGTGTGAGAAACCTGTCGGTTGGGGTCTAATTTGAAGCAGCCTTACATCTAAAAATCTGGAAAGGATGACGACATTAAGAAAGAATTTCCCCTAACAGTTCCTCAACTCTGAGGCAAAGCGTGGTCCCGGGGAAGCTGTTGGTTTAAGATTGCTAGCAGGATGCTCGCTTGTTATTCTTCCCCTCGAGTGAAAGCAGTTGATACATGGTGGATCAGAGAATTAGTTGGCCATGCACTAACTTGCATATTATATCCATGTTCTTATCTTTCTCTCTAATGCTCTCACGCTCTGTCTCTCTGTTTTGGGTGTGTGTGTGTGTGCAACTTAAGTGGGTTCTCAGCACAGATGTGGCAGAGTCCTACTTCATCAGCTGCAGGGCTGTTCTTGGTGAGCGAACTTAATCTGATACAGTAGCACAGCGATCATGCCACACAGCTGCCACTCCCAGAACTGCAATGCTTTATGTCAGCTGTTCTAGGACAGCACACATCTTGGTACATGTGAGAATGAGTGCAGTGAATTAAAGTGCTTCACTGAAAGGAAGAGGCAAATGGCTTTTTAGCTCAATATATATGCATCATTATGCTAGAACATTTTGGTATATGTATAGCAACAGGATTCAAATTCAAATCTATCTATCTATCCATCTATCTGTCCATCTTTCAGTCCATCCTTCTGGGTTTCCACTAGTAGGTAACTAATAGCTTTTGACCAGCAACAACAATCAAATCCACCCAAAAATCACCCAACTCAGTGTTAAATTGAGGATACAACTTGGCTGAAGTTTGGGGAGCCTAAACATCGCCAACACATTTAACACAAAATAATGCTTCTGTTTACTTTATTTTAAGGGATAATTATGTAACAATTTGACCCTAAAATAACAGCTTGAAGATCATTTTGATGGTACACTGACTTGGGTAGAATAGATAGAAGCGTGGCTCTGTCATTACTACTCTGGGCCAGCGTTGGATAAGCAGACATGAGACCTCTCATGAGAACTGTAATAAAATCCAGTAATATTATTCTACCCTGCAATTCAACATGGTTCCTTCTATTCTGATATTCCTTTTTTCTTTTCTTTTTTCTTGTGTTGTGTCCCCTTTAGGTGCTTACATGTCAGGGGTGTTGAATTCTCTATCCTTCAGGTTGTCGTGAAATGCACATGCCCACCGGTCCAGGAGGGGTGTAAAGTGTGATTTGTAATTACATGTAATTACAGTGTTGTGAAGGTGAAATACACACTACAACTACATGGGGACCCAAGAGCAAGAAATACCAGTTTACACATAATGCTAATATAACTCTGCCTTGGCTTGTCATCATCAACCAGCGTTACAGCGTCTATTGATATGAAGGAAGAGCTACACCAAGAAGGATATAACGCTGTTGGCAACAGACTAGCAGAGCAAGTTAAGTCACAGAACGTTAGCCTGTATGCCCTTGTACAAACACCTAACAGATTTACTCAGAGACAGTGTCTATATAAACTTTATCTTTAGCAGTGCTGAAGGATTAGAGGAGTAAGATTTAATGGTACATCTTGAGCGCAAATCGAAACAGAATTTTAAATGCATCTGACTGATAACACACTGAAAGCGTTTACCAATGTTAACACTAATAACTGGAATTATAACCACTTGTCTGGCAACCTGAATCATTATGGGCACCATGACTGGCACAGAACTTCCTGGTGAAAGCTCTGCTGTCCATCTATCCCTCTGTCATTTGCAGATCTGTCTGAAAGTTCGGGCAGCCCTGGTCAAATAACATGTTTTGTTGATTCTCTGAGTCAGGGGTGTCTAATCTTATTTGCAAAGAGCCGGTGTGACTACAGGTTTTCATTCCAAGCAAACAGGACCACACCTGATTGTACTTGTTTAATCAGTTATTCTTAGTCTTCCACAGCTGATCACATGGAGCTCCTGCTTTATTGGAGTGACAAAACACGGCCATGCCGAACATTTGTGGATAAGATTAGACACGCTCGAACTGAGTGAAAGGAAGTTAATGACTAACTTAAATGTGATATACAGTATCTTCAACTTTTGCTGCATGATTACCACTTATTGGCTAAATTTAATACATTAATACATTGCATACACAACAACAACAAAACCTCAAACAAAATATGGTATAGGACTGATCATTGTTGTGATAAATTATGTCACAAATACAATATGCTTTTCTGAACATATTTTGTGTATCATCAGTACTTGTAGAACACTGACTAACTACATATTTAGTTATAAAGAAATAAATATTAGTCTTGATTTAGTGCCACCAAGTAGGCCAAATATTGAATAAAAATCATTGCATTCACAGTTTTTTGATGGGATTTAAAATGTAGCACTACTGTCTCACAGTTTTCACAGTTCCATCTGATATAATATGTTTGTCAAATCGTCCACCTCTGATATGGCGTTTGCCAAAGACGAGACTTTAAAAAACACCTCGTTTTTCTAATTCTCACTGTATGAAATGTCATTAAGGAACAGAAGTTAAGAAACGTAGACCAAGAAAAAAGTTCATGCAAAGCAAAAACCCCACATCACTGTCAAGGGCCTACAGAAAGATTTGGCTTGCAAGGGAATAGTGATGCGCTGGTTCACTTTGCAGTGTTGTTGCAGATCATCTACATGGAAGGGTCGGCCGAATGCAGCATTAACCATCATCTCATCACCAAAGTCAACATCTCAAGTAAACCAGAGTCATTTTAGAATGATATTCTGTGGTCTGATGAAACAAAAATTGCAATCACCAAAGGAGTGTTTGGGGAAAAAAAAGAGAAGCATTTCGATGAAGTAACATCTTGCCAAGCGAGTGGATTTGTTAAGCTTTGGAGTTGTGTGCCAACCAGTGGCACACAAGAAGAGAAAGTCTATTAGCTGGCTGCAAGAAACGTTTGAAAGCTGTGACTTCAGCCAAAGGGCGGCTTACTAAATATTGACTTATGCCATATTTTAATTTTACATTTTTTGCCAATATATTAACCCTTTACCAGGAAGTAAAATTTTTATAAGACAATGAAAATAGCTGTTTTATTCAAACTTTGTAGAAGTATATCAGCTTGTTTTAATTTTATTGCTCAAATGTTGATCTCGAATGGCTTAGATTTAATAGTGAGTCTGCTAAAATTTCTTTAAAATAGCAGTAGACAAAAAGGAGACCTGAAATTGTGCTGGCCAGGATATATTTATAGCATCAAAATACAGCACCAAAGGCTCATAGTCTTGGATGAGAAATGGATGAGTTTATATTTAGATTCAGTCAGTCAGTGTCACTGCAGTGCTGAGAATGATCCACATTCCAAATAATACCTGCTCTGTGGGGGTCCTGTGGGGGTCCTGACCACTGAAGAACGGGGTGAAAAGGGGACTAACAAAGTATGCAGAGAATCAGATGGAGTACAATCTGTAACTGTAGAACTACAAAGTGCTTACTCTGATTTAAGACTTCTCGAATACACAGAGAGAAGTAATCACAGCGCTCATCTGCTACTGTGTTTGGTGCCCTGATGCTGATTGTAGAGCATTAAAGTTCCAGAAAACATGGTTTACACTGAGGGTTATAAAGTAATTTCTCTGTTTTTAGCATTTATATTTACACCCCCAATAACGTTAATAAATAATGCCGTTCAAGTCATCTGGCGAAAAGTCCTGAATATTTTTTTTTCATGTCGCAATGTATATATATCGCAGAGGAAAAAATATTGCAGTGTCAGTTTTTTTCAATATCATGCAGCGCTAATATACACATTCCTTCTGAAGCTCGTTCTTAAATTGATGCCTGCAGACATTCTAAAATGGAACAGGAGCAATAGAAAACCATATTTAAGTAACATTTTAAACGGGTGATGCAATCAGGCTTAGGAATAAAAGAAGCTTCCAGGAAATGCCTAGTCTATGAGCAAGGGCAGGTGATGACGTTCCTCAGTCAGAGATTGCAAGGATTTTAGGTATTTCACCCTCTACAGTACATAATAACATCAAGAGATTCAGGGAATCTGCACAAATCTCTGGGTGTAAAGGGTAAGGCCAAAAGCACAACTGAATGCCCATGACCTTTGACCCTTCAGACAGCACTACATTAAAAACCAGCATGTTTCTGTGATGAATATCCGTGCACAGATTCGGGAATACTTTGAAGAACCATCGTCAATTAATTCTGTCTATCGCTGCCTCCACAGATGAAGGTTAAGAGTAATATATAGTGGGGGTCAACAATGTCAGCATGGTCCAGAAATGCTCCTGACTTCTCTGAGCTTGAGCTCATTTGAAACAGACTGATGCTCAGTATATTGTGATGTGATGAATCAAATTTCCCAAACTTTCACAGTGTTTATGGAAGTATGTATGGATGGACGTTGCGTCCACTGGGCCAAAGAAGAAAGGGGTCATTCAGATTGTTACCAGTAAAAACTTTAAAGACAGGGTCTGCAACTAATTTGCATATATTCAATCCATAGTAATTTAGCCCCGGCCATTAACAGTGAAGTTATAAGGAGTGTTTCGGCCCGGACTGCTTTGTAGATGAAACGCAATACAGGGCAGCCAATCAGGTAAGAGATTATTACATATATCAGTCTCAAAGACACACAAAAGCAGCCTGTAAAGGATGTGTTATCTTATTTTCACTTACAAAATCAAGAACAACTCCTATAAGTTTGTCCAGGGCTTTTCAAACTTCTGCATATGCTTGTACATGTGTGGGCGTGTGTGTTTGTAGGGAGTTAAGCCAGGAGTTCAAGGTGGAGCCATTCAGGCCTCCTGAGCGAGCAGTATGGGGAACACGGGAGTTAACTCAGTGTACCTAAATGACGCAAGCACCTTGCTCCAATTTCTCAACACTGATGAATGCTCTCTAACCCTCTCACTCTCTCACTCTCTCCCTATTTTTCACACACACTCACACAGTTACACACATCCGACATGGTCTTTTGAGAGAAGACCGCTCTTGCTGAGTTGAATTCCTGCAGGGATGTTGAATTGGGGTCACACAGCCAGAAAAAAACCTACACGCGCAGATGTTTCAGTCTTAGAGCCTTGGGATGTCACTTAAAGTCCAACACTTTAGAACATGATGTGTGAATCTCAGATGACAAAGGTATTGTAATGCTGTCACCTTACAGCCTCACACAAAATGAGAGCCATTAACTGCTGTTTTACGTCATGAGCTGTGAAAACGTGGCTGCTTCTGGTCTTCTCTTTTAATAATATGATTTCATGAACATGATCACTGATTTCTCAGTGCTGTTTTGTCTTTATTGGATATGTAACGGCGTTTTCCACTAGTCTGAAGAAAAAAGATATATTTTCCATATTTGTCATTTTTAGTTGAGAGGAACTTCATGAATTTGGCTAAAGAGAAGATTTAGGTCATGGAAGTGACCACAGGGAAAAAGAGTGATGCTTTGCATTGCATGTCCTTGTTTATTCATAACAACATCAAATGTTTGTTAAAACAAGATAAAATGGAAAGTGAATATTATTAAAATCGGAACTTCAGTGGTTGTCTCTGTTTTTGGGGTGTTTCTCAACCTTGGTCCAGGAAGCCCATTCCTTTGCGCTTTTTAGTTCCTGTTCCCAGCATACCTGATCCAACTAATCAGCTCATTAACAGCCCATTATTGAGTTAAAGTGGGTGTGAGAAACACTTAGTTAGCTTATGTGTGGGAAACATTGTTAGGTTTCTGCACACAGAGATGGGATTGGGGGAGCGGCAGGGTTGTGCTGCATCCTGCAAGACTTTAAGGCGCTGGCAAAACTTTGTGGAAGAAACGAGTCTTGTATTTTAATGCATCATCAAACTATACTGATATAAACAGTATTGCTTTATCCTATATCTCGTCTGAAAATATATAGATGTATCTTAAACACTTGATATTCCTCCCGGCCCTACTCGGTTCCAGAGGGAGTTAGAGCAAGGTAAACAGATTTTCCAATCTTTACCCAAAACATAGTAAAAGTAATATTTGGTGTCTGTGGTTTGCCTCTATACTTATTCACTGGCACTATAAATGAATATCCGTACATAAATGAATATATTCCATACACCTGCAGATTCACATACTTCCTTCACACTATGGCCTTTGGTACGCCCAAATGCAGTCACTCCTTTTAGACAATCATTAACCTATGCTTTGTGACCAATTAACCACACATGAAACGAGACATTTACTGCACTGTACCACGTCTTCTCAAGCTATGAATCCCATCACACAGTCCACAAGGTATTTATAGCCTCATACAAAGTATGCAGAGAATCAGATGGACTACAATCTGTAACTGTAGAACTACAAAGTGCTTCTATATGGTAATTGGAGCTGATGAAATGGAGGTGTATCTAATGACGTGGCTAGTTGGTGTGCGTATACACAGAAATCAATTTTCTTAAATAAAAGAGCTTGATATACCCAATTCAAAAAAAAGATTGGACAGCCATTAATAAATCTGATCTGCAATTGAAAGCAGTACAAAAACATGATATTTATTGTGTAATCTTATCAACATTTTTGTTTGGATATATACCAGTACACAATCCTCGTACAATGCTGCAGGAGCCTGAATTTACTACCTTAAACATGCAAGGTGACTAAACTTTTGTCTGGTGTATAGTCTTGGAGTAAATTGCAATGCTAGGGATGAATCACCACTGGAAATCGTTATTATGAATAATTATTATTAACCTGCACTTTAGCTTTATCTATTTCTGGTAATCTGGCCCCAGATGCGTCTTTCTTAAACTCTTCTAGTTCTATAAGACACCACCAGGGGGAGTGAAGGCTCATTCATTGGAAGTCAGCAAGTGGCATTTCTCTTTTCACACTAGAGAAATGGCTGTTTAGAGGCAACCACAGCAATGCCAGACAGAATCAGTCAGTTTTGATGGAAAAGATGGGTTTACCATTTACAGTGTTAATTTAGTCATGAACAGTGAAACGAACAGAGAGAGAAAGATGGATTTATTGATTTATTATATGAACTGGCCTTCATTCGCTGATACGTTATGCTTAGTTTCTCAGTGAACACGGGAAATGAACGGTAGAGCAAGGCTTGAGACACGCTCTATACATTCTTATCCCCTCTATAATGTGCAGCATGTGGTGCTTAATGTTACGCAAGAGTTTGAGCTGAAAGGTGGATTGTTTAGTAAGTGCTTGCCTCAAGAGGTCCCATTATTATGTGATACTCTTTTACATTGGAAGCATGTGGTAGTTTAACCAGGATGGAATACAGACCCTCACGTTCAAGCAACCCACATAACATTAGCTGTAAGGCAAATGCCGACAAACACTGGAGACCAAAGTCACGTTGTATGGGGTTGGGAATGAGCTACATCCATATAGAGCAGGGGGTAAATGGCCCAGTGGCAGTATGAGTTGTGGGTGCTGAGTACATAGGAACAGACCCAGCAGCACGCTGGGCATTGCTGTGGTGGGCACATTATAGCTGCTTGATTGTCCTGACCTTGCCGGGATCAGACCATATGTGGAACAGGCCATAGGGTGAGTTACATGATGCTGAAGAGTTAAGTCAGTATATGTCTATCAAGTGATCTACAAACCAATGCTTAGACTTTTAGTGTTTTTAAGCTTTGTTACATTTTAAACCATGTCTTGTTTCTTAAAATACTAAGTTTCGTGATAATTAGTGGGAAATTAAGAAGCTGTTGAAAAAGCAACCAGATTCATTTGGATGTATGTCCAGAATGATGACAAAAGGCTGCAGCTTATCCCAAAATAACTGAGAAAGCATCATGAATGCAGTCATAATCAGGGATGCACTGCTATAGGAATTATGGGCAGATGGAGATATGCAATATTTTGAACATGCCTACCAATGAAGATACAGATACATAAACATTCATAAAATATAGAAACTGAGACTACTAGTAACCCTGTAACACAGGAACTTTTCCAACAGTTCTCCATCTATCATTATGCACATCCATTAATGTTCATAACGTATGGTATTTCATATTGTATACATGAGTACAAATAACTGCTGTGATTTGATTTAGCATGGACTGGACAAGTTTCCGGATGTAGGTGACATCAATGTTCAGCCACTTTAGACTGGGATTTTGGCCACTGATGGTAGACCTGTATGCCCTGATTGTATTTTGTACAATCACTCCTTTTTGCCAATCATTATCATCTGCTTTGCAACCAATTAACCACACATGGAGCGAGACATTCACTGCACTGTACAACCTCTTCTCAATCTGTGCAGTGCCATCTGCAGGAGCCAGAAGTTTTTACTACCTTTTTACCTACCATGCAAGATGGCAAATGTTTTGTCTGGTGAGCTTATAAAACATAGAAAAGGCAGAAAAACATAGAAACGTGCTGCTTTACTGATATTTTCTCAGCAGTTTCTTGCTGCTATCATTATGCACATTCAGCACATATCCATAACATATTGCATTTCAAATATAAATAGTAAATAAATCATGACAATTCATTTAATGATTAGTGACTTCAGTTCTGACTTTGTTCAGTTTGTAAAATGTTGAATAAAACCTCTAAACCAACCTTCTGAGATCTTTAATATTAATATATACTACTAGTAATATAATTAGTAGTATATAATATTTAAATTTACATTATATAAGTGGTAGGCAGGACAGTGGTGCAGTGGGTAGGGCTCACAGCCTTACAGCAAGGGGATGGATTCCCTGCCGGGATGTCTGGAGTCCTTTCTGTGTGGAGTTTGCATGTTCTCCCCAGTTCTGCATGGGTTTCCTCCAGGTCTTCTGGTTTTCTCCCAACAGTTTAAACGCACGCAGTAAGGTGAACTGGAGAAGCTAAATTATCCCTTATATGTGAGTGTGTATGTCTATGTGTCTGTCCTGCGATGGACTGGCGGCCTATCCAGGCTGCTTCCTGCTTTTGAGCTGTATAGGCTCCAGCAAAAACTATTATTCTAATATTAAGACAAATGATATCAAACTTTTGAATGATAGTGGATGTCTTTAGCCGTAGGTTTTCTAAAGTCCATATTGACTTTGGCACAGAAACATCCTCGGTAAAGCAGAAGTAATCGTCAAAATGATGGATGTGGTGGAGGAAGTGCTTACATGTTAGAGGGTATCTTCACCTCTTCTCCACATATCTCCCATACTTGCGTGTTTGTTTAACCTTGTGAGTCAGCTACTCTGAGGGAGGGTGTCATCTGTAGTGAAGGCTTTGCAGTCTTGTGTACAGCGGTCAGTGACTGAATGACACAACATTTCAAAATGTCAAGAGGACACGAGGCTGCCTGTTCCCTGCTCTCATGTGTGTTATGCAGTCAAGTTGTACCCCACACATGGAGGTCCAAATAACCATCCAGATGAAGACTAAATTCTTCATATGTGTGTGAGTGTGTGTGTATGTGTGTATGTGTGTATGTGTGTGTGTGTGTGTGTGTGTGTGAATCTATACGAGGAATCTATATAGTCCTAGACGTTGCACTTTGAACATTTTGTACTTTATTCCTAACAATGTTCATCTATACATTGCACACTACTCTCAAATTCCTCATTTCTTTATTTATATATGTTTTGTGTGTTTTGAGTGTTTATTTGATGTATCATTCCTTTCTTAGGTATTTTGGTTTTATTATCTCTCCTTATATGTATATATTATTTTATGTTAATTTGACGTATTTGTTTTTATCTTTATATTTTATATGTTCTATGTTTTTATAACTATCTATTCTATCTTTCTATCTCTACTACTAATTGTACTGTGTATGACTGTATGTGACAAATAAACTTTGACATAAATAAATAAATGAAATAAATAAGATTTGATTTCATGTTCATCAGATTTTAAAACCTGAAAAAGTAGGAATAGAGGATGTGTTAACTTCTTTTCACTTACTTTCAACAGTACATGTAATTTGACTGGGTTCTTCAAACTTTTATATGCCTGTATTATACGTCAGAGACATATTGTATTCTACATTCAGACAAGGTCATTACGACTCTGTTCCCTATGTTCATGTGTTTGCATAGAGATGCAGGAAAAGGGGTTCATGGGTGCACATAACTCACCAAGGCTTGCAGAAGGCTTGTAGAGCAAACTTTTGCATCCAGTGCTTTACTTCTTAAGTCTGTTCTTTAACACACACTTCTTTCTTCTTTATTTCTTTATTTCTTCTTTCTTCTTCTTTATTTTCTGTGAATTCTGCTTTGGACGTTGCTGCACATGTTCTTGTAATTTGCTAGTATTTTGGCTGACATTTATACAGACATCAGCACACAATGTCTGCATGTGTTAACTGATGCAGTGGTATATTTCAGTCTATGCAGCTGACACTTTCAGAGAGGCTCCACTATTCAGGGTGCAAACACTGTGATTGTGCTGGTACAGTGAACATCCTCAGTACCTCTCGTTAGGGAATATAGGCGCACTGGTACCTGTACTTGTAATCTTTATTAAGATATGTAATGGGCCTTAAGGGGCCTGTTTTTTTTAGCTGCCTTTATTCCTTATAATTAAACAGTTTTTCATTGTTTTCTGAGTAAAACATCTTTTCTTGGAAATGGTAACTTCACAGAAGGAGGGAAATAAAATAATATTTTTTCAGAAGGAAAAACAAAAAAAAGATATAAATAATCTAATTATGCTATTATCATCTATAAGTTAATGTAACCAGCTCTTTTTCAATGCATTCTGGACCATTTCAGTTGGTCTGTTCATTATGACATTTTAAGACAACACTAATAGGCAGCTCTGTTTTTAAATTATGCAAATTATACAGTAAAAAAACAAGCAAAAAAGGAAACACATGGTTTTTGTGGAACAGCAACTTTCTGTTGTGGCACCTTTACTGATATACGTCAGCGATCTCTGTTTTAATTGGCAGCCCTGTATTATGCCTCGTTTCTTTGGGCTGAAACAATCCTTAGAATGTCACCGTTAATGGGTGGAGCTGTAGGCTGAAAAGACAGATGACTTATGTCATAAAAATAAAGGCATATATATATGAACGGAGGAGCATGTGAGTATATATATATATATATATATATATGCCTTTGTTTTTATGACATAAGTAAAACATACATTCAAATTCATGCTGTTTGTGTGCAGCTTTGTTTCCATATATTGGCTGAATGGACTGGGAAGTGAATAGTACGTCTTACACCTGAAATGTGTTTTCATCTTACACCAGATTCTTTTATGTTAAAGAGAGCACAGAGGATGAGCTTTCCAGGATATGGGCCTTTTAAGCACATTATAAGTACATTTACTTTGTTTGTTCTTCAGGGAATCAAGTGTACCTGGACGGTATCCTTTGTTTCCGACAGTGTCGATAAAAAAGCTTTCCTGGACAGTGCTCTGTCATAAAGTGTCGTTATGAGTAATACTGTTTCTGTGTCCATGCCAAAGCTCTGAGTGTCACACTGGCTATTAGGGGAGTGGCAGGGCAGTTTATAATGCCATAGTTATCATCTTCCACATTAGAGATGCACAGTAGTGAGGAGACCTTTAGAAACAACCAAAAATGAAAACAGAAACAGCTGCAGCTCATCATTATTTATACTCATCATCAAAAACACAGAGTGACCCTCTGAATACCCGCTCATGTTTGTGCATCGTCTTCAGTGAATGTTTTATCAGCGTAGTGTGCGACAGGATAAGGTTACCTTTGATCCAGAATGCTGGTTTATATAACTGCTGTGACATCATGCACCCTGACCTCCGTTCCCTGGAATTGAGAGGTGTGAGCGGAGGAGCGTGTGAGTACATCGGCCTGTAGTTTTGCTCTGAAACATAATTTCCTGTACTGTGAACGATAAAAGAACCCCAGCGACAAATACTGCTCCTATCCTGCTGAGATGACTGTTATTATATGACCCAGCGTAATAACCCGGATGAATAGGGTCTCCGAGTGAGTTGATTTAACAATTAACTCTCTTCTAGGTATTGCTGAGGAGAGGCTTCTTTATGGCCTTGCACAAATCATACACACATAAAAGTAGGAGCCCATTTAAAACGAGGCTGCGCTCTAAAGCGACGCAGCGGCTCTGCCCTAACTCTGAAAGGTCCATGGTGAAGGTGCCCGTCTGAGGTCTTGGTGAAATGCCAGGTTAAATGTGGATACTCATCTGGCTGCAGTTTAGGATAGAGTCTCTCTAAGTACGTTAGTTTTCCTGGAAATGTACACATCTATTCTTCCAGTCAAATGATTTCAGTGTAACAGCACTTTAATCTTGCTGTTATATATCACATAAACATATATGTCTAATATGTTGCACGGTATGTTACAGTAAATACAGTATGTAGCAATATGATCACATTGTGATGTTTTGTACAATTATTAACAGAAAGCATTACATCATGCTAACCAGAGCACTGATCTGTTATGTCCATTCGTGTTTAATTTATCTGGGACATTGTCATGTCATTGTCTTGCAGTATATCGTAAAAACATTCCATTTTGACTTTAACAAAGTAAATACAGGCTTCCTTAAAATTTTAATTATTAGTTAACAATATTAAAAGACTATTCTAATTAAAGAATATTAAAGGAGTATAGGAGTATGCACTTTAAAAAGTGTTTCATTGGTCCAACCTAAAAACAATTACTCTCATTTGTTACAAGCAACTGAATTAGGTTAATTCAAACTTTAAAAAAGAATGGTTCTTTCAATCAAAGTAGTTTCCTGAGTTAAACTTAGCAAATCAATAGAAATTCTGCACTAAAATGTTCAGATAAATTGTTATATATATATATAAGTTTGTACTTAAGTTTGTGTAAAGGATGTGTTAATTATATATATTTTTTAGAAAATCAAAATACAAATATAAAAAAAATACAATACACAAAAATGTAAACTGACCAAGGGTGTTAAAAATTTTGTGTACACCTGTATATAACGGTCATCTGCTTGAGGACTAAACTATTTCTGAACTATTTCACTTAAGGAAGTTTTTAATTTCTGCTTTCTTTTAAGTTAAAGTAATAGATTGTAATAAAACTAATATGGTACACAGTCATAGGTATTGGCCAGATCTGTTGGATTTTCAGTGTTTGTTTTTCAGAAGCTCACATGAAATGCTGGTTGTTCCCCGGGTTCATGTAAATCGTGGACAAACCCAGGGCCAGACAGAGTGCTAGGTAGAACTTTGTATGTACCTGTCCAGATGTGGACGGCTTACGGCTTTATCTGTACTTAGTAAAATCACTGATGTACACTGTATTGAACACAGTAATAACATACAAAGATGAACTTTGTAATCTTCTTAGAGATCTTCCAATTATAGAAGCCTGGGCTTTTGGTTATGTCTCATTTACCATAATGCTGTTTGGCGAGTTCAGTCTAGCAGACACCCGGTCATCAGTCATGACTCTGGTTGGCCCAGGTGCACTGTTTTCCCCTCCTGGGAAGATAATCACTAAAAATACATCAGCCCTAAGCTGCTTAAGGCGAGCAGGAAGGAGCTCACAGCAGCGGCTCAGGGCTGCTTCGCCAACAAACGCAGCAACCCTTCCCATCCCAAGAGCTCTTTAATCTGCTACCTGTGGCTCTGCTGTCCTCAGACTTTATGGTCCCAACGTCGGGCGACTGAACCATTTGTGGGCTAGTCCTGCATGGTGTATGGTCTGTCCACTCTGAATATCCTGCAGCACGGGTTAGAACGTTACACCATGCCCAACCTGCCCAATCTCAACAGCCTGGGAAAGCTGTGCGGCTCAGGCCGTAGCGACGACTCCGTCATCCAGGACCGGGCCAGGCACAAGAACTCTGTGCGCCGCATGTCCATCATCGAGGATGGGAACGTGGCTGAGGTTCTCTACCTCATTCCCAAACAGTCCATGATGGAACAGTTGCCCTTCCTCAACCCCAACGAGTATGTGATCCTGGAGAAGATGGCACCTCCTCCTATGGAACCCGGTAATTAACAATGTTTGTGTGATTAGTCGAGTTGTACCCCAGCAGGTGACTTTTCACCTTGTCTGCATTTGCGTACAGTCTAGACAGAATTAAACTTCCAGTGCATTTGGAATTTCATGTTTGGCAGAGTGCTCGGAAGTCTGTTTTCACATCAAATAGAAAGTTCACAGGGTTCTTTTGTTATGTTGTTCTATATCCCCCCGAATACGAATTACTGCTTTTAAATGGATGAATGATTTGAAAGGAATGCGCATAATAAAAAGCAAGTCTTGTCAAAGAAGACAAAAGCTGTCTAAATCCTCATCTGACTTCTGAAACACAGTTTCCTACAAAAGTTAGGAATGAACTGGAACTGCAGATGGTATGAGAGCAGCATACTTTACCTGAATACAGGAGATGAGGCAGCGGTCAGTGTTTCGTGTGAGACATGCAGCATGGCATGCTGAATAAAGACTTTGGAGCCGGAGGCAGCTCTCCCCTGCTGGCGTTCTGGCAGGCTTATGGCTGCTGTGGTGGCCACTTTCTAGAACAAATCTGTTGATTAATCTGCCACACGCAGGAAGCCAGTGTCACATCTTTAGAATCTGTTATCCCTACTTCCCTTAAAGCACCCCATTCCTAAGACATCCACATGTTGCTTTCTGTAGGTAGGAGGGGCTGGTGTATTGATATTAATAGCTGTGCAGGACAGTGCAGGACAGCAGACAACCTTTCAGATGCTGGAGAGATCCCCCATGAAGCTTTATCTAATAATCAGCAACGGTTTGTGGTTTCAGCTGATACCTAGTACTGATCTGACACCAGTGCTCTGGTGTCTGGCACTTAAGTGTCCTAGCAGCAAAGTAGCATCTAATACAGCATGTTAGACACTGTGGGTGAGATTCCTCTCTGCGTGTTCTGCTAATGATTCCGAAGGGAAAGTCACACAAAAATAGCACCTGCTCTAATCTCTAGTTTCCCTGGTATGTGCTGATGCAGACTGAACCGTCTTTTCTATAATGTTTTCAACAGGTTTGGTCACACATGCAAATCTTCAGCCAATTATGCACATACACCCACCCAGTGGATTAAGCTAAATTTGGTCTGTTTGGACTGAACATCATGATAATCAGTGCAGTTGCAGTTTTAGGAGCGAGAGAAGGGAGACAAACTTTTGCCATGTGTAGGAGCACAATGTAGAGGCACAGTTGTTTAAGCAAACATCTTTTGCCAACCAGTGTAGCCAAGGATTGCTCCATAAACAAAGTGACACAGTGATTTTTAATGACTTGGCTCATTTGTAAAGAATTAAACTGATGTTTAATTCCCTTTTGTGGCTACGAAAGCCTCTATTTTTCTGGAAATTTTGGAGCGTTGGTGGGAATTAATGCCCATTCAGTCAAAATAGCATTTGTAAAGTCAGGTACTGATGTTTGCTGCTGGACGACAAGGCCTGGCTTGCAATCAATGCTCCAATTCATTCTTCCCAAAGGTGTTTGTGGGGTTGAGGTCAGAACTCGGTGTCAAATCATGTCTTTATGGACCTTGCATTGTGCGTAGAGGTTCAGTCATGCTAGAACAGGAAAGGGTCTTTCCCAGACTGTTGCCACAAAGTTGAAAGCATATAATTGTGTAGAATGTCTTTGTATTCTCGAGCAATAACATGGCCCTTCACTGGAACTAAGGGCCCAAACCCTGAAAAACAGATCCAGACCAGCTCCAGACTTTACTATTGGCATTCTAGCATTCTCCTGGCATCTACCAAACCTAGATTCTGAACTGCACAGTATAAGTTCTTCAAGCTTCTAATGCACAGACAGTTTTGAGTTCTTTAGTGAGTGAAGAATAGGCGATTTGTAAATGCTACAGTAAATGCTACGGTGGGTGCTTCATGGCAGAGCTGTTGTTGTTCCTAGATGCTTACATTTCACAATAATAGTACCCAAAGTTGTGAAAGACATTTCACAAACCAACTTTATTTAAACAATCATACAGCCAGAATCCTTTAAGGATTGTGCACTTTTTAATGTTGTTATAAATATATTATAACAATATAGTTATGATATTCTAAATTGTTTATCAAATTACAATCACAATTTTATCACAGCCACATCTAAGAAACAGTCCTAACTGTGATTCAGTCATGCCTGGATGATATCCAGTCCATTCTAACTATTAATATCTATATCTGAAATGTTACATTTCCTATGATCCACATGTTCTCTGAATTTGCCCGAGCAAAAACCCAAAGAGGGTTGTTAGATCAGATTGATACTGATAATGTAACAATGTCACTTTAAGTTCTGTTAAGCCAGAATATGTTTTGAGGCATTGTTCCTTATCATACTACATTTAGTTGTTGAAAGTGAATAGGTTTGATAATAAGGTTAATATCAGTGTTGATACTGATCCAGTTTATCTGTATGGGTGCATCGCTGGTTTTAGATGTTTCGTACCTTTTGATGCTTCATGAAACTCTCCTAGTGGACAGGTCAGCATGTTGAATTGCGGTTGACTGCTTCCACGCCAGTGCTTTGACTCTGCGGCACATAAAGAGAATTTTCTGTAGTGGAAAAACAAGCATGCCCGGCCCCCATGACTCTTTGACCCTTTGTACATTGGCACACGCTCAATCATGCACTTTCCGTGTCTTCCATCACAACCTCCAGGAAATAAAAGACACGGGAAAAAATGAAAAGTAATCCTCTTACTGTAAATCTTCAAAGCTTCAAACAAGCTGACGTCCCGGCCATTCAGATTACATACAATAGTCTTAGGATATCGCTGGCCACATGTGCAGCCATATAACAAATGCTGATGGCGACAGCAGAAGACGGGCGTATGGATTAGTCTTTGTGTGTGCAATTCAGAACTTCATTACTAGTGATTTTCCAGGCAAGTGTTCCTGTCAGCGTTTTCACTAGCATGTAACAGTGAGTTCTGTGCTTGAATATGTTGAATGGTTGAAAGTAATGAATGTAGGTATGAGAGTACAGTCCAGCAGGCTTGGTACTATACATGTAAGAGCTAATCCTAGTTCTGCAATGTCTGTCTGTGTGCATGGATAAGATTCACATACAGTATATGCACATGGTGACCTAAGCTGGGAGCTATACTGATTAGCTACACTGATGCTGGCCTGGGGGAAAGGAACTGATGAGTTGATCCATTTTCCTCTGACATGGATAAGACAACAGGAAACCCCAGAAAACACAGTGCATCACTGATCTTTTGCTCAAGTTCTTGAAGTTCACTGACCATCTCAATCTGACAGCCTGTTTACATCTTGTATTAACATGTGTTCAGTGTCCAGATCATTTCTGGATAAACTCTGACCGGATTCCAAATTCCTTTCAATATAATACATCCCCCTGTGTCACCAAATGGAACCTTGAACATTTCATACATTGTTTCCATTTTACTTTTGTACTCTTTTGCTAGATGTGATATAAGTGGACAAGCTTGGCTTGGGCACTTTAATTAGCTTGGAATGCATGAAGTCACCTGGTTTGGAGCTAACATCAGTGTTGGGTGTCATGCATTGTTTTGGTTAATTGGTTATTCTCTCACCTGTTAGTTAGCATCCACTTCCTCTGACGTAACTGTATACAGAAAAATAAGAGCAATCTGGTCCAGATCCATCTCTGATGATCTCCAAAAGTGTTTTTGAGTGATCTGATTGAGTGATCTGATTGGGATTTTACATTTACATTTTTTCACGTGGTCAAGCTAAATCTGAACAGGATCTGATCGCCAAAAATGCATGTTAATGCAGGATGCAAACTGAGAGTTGCAAAACTGATTTGTATTGTGTTTGTACTGGGGCTCAGCTGTTATTCATTTAGCTGATAAAATCACAGAATTGATGGTATTTAGGACAGTACCGCCAATAAAGCACCAACATTTTTACCTGTCTGCTTCTGTGTTGTCATGAACACCTTCCTCATCCTCCTCTTTTAAATTACAAATATCACAAAAACTGTGTCCATGCTGTGTGTGAGAGTGCTGCTTCAACTTAGCCAGCTGCTAAAAACAGCTGACCTGGGAAACTAGCTTTCTCCCACTCTCCAATGCCAGTATTTCTCATGTTCTGACCATAAAGAATATTTTATTTTCTTGAACTTTCACTCAGGAGCAAAAATCAGCCTTTAATCTTTAAAGGAAATAAATAATTAACATTAATCGTGATCATTATCATGAGCATGATCATTATCACGATATCATGTCAACTGATATGAAAATGTTTAGCAAGATAACTGCTTATTGAATGAAGCACAGTACAAGGCAGTCAATCAGAGAACAGCTGATTTACATGTATCAGCCTTAAAGGCTCAGTGACAAAAAAAAGCTAAGGAATAAGCCCCATACAAAGTGGACACCTGAGGCTATAATAAAATACAAGAAAAACATAGGATATGGGTCCTTTATGATCAGCAACTAAATAGAAACTGTGCGCTAGAATTAGCAGAAACATGCCATATTTAAGCTTGCTTCTGTAGAGGATCTGTTAACTTCAGAAAACTAGCTACATCTGCAACACATAGCATGTGACATGTTAATGTTCTAAAACTTAAGTATGGTGTACTTTTACTGCACTATTCCTGTTTGGTTTATTGAGAAGCTGAGCTTGTGCTCAATCAGATGAACACTGCAGACCAAGCCACTTCTAGGCTTTAGTCCTTATGGAGTTAATTGTTGCTCTGTTGCTCTTTATAAAGAAACTGTGCATGTGTGGGGACAGAAGCACTAAGCCTTATTCTAAAATCAGCACCTGCTGTCTGATAGCTCCCATCCCCTGTTTTCAGACACACACCCCTCTGTACACTCTAGCACGCACACACGCACACACACTCACACACACACACACACACACACACACACACACACACCCACCCACACTCACACATACACACCCACACACACATACACATACTCAACCTGTGTCTGAAATTCAGTTCATCTCCTCTGACACCATCAAACACGCCTGGCCCAGAGTAGACTACAGTCGCTCTGCATTAGCTCCCTCCCAGAGTATTTGTACTGCATAGAGACATTGACGAGGAGATGTGGAGACGAGGAGATGAGGAGGGGGAGCATGAGTCTCAGCCACTTTTGTCTGGTTATGTTTTGCCCACGCTGAGGCTGCTGGGTATTTCCTCAGAGTGGCCTCATTCCCCCAGCACACAGTCACCCCTAGAGACACCAGCGACATTAATAACGCCTCTCAATCAACTCCCAAACTCAATTGTTTGCCCGGTAATCCTATAATCAACCGTAGTGATGCCAGAATAGTGCAAAGGGAAGCATGGCAAGGGCTCAGAAACGTTTCACTCTTACATGCAGCATATATGCTCTAATATATCATTGCTGTCACTTAAAATCCTTGTGACTTAGTTTTTTAGTTTTTAACTCCATTAGAAAATGTCACTTTTTTGCCCTTTAAATGAAACAAACTATGTAAATTGTTACCTTTACAACTTATCACTGCTGTCCAAATTTAGTTTTTTGCAAATTTGAAAATGCCCGTTGCCCTTTACACTGTCTGTAAATTTCATGATGAATGGATCAAAAGAAACAGCCCAGAATAACCAGGTTATCCTGACTTTAAAAGTAAAGCATGTTTTTTCCTTTTCCTGTAAAGTTTTTGGAATTACAGCAGCAATATGTTACATTTCCAACTGATTCATTATATCCTAAGGCTTATTATTCAGTATATATATGGAAAACAGAGCAGACCACCTAATTCATTTTAAGTAATGGAAGCTTGAACCTAAATGACCTGCTGGCCAGTTTAAGCTGTTGAAGTTAATGTGCATCATTCATTAAGTAACTGACCTCACTATTTGACATGTAATTGTTTTCCAGAACAGTCTTCAGAGGGACAGTTCTCCTGAGGGAGCTACCTCCACAGATAATTATACTTAGTCAGCACTTACTAACAAAGGTAAACAAAGCAAACAAGATCAGGTGCTGAACAAGGAGGGACAATAACAGACAAGCAGTCAGAGAGAGAGAGAGAGAGAGAGAATGAAATAAACACAGAGAGAGAAAATGAGAGTGATGGGAAGAGATTGAGAGAAAAAGAGGCGACAGAGAATAAGTGTGAGAAAGAAAAAGAGAGTAGGAGAGAATAGGAGAGAGAGAGAGAGAGAGAGAGAGAGAGAGAGAGAGAGAGAGTAGTGGTGAATATAAAAAGGAGCCTCATGTGCACAGCCCTCCCCTCTCTGTCTTTTTGAAGAATTTAAGGTGGTGTCTCTGACTGGGAGGGATTATGGCTATGGAATCTGCATTTGTCACACACGGCAGCTGCAACCTGGTTATTTCAGCTCTGCGAGGGCAGAGTCCGCACACACACACGCACACACATACACACATGCACGGTGGGAGAAAAGGGGGAAGGCTCGAGAAACGGAGACTACATGAGCAGTCCCACAGAGCTGAGTGACTGCTTAGTTTCAGAGGAGTAGTGCTCTATCTGCTCTTCTACCTTCATTTCCCTCCCTCCCTCTCTCTCTTTCTCTCTCTCTCTCTCTCTCTGTCTCTCTCCCTTCCTCTCTCTCTCTCTCTGCTTATACTGGTGAAGACTCAGTGGAGGCAGTAGAGCAGCAGCAGTTTTCTTCTCTCCAGCCCCAGCAGCAGCAGTGTGAGCAGAGCAGCAGGAGCCAATGGTCATGGTGAAGGAGAAAGGTAGCCGGCATGGCGCTTCACACCAACAGGGTGGGGAACCGGAGACGGGTGGTGTGGTGGTTGTGGGGGGGGGGCAGAAAACCAGGCCAGTCTGTGTGTGTCTGTGCCATTGTGGAGAAGATACTTCCTGCCTGCGGAGAATGGGTGTTTGTGTGGATGCTGGTTGGATGCTGGTTGGAGCACATCTGCATAGATGAAGGAAAGCGATTTCAGTGTGATCGTACTGGCTGTTGTAATCTGCCCCTAGACAGTCAATAGTGTGTCTGCGATTAGTCCGAAAAGTCTCAGCTGAGGAAGATCTTTCCAGACAGAATGGAGTGGTATTGCACTTGCGTGCTTCGAGCTGTTCCTGGGTGTTTGTACTGAAGTGTGCGTGCGTGGTGCACACTAAAAGCCCTGTCTGAAATCTCACTGATCTCTGATGCGTGAAACTGCAGGATTGGAGCAGAAACAGCTGTGGGGATTTTAACTCCACGCTTCAGTTCAGCCCCTGTAAGTTGCCCTCTCCCGCAACACCTGATTTTGACAGGACAAGAAAAGGCAGAGGGTTTCTGCCAGTTGTTAAGCTCAGGCTCTGTTTAGAACTCTTTCCTATGGTACAGATTTCCAGCAGGAATATTGTGTAAGACTATTTAAGAATTGAAAAGCCTTTGAATTATTTACAGAATGCAGGCAGTGCATGGTGACTCGCCGTGTAGGACAGAATGTTGAGGATTCGAGTCAGAAATGCTACAGCAGCTTATCTTGCCACAACTTATACAATGGAGTGATACAGAGAAGATGTTGGGTAGACGCTGAAGGGAACCCTGCATGTGTTTTGAAAAGTAGATCATGATTCAAGGAGGGGGGGACTTAAATGATCTATGCAGAAGGAGGGGAGTGAGAGAGAGACAGAGTGAGAGAGAGAGAGAGAGAGAGAGAGAAAGAATAGATTCTCAATAACGTATTTAGCCCACCACTGTATCCATGGCAACCAGGCGGCAAAGAGTGGTCTGCTGCTGAGGCCGTAGCCTGTGTGAATCATAACCCAAAAATCAGTCATAGCACATCCTGTACTGCTTACGATAATCACACCTGCAGTACTCACATGGAGACCACTTGGACCACCTAACACATATCTGCAGTCACACATGTTCACATACACAGCACATAAGCATATACACACTTCAGCAAAGACACTCATACATTAATTTACCACTGGGCTGCATAACACCCTGCTGTTGTGATGCTGTATATTTGCGATTGACATATGGCTTGCGGTACATTAAAAGCATCAGCGAATGCACTGCATTTGACCAGACCCGTTACCATCAACACTGTGATTCATCAGAACACCCACTGCATCTGGAGCTGTCACTGCTCACAGCACACAGTTAAAACATTTCGATTGGTTAGATGGCTTATTTACATATTGCAACCTTCTTCTGTGTTATAGTATAATAAGATGTTTAAGTTTGTGTTAATACAGTTAATAAACCTGCGCTTCCTCAGTACTGCTCCTTAATAATAATAATAATATCCAATGGCACCAATCTGATACCAGGTATTTGCATCGTGCTGATATCAGCAAAAATGGATATTGGAGGGAAAGAAAGAATAAATCCCACTCAAATATGTAACAGATCTGTCCTGAAATAGCCTTTAGTGCAGACCCAAAGCTAGGTATGGCCCCCCCTATTTTTTGAGGGTAGGTGGGGAGGTGGTTAGACAGAAAACCAGGCCAGTCTCTGTGAGTGGAATATGTGCAGGATTGTGAGCGGAGTACGCCTAGGGCTTCCAGATTTACCGCTTGCATATGTAAATTGAAGTTAGAAAGGGTGCAATGTTCAAATCCCAAGAGCTGCACTTTTTATAATAGTCAACACTATCAACTGTCAACATTACCAATTTTAAGCAGGAAATTTAACTTCACATGGAGCTTGTGAACCACCTGTAGAGTTGATTGTAGTTAGACCCATCAAAATAATCCATGTGCTGTCTACACGAACACAGCCTTCATTAACTGGCATGTTACCTGGCTAGGTCAAAGATTCAAGCCAGAGGGTTTGGACACACTGGTCTTCTTGGCCTAAAAAATGGCCTGGACCTCAAGTTTAAAGAAACCTTCAAGTTTCAAGAAAATTATAGCAATTTAAATCACAATTAGATATTTTGCCCAAATTGTCAATTTTTGTGGTTTAGCAGGATGGATGTTGAAAAAGTACATATCTTATATTATTAAGATTGAGCTTGTATTATTGAGATCCCAATCCCACACCAATCCGATTGCTGTTGCAATACTAGCTAAAAAAAAGAGCATTACTGTGTTAGTAAAAACCCGTCATGCTCGCATCTGTATACACATTAAAGCATCCACATATGTATTTCCTATTGATAATATTGTTTGTTGAGAATGGTGGACAGTATGGTAACCTGCCATTTTTGTTTAGCTAGGTTTATGTATGAAATATGCAACTTTAATGTGGTGCTAGTGTTGTATATAGGCCTTTCAAAGTTGGCCTCCCCACTTGTCAGAGCAAATTTGCACTCCTGGAAATAGCACACACTCACATTGTCTGATGTGTTGTTGGCTATGTATTTCTCTCAGAGGGGTAATACAGTGTCTGAGCGGTTTGTGTTTGGGTCTGAGTTTTTCTGGGCCACGTCATATACCTTCACATGTTACTGTCGCATGCACAGGCATAGAATGAATGTCCAGGCTCAATGTTTTCTTATCAAATACAAAATCAAGATTTAACATATGAAGATAGGATGACAATAGTAAATAATTCACTGACATCAGGACCTTCCTTCAACACGTTTTCACTTTGTTCTCCTTGAATACTCTTTCAGTGCACTCGCAAATGTCAGAATTGTCCGTTTGAGGAAGGGGTCTGAAACACAACCGACACTGCAAAATGTTCTTTCAGACTCTGTGTGCAAGTACACCTCACCCACCACAGATACCTCCAGATCCCCACACCTTACATAGGGTAACTTTAAGGAAAAATATAGGATCATTATCTGTATTAACCAGAATTCCAGGTTTCAAAACCTGGCGCAGCATGATTGAGTGGACGATGTTTCAAAAAAAGGAAACTTTTTGTTTTCATGTATTTTAAACTGAAATCTAAAGCCCCCATCAAATAACTCAAATCAGCACTGTTGATCAGCACATGTTTACTTATGCCAACAACAGGTGAAATAACTTAATAAATAAGGTTAATATAAATAATTAACAGTCATCCTAAATTTACCATAATGCATATAATCATTTGTAAGTAAACTTACATCTGATATATATACACAATATACACAATACATATAATAATACTTAATACTTGAGATTATTGATTTGAAGGGTTGGAACAGCCACATTTGTTATATTATTATATGATATTTTGATACCTGCATTATCAAAAACTATAACTATGCAGTATGTTTCACAAACTGCACTAAATCCAATTAATAAGTTCATTTATTACAGCATGTTTCTTTTTTTAATGAAGCGTGCTGTAGGTCAGCCTCCCAGTAACCACAATATGTTCATAAAAGCATATTGTCTCCTGATATACTGTGATAACACATCGTCATGTTGCCCACCTCTACATGCACTGTATGTTTTTTCTTTGAATGAGTATATAATAGAGTTCAGCATTTCAGGAATCTAACAGGGCTATATATAGTTACTATATAGTTACAGAGCCTACTGTACATATGGCACATATGGCGTTGTCTGTGACTTGCTGTTTTTTCTGATCATCAAGAATTCAAAAAAATGCCTCCTAAAATATGAGGAAAGCTTCAGTCAGCAGCCCCTGCAATAGTCCCCGAGGGGCAAGTGGCATCCCAGATCCTTCAGTGCCAAATGCAGAGGCTTATCCACCAGCTCCATGCATGTGACAGAGCAGCCTGACCTAACAGCAGAGCCTCACACAGCCTATAGAAGCTTCCAGGCTCTGGCCAACGCAGACTGCCATGTGCTTTGTGTTATCAGAATGGGTGGACAATTGAGCTCTCAACAAAAGCACATAGCTCCGATAATCTGTAGTGGTCCTAGTCCTGGAATACCACAGCCCTGCATAGTTCAGTGTTTTTTTTTCCTGGTCGAGTAGAGTTAATTCAACTCAGGAAAGGCCACTTAATTAGCTGATGAGTTTAAGCAGGTTGGTTGAGAACAGCGACGACTCTAAAATAGGAATTGCAGGGGTGCTCCAGGACCAGGATTGAGGAACATTGACCTAGTACATGCTGCATGCCAGTTCATGTGCTCACGGTTAATAGTGTGGGTCAAAGGTGTGCTGCTGTTGCTGTAACTAGGGAGAAGCTATGGGGGGCAGAATTGAATAGGATTAAAAGATCATTAAACCAGTAACGCTACAGATATTGCTGATGATAACAAAAGCCTAGAACCATTCAACGTGAATACTTTTCAACACATAGCTCATTAAAGCTTTCTGTTGAAAGTGCTGATTCTAATCTTTCAGACATCATGTGTTCATAAGAGGATATATTTTATTATGATATGAAGTTGATAAAATGGTAATGTTGTTGGCAAACGCTTTCCGCTGTAAAACATGCTTTGAATAGCAAAACAGTACATAGTGAAACAAGGTTTAACAGGTGCTTATCCTACAATTTTCTGGTATTATATTTTTTCTCCCTGAGGTACACTTTCAACATATAAGACATTTTATGTACCAAAAACAATCATATTTCGTTTCTTCATTACCATTTCCACCCTGTTGTTATCCTTTAGAATTAAATGGGGTGATTTCGTTACTGTGCCTTTAAGACTAACATATGTAAATGATCTTTGTTCTGATTAACGTATAATGGCTCTTTCAAAAAGCAGTCTGGGCTAAAGCACACCTTATGAGTGTTCAGCGTGAATGAGGCTGAACTGCATTAGTTGCAGATATATGTAAATGTTTTGGAGATTGTGAAATCACAAAAACAGTCTGCTTTTACAGCTTAGTCTGAACTTAGTATGAACCGGTAGGTGAACAGCACTGAAACTTTAACAGTGTTTACATACAACTTCACAGCCTTCCAACCTTTTCTAAATGATGATGTTGGGTCCTTTGACTTTGCTAGGGGAA
Source organism: Semaprochilodus insignis (assembly GCA_034552555.1). Lineage (NCBI taxonomy): Eukaryota > Metazoa > Chordata > Actinopteri > Characiformes > Prochilodontidae > Semaprochilodus > Semaprochilodus insignis. Next base: position 10,123,587 of record CM067491.1, read on the forward strand.
GAGTGATAATAAAAGCTCTAACAACAGCTCATTAACTCATTTACTGTCTTCAACCTTTTAATGTTTGGAACTCAGCAGACGTCCTTGTGTCCCATTCAGAAAATGAGTTCATAGTGAGCAAAAAATGTTCTGTGTTGCTGTCTGGCGTTCCTGCCCCCTGCTGTTTGTGTTGGTGTATCTCTGCTGTAGTTTATTTGAGTACAGAGATGACTTTTGTTCTCCGTGCTGTGGGGTCAGCATGTCTTAATGCTCTTAGTGGCCTTTATAGAAGGAGCAGGCTGGCTACACTGCTATCTAATGAGATTTACTCAATGACCTGTCTATCATTGCATAATACTCACTCCTGTCTAGCTGAGACAGACAAATGCCATTTTGCAGTAGATATAGCCGGGCATTTGAATGAGTTTGGGCAGAGCACAGTCCCCAATGTTCAGTTAACTCTTACAGTGTTCATTCTCAAGAGTTCATGTGCATGACTGTGAATTCTCCTATGTTTGTGATATGTACATGCATGACTGTGAATTCTCCTATGTTTGTGATATGTACATGCATGACTGTGAATGATCCTGTCTGTGATATGTACACGCATGACTGTGAATTACCCCATGTTTGTGATATGTATACGCATGTCTCTTGTGTTTCTAAGGCTTGTGTCTGAATGTTTGTCACTCCAAGCCTAGTTTTTGAGGCCCAGACATGTCCCTGTGCTGTGCAGAAGGTGCAGAGTATACTATTATCACACTTTGACAAGAGAATTTATAAAGACTATCCTTTGCAGGGTTAGTGAAGCAGCATTGTATTCCACTGAGTGTTCTCTGCACTGAGGATTTAAGCCTTTGTATCCTTTAGTACGTGCCAAAAAGCAAACACTTTGAATGGTTAGTCTTAAAGTGATGGTTTGGCCACCTGACCCCCAAGGTAGTCACTCAGGCAAGAGGCGTGGGGTATACGCGGCTTACTTCTTTGTGTTAGTGCATGAAGTAGAAGCAATTGGCTAGCAATGTATGAACTGCATGCCTCAAACATTTTATGCATTTCTACTAATAGCGATGAGAAAATCATTGAGTTATTTGGTGTGCTCTAAAGGCTTTAGCAAAATGTAGACATCAACAATGGAGTAATGCAGGGATTGTCCTGAGATGAGTACTGGGTTAGCGCAGTATTGAAGGGGGCGACAGGATGAAACGATCAATATGAAAAGCTAAATGACGGGGGTAAAAGAGGATTAGCTAGGGCTTAGAAAGGAGACGCTAAAGGCCTGCTAAAGGTTAGATCTGTTTGATCAGATGCTGACAGTGTGGAAATAGATGGATGTGATTTTTCTCTTCTATTTCTGTGCTATTTTTTTGTTCTTCAGGCATTTGGCTCCTAAAGCATTAGTGACTCACCAGCGCAGTATCTCCATGCTAAATATTGCCTAAGACTCTTCTAATTCTTCCTAGTTCAGGGTGTGCATGTACATGTGTCCTCATATAGCAGTCTTGTTCCCAGAGTAACCCTGCCCTGCGCATGTTAGTGCTTTCCGTGCTCTGACTCACCCTCTTTATCTCAGGGCTTGTTAATTAGCTGTTTATCTGGTTTAGGTGTGATAGAGCAGAGAGAAATATACAGAGTAGGGCTACCCTGTGGCTAGGGGTGGGTGATACGATAATACAGTATCCTTAGCATGGTAAATTACATCACAATAAGCTTCTAAGAAAACTGTTGGTACTTCCAGAGCACTGTCAAACTAGGTGTTAGACACAAACAGAAGAGTGCTTTTGATCGTGATTACCTTTCAGCTGGATTGGTCAATAGCAGGTACCAGTTGAGGGTAGGGTGAACTGCTGAGGCCACATAGTGTCATGTAGCAGACCTCCTCTATAGAATGCTTGTAGGGGAGCCGATAACCACCAGATGCAAATTCATTTTAACACAGTACACAATAAAAATTGAATGAAATAAAGAACATCACTTACCACGACTGGCATTAATTCACAAACCAGCTATTTTAGAACTCAACGACATGACCTGAAATAGATATTAACATTAGTTGAGGTAACTTACCATTAGCACTTGGCTGTTTGTCTCAAAGACTGCCTTTCTCTGTATTAATGTGAAGCCATGTGTGATCTATGGCTTTCTGTGGTCTCACTATGTAAAATGCTGCATGATGTGCAGTGATGTAGTGAGGAATTGCTTGGGAGTCACTCAGCGCTTGCACTCATAGACACACTGTGCCGGTGTATGCACAGGAACTGCAGGGTGCTGTGACCAAAGAGCCTCGCGCAGGGCTGCAACAACCCTGTTTTGCATTTTGAATGTTTTGATTTAACTGATCGCTCAGTCAGCACGGTTAGAGAAATATTGGACAACCACATATTTTGTGTCAAAAATCTGTCAATACTCATACATGGCCAATATTTCTGTAACATAGCCAATCATTCTTTCCATCTCTAGTTTCTAGTTATGAAATATTCTAATTTTAATTGAAAAAAGTCCTGTCGTCCTTAACATATGTGTTATATTCTAAGATGTGTATTAATGCATATAGCATAATTCACAATTCTCGATATACGATTCAGTATTCTTATGATATTCTGAACAAACTTTAAATGAAGGAAATTTATGACTGTAATTGATTTGTTGACAGAAGCTGGGAGGCATGCTTGAGGGAGATGTTGATTGGTGCGGATTGTTTGGAAATGATGTTTAACCAGTGTAGTTGTAGTAGGCGTAATTGACAGCATGTCTGTTCTCCATGATGTTGATTCTCCACGATGCACGTTGTCATAGTATCGCAGTATTCATGAAGAATTGTTACACCCCTCATATTTTTGCCCACCCTTATCAGGAACAGGGTTGGGAACCACTTCACAAAGCATGGTAATTGAATTTGTCCTCAGTGAGTGCTAAGTGACATGATAACCTCCTCATTAGCAGGCCTCAGTCCCATCTTGCAGTGCTTTATCATGTCAGTTGTGCTTGCCTCTGCTCAGAAGCTGCTTCTGGACTCCTGATGTTCACTCTTTCTCCACCTTCCCTGTTGTACCTCCCTTCACAGGCATAGCTATCCTCATTGATGCCTGGGGCTCAGCATGGGATAGCGCTGCTTGAGGAGATCCCTGCCAATGTGCTGATTTACATGTGTGGGAGATGTTCTGTGCTACACCAAATGCTGCCGTAGTATTATCTATAAAGCTTTATCAAATTCAAGGTCAAAATCAAAGGTGCGGAGGGAAGACGGAAGTCAGGTTTGATGTTTTCAGCATATCTTCCATCTCCTAAGCCTTTTCCTGCTTCTTATTCTTCTTCGGCAATCCAACAAGAAGCACTAATCCACCTGCCCGTATTTCAGTGCGGGTCTGACAGTTACTGCAGCCTCATTCTTGCATTAAATTATACGACTCTTCCCGTGCTGTGTTGTTGCCGTCCCATTAAAGCTGGTCGCCATGGCAACAGCTCGCTCCAGCAGGGATAGGTGGTTTGAGAGAAATCCTGCACTTCCGTTTGCACCGCAGGAGGAGCATTCCTGAGACCACGCGGCCCAGGCAGAGCCTCAGACAGCAGCTTAATTAACTGAGACGGCGTGTTTTGCGAGCCGTGAGAGAACAAGGGAGCTGCCGGACGTGAGAATGGATGGCGGAGCTCATAAAACGTCCGCAAGTTGTTTGGATAGTGGAGAGTCTCTGGGGCAGCGGGTTTGTGTAACCTCACCAGCCGATAAGGAGCAGAAAGTGGTGGTAGGAGTGCACTCTCAATATGACACATTCTTTCCTCCACTAATCTAACGGACCTTTCAAGTGGCCAGCGATTAGATTAGAGAGGCATGCATCAACTCTTACATAGAGAGAGACAGAGAGAGAGAAAGAGAGAGAGAGAGGGAAGATAAATATTCTGAAGGGATGACTTGGGCCTGCTGAGAGTTATTAAAGGAAAAGAAGAATGAGAGTAAGGGGAAGATCAAGAGAAGAGGAGGAGATGGAAGAATTAAGAGAGAGCATGAGAGAGAGACTTGAGAGAGTGATTCAGGCCATGCTGATGGAGAGCACTAGTGAAAGGTTGAGAGCTTTATCCTCCTGCATTAGCTTCATCCTGAGGTACCTGATCACTCCACTGTAACGGCTGGGTCCTCTAATATGCGGAGAAGCCATTTTATAAGCATCCCCTAACCTAATGACCTTGACACTGGCGATCTGGCAGAATCGCAGATCACACAAAAAGAAAGAAAACAAGAGTTTAGAGGAAGAGAGAACAAGTGTTCTCCGAATGCCCTCATCAACTTTGCCTCAGGACTTTGCCCTAGCACTTACAATACACAAGTGGCCACTTGCTGGACAGCAAGGTCTTTTCAGTAGGAATGCACTCATGTAGGCTAGCTCCACTGCACTAATCTTAACAAACCTTCAAACATGTTTTTGTTACATTCATAAAATTTGTGAATAATTGCTTTATCTGACTTTAACCTTGATTCTTGTTTAGAATAAGAACTGTAGTGCGCTGCTATTCCTAGTTTGCTGTAGTGAGCCGTATAGAAAAGGCAGCACCAGACCACCAAAACAATGTTGTTCTCCAACAACGTCTGTACAGTCTCTTTGTTGGCTGTGCCATCATGTCCATCCTAGGAATAGGAATACAATATCATATCTCTTGAAAACATAGTAATATGATGAAGTTTGAATTCTTGTTATCTCATTCCAGTTACTGAAAGGTATTACTTGCATTATTCAATATTAATTCTTCTAATTCATAATTATGCACAGTCAAGTCACATTATTATGACCACTTCCTAGTTTCGATGGTGGCAGCGTGTAGCTCATGAAGGAAGTCACATTTTCGTGGGCCCACTCATCCGTGTGGAAGGCACTCTCAACCGATTTATGTATGAAACCATCTTTGCAGAGTATGTACACCCATACATGCTCCTTCTGTTCCCTGGAGTGGATGGGATCGTCCAGTAAGACAATGCAACATGTCCGACATTGGTTGGAAGAACATGACCAAGACTTCCAAGTACTATCCTGCCCCACCTAATTTCCCAGGCTTGAACCCGATTGGACATCTGTGGAACCACCTCGATCATCATGTTCACTCTGTGAATCCTCCCCCATGCATCCTCCAGCAGCTGTGGGATGATACCTGTGACAACCTACCAGGACCTTATTGAGTCACTCCCAGCTCCCAGCAGTTACTCTGGATGTTAGCTGCTGGTCATTAAAGTGTGACTCGACTGTGTATTTCTCTAAATGTATTATATTCTGGTTTTATGTAATCTGCACACAGATTTTGTAATCTCTTCACTTGTGGTAATACAGGAATGGAACAGCCCTCGAGGTAGCTTAGAGGCCCCCCATGGGAAGATGGTGAGGCCACGTTAAAAAGAGCACTGAAATGGAGAAAGAGAGATCCCAGCAGAATAAAGCTAGTACCACGTCTGTCCATACCTATACTCTCCACTATCAACTTCTAAACACTCCCCTGTAGGTCATGCAATTATCAAGATTCAGCACCTTCAGTGTTCTCTTTTTAGCATGTGTATCTGTGTGCGTGTGTGTGTGAAGAGATACAGATTATGTATCCATGAGCAAGTGTGAAGGGTTACAGAGGCCGTGCATGTACGCCCTTTTGTGTCTGAACTGTAAGTGCTGGCGTACGAATGAGAACAAGCCCAACCAATTATACATTAACTGTCTTTATGCAAGCAGTTTAAAGGCTGAGTGACATTTGTGACGACGGGCTGGGTTGTATAAACAATGAAGCAACGTGTGAGTGAGTGGGCAGATGTGTGAGGGGGTTAGCATCTCTCCATCTGACTGTAATAAGCATCTTGGCTAACGAGCCCTACAAATCGCTCTATACACCTTCAAGCACAATGCTCCACTCACACCTACACACCGTGTACCATCACCCGCGGTGTGGGCCTCGGCCGGTACAAAACCACTTCAGCGTTATGTAAGTTAGGCAGGTTGAGGCTCTCGGTGTTCATGCTCTGTTCATTGTGCTTCAGTATGTGCTGTGCCTGTCAGTCAGGCTGAACCTTCAATAGAGATGACAAGTGGTACATTGATAAAAGGGCACACGGTTATCCAGTTCAGTGAATGATGTATGTGATGTAATATGGGCCTTTCTGTGCACCGGGGCATGCTGGATTTTATCACAGCCTGAAGAGTAGTACAATTTATGGATTTAATTTCCTGTCAAATGGAATCACATGTGGATGTAACACTGGAATTTCATTTTATTAATTCTTGGTCACATTTGTAAAACTCAGCAAATCATTGTTCACACATTTAGTTCATACTTTACTACATAAGTTTAGTAGCATAGTTTGGACAGTGGTTGCTACAACCTGTAGAACTCCTTATTGTTTTTTCACCTCAAAATGTGAACCATTTATGTGTTACCAGGAACAATAGATGATCAGTAGTCTCTTGTATGTCTCTCGGTATGGCGTTGGGCTGCTATATTAACAAAGCAACATGTTGATGTCTCAGCATGGAGTTATAGAGGTTCCTAATGGTGTCCTGCTACAATCCATCCCATGCAGCTTGAGTATTCTCACACAGTTCCTGCAGATTTTGTGGTAGGGGTGGAGGTGGAGTGACACCAGACTTTCTGGACAACAAAGTGTTCATCTTGGCATTGACCACGGTGCCTCCACACACGGCACGCCACACATTTGTTAGTCATCTACCAAGACAAAAGCAGCACTTGTCACTAAAGTCGAACCACTGCCTTTCTGAGTCACTTCATGACAGTCTGGCATAACACCATTGTAGTCTGCAGTGACTTTGACGTGGTTTTAAAGGCAGTCGTCATAATGCTCGGCGTGCATGTAGTCCTGCATCGTGCAGCCGTCTGCCAATGGTGCTGGCACTAACAGGATGGCTCATGGAGGGCATCACTGCACGCTGAATATTCGCAACTGTGGCTGTTGCGATAAGTGATAAGTGATAAGGCCCGTCCTTACTTACATCACATGCACGGCCGAGTGTGAAACTTGAATCATTCGCATGTCTCACGATGGCAAAACCTACTCACCACGTTTCATTCCTGTTGTTTGATTCCTTCTGGGTGCAACTATTATTAATTTTATTTATTTTGATGATAAGTCTATTAGTTTCACATTACATATCAAATATCACATGTTACATTGCATATTACCTACATATTAGTTTCAAAGTAGGTGTTCAGTAATGTATAGGTCACTAGTCTTAAGATGTGTGATTCAATAGTAAGCCTGAAATCTAAGAGGAGATGCAATGTAAAGTTTGCATAATGTACACTGGTTTGACTTGAGTGTGAATTTAACACCTGTGTTTTTCACTCTTAAAATGGATGTGTTAAAAACATCATGGTACACTCAACATGTTGTTTTCAACACCTCTGGTTTCAGAGTGTTTTCTTCTATCACCTGATGTGAAAGCTCATGCTGAGGGTGTCTCCCTGTTCTCTCCTGCAGTGGCCCATCCTCAGGAACCCCACCACCCCCCAGAGAAGCTGGTCATCCAGTGCTACAAATGTGGGGAGCCTTGCAAAGGGGAGGTGCTGCGTGTGCAGTCCAAGCACTTCCACATCAAGTGCTTCACCTGCAAAGGTAGGAAGATCTGTATACAACTCAGGAGGGGCTTCATAATTATCTGATGCTTTCCAATGACTGTATTAGAGAGTGCAGGTGTGGCGGTTCTCCCGAACAGGGAACATCAATCAAGGTTGCATGACAGTGAGGAGGTGAAGTGTTATGAATGACAAAGGCTTTGATGTGCTCCTCAGGTCATGAGTGAGCAGCTAGATAAATGAAGATGGACGTAATATTCTCCTCATCCCTCTTGAGTGCCTGGGGGTGAGGTTTTCATTTCCTGCGTTCATTGCTTTGCTTCAGTCAAAAACGACGAGGCTTTGGGCTCGGGCAGTGTAAATTTCTTAACTTTATGGCCTGGTAAATGAAATCTTAGGTTAGCTTGGAGCTACACCACTCCTCCTCCTTGCAGCCACAGTAACTTCATTAGGCTGGACACTCACACACATTCCACATTCCTGCCCTGTACGCAGTGAACTCAAGACCCGTTTGGATATAGCGTCATTGTACCTGTGTAAGGTTTAGTCTGTTATCGCTGAGGGGGAAACTGTATCATCTGGAATTTCGGTGAGTCCTGCCCATGTTCATAAAACTATACATAGCTGATTTAGCAATGGCCTCAGCAAGCTGCTAAAGATGAAAATCTCACTTGGTATCATGCTCTCCACTTCCTCTTCGTTTGTGTAGAGTGTACTTGGCTCCATGCATGTCCTTATTCTCTATGCTTTCGTGAAGTGACCAGCTGAGGCTCCGGGTTTTATAAGAGGGTGTTAAGATTTATTCAGAGTGGTATCTTGCCAGGCACACAGAGCATTCCATCCTTTCCATCGGAGAACTCGAGGGAGAGCTAAATCATCATACAATCTATCCTCATTTTACTACGAGACATTATTCAGCTCTCTCTCCACACTGAATTCATTCTGTGGTATTCCATTCAGAAGAAACGTAAATGTCCTGGTTATCATAAATTCATTTACTGAATCTCTGAAAGTTTTAGGGTCTGCTTTAATGTATACTCTCCTTGGATTCCAAGCATCACGACGGAATCGGTTCCTGCCTATAAACAGAGTCTATGAGTAGTGTAAACCATAAATCACATGGCTCAGGGTTAGCTGCTCTCAGGTGTATGGTATAGACATGTATTGACTTTCTCTAATCCCACCCTGACATGATATTGTGCATCAGTATTGTAATGATAATCTCAGAAAACCTTGAAGCGAATATTGGAGGGAAACGGATTGAATCCGATTAAGGCCTGTAACAAATGTACACGGAACAGCACACTCTCTGATTGTGTGATGTCATGTTCTTAACTGTGTATTAGAGGTTGAAATCCTTGTCAAAACTAACTGGGGCTCACGTTGGGTTTGGATGCCATTTTCTGGTGGTTAAGTGCAAGTTCCACATATGGCTTCTCACGGCCCGCCTCTCACTGTTACACATTCCAGCCTGCATTTCCCCCACTTTATTATTCATGCTTCCTTAATTCTTCCTCTCTGCTGTCATTATCTTACAACCTTTGTAGTCAGCCTGGGCCTTCCTCCTTTGGGTCATTGACAGAACCCCTATACAAGATTACAGCTGATTGAAGCTCTGCTGTATATTTCTTCATGTGAGATAATAGAGTATTTGAGAAGTTACTTTCAGACGTTCTTAAGTGCTTCGTTTAACAAAAGCCCATGTTAAAGTTTTCAAAGAACGGTATCTGATTGGTATCAGGATTGATCCATACTTGATAATTATGCCATTCCTAACAAGCACAGATTTTCAAAAGCTGGGGGTCAGTCATTTGTGCTTCATCACAGACACCATCCCTCAGAATCTTGTGCACAGTGAGGTCTTCATGGTTTGATTACATTTTCTAGATATCTTCATAAATGGGAAGACTATTGCCAGACTATTGCATATGACTGAAGATTACATGATAATACACTTTCCTGAGTATGTTGTAGGCGTGATGAGAACTTTTTGAGCACTGAACAAATGCATGTGTCATACAAAACACAGATTTAGATCAGTAGTGGAGAGAAGGTAAACAGTCAGGGTCTTAGAGCTGCATAAACTGTAATGTAACCAAACCAATTGTTTTCTAAATGTTGAAATAAAAAGATAATTTTGCACATAGCCTGTATTTCATAGCCACTGGTGCATCTGTCTGTTTTTTTACACACTTCAGAAAGGCTAAATATTTTGACGCATACTATGTACCATAAAAGTATATTGGTCTTATAATTTCACATGTAACTTTCCCTTATCAGATTGGTATGCTGGTCAGAACATTTCAGATACCGATGATATACTGACTTTGGTAGGGATGTGCATACTTTACCTTTCAGACAGTTTAAGGTTTTGATCTTATCTGTGATGTTAAGAGCTCCAACAACATCAGCTCCACCAGTGGCAGCATTGAACCGATGCTGGTCTATATATATATTTATATAATATGCTTTTTTTTTAACTTCCAGGCAGGGAATTATGTTTGATCTGACAGTTCAAACACACACGTCCAGTCTACAGTTAGCTTCTATTTGTAGCTGATTCCCTGAGCAATGCCAGGCAAGAAAGACATAACAGTTAGCCACTATCATATAAACACGTCATATGACTTGGTTTAATCAAATACTGTAGCGTCCTCTGGAAAGTATCCCATGAATCGAATTAGGCTAAGAGGTCAGTTTTATTTCTGCTGGAGCTCAGAGCGAGCAGCAGGGTCTCTGTCACATGATATTACTTGATGAGGGAGATTTACCATACCCTGCTTTCCAAGTTCTGTTTCTCACACATTTTGTGAGAATTTTTGACATCCTATGTTTACCTTGGATTGGAACTCGATTTCTTTCCTAGGATCATGGGTGTTTAAGATTTTACAGTTCTTAGAATGTAAATGTATCCATGGTGTGGACTAACATATTCAGGATTCCTTACTGGGAGTTTACAGAATAATGAAGCAGTATTTGAGAATTTTTTCCAGCTTATGTTAGTAACTGCTAGATAGTATAAGATGTTCCATGAAGTAAATGACATTGCACTGACATTAATCTAACCTTTAACTAAAGTGAACTAAACTAAAGTCTACAATATCATGAAGCCTCATTCCCAAGTAATAGACCTTAGAAGGAATGTCTTTTTAGGAGCTTATCTGCTCGACAAGATTCAAAGTACTAAACTCCATCAATACAGTCTTACTTCTTCTGCTAATAATATCTTGTAATCATTGGAATAAGCTGTCAATAAATAATCAAATATTGCTATATATATATATATATGTGTGTGTGTGTATTTTTTTTTTATTGTAATTTTTTAAAATTAAGATTCTATATATATGTAGCATAATGAACTTCACAAGTTCAAAAAAGCATTTGATGTGCAAAAGCATTTGATCAGGTCCATCTGAGAGTCATCTGAACTCGGGCTAAGACTAAAAATCTCACCTTTGTGTACAAATTCTTCAGCATAGTGAATCACAAATTTAGTGTTTTCCTTTTTTTTCTTATTTCTTAATTTTTTTAGAAATCTTAAACTTTTAGACATTATTTAATGTAGTGATCAGCAGTTTGCTACCAGACATTTACTGATAACAGATTTCTTGTACTGGAAGTAGTGAGCAGCTGCTAGGGCCGTTTGATTTCCAATGTGAATGTGTTCATGCTCTCAATGCTTCACAATGAATTATTTATAGCAGCAGTAAGGAACGCCAGTGTGTCTTCTCATGGTAAATTACTGCAGTCCCCAAGAATGGCTAAAAGATGAGCAGTACTGGGCTAGGCCTAATTAGGACAGAGAACTTTAGGCTGCTTAAAATAAATCCATAATCTTTGTGCTCGTCCATATGCGTAGTTCCATTCCTGGAAAGCAGGATGCAGGCAGAGGGGTTACGTAAGGTTTAATATAATTGTGTCTGTAAATACCTGGCTGGAGTGAGAGTGCAGTTAAGACCTGCCAGCACCTGAGTTTTGGCTGTGCCTCTTCGGTATGTCTGTGATCGGCGCCAGCAGACTATGTTTTCTCCTTGCTGTCCCATTAGCTGCAGTCAAAGTAACAATGATGGGCAATCTGACGAGACAACGGCCTCCGTATTGCAAAGACGGAACTGATGTCCTGCTTCCAGTTCTGTGCTGAATCACGATCACAACTCATCAGTATATATATACTGTTGTCAGTACACACTGAGTAATATATCATAGCCTACTGCTGCAATGACACTCTCACAATGCACTGCACTGCTGCTACTCCTGTTTGTGTTAATATTCATTGGTTATTAGTAATTGGTATTACTCTCCTTCATTCCATTTAACACAATACATACAACAAATCTGACTTATATGGTAATGTAAATATAGATATTAGCTTATGTAAATAACCTAATACCTAAATTTATACTTTTATTTCTGTTCTTGTTTTTTTCTATTTTACTTTATGTCTGTTCTTATTTCTTTCTAGTATATGTTTAATATAAGTTTATGTGCAAATATATGTCTTGCTACTGTAATGCTGCAGTTTCCTGTGGGTTTAACAAAGTTCTATCTATCTGTCTATTTATTTATCTTTTAATCATCATGATAGATTTCAGTACACTTTTTTAAGTCAGTACTTCTAGAATGCTGAACAATGGCATGTATTATAAAGCAAATATTAATGCAATTGTAGGGTAAACAGGCAAACAAGGATAGCCAGTACATAGAAATGCATAAACTGCTTAGTAATAAGTTGCGGATTGGATACCAATTCGTTATCCCACTTATTTTATGAATTGTAAATTGTTTCTTTGTAAGGTCAGACACTACAGGTGAATGGGGTATTTCTACATAGCCCACCCTTATCAGTGGGTGTGCATATTAGCCATAATGCCTCTCCACCCCCTACCCCCAACAATCATTCTGTATTCTTTGCCATATCTTCCTCAGTGTCTCACTCTGACTTTCCACCACCCCCCCAACCACACTTCCTCCCCCGACCGCTTTGTGAATGCTGTGTCAGTCAGAGCGGCTGTGTGCTATTTTCAGCCTAGTCTCCGGGAGCCGTTAAAGCACTGTGTGGCTGGAAATAGCTGCTGCTGATCCCCACTGGGACAGAGATCGGAGCCAGGGAGAGGTCCATACACCTCCGCAGAGTGTGTATACATGCGCATGTGTGCGTGTGCATGTGTGTGTACTGAGGCGGGGGTGGGCTGTGCCATTGCACCAGGAATCACAGCCACTCAGCAGCTGTGGATTTACACTAATGAGGAGTGGTGGACCCCCGCACGGGGTCAAAGGTCACATGCCCTTAAATGTTATTTTAAGATGGATTCTCACAGTCTTCACAAAGCATGATGTCATAAGCCTTAAGATGAACTGTTTAAGTTTATGATGTGTTTAGGAAGCCATCGCTGTATGCTGTAATAAAGCGTAATGTCTTCACCATGGTGACATTTTAGGAGAAGGGGAGTGTATAGTAATCCCAACTAAAAGGCCTTTTGAGTCCTTTTCTGATAAACAATCATTCCAAGATACTTACACAGCATAAAGAGTAAGTGGAATGTTCAAATGATGAGTTGTGGAATTTTCACGTAATAGTCATGGTATTTTCCTTGATAGAACCCTGTTCACAATAGCCACAATAGCCATAAAATATGATTTTCTATTTCGAAAGTGCCTCAGTTTTTGCACTGCAATTTTGTATATCTCTGTAGGTGAACAAGCAAGCCAACATTTAGAGAAGTGTTTGTATTGTGTTTAAATACTAATTTTTTATTGTGGTGGTTGTACACAATTTTTTCAAATTAAGATATCTGGTGTTGTACTGTCTGTTTCATCTCGGCAGACCCATCTATCCCCTCATTATCCCATCATTGCTCACTAACAGCTCATCACAGAGTTACAAGATCTCACATACAGAGAGCCAACACTGTCCTCATTAAACTGAATACAGACCAAAGAGGGAACATATTTTATTATATTAATAAAAATATCTGAGTCGCTTTGAAATTGTTCTTTAGGGGGCATGTACATCAAGATTAATATAAGCACATTTTGTTTTCTTGGCATAAATACTGACCAGTGTGAGAGCTCTTGACTGATGAGGAGTCAATGGCACTTGTGAAATGCATGTGTGTTGAACAACGGTCTATAAAGTTCACGTTTATGATATCAATTGAAAGCGGAAGCTAACTTATTACATTGCTATTATACCCAGGTGAACCTGAGAGTCTATAACATGACGTCAGTACATTCACAGTCCAAAGGGTTGGTAGGTAACCCAGAGCCAGCACTGAGCTGATACTAGCACTGAGCTAATAGCATTACACAACGTAAGTAGGTATATTGTACAGATTTTCACCATTATTTTGTCATGTCAGGTTGTTATGCTGTTTATTACTAAAAATATATGGCCAAAAGTATATGGACACCTAGCCATCACACCTATATGAGTGCATAGGACATCCCATTTCAAAACCATGAGCATTAACATGTACTTGTCTACCTCATCCAACCTGCAACTATAACAGCCTCCATTCCTATGTGGGGTGGGGGGGTGCTTTCCACAAAAGTTTGGAGTGCGTCTGTGGGAATGTGTGCCCATTTAGCCAAAAGAGCAGTTGTGAGGTCAGGCACAGATGTTGCATGACAAGGCCTGGCTCACAATCGACATTCCAGTTCATCCCAAAGGTGTTCATTGGGCTTGAGGTCAGGTCAGGCTCTGTGCAGGCCACTGGAGGTCCTTCACACCAAACTTGTCAAGCTATGTCTCTATACTCCTCGATACGTAGCTCCTTAAGGAAGACAGACACAGTTTTAGCATCAGTGTTTACTCAAGGTTTCAGTAAAGATATGCTGGTACAGTGCCATCCCTTTTGGTAGGGGTTAGCTGGGTGTGTTGTGGTGGCGGAGGTGATGAAGGTGCCGTTCCTGGAGGCCTGGCTGATAAGCGTGTGCATTCTTTACAAAAATAGTTGAGTGGATTTCTCTGGCAGCTGTCACTGTCACAAACACTCATGCTAGCGCTCCTCCCTTCTTTGCAAATCTCCCTCCAAACACTCATGCACACACACACACTCAGACACATGACAGCTGTTCATAGAAACTAATTCATACACACACGGATAGACCCCAGTGTCCTCTGATATTTCTCCATCACTCCTTAGACTAACAAACTGGGTCAGACTCTCGTAATAGCTGTTACGGCTCATGGTATAATGAGCCATCATAACTGATTTAACGCTCCAACCACAAACTTCACATTATACCACCAAGTTGCCATGGATGCCAGTGACAAATATGTGTGGTCAACTTTTTTATGATAGTTGCTCCAGAAGTTGCTTTTAATATGTGTGTGCCGAAAGCCTGTAATACTGTGGCTTCAAAAAGGCAGTAGGGAGGAGCAGTCCTCATGGGTCTAACCAAGGGTCACCCTTGCTCTAGTTCTGCTCTAGCCAGTCATGTGTTAGGGCCATTCCCAAGCCCTGAATACACCTCCTGCTTGATCACCCTGAACCCTCCAAAAGATTAATGTCAATCTATAGGAACTCAAGAACTGGGCTTAGTGGTTGTTTTTTTCTTGTAGCCAGAGCTAATGAGGAGTGAAATGCAAAATGAAAAACGTAAAATTTTGTAATCACTGGATGGTCTCTCAGTATGGCATTAGGCCGCCATGTTTGATAATGCAACATGCATATGTCTTGGCATGGATTTGTAGAGGTTCCTAATGGTGTCCTGTGATAATCCATCCCATGCTGCTTAAATATTCTTACACAGTTCCTGCAGATTTTGCAGTAGGGGTGGAGCTGGAGTGACACCAGGCCTTCTGGCCGTGTGATGCAACACCAACCCGTTTATCTTGGTGCTGACCACGGTGCCTCCACACATGGATTTCTTGGTAGCCTCCACCAAGACGAATGCAGGACTCGTCACTATAGATGACCCGCTGCCATTCTGAGTCATTCAATGACAGTCTGGCACGACACCATTGCAGTCTTTGTCAGTGCTGACGTAGTGTTAAGGCAGGTGTCGTAGCGGTCTGCATGTATGTAGTCCTGTGTTGTGCAGTCATCTGCCAATGGTTCTGGCACTAACAGGATGCCTCATGGAGGCCATCACATAAGGCCCATGAGTCACATGCGCAGCTGAGAATGAAATCTGAATCATTTGCATGTCTCACAGTGTAAAACCTACCCACCAAGTTTCATTCCTCTCAGTTGATTCCTTCTGGGTGCAACTATTTGTGCACCTGTTCTTTTGGTGATGAGTGTAATTCTCAGTAACCTCTTAAATGGTAAATTCTACGGTTTGGATCCCATTATTGAAGTCTACATGTATAGTCTAGAACCTCAGAATATACACATTGGCATGACTAACATGTCCCTATATAGATCTGTTTACTTAACCACCATAGCCTGTCACCCCAAATCTATTATCAGAACCAGTCAAATTCTGAAAGGTCAGTGGTACAAATGTCTTAGTGAATGTTGGAGTTCCTCATAGCAGACTGGAGTCTGTTAGCATTGCTGTGAGGATAACAGCCCCCACAGTCAGAGGAGAACTACTGAAGCTAATGGAGTTGGACAGACCTATCACACTGTTGCATTGCATTGTGGTGATGATGATGTTGCTAGCTCCACATGGATAATGAAGGGAGTTTGAAAGCCAAGGTGCATGCCAAGAGCCCTCTCGTGCCAAGAGCCTTATTTAGGCTTCATTTTGTCTGCTTCACCAGTTGACCACAAAGAATGAGAAAGTGCATCAGGATAGAACAGTATTGCAATTAGGTGCTCGGCATTTACACTTCTTTTGGGCAAGTGCTTTCATTAAGACTGCTACAGTCTGAGTTTCAAATAAGAGGAGGCATAAAAGACTATGTTTCTTGTGGCTTGCAGCTAGACTAATGGTGTATATAGTGAATGATTGCAAATAAAGCCTTTTCTGCAATAGTCCCACATGCCTATGTCATTATATTCTAGACTAGCACTGAATCTCAGTATTGAATCCCATACTAGGGGTGGGCAATTTGCTATTGTCATTGTGATAACAATACTGTACTGCACCTTTTAGAACATATCATGGCCATCAGTGACACCAGACCTTCTGGACATGTGATGTGTGACAACAAACTGTTCATCTTGGCGCTGAGCACGGTGCCTCCACACACAGATTTGTTGGTCGTCTCCACCAAGACAAAAAGCGGGACTCGTCACATAGATGACCCACTGAATCACTTCATGACAGTCTGGCAGTGACGTGGTGTTAAGGGCAGTCGTTGTAAACCTACCCACCAAGTTTCATTCCTATTGGTTGATTCCTTCTGGGTGCCAATATTTGTGCAACTATTCTTTTGATGATGAGTATAATTCTCAATAACCTTGTTATTGGTGAATTCCACAGTTTGGATCCCTGTATGTTTGAATGCCACTATGGAATCCCATAGTCATAACCATCTTCAGCACATCCAGAACACAGAACGACTGCATGTATCATGGAAAAGACAATGTCAGCAGCAACAGCCATGGCTGATTGAATGTCAGCTTATTATGGCGTATCTTTTTGCATTCTTATGCATACCTTTAATTTTCCCATTCACTCACTCACTCTCATCAGTTCCTCCGTAAATAGTTTATTGAGTTTACATTGTTCTTATCATGTTAGTAATTTTGGTTTACTATATTGCTGGTGCCCTTTATCCATTCCAGTATGCCTGCAAAACTAAATACTGTGATACGTAATGCCATGATTATGATACCTGAGTATCAAAATGTAATATATTTTGACTGTATGGCTCGTCTCAGTTCACACGGATGAGCAGGAGAAGAAGGACAGACTGGTGCAGCAGGGATGAGGGAAGCACCAGCGTTTTGGGGAAATCCAGTGAAATATTAATGAAGTGAGCGAAAGCTTGTATAACATACCGCAAATGAGCAGCACATCACTGCACTAACTCCAACCGGAGCGGACACTGAGTGGGATAGCGGGACACAAAGCTGCTCTGCGACTACACCATTGTTCTAGTTTCTGTCCTCCAATGCTAATGAATCGTTCGCTTTCTCTCTGATGAGAGTTCCTGGCAGCACAGCATGGAAGTGGATGTTACACTGTAATGGTCTCTGATTGCTGAGCGAGATGACAGACTGAAGTGACCCTGAAGTGAGAGAGAACCTCAGTGCTGAATACAGGAGCACTGTCGCACTTCCATCACAGTCCTCTCTGAGTGACTGCCTGGGCCTCCATTTAGCCCTCTGTAATTGCCTCCCTGGTTCCACGAGAAGAAACAAAGGGCTTATTGGAGCTGGGTGGTTTTTGTGTTTATGTTTTGTGTGTCATTATGATGCAGAAAAGCAGGGGTGCCTCAGTACCACATTTTCAAGGAACCCCGAGTGTCTCCAGATACCAATACCAGTTCAATACCATACTAAGCATCTGAGCTAATAATTTTGTCTGCATGCACTTTGCTTCACCAGCCGCTAAATAACATCACATTCAAACTGTTAATCAAACGTTTTACTCTCCTAAAGGAAATACAGAGGTTACAACACCACTCGGTTATATGACACTGCTGTTTCCTGCACCTGAACATTTTCACATACAGAACTTTCAGCAGCCTTTAAAAGTTCAACTTTATGCAAAAGTTTAGATAAGCAATTACATGATAGTTTAAGCTAATAAATCATATCGATCTAGTGATTTTGGTCATTATCTGATCAATACAGATACTAAGTATCGTATCTGTGCACCCCTAGTAAAAAGGTGTTGATGCATTTTAATTATAAACAATTCAGATAGTATACGGATATGGGCCACATCTGGCAAAGATATGGCGCTGCTGTCTCACTGCAGTGAGGCAAAGGTAGCCCACATATTTAAAACATGCATTTGGTCCACTTGTCCCAACAGATCTGGTCCACTTCTGGCACAGACACGGCAGTGCCGCCTACTGACAAACTACATGCTAGCCAAAAGTTGTCCACATATATAAAAAACCATGTGGCCCATATGTTCCAGAACACCTCTGGTCCACTTCTGGCACAGATACAGCAGCGCTGCCTAGTGGCAAATATATATATATGTAGCCAGTGGCCCACATATATAGAAACTCATGTGGCCCTCATGTTCCAAAACACCACTGGTCCACTTCTGGGAGAGATTCAGCAGAGTTGCCTACTTTTGGATAAGAACATTGCCCAGATATTGCAACCAGGAGTGGTCCACGCAAGTGCCGTCAATCCGTGCGGCAAGTGGGTCAGTTTTGGGCCAGAATAATTTTGCTGTCTGGGAATGCATCAATTTGGAGATGGGGATTCAGCTGTATCAATTCTGGGATCACTGGTATTTGTTAACACTTCATTTGAAGGCTGCCTACATAGGGACTGCATAAGTCAATGTAATAAGCACTGAATAAAATATTTATAAAGTAATACTTAAATATTTATGTACAGTTTGTCATCTGTCATATACCATAAGATGATCTAAAATGTTTTATGAGCTAAATGAAATTGTATTGATGTTAATTAAGGCTATGAACATTTGTCCCATTAATTACACTGTTATGAAGCATCATAGTATACATAAGGGTGCTTATGCTAGACGAGGCTATACGTGAGTTCTATATAGTTTATTTGAATTTGAGTACAAAAGCACAGTTTCTGATAAAGTATGATGAAATCATGTTCTGACTAAATAAATGTCACTTCTTATGTCATCATGTGATTAATAGCAAAAGCTGTTCATAAATACTCAAGTATTGCTTTATAAATACATTATTCAGTGCTAATGAATATCTTATGAATTTTTCAACAACAGTGAGCAGTCGGTCATCCAAGGCAACAAATTCCACTATTTATTTTACTTTACTTTATTTTATCATCATGCACTCTAACGCTGTAATTTCTGAATTTGTTCCTCACTTTAAAACCATGGCTACAGGTGGTGTAAGCGTGCTAGCAGGGACTTTATGTTTCAGCTGTTTTGCTGTCTTCTGCATATTGAGTGGGATGTGTGATTTCCAGTGCTATCAAATGTGTAATGGAGAAGTTCTTGAGTGTTAGTAGTAGTCTCTCTTGATACTGAAATTTACCAGAGATTATAAATGACTTCTCTAATGTCCCTCATAGAAGAGGTGAGAGAGTTCAATATATTCACTGTCGATATACTGCTGCTACTATATCACTGTGTTGTAGGCCTATTTAGTATTTGTTATGTTGTTGTAGTTGCCAGTTTTTCTCTTAAATCGTGGAAATTAATAACATGTTAATAACATGTTAATAACATGTCTATAACATGTAATAACAGTATCAATAGCAGTATATATGTGTGTGTGTTTGTGTGTGTGTGTGTGTCCTGGTTAATGGGTCTGACATTTCTCACACTGTAACCGCAGCGCTCTGCATGGCAGCTGAAGGTTACTCAGTCAACCCTCTGCTGCTAATGACGACCGTCGCCACGGCCACCTGCTTGTCACATTTTGTCTGTCGCCATGGCAATCTCCCTGTAAATAATAAGAAGGCTGTCAAACGAAGATGGCTGCTCAGACAGGCCCTGAGCTGGAGCTAGGAGTCGGGAGTGAAGTTAGAAGATAATAACTTTTACGGCAAAGTAACGCTCTGCAGCGCTGTCCAGCAATGTCCAGTAATGTCCGATAATGTGAATGAAGCAGCCGAGCTGCACTCTCAATCCAAATCTACTCCATCCTAGCAAGAGATTTGTCCAGCAGTGCTGCCTCGCTCCATTACCTTACTTTGAGTTCCCGTTACACACGCATTCCTTTGCATTACTGTGTTTGCTATTGCAGTAAATGTAGCTGTTTATTTAGGCAGACAGCCTCCAGCACCAAGCCACAGTTACAGCCCCATTTATTCAACCTTTCAGACTGTTTTAGGGACATCATCGTTCAACACGCAGCACAAAAAAACTACACCCGTGGAGTTTCCCACACAAAGCTCACCATGTTTACAGTGTGGCGCTATAGGATGCTTCTACTCCTGTGTTATTCAGGGAAAATCCTAAGAGTGGCCGTGGGCTTAAAGATCAAGGAATGCACACAAGTAAATATTGAATGGCCCTTAAAAAGCAAGATGAAGAACTATCACATGCACCTTGCCTGTGAACACCACCACATACATAAATGCAAGCCTAAAGGATACAGGCCTACCAAGACACGCCCCAGACTTATATCTGAACTTCTGCCAAATGTGAAAATACACTGTGTACATTTTGGGAATTTGGGGGCTCTGGTGGACATGTGTAGTTGAAAGTACTTAATGTTTGCCTGAATTTTAAGTATGGAAAGCATGATTAAATGAATGATGATTACATAAAGGAATTTTGTTGAACCAGCATAATTTGTCTAGTTTTGCTGAACTTTTTCTGATATCACATTTCTATCTTAACTCTTCATCATTGAGATATCAACATTGATTTGGGCCTCTTTTTTGAGCCTGTGTGTGTGACATACATGCATAAATGTGTATGTCATTGTGCGAAAAACTCCTTGGGCAAGACTCCTAACACTGCATTGGCCTACCTGTGATACGGTTAACGTTTGCTCTGGATAGGAGCATCAGCTAAATGCCGTTAATGTAGGAATGATGGGGCGTGGGAAACAGTTTGGCCTGTATTTCCTTTTTATTATAAGGTTTAACTTTACTTAATTAATCTGTTTTAAGAGGGCTTGACGCCTAGCAGCTGTTATCACTGGTAGTAACAAAATCATGCTGTTATGAGAATTATTTCTGACTCATTAAGGAGCAGAGAACTTATGAAAGTGATTGTGGATTGAAAAACCTTTTTGCTGCATGTTTTGTCATTTGTGGTTTTCAAACAAATACATCAGCTTAATGGTACATGTCTTTCTCTCTGCATGTGTGACTATGTGCAGTGTGTGGCTGTGACCTGGCCCAAGGAGGATTCTTCATGAAGAATGGAGAGTATTTATGCACGCTGGACTATCAGAGGCTGCACGGGACGCGCTGTAACAGCTGCGGGGATTTTGTGGAAGGAGAAGTAGTGACGGCCCTGGGCAAGACCTACCACCCTGCATGCTTCGTCTGCACCATCTGCAAGTCAGTAGCACAGACATATAAACACACATATAATCGTTAAGGTTAATACCGAACACCAGAAGTGATGTTCACCCAATCTTTTCTGTAAATACAACCCCAAAACTTCTGCTAAACCCCTTCCAGATCTTCATTAAGACCTTGTGCAGACCTGTCAGTGTGGTTTAGATGTAGGCTTACTGTAATCTATAAACAACAGGACTGAATGATACAGTCAGCCACAAATCCAAACCCCCTTTAGTGTCTACAAACATCGCATAAACTGTATTGACAAATCTGCACCACTTTAATGAAGAGCAGGATGCAGTTTGCACAAGCTGCGAAAAGTCTTGGGGCTGTATTTACAAAACATATTTGGGTGACTATTGACTAGTGTCAATAGTTTTGTTGTTCCTGGGCTAAACTGTCTCACCTGATTGATTTGTGAACCAATGTTTTTTTAAGCCATAATTGGGGAGAAATCAATCAGTTTTCCAGCCGAGACAGATTTGGTATCCAATGTTTGCAGAGATTAATGTAACAAGTAATGGAAAGCTATACCCCGATCATTAGCATTGTGCAAACTGCATGCATGACACTTACTGTATATAGAACAAAGCTGAATGAAAATGGTAGGATCTTAGATCTCAGTAGTCAGTTTAGGAGTTAAAGCACTCTGAGTTATCTGGCACTGCGATCACAGTGAGATAGTTTAAGGGTTTTGGTTTTTCTCCTTCAGCGATTGGCAGTAAATTACAATGTGGGTGTGACAGTTTGTTGTGTTTAACCTCGGCCCTCTCTGTGTTGATCCAGACGGCCGTTTCCTGCTGGAGACCGCGTCACCTTCAATGGAAAGGACTGTCTGTGCCAGAACTGCGTCCAGCCAATGTCCCCCCCTCCAAAAGACATCAGCGCTTCCAGTAGTGAGTCACTGTGTGTGTGTATGTGTGTGTATGTGTGTGTATTGCTGAAATGTGTGTTTGCCTGTGCTCAGTATGTGTATGTGGACTACACTAGAAAGCAGTGCTCGTCCAGCGATCCCGTTATCCTTCATTAAAAATGACATCTCTAGACGCCGGTCATTTAGACAGATATTTGGCCTTGTGTTAAACCCTATTTGTGGTATTTTCATTTTGTCTTGAAATTACTATAATTTACGTGATTACTGATGAGATTTTAATCTAAATCTACATCTAAATCTAAATCTACATCTGTCAGTAATAATTCCAGAGTGAATTATCTTCTGTAACTGGCCAATTTACCAGAGCTCCCCGGGTAATAGCCCTACTATGCTCAATGACATCATGGTAATGTTATAACAAGCCTACTTATAGACACAACCATGCACAGTGTTTTTATTGTCATTGAGTGTTGCCTCCCACTTGTCCCTGACATGTATACTGACACTGGCTATGTGTGACCTTGTGATCCGGGATGTCTGTGGGAATTTATGGAAATCGCACAGATGCTTTACCCTGTTCCTTGCTAACTGACAAGTTCAATCCTGCTAACAATTGACACATCTAAACTAATCAAATTTAGACCACATTCCCTAGATACAATCAATCATCCAAGACATGCTAGTGTCCAAGTTTAGCACTGGAGCTGAAGGCTACTGTTGCTAATAAGCACTTGCAAGTCAATAGTCACCTAAATCTTTTCTAAAAATACCTCCCCAAATCTTCTCTCAGCCCACTCAAACTGCATCCAGATCTTCATCAAGGTCGTGCAGACTTAGAAGACAGTTTAGGAGATAGTCTGACTTACTGTGAAATGTGAGACATGAATAACAAATTTCATTTACAAATTACAAATGACATTTCCAAACCATACTTAGTAGTCTACCAGTCTCAACTTTACAATAATGTGCAGTAGTTTTTAGGGATGTGTATTGGCAAGAACCTGGCAACCTATGTTGCAATTCAGTATACCTATGTATATTGTAATATTTTGCCATATTGTAAGCAAGACAATATATTTGAATTTTATTCATATATTCATGAATCATATTTTAGGAAAATTGTCATAGTATAAAAACACACCACCATATGCATAGGTCTGGTAATGCTAACTTGTTTACATAGTAGAGGAAGAGTCTAAAGGCTGAAGACAGATAACAACACTGCTAAACAACAACACAAAGTGAATCCCTGTCTGCCACCAGTCTTTGCTTGCAAACTATTAATTACAATTCAATTCTGTGTTTTTGAGAATCAATACAATATCACAAAACGTAATATATACTCACAATACTCACATGTATCAATATTTTCTCACACACCTAGTAGTTCTTATTCTTACCTTGCAAAGCTGTAGATATAGTGGAGTGAAATCTGGGACCAACATGGACAGTAAAAGCCTGGATGACTACCATTCTCTAACGCTGTATTATGAGTCATTTACCGGAATGGAAAAGTAAACTTGACTTTGAGATGACCTCTGTCTTCTTTGATTTCACACTCTGAATTGCAAATGTTGGTCCCAGTCCCCAAAATCAGAAATGCCTGTGAAAATTCTGTGAGGTGGAATTTTAAAAGCTGTTCCTCTTTCATGTAATGAGAACCTCAGTAATCCAAAAAGATGGTTTACAATAGTTTTGTGATGTCTTAATAAGGTTTTAATCAGGTTTCAAACCCTCCTCTGGCTTCCTGCAGTGTTATTCAAGCTGACTGTGGCTCAGCTCCTGCGCTGTCAACCAAGAACAGCTCTCTCTCTCACACACTCTCTCTCTCTCAATCTCTCTCGCTCAGAGGAAGTTCCTCATCCCTCTGCGGTAGATTAGGGGTTTCGCAAGGTAATTCAAGATGCAGGGCCCCAGGAACTAAGCAGGAGAGAGAGAGAGAAAGAGAGAGAGAGAGAGAGAATCACATAGCCAACAAATAGAGCTTCTCATTCCCCTCAGATTTCCGCATACCAGTCCTGTCTCTTTCACTAACATTCCCCGGCCATCCGACTCCAGCTGTTCTCTAAATTGACTTGTGCAGATTTAGTTGTCCATTAGGGTTTATAAGACTTGGATTCTTTCTCTTTGAAACCAGTGTTTTCTTTTACTCGAGTCCTCATTCACACTTCCAAATTTCATTGAGATTCCTGGATGTAGAGTCATTTATTATGCCACACAGCTCCAATGAGAGTCAAATGATGGTTATTTATTAAAGTCTATGAGGAATGTGTGATAGTCAAACTGATTTCAAGCAGTCTAAACTAATGAACAAATGCTCTAGAGATAAGAGAATGAGGATCACATACCACTGTTTTCATATCTTATAAAATAATTGTACCTGCATCAGCAACACAGCCAGCTCAACAGTATACACTCTAACACACACACACACACACACAGACACACACGCACACACACCCATGCTGTTCTACTGAAGTCCACCCGTGAATGATTCTTTGTGTTATGCTTGGCTGATGATTTGTCATTCAGGGGACAGAGAGAGTGATTGGTCACTGATGGAATTCCTTAGGCCTGATGAGCACTTTGTTGTGGAAGGTCCTGATTATGAACTGCATGGCTGCTGGTGGCTTGGTGGATTTTGCGAACTCTGCAGAGTCCTTACAGCCTTTATAGCCTTTTTATAGACTTCTAAACAGACTGTTCTGAGAGTACAGAGACTTTGATATGCCTCATGACAGTAGGAGAGAACACAGGTCTCCTTGAAAGTTATTATCTCACTCTCATATGCACAGCCATTTTAAAGGTTTGGATTCAATGTATTTAAAAACAATTTTTTTTGATGATACATTTAATAGGCAGTGTGTTCTTTTTATGACTTACTAGTTGGGTGAGATGGGGTGGAAAGCAAAATGCAAGGACACAAATACATTATTAATAATCATTTAAAAGTGATTAAACAATCGTGTATCACAATCATATGTAATAATGCACTGTTAATGTGGAAGCATGCTGCTGTAGGCAGACTTACAAATACAAATACAAATAAACTGATCTTCTACAGGAGACAAACATAAAAATCTTTTTTTTTCTCTAAATTTAACACACAATTTGCAGTTATTTGCTGACTTTAACATACTGAAATAGCATAAAACATAAAATAGAAGATGGAACTTTTTGCGTAGGCCACATTTACATTTATTTTTTCCCCTATATATTAAATTCAGCATATAAACAGTAATAAACAGTAAAATCCACAGTGTGTTCTCTGTAGAGGATGTGTAACTTCAACAAATCTTGTCACTTCCAATAAAAACTCACTGTATATGGATCATATCTAATAATATTAAGATTTTGAAAAACACGTTTAGCATATTTCAGTTTCTAATACAAGGCACTGAGTCCTGGGTACTCTAAAGGCTCTCTTTTTATAGAGTGAGTTGAAGAAGACAGGTGATCCCAAACATTAGTTCATATAAATACACTCACTGTGAGGTGGGTATGTTTGAGCGAGTCAGAGGAGGGCAGATTAAGGCAGATCACAGTTGAGATGGTTTAAATCATACTTTAGGGGAATAACATGCTTCATTTTGCTCCACCATATCTGCTGCTCCATCAGTCTCCTCCAGTGCGTATGTGTCTCAGCTCTCCTCTGCGCCAGCCTGTGTAAAAAAGCTTTTGGGACCTCAGCCAACGGATGTAAATACAAGATGACAATCCTGAGCTATTTTTAGAGCCCAACCTTTACACACATTAAGCATGCACACTTAATTCCACCATATTCCTTGTGGAGAAGGCTGCTTTACTGAACACACAGACGCTGGTGCTCACGCGTTATAAAAACCAGCCCTGAAGAAGAAAGAGGCTTCATCAGTCCAGCTCTGAGGCAAGCAAATTAATGATGACTCACCGATGAACCTAATGACACATTTCCAGGCAGAGCATTTACAGCCAGTAGATAAATAGGTTTTTTTTGTAGCTGGAGCTGTTGCTCTGAAACATGTAGTCAAGTAGCCAAACACTGAGTCAGGTGTGATGTGATCTCTCTGGCTGTTGGGTTTGTGTGAGCCCACATCTCCACCTAGTGGCTAGAATGGGCATTTTGAGGACGTGTTTAAGCAGGTGTATGCATGAGTGTGTACAGAAGTATTTAGATGGCCACCTGGACTGAGTGTTGGGTTTTCTGTACTTATGTCTGTCATGTTTGTGATTTGAACCATATGTATCATCTGCTGCAGCACAGGCTGACCTCTGTGTGTGTTTAAACTGTGCAGACTGTGCAGGTTGTGGCCGGGACATAAAGAATGGACAGGCTCTGCTGGCCTTGGACAGACAGTGGCATCTCGGCTGCTTCAAGTGCAAAGCCTGTGGCAAAGTGCTGAGTGGAGAGTACATCAGCAAGTGAGTCTAACTCTCTCTCTCTCTTTCTCTCTCTCTCTCTCTCTCTCTCTCTCTCTCTCTCCCTCTCTCTGCGTGTGATTATCCTCAATTCATAGGCCTATTTCATGTGCGTTCTGTCATTGTGTATGACAGGTTATCTTTCGTATGTTTATGATAAGTCTTAATACTGTGTTTTTCAATGTTTTTAACATCTGGGGGCAACAGATGAAAATTAGCTTTTCAGTTCTGTTAATACTGTTTATTAAAGGACACTGTCCCTGAGGAGACAAAAAGTAGCAGTTTAAATATGACTAAAGTACTGAACGATTAATCAGCTTTATTGCAAAATCACAAGCTTGAACAATGCAGGTTTTAAATGAGAAGAAATGCAGTTGTGGCTAGAAAAGTGCATTTCATGAAGGCAAAGCGGAATGGCTGCACAGCTTTAATGGCTGCGCAGATGAAATGGTTCGCACTTCCTGCTAGCCTGTGGTTGCTATGGGAGGAATGAGGGGTGAATAAATGAGACCTAGAGGAGTGCAGGTCAGTATAGCTGTGGATAAGAGTTTGGGATCTCCCCTGAATGAGGACATGCAGTTTGGTGGCTGTGGGTTAAAGGAAACAATAGGGTTTGAATGGGGATGAAAATGAATGGGACTATATGGGAGAAACAAGGGATGGAATAAAAAAGACAAACAGACGAGTGCAGGTCAGACCAACGTTGAATTCATTCCCTAAGTTCACCACTATCTTTCGGTTGAGCAGTACAGTACAGTATAGAAATGTAGTACAGTTCTTTGTACTTTTCTACATCATCCATTCCTAATGGGAAAATAAAAATTGTTGGAGTTTTTCTGAATACCATAAATCGGAAGCTGTACCATTCCTGATCAGACCAAACATTCCGGAGTTGGAACGGTCATAATCTCAAAAACTAGTTAGCGGGACTAGTTAGCGGACAAAAATCTCTCAACCTAGAAGATGAAGAAGAAGAAGAAGAAAAAGAAGAGAAAGAAGAAGAAGAATATTAATCAGACAATAATATGTTGTGCTTTGCAAAACAATCATTAATTAATCTTGTCTTAACAAGTTTTAATGAAGAGCATTAAACCTAAAAACCCCATTTCATAAAAACAATAATCTAGGATTTGTTACTTCTCCTAAACCTTTATTTAACTGACAGAAGTACAAAGAAATGACTTTTTATGTTTTGGCTAATCAACCTGATTGAATTTTGTACATATAATCATTTTAAATTGGATGCCTGTAACATGCTCAAAAATAGTTGGTACAGAATCAAAAATAAGAGTGAACGTTTATAGATTTTTCACCGTTACGCTGTTTTGAAACATTCCTCTATAAACAGGTGAATTGGTAACAGGTGAGGGAATCATGACTGGGTATAAAAGGGCATCTGGGCAACCACAAAAGATTCAGTCTTTGCAAGCAAATATTGCAAAAAAATAGCTTTTTGTGTGCATAATTTGCTGTTGTTGTCTTTGTGGGAACCAGCAAAACAGAACAGAAACTGAACTGAGTAAGAGAATGAATAAGTAAATCTAAATTAAAAATATCTAAAATATATATCTGTAGATTACTTTCCTCACAAACATGGGTATAAGCAGAGTTAGTATCATTCAAAAGAACTAATCCAGAAGAACTAATCCATTTAATCTTATATAAGTATCTGTAACTTATATAATACTGAATAAACGGAGGGAGTTACTATCAGTAAATGTCACTTTCTCTTTATCAGGGATGGAGCTCCGTACTGTGAGAGGGACTATCAGATCCACTTTGGGGTGCAGTGTGAGGCCTGCCATCAGTTTATAACAGGGAAGGTTCTGGAGGTGAGTGACCTGCCTGTCACTGTCCTACGCACTCTGAAGAGTAAACACTCTGAAGAGGGAAAAAACACATAGTTAAAAAGGAATTCTTTCAGTAATCGGAAGGTTGAAATCCCTGGACTGATTGTGGATACCTGATTGTGCCTTAGGGCAAAGTACCTAACTTTCCACTGCTGGGCCCTTCCTGGCTGGGCATAGTTTCTCTTGTAGGATAAAATGGTTATGTTTGAGTTGTAGCCCACATGATCCCTGGTTCCTATGAGCACCACTGTAAAGGAATGTAAATTGTTTTAAAACACCTCGTTCATCAAACCACTCTGTTTACATTGCAACGACTGAATTAAGCAGAAATTCAGAAGAATTAGTGCAATTTTTATTTAATTTGTGTCTGTGGTTTTCTTCACATCATACTGTGTTTTTGTAACTACATTGGTACTGAACCTCTGCAGCTGGATGCCTTGTTGGTTGCACATGCATTAAGGTCATGATCATCATCCAGCACCCAGCCTGACATAGCTGCATTGCCCTTTCTGAAGCGATCTGAGCTCTCACGACCTCAGCAGCGGCCCTTAGAGAAAACAGCACAGAACAAGCGGCAGAGCTGCTGGCCACATGCCAAAGTCCCACCCTACCATTTTAGACAGAGCAGCCTCTGAGACTCAGGCTTTCTGATAGGCCAAAAGAGGGAGGAGGAAAGGGGAGGGGGAGATGGATGGAGAGTTAGAGAGTTCTCAGGAAAAAGTCTGAGAGACAGATTGAGGCACTTGGGTGGATAGAGTGAGTGAAACAGAAGAAGCACAGAAGGATTGTGCTTAGTACATCGCAAGGCTGGGAGTCCATACAAGCAGCCTGCCTAAGGTAAGAGTACCAGATCAAACTCTGTTCTATCAGTCTACACCAGAGCGCTTTGCCAGTTGATATATTCAGTCTGATAGAGGCCTATTGCAATATTTTGGAAGTCTGTTAATGGGACATGTGAGTGTAAGGCTGCTGGGAATGTACAAATGTGATCTGAATGTGTTGGTCAACTCAACGCATCATTACGTGCAGCACTACTTCCAAATGTTTGGCAGGTGCTGTTTCATAAGCTCTGTTTTTTGGGCAGCGCTGAGCAGAACACTTGCACATTCTGTCTCTGGGTCTGAATGTTAATAATGAGCCTATATACAATGTTGTAAGTAATGGGTTGCGACCTGTATTTATTCACTCCATATATAGAAATGTATCTGCAAAAAATCTTTTTAATTGTTTATTTTGTCACAAACACAATCATTCCACCTAGCAATTTAGCTCCACCCTGTCACACTGAAATTATAAGCAATGTTTCAGACCACACTGTTTAAATAATACAGAGCAGCCAATCAAACCAGATAAAAGTTACTCATAATCAGATGTTAATGCCTTAAAAAGGCCTTAAAAGGTACAGGGATGAAGATGAACAGAGACACACGTCATAAGCCGCTTTCCACCAAGTGGTATGGCTCGACTTGACTCTATTCGTTTTTGGTACCACCCCCTGATATAACTCCCCCTGAATATAACAGGTCATCATAGCAATGCCTGATAAAATTGCCATGATGTGAAGGAGACAAAATTTGTTCAGAAAAGGCAGCGAGACAAAAGACTTCTGAAAAATACTGGAGACTTTGGGTACTACTACATCAGAGCTTAGATGATAGTGATTCTGGTTGCATTACAGGAGGGTGCATTAAGCTAATGTTAACGTTAACGTTAACTCATTTGGAACTTTAGCGGAGGTAGTATGGAAAATAGTACCCGGTACCAGGTTTGCCCAATGAAAAACCAAAAAATGCAAGCCGAGTCATAGTCAAGCTGGCACCATGTGCTAGAAAAGTGGCTAATTATGGACCTCAGGGGGAAACATTAAGAGATAAAACAGGGGTAGCATATGGGCCCTTTACCTATTTCAATTACAAATTGCTCATTTTAAAGCTTTATAGAAAAAAAAAAAACATGGAATCAACATTAGCCAACATTCAAGGTTTGAGTCGAAATGAGTGTCGGAAACAAGATAAATTAGAAGAAGTGCTATCTTGCCACCTCTAGTTGTAAATACATTACCATAGGTCTCATAATATTTACATACTAGAATAACAGACACTCTAACATCATGCAATAAGTTCCATGTTCATACAGGAAAAGCTCTGGCATTAAATGAAATCTATGACTTACATGCAGCCATGTAAGTCATAGCTTGTAAAAATGCAATTTACATGCTTTACACTCATTTCCGTGCTCTTACCACAGCCCGTGAGGCAGTTGTGGTGACAGTGCTGTTCATAGGAATTCATGCTTCCACATATGGTGCTGAGAGAGCCAGTGGAATTTTATCAATGTGTGACCAGGGCAGATTTAAAGCAGCAGATGCCTCTGTATATGTCCCAGTGGCTATGCCCAGAATTTACCCCGAAGACTGAGAATGATGGCCTGGTGGACTCCATAGTCCTTGTGCCTTCCCGTATCAATGACTGCAGTTAGGAAACAAGATAAATTAGCTCATTTGAATTTACCTTGCTACTGTGCTAACGTTCAGTTATTCATTCATTCATATGTTCAGGTATTGATAAAAACAGAATGGTCCCAGAATTACTGGAGTCACAGCAGCCTACAACATATACACACACAATGCTTTGATGGGTTGGACCCCAGCTTTATTATTCAGGAGCAATATGTTATATGTTATGAATAGAATGGAACAGAATGGAAGCTGTGATGAAAGCAGACTGTTATTAATCTGAATATTTTATAGATCGTCGCTGTCCAATGAAAACCATGTATCTCCATTTTGGTCGATTTTTATTTTTTGGCATCATTTGATCACATGAGCAGCTGTTTACATTGGGTGGACATTTCATGATGAATGGATCACCAGAAATATCCAAAACATGCTTGGAAAAAAGTCTGGTTCCATTGGCTTACATTCAAATTCAATCAGGTTTTTGCCCTCTCTTGTAAAGTTGCCATTTTGGAGATACTTGTTTTTCTTTGGACAGCGACGATATTATGCTTTATTTAGTAACTACTATTAAACCAATGCCCAGGGTTTAAATGGGTAAGCCACAGTGTTGATCCTCTATTAATACACATACACCAAAGGGCTTGGTAGATGAGAAGGGAGATCAGTTCAGAGTGCGTTCTCTGTGTGCTGAGTTCATTTATCTCCAGCAGGGTTTGCAGAGTCCATTCTCTCTGTTGGCTTTTTCAGTCCACAATAATGGAGCTCAGTTCCTCTGCAGGCAACAGGCTGGTGTCGGCTCCACTTGTGCACCTCTTTATTCATGTTGCTGCAGGGATTTTGGAGGTGTCTGTATGAGCTCAGCAGAGAAAGCACAAAGGTTACTGCTTTGATAGTGCCTGAAATTTTGCACCGAACCCGAATATAGCCAGAGAACATGGCGCTTTTGTGCTTGAAAGCACTAGCTGCCCTTTACACTGTGTGAACTTTTCATGAGAAATGGATCAATACAAATAGTTCCAATCTATTTAGAAATAACATCTTATAAAAACAATAAAGTTAAGAACCTTTTTCTTTGTCATATAAGCTTACTGTTTAGAAAATGTGAGGTTACGTTACAGCAGCAGTACTATATCATCCAGATGTTGAAATATAACAATACAGTACTTGTTATATAACACAACAGTCTAACCTTCCCTTCTGCCTGTGAGCCAAACTCGATCCAAACCCAACCCAAACCTGCTGTTTTACTCCACTCATGTCCGCTTTTGCACGCACACACATGCACTTCTGTCTTCTGACCTCATTGCCAGTAACACACATTACAACATCCTGCCAGATTTGGATGGTTTAAGGTGAATAAAAGAAGGGAGGAAGAATAAAGCAAGGGAAAAACGGAGGTATAAATGCGGGCAGACATTCTTTAAAAGAGGGACACTGACTATTAAAAACTTGAAGGTGAAATCTGAGCTCACCCCAAGTCCTTCATATATTAGGAAGTGATGAGAGAGTGGATGTGAATGTCCCGTGGAGCTCAGACAAATATTTTAGGCTGTAACAGAGGTGCACGAGGGAGAGGCAGGCAGGTGCGTGAAGGAGCATGATGACGCAGAATGTAGAACTACTGCACTGTGGCTCAGCTTTTGGAGAAAAGGACTTTACTAATGTGTCTTATATGCATCAAGACAGCAGCTCTACCTATGTGTAATACTAATGGCAAGTATGTACAGAACTGTGCAAAAAGACAAAGACCGCCTTTTGTTTACTGAATGTCTATTCAAAAACCTAAAATATATTTAACAGAAAAGTGTTATATATATTGTTATAGTGTTATAGTGTTATATATATAGCTCATTATTAAAAGAGTAGTTGCACAAATAGTTTCACAGATAGTTTTTAGGAACCTCTACAACTCCATGCTGAGACATCTGGCATGCTGTGTTAGTAAACATGGTGCCCAGATGCCAGATGCTGTATTGCCCATATCAGTCTAAATTCATAATTTATTGTTCCTGGTAACCTTTATCTTCCTTCCTAATAGCACTGCAATCCACCATCCCAGTGCAACTATTCTTTTGACATCTTTATATATATATAGTTTGGTTAAGTATTTAAGTAGTTTGTTTTGCTTGTGCCCTAATTATACGCTTTGTGTTACATTCAGTTTTTGTCAAAAAACTTACAGGATTATTTTTCCACACCTCCAAACCACACCACTCTTAGAGTCTTAGTAGTTGGTTGCATTTTCTGCTTGTCACGATCAAAGTTATCCCAATCTCAAAGAACCCAGCAGGTCTTAGTTTAATTTGCAGATGTCCTTTTCTCAGGCAGGGCTTCTTGAAAGCTACACATCCTTTCAGACCTGTAGTCTTGAATTGTCTTCTCACGGTGGAAGGATGGACAGAAACACCAGTAGGTGTTCTTAGATCTTAAGCAAGAGTGGAGCCTGATGTTCTCATCTCTCTCAAAGATAAAAGCTTTAAATGCAGTTTATCTGATGGTGACAGGTTTGGTGGTCTGCCAGCTCCTGCACAGTTATTAGAAATTCCATTTTCTCTACAGTTCAATGGGGGAAACTCCTGTTTTTTGGGTTTTGACTTTCCTCTTCCTTATGCAGGATCTCCTGAAAAAACATGAATACATCATATGTCCTAACAATGTACCAAACCAAACTCACACCATGCAATACAGCTCCACCCCACCACCACCTTAAAGAAACAACAGTTGCATGACCACATGCATGTTTGTGCGGTTTCTAAGGGCCTTGTCTTTCTCTCTGCTGTTCTTTTCTTCTCCGTTTTGCAGTCATCATTCCCCCTAACCCTTTTTTCTCGCCCCTCTCAGTCCCTCTCTTTGGCTCATTTTAGTGTCCACACCCTTCCATCTGGTACTGGAGGTTTCCCCCCCCCCTCTCTCTCCACCCTCTGTCTAAGCTAGCTTGTTAGGCCTGTTTTCCTCACAGCTCTTCCCTTCTACATTTGCGTTGATATGATGCAATAAGGAATGCTTGATAGCCCCGCTGGAAATATGTCCCATGTTGCTGGTGGCGTTTGTTTACAGGAAGAGTGTTACATGGGCTTGTTGCCATAGCGAGGCGCGTCTGGCGAGGGATAGGGTCACATCTGTGTGAAATCATGCGTTTCTGCAGCATTGCCTCATAGTTCACCATAGAGGAGGGTCACAGGATGACGGCCAAAAGACAGGACGTGGTTCCCCAAGCACAATCACAATTAAAGCACGATCACTTGATAGGACGCTGTGGGCGTGTATGTGTTTCCACATTCTGTCTGCATTTTCGGAAGAATGATGTAATGCAGCAGGCTACGCTGGTGTGTACCCACCATGCACCATTTAGAAATGAAATCGTTGTGTGCATTTAAAGTGAAGGGTGCAATTGTGAAACGCATATGTGAAATATTTTGTTCCAGAAACTCTAGAGCACGAGTTGTTCACAGAAGCCTGAAGAGTTTAATGCTTCTAAAAGCTACATCACAGAAAGTTATTACATTAAATGGTCCTGAATAAGTTGCTTGATGCCTGAAACATTGCTCTCCAGTAGTTTCAAGACAAAGTTTTAGCTTAAAATTTATTATTTTAACTGTATACATGGCAGAGAGTTACAGTATATAGAGGGTGTTCAAAGGCAAAACAGTCCAGAATAGAGTTTTCTTTTTAGGCCTTTGACTATTTTACTTTTGTTTTTTTTACCCTTATATTATGGTGGTGTTGGAGATGAAGGTCACAGAGTCACCCTTCCATCTGGAACTGGAGGTTTTCCACCTCTCTCTTTCTGCTAGTCTTTATCTAAACTAGCCAGCCAGAAGAGATTTACATGCTTCAGTTTTCCCAAAACACAGAACTTTTTTATACTGTGCATCTGTATTTACCCTCTGTCTGAAACACTCTGATAGAGCTCCTGTATCTTTAAGCCCTGCCTCCCAGTGTGCTCTAATTGGCCAGCTGCCAGAGCGGCATCCTGCTACAGTTTCAAGTTTGAGTCAGAGTCTGATCTTAAAAATCAGGGAGAACAAACCGGTTGCCCTGATCCACTCTTGGAAGCTAGGCTGTGTGTTGTTTGAGGCCATGCCAAGCTTGCCAGTAGGTAGGCAATAAGGATTGTGTTGGGAGGTGACATCATCTTGTAACAGAGGAAAGGGCTGTAATTTCAACAAGGCATTTCAGGCAGCTGAGAAAAGTGGTTTCTGTGGGAGAGAGTTTATTTTGGCCTATAGAACTTTGCAGAGCATTTACATGCAAAAAATAGTGAACCATTTCACATCAATCCACTCCTAGTTACTTTAATTATGCAGACATGTCGTCCCTAAAGAAGAAGGGACAAAGAAATGGAATGGCTAGAGAACAAGAATGAAACATGCTTTTGGAATACAGGCAGGAAAACAAGGAAAGAAAGATAGACTTTTTGGAAGAGAAAGAAAGGGTGTTGAGAAAATTGATGGAGAGCAGACAATAGTGCTTTTGGAGGATCATAAGGAGAGGGATGTTGAAAGAGAAAAGGAAGACAGCTGTGAAATGAGAAAGGGAGAGTGAGAGAGACAGAGATAAACATGAGAGAGAGTGAGATGTTGAAGCTGCAGGAGCTCATCAGCATTCCCCAAGCTAATTCCAAACAGCAGGATGACGAGGCAGCACTGCAGATGAGTTACAGCTGTGTACCATCAGCACTGCCCAACATGCACTCGACTGGAAACACACACACACACACGCGAGCGCATGGTGAAATAAACAATACCTTGACCTGTTAGACTGGGCTGTGTTAGTAAAGATGTCACCTTTTGTGCCTCAGACTTCCACATGTTCTCACTAGTGCAGACTAAACCACTTCCAGATTTGAACCGTTTATGCTCTGCTGAGCATACACAGCGTACTTCACACTCAACAGAAACCCAAACAGAGCTGCAGAATTCCTTGTCATCTACCTTATAATCAGCTCAGGAGTCTGTGTGATATATCTTTTGTATCAGTAGCAAATATGGCAGTACCTTTTTAATTTTTTACTGTTTTTACATTAAAGCCCATTCCATTAATCTGGAACCCCTCCTAAACTGAGTAGTGGATAAAATGGTTTATCCACTTCTCATTTCACAATGGATGAAAGCAGGCAACAGCGCTTTCTGTTTGCAATGTAGTTTCATGTAATAGAAATGTCTGTATTATTGTTTATTATGCACATAAAGATATCAACCATAAAAATCTGTCTCACCATGTGATGTACAGCTGTGTAAAGAGTAAGAGATGCATGTGGGCTCACAATATTAACATCAGTCAAAAGATTTCTGTCATCTTTTCAAAGAGCTAAAACTTTGTTGTTGACTTTTTGTTGATTTGATTTGTTTATTAGCCTTGGTTGCATAGTGTAGCATAAACACTGCATTTCGTTACTGCCTAGAAACTGCTGGCATTCTGCACGCATCCAAAATAGACCCAAAGTGTATTTTTGTGGCCTGTGAGAAAGTCTACATTGATTCATGTAGGAGCGTATTGCACGCAGAATGACTTAGTGCATCATGCAGTGTGGCTAATGCTTTGGGTGTGAAATGAGCTTTACCTATGAAATTTCATATACCTTCTTTAAAAGAAACAACAAAGCTCTTAAGTATGAATGATTTTAAAATCAGCACACAGTGTGTGAAGATTTCATCTAAAGAGGAACTGAAATAGTCTGAGTAGACTGATAAATCAGTGTGATGATAAATCAGTGTGTTATTAGTCTCAGCATCACTAGACTGCCCAAAGGGATTGGAACATTGTCTCCTCAGTTGTGGACATGCTTCTAAGTGGTAAGTGGAGCACTGGTGTTGTACTGGACTCAAGCATGCGTTTTGTGTCTAGTTACATGTCCATGTATCACATAGCTGCTCACTTTATCGTCAGAATTGCAGTATTAGGAAATGGAGAATTTGTTTATGATACGGCAGTTGGATTATGGAAGCAGCAGTGGACTGACGTAGACCGTGAGAGGCTTTGTACTTTGATTTACATCAGTGGAATTTTCATGAAACAAATTTACAGAATAACTGCGTAAAGAAACTACCACCCAGTAACAATGAGGAACAGTATCAGTTTGTATTCTATATGTATTCTGATGTTGCTTTTTACGTAACAGTAAAAAATGTTTATATATACTTATTTAAATTTATATTTGTTTATATTTGTTACTAAATAGATTTAGCACAGTGTGTTTAGCCTATGACCAGTTAAAATCAGGAAGAGGTGGTTAATGAACTGATTAGTTGAATCAAAAATTGCAGAGTATGAGGCCTTTAGGGCCACAACTGGCAACCACTGCTCTTTCTATTAACTAATTATACTGCTGTTACAGTATGTATCAGTAGAATCACAATACGGAATTCCGTTCATGCTGTGCAGCCCTAGCGTGTGTGTCTGTTTGTGTGCATGTGCATGTAATACAGTCATTAAGAATTTGTTAATGCTAAACATGCATTAGATGCACAAATGCACACTCATTACTTCATCCACACCCATCCACTGGAATCCTTCCTATGGTGGGACGCCAGTCAGGCTGAAATACTGCTGAAATTGATGGCTGTACATGGGAGTGTCTGCATCTGTTGGCCTGTTTTTGTGTTGTTTGTCCTTGTTCGTATGTGTGTGTGTGTGTGTGTTTGTTTGTTTTTATATGTTTTGAGGATAAGAATGTGCTGGCTTTAATTGGAAGACAGAGAAACATACTTCCTGGAGCAGCAAATGGTCCAGATTTTGTGTTTTTTGCAGGATGCAGGAGCTGCATAAATCCTTCTTTAAGAAAAGGGCAAAGGCACAGATTTGGCCTGACAACTAGAGGGACAAACATCCGGAGGCCCTGACCTGTTCACATAAGCTGCAAAATGAAAAGCAACACAATGCATGTCACACAGAGGCTATCCGAACACTAACAGAGACTACTTTTCCTACAACTCACGCTGTAGTCCCTTTTTTATGACTTGCGCTCTTAAAAAGATCAACGGTTCAAGGGTTCATTCAGAAAGATAGTGGTTCCATGTACACTCATTGTGAAAAGTATAGCTGCAGCAAGAAGGAAGTGTGGGATTGCAATGTCATTGGGAAGGAAGATAAAGGTTA
This sequence comes from Semaprochilodus insignis, assembly GCA_034552555.1. Lineage (NCBI taxonomy): Eukaryota > Metazoa > Chordata > Actinopteri > Characiformes > Prochilodontidae > Semaprochilodus > Semaprochilodus insignis. The sequence continues at coordinate 10,161,849 of CM067491.1, forward strand.
CCAGAAACAATAAATGATGATAAATTTAGACTGATATGGGCAATATTTATTGAGCTACACATACAGAAGTAGTGTCGCTGTAACATGCCAAACGCCTTGGCATGGAGTTAATGAGTTTCCTAATGGTGTCCTGTGATAATCCATTACATTCAACTTGAATATTCTCACACAGTTCCTGCAGATTTAGGGGTGGAGTGTTAGCGCGTCCAATAGCATTCTACATATTTTCAGTTGTGGATAGGTCTGGCGACGGCACTGACCATGGTGCCTTCACACACTGATTCTTTGGTTGTCTCCACCAAGACAAAAGCGGGACTCATTACCCGCAGCCATTCTGAGTCACTCTATGATGGCCTGGTCAGTCAAGTACAGCAATAAGGCCCGTCCTTGCTTACATCACATGCATGGCCAAGAGTGAAACTTGAATCATTTGCATGTCTCTTAATGTGTTGTATATGATTCTATATAGTTTCTTTGAAAATGGTTCTATATAACACAGAAAATACCAAAAAGGCTTCTGTTGTTACAAGCTTGACATTGTATCAGTAGAAGAAGACTTTTCGAAGAACTGATTGGCTTTATTCTCTCCTACTTAAAGCTCCAGGGTGTGTTAAATAAACTTGGTTAATGTGACATGGCCTGTTAATAGAATTGAGGTGTTCATTAAAATCATAATTCAGACAATTAAGAAACTGGTGTTGAAAAATTAAATATTAAGTGAACAAAATTAATGTTTAAATAGGATAAAGACTAGGGTTCAATATTTGTATGATGTAGTATTTTCAGTAGCATTTACCAGTCTGCAAAGTGCATGATACAGGGGGTCCTTGGGGGGCCTGCCCTTATTAATCTCTTGAACACCTTGAAAGCCACAAGTTCTAGGCGGTCTCTCACATTAACCTATGATGTTGTGTTGTCATTGTTTAGCCTGTTTCACCCACATTTGGCAAGGTTGTATCTTTCAAGACTAACTTCATAACTTGTAGCTATCTTAGGGTGGGACTGTAGCAAAGTCATCCAGTTTGCCTTCCATAGCCTTTGCAACTTTAACTATGCTGGGGATAATTTGGAAGACCTGTACAATATGTGCAGCATATTTGGAAATCTGAAAACATGCCCAGTTTTCCAAGAGACTGATCCAAAATCAAATATGTCTTGAACAAATACAAAAGAGTGTATGTGTAAGATTTCAGGATTTCTAGGAGAAGAATTGTTAAACCAATCACTTTGTTGCAATAGAAGTCCTGTTATGGTGAGTGAGCAGCCAGCCGACACTGGATAAGCGAGCCAACACGGGATCCCAAATATTACACATTGTCAGTCTGTTAGGTGTATTACTGTTGTATATATCAGCTTAGCAGGCTCTAAAGACACCCCAAGGGAAAACTATTAGTGCTCTAGTACATTCTGTATGAATCATCAGAATGAAGGAGCCTGTGTAAATAGCATTTGTGGCAATTACTTACGGAATATCTCTTTCATAAGCAAGGTTGTAAATGAAGGCACAGGGGAGTTATGGAAGAGTGGAACTTCAGCATCACTGAGACAGTGTGAATATGGAATGACAGTGAAGTCAAGTGTGTAGATGGGCCACTGCATTAAAGTGATGAATAGCCCTCCCTGTTGACAAAGCCACACCAGTCCACGGCTAGTAATACATACGGGACTAAGTGTGTGTGTGTGTGTGCGCGCGTGTGTGTGTGTGTGTGTACCCTTCTTGCCCTTTCGTCCAGAGGTCAGGACATTTCCTGTGCTAGGGTAAAGTGATCCTGCAGAGCATGCTATATAAGCATTGACTGCAGCCTTAAACAGAGACCTATTCACTGAGGACAACAACCTACTCGTTCAGTCACACAGAACAAGTAAAAGAGTGAGACAGTAAAAGAGAGAGGCCCTAGTTAGTGAAAAAGCAGAAGAGACAGCACACCTGTCTTTTCTCCCACAGGCCCTTATTTTATAAATGTGTACTTACACGTCACTACAGATTCAAATCACTCTGACTGTGTTTCTCCTACAAACCTGCAGATGTATGTTATGTTCCACTTCCAGGGGGTTTTCTTCCCCACATGCTCTATTTTCTTTTTGATGGCCTCCTTTGACCTTCGCTCTCTGTGGCCCTGCAGGCAGGAGATAAGCACTACCACCCCAGCTGTGCACGATGCAGCCGGTGCAACCAGATGTTCACGGAGGGGGAGGAGATGTACCTGCAAGGTGGGTGAAGCAGCTGATACTGTACAAATGAGAACCATCTAATTCTTAAACAGTGTTAAACTGCTTGCATGTCCTCAGAGATGTTCTGTTTCTTCATCTATGCTTGGATCTTTACCCTTTTACAACATCTGTCTGCCTCTTTCTAAATCACTTCTCAGTTCTATTCAGGGTTTACTGGCTTGGTAATAACACTGTCATATGAAAACATTCTAACTCTATTTTATGCCTATTGAAACACAGCTGTTCTTTACAATATATAATTATTTCAAGACGACTGGAACAAAACAAATGGTCTGCAATTGGTTATAAGTGAAATCCCTTATATTCCAAGTGGTGGCAGTATAAGTGCTTTACAGACAGGTGATAACCTATGAGTATAATTGTAATACATGTAAGAAATATTAATTAATCACAAAGTTAAAGAGATACGTTTTCAGATGTTTCTTTAAAGTGAGCACTGAGCTTGACTGTCTGTTAAAAGGTGGAATTGAGTTCCACAGGTTAGAAGCATAATAACCATAAGAGGTCTCTCCACATTTTATGTATTTTATATATGGTATTTGCAGAAGGCCAGTATCTGCAGATCTAAGGTCTAAGACATTCTGTGGTGTAAATAGATGTTTTAAGCTCATTTAGAACCTTAAAAACTAGTAGCAATCTATTCTAAAAGATACAGGCAGACTGTGGAGTTTTTAAAAACAGGCGTGATATGGGCTCCTTTTTGTTAGGATCCATGTTGCTGTGTTTTGTGCAAGTTGTAGTGGATGTAGAAGCTTAGAAGCCCCAGGAAGAAGATCATTACAGTAATCAAACGCAATTGTAACAAATGCATGAACAAGTTTTTCTGTGTCACTCTGAAATAGAAAAGTCCAAACTATAATCATTATTCAGGTTTTTGTAGAACGTTTTGTGACATCCACTGAAAAATATCTGACACGCACCTGGTAAGCCTGTCAACAGGGTCTTCATTATCTGAAGGAATGGAAATGTGTAATTGCGTGTCATCAGCAGAACTATGAAAATTGATATTGTTTCCTAATGACATCATGCTATTGCTCATATGCTATTATTAGCATCACCTCATGCTGCTAGTATGACATGAGTGTCTGTAAAGACTATGAGAACAGAACAGCACTGACTTACACTGATAAAAACATGCTCTTATAGTGAGTTCTCTCGTTTAACACATACCATCTTATATTGCTCCCCCTTATACGTGTTCCCATCAGCAGTGCACTGAACCATAGTTTGCTCGAAAGAAGTCTCAAACATGTGGTATTTGAGAGGTCATGGTTCAGTTGTCTCATTCATACATGAGAACGAGGGGAACTATCACACCTGTCAAAATGAACCGAAACATTTTGTTTGTTCTCTTTTAAGGTTTTCATTTCAGGGTTTTTACAACGGCGACAATAAATGCATTGGAATCTCAGTACTGCTGCAACAAAACACTGTATCCTAAAGTAATTCCAGACCATAGCTGGCATTTTACTGGATTAAAAACAGATAAATAAACAAACAAACAAACAAATAAATAAATAAATAAATACATATTTTTTGGTATGACAGAGTTGCTATATGAGTATATGCAGCTGTATGCAAAAGAACACTTCTTGTCATATGTTTTGTTTTGTTGAGAAAGCACATCTACACAAAGCTACTAACTTATATATGATATTTTATGGAAATGTGGACAAAATAGTGAACAATTTCTATTTATTTGCAGTATTGAACATAGTGGAAGATATTGTGTAGTTTGACAAGTTAGATGAATAATAACTAATACATAATAAATAATATAGGAGTTTGTGTTGGTGTCTTCCGGGTGCTCTGGTTTCTTGCCACAGTCCAAAAGCATGCAGTCAGGTAAACTGGAGATACCAAATTGCTCCTGTATGAATGTGTATAACTGTGTGTCTGCCCTGGGAGGACTGGTGACCTGTCTAGGTACAAAGAGGGCTGGGGTAGGCTCTAACACCCCAAGTGACACAGGAGGATAAGTGGTTTAGATGATGCATGAATGAATGAATAAATATTGTCTCTCTGTCTCTCTCTTTCTATCTAGGCTCTACAGTGTGGCATCCAGACTGTAAGAGTAACACCAGAGTAGAAGAGAAGTACAGGGTGAGTGTCAGCTCCTCTTCTCATCCATTCCCACCCCAACTCCTCCTGTCTCCTTCCATCCTTAGTTTAGCAGTAAACAGAGAACCCACCTCCTTCTCCACACATATCCCCTGAACCCCTCTGTGGCATCTCTGCTAAAGTTTGTTTTTGAGTTGATGGTTCTGTCTCTCAGAGTTAGGTGCTCTGTCAGTGTGCAGTATGTGTGGATGTGTCAGTGTGTTTCCTCTCGGTTCTACTTCTTCTCCCTAGGCAGCAGGGCAGCGACCGGAGAGAAAGCCCAGCCCCTTTGATATCTTTTTCCCCCTGTCTCAGTGTCAGTCTCAGTATAAGAGCCAGGGCAGCAGTGGCTCTCGGCGGTCTGCAGGCAGGCTAGAGGTTTGCAGTCTCCTGTTGCCCCAACGCCCTGCACTGCTTCCTGCTAACCTCATTGTCCTGCTTTACCTGGAAGCAAGACAATGGCACCGCAGTGTGTTCTTTTAGAGCTTTTCCAGCACAGGGGAGGAGCAAGACGCGGGCGCACATCAAACCCACGCAGTGTGCCTTATCTTCACCAGTGGTTCTCAGCCTATAGGTGTGGAGCTGTTTGGTTCCAGAATGTTATGATTCCAAATCTAAGTGATGGGAACCAATAGGGGTGATTTCCAGAGTCCATTAAACACAAAATATATATTTATTTTAATTCTCAATCCAAAAAAATCAGGACCTACAGAAATACACATAGGACCTAGAGACACACTAAAGTAAAAAGTACAGCATTAATTATGGTTATAAGATACCACAATGATTCATTATGTGAATGACAACAGATCTAGACATACTAACATGGTATAGTTGGTCACCTAGCATGGCTATTCTGGTTGGCCACTATACCAGCATCCATAACACAACATGTACCAGTTTTGCTCGGGAACATCTATGCTGGCTTATGCTGTTTTTCTAGCAGGAAAGATGTCAGTTTAATTAAAGGAAATATTAGATCTCAGGGCAAGATAATTTGTAGAACTAACTGTAGTTAAATTAACTTAAGGCACTACACATTCAAAAATGAGAACTGACCCAAATGGAAAGCAACTCACCACTTGAGACAACTGGAACCATAATAATAACAATTAAATAGTCTTTTTCATTGTTTTATGGCACACTAAAGCATCTAACTGGCTATTTATATACCTTGCTTCCTAGTTATAAATAGTGTATTATCTAGCAGAAAACAATGTAGCTCTTTCTTTTGTTCAGGACTCACCCGAATGTCTAAATGCAGAATCAAACAAGGCTTATATTTTTCTCTCTATTTTTTCTCAGTTTTTATGTCTGTCATATTTCCACGGAGGCTAGCATAAATCCTAATAGCGTTAGCTTCCTAACAAGCCTGTGTCACCTTATAGTGGGCTCTTTAAAAAGCAATAACCCTAAAAATATCACATGATATAAAGGACAACTGGTGATAATGTTACTGGCTCCTGGCCTGACAGTAGCAGCAGAGAGCCACAAACTATGTAAAGTAGCAATGCGGCATGTGTTTACAAGGCCAGTAGACTACAGAGCCAATATTATAGTACTGGAAAGTCCACATCCCCTGTGGGGAGAACCTTCAAAGTTTGAGCACCTCAAAAAGGTTGAGAACTACTGCTCTATATTAGAGACAAAGTGTTAGATTGCTCTGTGCTACAGTACTAAGATAAAGCTTTATGTAAAGTCTTCATAACCACAAGAGCAAAAAATGTGTACCATTTATGTTTCATGTAATAGATACTCATTCCATCTGTTTTGCCAAAAGCACTCAGCGCATGCACAGGAAAGAAAGTGGAGGAGATAAAACATGTTTGTGCTGTTTGAAAATGGTGGATTGAGGTAGATCTACCAGCGCATGGTGTATAGTGTTGAGGTGGATCACACAGGAGTGTATGCATAAACATATGTAAACATATGGTGTGTGATCTTGTGTGACCCCTCTTCCTCCCTCCACAGCTCCTCCCTCCCTCTGTAACCTCACTGCACCAATCAGAAAGGCAGGTACTGTATTCTGCTACTGCCAGCAGAGTGGGGCATGTATCACACAGCTCCTGCACAGCAGAGGGCGTCAGTCTTTGCCCTCATAGCAGCGTGTGCCAGTCATTTGCTGTGTCTCAAATCGAGTACCTTCAGGTACTAGCCACTTTTAGTGCCTTCATATTGGAAAATTCTGTGAGATTAGAGGGTAGTTAACTGTTAATGTCTGAATGATGCACCAGCATGGCTAAAAAACAGGGCACATTGTTTACATTCAGCATTCACAGGTTGTCATACTTAGCAGAAGGCGAGGAGCCATCAGAAGCCACTTGAGTGTATTTTCCAAATGCCCAGCACACTCACCAAGACTGCTGATGCAAATTAGGAGACACTTACAGCATTTAAGAGTTTTGATATTAAAATTGGAATTTGTTTGTATCAAACAAATCAAACAAAGATGCTGCTGGTGTTCTCAGAACAATGGACTGCCCACCCCAGAGTCCAGACCTCAGCATCACAGAATGTGTTTATAGGATTAGGATTACTTGGATTGTGAAAAAATATTCCTGGAGATTTCTTTGGAAAACTAAATGTAAGTCTCCCAAAAGGAATGGAAGCTATAACAGACACAAAGGTTGGAGACATTTGAACACACTAAAAATGTCATTATATTTAGTCATTGAGGCACCTGTTAAATACATGCGTTCTACCTTTTTCTGATGCTGAAGAATACTTTGTACTCCATGGCCATTTTGACTCGAATGGAATTACAAATGAATGAATAATAATTACTATTAAATTAAATTAAATGGTGGTATCCGCCTTTTGAAGAGCACTGTACACAGTGTGTAGTATGTAGTGCATAGTGGCTGAATTGAGACACAGGGATTACGCTTTGTGCCACCATAGACACCGCAGACATTTGGCCCCCCTCTGCCTTGATATGAGTGAAAGCAGTCTGACTCATTGCACCAACTGGATTCAGATATGAGCTCATTCTGCACCCTCGGCCAGAGATGCTGACCTCAAATAAATTATACTAGTACTTACAAAATTACTCCCAGAGAGTGCTGTAAGCTGTCATGTAGCTATTCTGAACCCCCATTCTGACTCTAGCAGCTCTGCTGGAACCTTTACTGAGAGTCATATCTGAAGAGCCATTCTGCATGGGCTGTGGAATATGGATGGCTTGAAGCGGCTGGTGAATGTTCACTGTGTAATTGCACTGAAAATGAGAGAATAAGCTGAATAGGCTGTTGCCACTGCTGTTGTTATCCTGGCTTGGATGTTAACTGAATCCTGTCATTGAAGATTGATGCCGCTTTCAACCTAATCTCTACCCTACCACACACTGCAGATGATGATTTGAACTAGATTCCCTGTAGTTAGAAAACAGCAGAGAACCTATTGACTCAAAACTCACTTATACTAAGATCTAATGGGCAGTTGCTGAATTCTGAAAATATAATTCTTTGAGATACTCGAACATATGAAGATAATTTTTATGTAGCCCATTTTTTGAACACAGGAGCAGTTTAGTACAATAACAATTCTGGTTACTTTTTACTTAGTGGTCAGGGTTTCCATTAGGCACTATTTAACTAGTAATTTACTGTAAGACCAGTAAATTAAAATCTACTGTGTGACTAAATATGCTAAAAGATGTATTGAACATGCTACATGTACAGAAATTTTTTTAATGTCACCTTATTGGAGGGTAAATAGTAATATTACTACTTACTGAGCCTGTATTATACACCTGATGTAAGGCATTTAAAACACAGTAAAACATAAGTCAATGTTATGCTCTAATGCATGCACAGTAAGACTTCATCTCTAGATGAATTAATTATTTAGACTTGCTGCTTTTTTCTTTCATTAAGGTGTTGTACAAAATCAACATTCAGCAGGTGCCCAGTGCTTTATATTAGGCTTTTAAGTGTGTTACTGTCCATGGCAATGCATTGTTCGCTATAGACAAGGCAGACAGAGATTAAGTTGAACAACTCAGTATGAATATGTTTTGGAGCAAATCTGGTTGGTCACTAACACAGCTTCTTGTTCCCCCGCAGCCCACAAGGTCTTCGTCTGAGAGTATCTGTTCTCGACCTGGCTCCAGCATCCCTGGCTCTCCGGGTCACACCATCTATGTGAGTCCCGTTCACCGGCGCCCCCTATCACTTCCCGAGTCCATCGGAGCCATTCACCATTCAGTCCCAAACGGATTCTGAGGCTGAGACTGCAGGATCATTTGTCTTATTGCCCTGTCTTCAGCTACATTTGCCTTGAGTTGTGGATATCCACCCTTCTCTTACGCACACTCTATACACACACAAAAAACGACTGTTCACAAAAACCATTTGATAGGCATTTTAAGAAGAAGTAGGCCTCAAAGCTGAAAGGTTATGGACCATAGCCTCATATGAAGCTGTATTTATATATATATTTATAGATTTAAAGAACATTACAAGCACAACCAGGATTCCTACACAGTGCTAGCTCACATACTGAGTGTCTTTATCCTCATTGGTGATCTATGTGAAGTGCTGTAACACTGTTTGGATGTGACGTGGATCTGTTTGACCCCTAGTCTGACCTTCCTCCTCCCTCTCCACTCTCTATCCCTGTGTTTCTCCATCTGTGTGATCCCTCTCCCTCCCTCCTCCTCTCCACTTCTTACCTTCTTTCTTCCACCTATTCTACCTCCAGGCAAAAGTAGACAATGAAATCATTGATTACAGGGACCTAGCAGCCATCCCCAGGGTCAAGGCCATTTATGACATAGAGCGTCCAGACATGATATCCTACGAGTCTCTCCACTCCACCTCCTCTACCCTGGACAGACAGGGCAGACACAGCCCTGGAGAGGTAACGCAAAGCTGCTCTCATCTAGTCTGTCGAATGCATGATCCAGACGTAACCTCCAGACGTAACCTGGGAAAGTTCTATTTAATGGCTGTGTAATACGGGGGGCATAATATAAGGGAAACTGTTGCAGAAATTCAGTTTTACAATTTAAGGGGCATAAAAAATAACCATAAATTCTGTCCAGTAAAAATATTAGGCTTCAGAGAGAAGGCTGTGGTTGTATGTTTGCGTTGCTAAAAGCAGTCCCTTAAAGATTTGGCAATTGCAAACTCATGTAAATTCAACTGATTCTCTTCTGTCTTGGAATTTTCTCCAATCACCATTCTCCATTAAAGATGCCAATCACTGAAGTGCTTCCACAGTTATTATAGGCTACATGCCAGGAAGTCATACAGGGTTAACATTTCCAACAAATATTTCCGTATAAGACCAGTTCCTAATTGTTTTACATGAAAGTTGGATGGTAACACTTTTTGTACAGCCTGTTTTATAAGACCCTTTGCATTACATTTTAAAGAGATTTTTAAAAAGAACATTTTTGAAGGAAAAAACAATCAATTTGGATATAAACATAATCAAGTTATTTAGTCTATATTAACCAAAAGTTCCTGGTGGGACTGTAAAAGATACCGTATACCAAAGCCTATATGACATAAACTACCATTAACAAGTTTTAAATCACTTACCATTTAATCATTATAGTTCTTAAAAATACACTTGCTACATCTTTGTACATTACTTTTCTGTGCCTTGAGACCACCACTTTTGAAATTCAAGGCATTCTGGCCTCTTAAATATATTGTACCTTTATTCTCCATGCTATACAGCCCTCTCGGTTATCATGGAATTATCTACATCTCTGTTCATCATTGTAGAGTAGACACTTTAAAATTTAATTTTAGTTAATTTCTTAATTTGGAGATGCATTGCCTATTAGAATGACTTTACACATTATCTGCAACCAAATGTATTGGTTTTGCATTTTTGAAAACACTGATTCCAAACATTTGAATAGTGATTTCAAACCTTTGAATGGTAATGCATGTATGTAGGTAGATTAATAATAAATGTCAGGTTCATGTTGTGGAGGTGAAAATTAGCACTTGTTATATTGCAACTTAGACTAAGTTAAAAACATGTCTTCTGCAAAAGCTGGTGAAGGAGCAGCCTACACCATAAGGATAACACACCTCACTCTAATCCTTACTTAGAGTAATTATATCTGCATGCTGCATTAATTATGTGTCCATCTGCTGTAGTTTCATAGTAGATGATACAGTACGGTAATAGTCCCCTCTGTCAACAGCCTATGCCGTCCAAGCGGGTGCGTTCCCCTTTACCGGACCTACGTGTAAGTGGGCCTTGGCTCCATAGGGCCCCATAAAGCTTCCTCCTGGCCCAGCCACTGCCTGCCCCATCCCCATCCTACAGACTCACACATCCACTCAGTCAATAACCCGCTCCCTGCTGCCCCATTCCTGGCTACCGCTCTGTCATTGAACCATCACAGCTACCAGTATACATAATACATAATACATTGCTGCTCCAAGAGAACACTGTGGTATGGTCAGGCTTCGAGCAGGCCTACACCTGGCCTGTGTTTGCATATGTGTGTATGTAAGTGCATGTGCGTCTTTGTTTCGGTCTGTTATGATGTCCTGTTTAATATCATGCACTGTACATGTATTATGTGTACACTGTCTTATGTGCACGTTGTATGTATGTATGTATGTATGTATGTATGTATGAGAGGAACATGTATGGCTTTTATATTGAGTGTGACCTGCTGTCTCTCATATTAAACTTGCCATGCTGTATCCGGATCTGCCTGTGCTGTGTCTGTCTACGTACAGCAGTGTCACAGCTCCCCCTGCTGGCCACAGAAAGGGTCACACTGTCCGTTCTGTAGCATGATGAGTCCATCACTCACTTAACACATATGCCGGCTTGCTAGTTTATTGAGTATACCCACCTACACATGCACTTATTGACACAGTGTGCCTTGGCGGCATATAATTAGTGGCTGCAGCCCAATGTTTAGAATGCACAGTTTATCAGCCATCCTCTAGTCCAGTGGTCATCAACCCTTCTCCCGGAGATCTACATTCCTGCAGAGCTTAATTCCAAGCCGCAGCTAATAAACTACCCCTCCCCCGTTGCTTAACTCTAATGCATCAGATCCGGCCAATCAAAAGAGGTTAATTACCTGGGGTGAGGTTGGTGACCACTGTTCTAGTTCATCCATCAATGGAAAAGGACCTTCACTAACCAGACGCTATTTAGTTTGTGGACAATTCTCAGAAAACTGATCAGTGATGAAAAGATAGAGGATACGTATAATACAAACTTTTCATGAAAAACAAGATTGATCATAGTCTCTAATCATACACCTACAAGGTGAGCCAGCAAAGTAACTGTTTCTGGTTTTATTGCAGTTTTACAAATGGGTGTTTCTACAACTGCCATACATTTAGGTCCTGGCAGATGATTTTTGGATGGATGTTTAGAAAATTCATTACTATCATAACACATTTTCACATGCAATACGGTTGCTAAATATAGAAAGTCACGCATACTTTGGATCGTAATACCGCTTTTATCATATTCCACACTTTCAATCTTTAGATGCACGTTCAGAAGATGTTGCTGAATTACAAAATGACATCTTTTAATTTAAATAGCATCGTACAAATGACATGTTGACATAGTCATTTATGTCGTTTATGTTTTTTCTATAAATATGTCGTTCCCACTTTTATATATTTGACAGAACAAATATGACCCAAGTCCTACAATTTGATAGAAACATAAGTCACATGGACGTCTGGGAGATTTAATCTTATTCTCTCTTGATTTACAGAAAAGCAAAATATAATAAATATAATCTTCAAATGTTCAACATTTTCTGCATGTCTTTATCGTAGCTTATAATTAATGTGTTTAGAATGAGACTTTCATGTTAAATACAAATATATTAGAACCCCTTAACCAAAGCCAATGTAACAGGACACACTTTTTTATCTTTTATACTGAAACACGGTCCTTACCTCAGTGTGTCCTTACTGCAACACTCAGCTGTAGTAACATGTTGTGGTGAAGACATTTCCACTGATTTTCTGAAATTTGGGCAGCCAAAACCTGTAACTGAAGAAACACCCTAATACAGTGTTCAGGTGATACGGTCACATGGAAAGCAATGATATTAACCATACTGTCCATGGCCAACAGTAACCATAGCCCTTTCCTTACAGAGTACTGCAGGTGATCATTCCCCGAGAGGCCGTGCCACAGTAAGTTTGCACAGGGCAGATGCAATGCATGCCCCGTGACATAACTAATAGCATCTTCCTTCTAACATGTCCAGTCAGGCAGTAGAGCTCAATTAACTATTAGCTAGCTGTAATTATTTAAAAACCCTTTATCTGAACTGATCTACAATCCCGCAATCACACTGTAGTAGTACTAACACGTAAGTTAGCATGCCTCTGAGAAACGAGGCCTGAAAGTGATGCATGCCCTTAATGGGCTCATGCTAGGAGCAGCTATCAATTCTCCTTTCTGCAGTATTGTGCTGGCACAAGCAGCAAAATCATCAAGCTATTGATCTTAGCTTGTAATGCCAGGCCAGCTCAGTAGACAAAAGCTCTGTCTAAAACTGGAAATACTCTGTGTGATTCTTACCTTTGCTTTCTTACAAACAAAGCCTTGCATTGAATTACCTACAATAGACAACAGTCCTGGTACCATGCAGTACGACATTGTCATTTCTGATAGTGACGCTGCGTTTTGTGTCCATCTTCTCAGACCATGCCCCAAGATCTTTCCCCTATGTCAGCACCTCTATCAGCCGAAACAGTAAGTTAGCAGTGCTTTTAGTATCTTAGACATAGTCGCCTCAGACCAGCACGGTCACTTATCTTCTCCTCTTATCTCTCTTTCTTGCCGAATACACTTCCCTCCTTAATTAAACTGCCTTCTGAATCTTTGAGTGCTAAAACTGCAATAGTGAATGTGTTCTGTGAGTGTATGTGTGTCAGCATCCAGACTGCAGGTGTGTTCTGTGTGCCAGTTTGTCTCTCTTTGTGACATGATGACCTTCAGACGTTCATCGCAGGCTGCCTCATTTCTGCTCCCTCTGCCTAACAAAGCTAGCAAACACATATTCAGATACATAGTTGTATACACTTTATCAAATACTATACAACTGTGACATGATCCTGCATCAAGGCTTATACCCTTCTATTAATCTGACCATTTCTCGCTTTTGGATCTGCTCTATCACTCGCTCTTTTCTAGTCTTTCTCCTCTGTCTAAAGCACTGAATTCAGTCACACTTAGTTTTTCCCCATGTTGTTTTTCTTTTCTTTGCAGTCTCCAAGGACGCTGTCGCCCACCCCCTCTGCTGAGGTTAGAGCCTGCTTCAAAATGCACTTTAACATAGACGTGCATTCGCACCGCTTCAGAAGAGATAGAACTCCGTCTGAACTCTTCTCTGCTGTTTGTTTATTTGTTGTTGTTATTTTGTATATTGTCACGTTTGTAAGAAAACCTTATTTCTTTTTTCATTTTATTTTTACAATTTTTACATTTAAAACTACCAGTCGCCTTTTGCATTTCAAAACAAACAGGGCAATAAAATTATTAGTATTTATGAAATATGGAAATATTTCCTGCTATCTTAATACATGTAGTAGGTTTTCTTACCAGTGACAACTTTTGTTATGTTGAATGTCGTACGATTTTGCTGTTTTTGCATGTTTTATTGTGGTTGTCAAAACTGCTGGTGCTGATGGTAATTTAGGAGGTGGGTATGAAAAATAATAATCATCATTTTTGTTTATATAGCACTTTAAAAAACAACTTGAAGTGATTTACAATCAACCAAAAATAAACAACATAAAAAAGAGAAGAAGAAAACAACAATAATAAAAATGAAAATAAATAATAAAAATAAATAAACAAAATAAAAGCAATTATGGAAATGGGGTATATTAGTACTAAATTAAATTAAACTAAAATGCACGAGAGTATAAATACATGCACAAAAGTATAAATAAAAAAGTATATAAAACTGCACAAAAGTATAAATACTAAAATACAAACAGTAAAAGCAATGTCCAAGCAAAACAAAAGAAACTGACTAAACGCTAAAAATATATGATAGATAGATAGATAGATAGATAGATAGATAGATAGATAGATGTATTGATTGATTGATTGATTGATTGATTGGAGGTCAGCATTGGATGATCTTAAAACACTGATCCATTAAAAGATTTAATAACTAGTAAGATTTTATAGGTGCTATTAAAAGAAATATATAGTGGAGTGATGCTTTTGTAGTCCTGCTAATATTCTTCCTGCTGTATTTTGCAAAAGTTGTAGTTTGTTTGTTGTACTTGTAGAAAGTCCTTTAAACAATGCATTTCAGTAGTCAAGTCAAGAAAAAAAAACATGGACCAATTTGTAGCACCTTGCAGGTGGACATAAGTCATACAATATTCTGTGAATGATAAAAAGCAGTTTTAATAATATTATTCATTAAAATGGCTTGAAAAGTCTAGAGTTAAAGCAAGATTACTAACTTAACTTCAAGATTCTTAAGTTCAGGTAGTAACTGTTTACATCTACTTGAATGTATTGCATGTTCAATTTTGATGGATTTTAATTCACAATACTTTGACTTTTGTTCATGTACTGTATGGTTATGAGGACATTTAGGTTTAACATTTTACTTTCTGATTCAAACAAAGAATAACAGAAGCTATTAATATAATGTTGACCTAACATAAAATGACCTAATCTGAATATTAATGTTTCTGGTCTTATGAAGCACAATCGGTTATTCCAATCTAGCTTTTATCCAAATCTACAATGTCTCCTTAATTAATTACACTGTTGTGCATCATGGAATAATAACTGTTGACTCTAGTTATAGGCTGGATTGGATTTTTTGCAGTTTCAGTATCTAGTGAATATGCTTGCATGTGTAATCTGTCACTGTGTCTGTGTTCTAGGGCTGCTATGACATGAGAGAGCGCATTATACAGAGATCCACCAGCCAGGGCTCCATTGGCTCGCCGGTGTACAGTCGCCATAATTACACGCCCTCACTGTCCAAATCACCCCAGCACTTTCACAGACCAGGTGAGAATGACGCCCCTAACCTCCAGTTATGCACTTCCTTCCACCAGGACTGCGAGGAAACATAAAGAAGCAGCAATCTGCTTGGAGTGTGAATCTCCCTCTCTGTCTATGAACAGATGAGCATTATCTTTGAGCTGTAGAAGCACTGCAAGCTATCCTCCTTCTTCCAGAGCTTTACCCTTTCTCGCTTTCCCTCGCCATCCTTCTTCCCTCTGCCTTTCGCTCATGTTTTCTTTCCCCTTGCCTCTTTTTGTCCTGTCTCTCCTCTTCTTTCCGTTGTTCTTCCTACTCCTCCTCCTCTTCCTCTGAGCGGCTGGCAGGTATGCTGAAGCTCTGCTCCTCTTTGCGTTCTGGCAGCAGCGACAACCGCCCCACTTCCCCTTTCCGACATCACTTCCTCCCCCATAACAAAGGTAAGGCCAACTGCTGTTCCCCGACCCTCGGGGTACATCCCAGCGTCCTTCTCGATCCTCCATCCTCTCACACAGGACTGTTTCTGGGACAGTGCTTCAAAGGGGTGTAAATCTCTGACCTCACAGTGATACCATTTGATTACCATTTCCAAGGAAGCAATTTGGCGGAATATGAATATAAATATAATTTTTTTGATTGGATTATTTTGGTACGATTTGGAAGTATTACAAGAATACACTCAATATACAATTCCAAAAGAGGGACTGGAAGAATTACTTTTTGAAATGACTTTTTTATACATAGACATACACATAGCCCACATGTGAAGTTTGCTCCAACATGCATATTTACCACTATGATACATCACTTTTTCTTTGAACATCATCAAGTTAAGCAGTTTTATTTTTTGCCATTCACAACCATGCAAGACTCACTGATTAAGCAGCCATGTGCATCTGGTTACGCAGCCATGCTGTTGTGGCTTGGCGGTGTCATGGCGAAATAAGCATGGACATCATTGAAAAATACGCAGTCTAGAAGGCAGCATATACTACTCCAAAAGGTCTGTCCTTTCAGCGTTAATGATGTCCTCACAGATATTCAAGTTACCCAGGTCATGTGTACTACTATCCTCCCACTCATTGACAGACCCTGACTTTTGAACTTTGAACTCTTGATCTGTAACGACCAAGATGGTCCTTTTCTTCTTTGGTCTGGAGAGCACCATGTTCACCAAAAGTCTACGTTGCATCTTTGTGCTGTCGAGTGTGCATAGATTCTGTTCTTATCTAAGAGCAAATCCCAAATAAGAAAACACTGTTGCATGTCAGAAACCTGTGTTAGTGGGTTTTCAGTTGAAATCTCTTACTAAGAAAGGCTGGTGAATGAGGCCCATTGTTCCTAACCTGGTGGAATATTCATTGATGCCACTGATGTCTTGACCCATCCCTGCTTATAAAGGAGTGGGAGTTTCCTGGGTACTTCCCTTTATACACAGGCATCGTTGCATCACCAGTTTTAAGATGTTTTCATAATGTTTGCAGTCTTAAATTGCCCCATCCCTCCTCTTTTCGGGACATATTGCAGGCATTCGTTTTAGAATGAGCCTATATTTACAGTACAAAAAATAATATTGTTCATATTGTTTAAACTGAAACGCAGGTTAAAGTGAATTTAGAAATCACTGCTATCTGTTTTTATAGGCTTTTCACATATTTGAGGTTTTAATTATTATGATTTATTAAAATTACTTGTAATTGATAACTGATTTTAATCTAGTGTAATCAGACTACAGTAATCAATGCAATTCACATCAAATTTCACCACAATCCAATCTGATTCATTTATTTTGTGTATTATTCACATTTATTGTTAAACACACACTAAATACAAACATATCTGGAGGAACTAGTTACACAATAGTCAGACACAGACACTGAAAGCAATACAACAAGTGTATCTGGAAATAGTCCAGAGATTTATTTTTGGCACGTGTTAAATCATCACTGATATTAAAAAAAACAATGCAATTGAATTACACCCCTGTGCTACAGTGATAGCCCTCTAAGCTATTTGGCTTGTGCTTCATATGTGGCTGCTCTGTTTTATGGAGTCAAGTTTGAACATGTTACATGGAAATGGCACGTGTACCCTCTGATACTGTTATGCTGAAGGCTGCGTTCAGTCAGCCGTTGCTCCACAGCTACATATAAACTGAGCACTGCTGACTACCCACATGTTCCTGTGTATAATGCACATGTGCCTCTGTCCTCCCTACAGATTCTTTCTGCATAGGTATGTCTTGGCTTCATGGCTGGTACTCTGTTGTTGTGGAGCTTTCTGTTGTTTATGGCTGCTGTGAGGCATGCTACAACCTCCAGTCTTCCCTGTCTCATCACTGGTCGTGTTCAGCGGTGTGCTTGTTTGTGGTCTCCCGCTAACATTCTGTGCTGCATGCTGCCCCAACTGCTTTTCCTGCTGACAATTTGTCATGCCATAGTGAATCCTCTTAAATGAAATACTAATCTTCTGAATGTTATATCTTCATATTGTCATGGGTACAGTAACATTTTGAGTGTTCCAGATATGCATTGCAAGTACCGATGCTGAATGCTGATAGGTGTGTGATTGTGGAGAATCTGCATGCTGGCTCTCTGTATTGAGGCTATTACAGGATGCCATCATACCTCCCTCTCTACTCTTGCCCACGTCTCTCATGCGGAGTGGACACACTCATTACATTCACTCTCCTCTGTTTGTCCATCTCTTTCAATTAGTAAGAGCTTATTCCAACATCTCTTTCTTTCTTCCCTTCTTTCTTTCTTCCTTGTTTTCTTCCTCCCACTCTTTCTCCTCTTCTTGTTTGGAGGCACTGAGCCATCGAGTGGCCGCAGTTCCCCCCTTTCCTCTCGGCCGGCCACCCCGACCCTCTCTCTGACCCCTAAACATTTCCACATCCCAGGTAGGAGGAGGAGTGACCACAGTCCACCTATCACCTCAATGCTAGATCTATCTATCTATCTATCTATCTATCTATCTATCTATCTATCTATCTATCTATCTATCTATCTATCTATCTATCTATCAGTCTGGCTATCTATCTACCTGTCCAGCTGCCCACCTGTCAGTCTGTCTACCTGTCTGTCTGTCTGCCTGTCTGTCTGTCTGTCTGCCTGTCTACCTGTCTGTCTGTCTGCCTGTCTACCTGTAAGTCTATCTGTCTGTCTGTGTGGCTATCTATCTATCTATCTATCTATCTATCTATCTATCTATCTATCTATCTATCTATCTATCTACTGGCCCACTCCCTCAGTCTTACGTTTTTTCTTCATGCCCACTCTGCTGTTATATTTAATTTTCTTTCACTCCCTCCGACAGCCCCTGGAAAGTAAATTATTATTTATGTGTGTAGTATCGTCTTATCATGTTCAAGCAGTTCTGATCATCCACATGTTTATGTCCTTAATATTCATCTTTTACTTCATTAGTCTACTTCAGGGATTTCTAATCCTGGTCCTGGAGATCTACCACTCTGCACAATTTAGCGCTAACTCTAACCAAACGCCCCTGAAACAGGTAATGAAGGCCTTCCAGGAGCATCTGAATATTAAAGCCAGCTATGTTGAAACCTAAACTGTCCAGGGTGACGGATGTCCAGGACCAGGATTGGGCTCTCCTGTTCTTCTTCATTGTCTTGGTTGATTTTGTTCTGATCTAAGTTCTTGTCTTTACTTTTAATTCCAGACCAAGGCATGAACATGTACAGAAAACCACCAATCTACAAACAGCATGGTATGGCTATTGACGTTCTTGATTAACCTATTAGGGTAGCTAATGCATAGAAACTGATCTGTATTTACAGTACTAGTCAAAAGTTTAGACACAGCCACTCATAGAAGGTTTCCTTATTTTTAGCCTAATGCTTTGCTTTAGAATGAAAGTGAAGACATCAAACTATAAAATATGCTCATGGAATTATGAAGTCAACCTTAAAAAACTCCAAGATGGAACTTTACATGAGGATAAAACAGCTTTCTTAAACTTGCAGTGGAGGTTGATATAAGATTTTCTTCTAAGCAATTTTGGATGAATTCTATTGGTCTGTCCATCATGAACATGCAAAAATTGAAAGGGTAACTAGATCTCATCAGTTGGAACTTTTAAGTGTAAGCCTGTAGAGTTTTTACAACAGCCAAAAACATACTTTTGGTTAGATGTGTCTAAACTTTTGACTGATACTGTACCTTTCTAATCCTGTTTTGCCTTGTGACGCATTGGTTACGATTATGCATATCTGATTATAATACAGTAAAGCACGTTCATAGTAGGAATTAATTTAACAATGCACATTTTAATGTCTAATATGAAGTTTGCTAAACTGAGTGGCACAGGTACCTGGATTTTGTGCTTTTCTAATTATGATATTAATTACTTGACCATGTAAAAAGAGCTGACTGGTGATGTAACATGTGAGAGTGACTGTGTATGAGTGTGAGCAGTCTCTGACCATAATATTTATATGTTCGTGTTTGGTCATGCGTGTTGACACCATCCCACCAATAACTTTTGGTTGTGGCATATGTGGCTACATATCCTGTTTTCCCATGTAAGTACCATTTGAAGTAATCAACTCAGCTCAAATTAGGCTCTTAGAGTTTCTGCTGCTCTCTGTTCTTTCCTACCTGCCAACTCACTCAGATCTTAAACTAAAAGCCCCTCTTTCACTCGTTTTCTGGCTGTGCCCTACAAAACACTTACTTTTGCCTTATACTTGCATGGGCTTATGGCCTGCAGAGGCTCACTAGAATCACTTTTAAAGTTTATAAGAGCTTGCTTTCTGTTATTAAATCTCTCTCAGAAAATATGAGCGTAGCAAATAGCATACTGCTTTTTACGCTTCTGTATGAGGTACAGTGATGGCCATGAATGTATTAAAGCATGTCAAAGTCCTCAAAACATGTTTTTTAAAAACAGCTTCAGTAATTGTCATGGTAAAGTGTGTCCTATCCTTGTAATTGTAATCAGATACTCTGAAATGTCATGCTTTCACTGCATTGGCCAGCACTGTATCTGCCTCCAGCCGTTATGAACCAATCACTGATAGTCCAGTTCCCCTAAAATACAAATCCAGATTCAGCTGCTCTGGCAGCGCAAAGCAAGTCTGCCGATGACATCATCAAATCTTCCAAGTTCCCTGCCGCTCACGCTCCCCAGCCGGATGAAACACCAAAGATTGAGACTGACTACTGGCCCTGCCCTCCTTCCCTTGCTGCGCTAGGTAGGCTCCTCCCACTGGCTTCTCCAGGAAGTTCTTCAGAGTACTTCAAAGCCTGTGATAGAAAGGCCAAAGAAGCTGTTTTTCCTGTGGTCACTTTCAATGACAGAATGATGTTGCCACTGCTGGTGCTGTTTTTCTTTTCTCTATGGCCCATTGTTTCCCCTCAGCTTTCCTTTAGTTAGTTACAATAGGTTTAGAGTGTTGGTGGTCTTTGCACTAGGTAGGCGCCTGTCAAGGGCCCCATTAGCCAAGGGCCCTATAAAAATGTGAATGAAATATACTGTGCGTGTTGATTATTCTAAAATCTATATATACATAAATTATAAAAACAGCTGTTATTTCTAATTGTAGCGATACTTTCTAGTAATTTCAGTGCAGCTTCACCCCCACCACTCATGGTAATAATGGACTATTGCATATTTTTATGTAATGACACAAATCAAAACTGGTATGAGCAATAACTTTAATCATGAAGAGGAGGTTCCTTCATGTGTTTTTTTAGTTGTTGGGAGGAAAAATCAAGTAAAGTTCCTAAGAGCAGCAGAGAAACAAAATGGAGTGCTGCACTTGGTCAGGGGACTGTACATAATTTAGTGTCTGAATAATGTAATGTCTAATATAATGTCTAAATTTAATTCACTAAATTCATATTCCCTGCTTGTGAGGACTGCAGGATGCTACAGTTTGGTTACAGCAGTGATGCTCAAACTAGTCTCTAGAACCCATTTGACTGTCTGCACTACGCAGCTCTTGAACCTAGAAATTACTGTAAAAGGCAGTTCTCAGACAATTCTGTAATTCTAACTGAATCCTTAGGACGTAAGCCAAGTTATTTTTAGTGGTTATATATGAAATCTGCCATTGTAGAGAAATGTACTATACAATACAGAATTGTTCACAGTGGAGGTGATAGGAACCAGATGTCTGAAGCATTTAATAACTCTAAAAGCTAACTCACAGGAAGCTATTACACCAGATAGTGTTGAATATGTTTCCTGATGCCGGAACCTTAGTTGTAAAAGAGGGCTTGACCCATTCATAACCCATTCAGGCTGGAGATTTACATACTGGAAGACAAAATAGTTCCCAAAGAACACTTTTTTAAATCAGCACTAGATGGGGTGTACAGTATAAACTCAAAACCAATGTGCAAGTTTACTGCTTTTGGATAGTAAATAAAATGGCTATATTTGTGTAAACAACACAACCCCTGGTTCCTATCACCACCACTGTAAAGAATGGTTGGTAAGTTCCCTAACAATGTACAATTTCATATCAAACCGTCAAATGATAAGAATACTGAAGAACTGATATATGGCCTTGGACTGTCGGTTGGACTCTAATGACTGGTTTGAGAAGGGACTGTACTGTTAGATGATATACTGTATACTCATACATAGAACATACAGCATAAATAATTAATAATCATAAATCACCTACAGCCACACCTCCAATCTGGTCAGACCAAATTCACACCAATCATGTTTTTATTCTGTTGTTTACTTTCCACCATTTACTTTCGTCATGATGTGTGAAAAGGAACAAGTTTGGGTGTTTTTCTCCAGAGTGAAAGTGACATGTATGATGACGATGTGCACTAATCTTACATCATGTTTATTTGGTTTGATATTCATTATGGATTGTTAACCCCTGGTAGGCTCAGATATGAGGAGCCGTTCACGAGATGAAGAGGAGGAAGAGCATCTGAAACGCAGACATCTCCATGAAGAGCATCTCAGCAAGGTCAGAAGTCACCAGTGCTATAGATTTAGTATAATAATGGACCCCTGATTGCAACCACACAAGATCATACTAAATGTAGCAAGTAATGTATTGCAGTGTTTCTCAACCCTGGTCCTGACGGCACCCTGCCCTGCACATTTTAGTGGATTCTCTGCTTTAACGCACCCCCTGCAACTCTACAAGGGCATGTTAATAAGCTGACAAGTCAAATCAGGTGTGTTAGTAGCAGTAGCTAAAACGTGCAGGTCAGGGTGCCTCCAGGACCAGGGTTGGGAAACACTTATGTATTGGATCCTAACAGTGGACACATGTAAATGCTTGGGATTGTAATGGTTCTGAGGCCTCTCTCCGCTGTAGATCCAGTCTGGTCTAGGAAAGCTCATTCTGAAGGAAGAGATGGAGAAGGAGATGAATAGGGAAAGATACGGCCGTACTCTGACCACTCAGCGCTATGACTCTCAGTATACCAACTGCACTGCGGGTACTGCACAGCCCTAATAATGTTTCTAGCTTGTGCTAGTCACTCCAGCACTGTTAAACTTTATGATTATTGCTTCTCCTTCAGATCCCAACTGTCCAAACTCCAAAACCTCCTCACTGCCGGGATATGGACGTAACGGCCTCCATCGGGTAAGCAACTCTGCAAGTCTCTATACTGAGGTGCCATCAGACTCTCCAGGTTACATTTACTACATTACACCCATTCAAATTCAGGTATTGGTTTTATAGCTAGAACCTCTTAGTCTTTGCAGTGTATTTAGTCAGGTGCTTCTGTGTACTCTGGAGTGAAGGTCAACCATCCATTACCTTTTGGATGAGATGGAATGGCATTGATCTAGATCCAGAACAAATCATTCCTGCCCGACCTCACTAATGCTCTTGTAGCTGAATACAATCATATTCCTCACAGTGATGTTCCAGCATCTAGTGTAAAGCCTTCCCAGAAGAGTAAAAGCTGCTGCTCCAGCAAAGGGGGACCCCCTTGTTATACCCTTGAAGATGGATGAGAACTAAATAGGAAATGCCCCTTTTTGTAGTGTTGGAGATCATTATGTGCACTCTTACGATTCCACAGTGTGCCACTACAGGCAGTGTACAAATGGTGTACATAGTTTTACAACATTTCTGAGGAACAGAATGTTTACACGCACCATTAATTCATGCCTTTCCATTTTATTTCCAGCCGCAAACCACAGAATTCTCTCAGTATAACAGTTATGGAGATGTCTGCAGAGGCCAGAGAGGTATCTGCCTGTTACTACCATTAACCTATCACTGCATTCCTACTTGTTTCTGAATATACAGTATAAATATACTCTAAATCTTTTTCCTCTCTTTCTCTTCCATTATGCAGATTTTAAGGTATGTGAGTTCAGTTGCACACCTTCAGCCCGTTCAGCTGCACTGCGCATGTGTATCAGCCATCATGCACTCAAGTCATGCTATATGTGACTGGAATGCCACTCACACCCTGCTACGCTTGTGTCTGAGTTAAAAAAAAACAAACAGCTTGGCAAACGGGGAGAGCATACACAGAGGGGTTTCATCTTTGAATGAACTCATCCTGAGCAGTCTTCATGTAGCCACAGTTATGTTTGGCCTCACTGGCATCAAGGATAGATCATTTTAGTCATACTCCCTCCTCAGAACAAAGCAGGTGTTTTGCATTAGATGTGAACTCTTTCCCAAGACTTCTAGTTCCTATAAATCCAGTTTTGCTTTTTTTTTTTAGCATTTGCATCACATGTTTGTGTTTTGTTCTATAGCCCATCCAAGATGGCCAGGTCCCCATAAGCAGAATGGACAGGGGAATGTCAATGCCTAATATGTTGGAACATAAAGCAAGTATCCCACATCCTTTTTTTTTTTTTGCTTTTTATTTTTTGAGAATTCTGTTTCTCTTCTCTTGTCCATTTTGTGAGTGCTCCCCTGTGTTCAATAAATATCCCCCCCTCTCAAACCCCAGGTTATTCATTGCAGTCAGTGAGCTTATTTTTGGCATAGCCTCAGAGGCCATAGGTAGTGGGAGAAGGCCGAGGATTTGCGCTGCTTGCATTCCTTCTAGTGCTATGAAATGATGTAATGATATGCTTTTCTATGTCTGAGCTATGCACATTTTTCCAGATCGTTGATCCCTCTGGTTTTCCTAAATCTGGCTGAGCGAGGCTTAACAGCTGCATGTTCCTGGTTTCTTTAAAGGTGCTGCTGTAGTAACCACAGTTCTAACTTGATCATTCAGTGTTCTCCATTACTCTTTGTGTTAGTTGAAGGTTTTGGATTCTTCTTTTAAAAGGCGTACGCCTTCCATCGAGGGATATAACAGAATGACGTCATTCCTTTTCTTTTCATTTAGAAATTATGCATTTAATACCGCATCTCATTTGGCCATTTTCATTCAAGTATCTTTACTCACTCTACTCAGTTTGTGCTCTTACTTTGGAAGTGATATGAGACCAATATTTTAAGGAAAACACAAAATGCATTCACACGTGTTTGCACCCCCTCCCTGTTCTCTCCCCTCGTCACCACCAGCATTTTTCACCTTTCCCTCTCTCTATCTCTGTCTGTGCAGTTTGGAAATGTGTTTGTACGTGGTGCGTGTTGTCAGAATGCAATGTGCATACACTGTCCCCTTGCTCATGGTTGCTTTCCATTGATTCATTGTGTTTGGCAAATGCCTTGCAAAGCATTCTCCATAACAAGACAATCCCTCCTTTTGTAAAGGTGTATCCATATGAAATGCTCACTGTCACCAACAGAGGGCGTGCTAAGCTCCCGAAGGATGTGGACAGGACGAGACTGGAGGTAATTAAGTCTTAAAAGCCGTTAGCCGCACTATGTGTGGTGGCGTGGGAATCTTCAAAGTTGACTTTCCAGCCTTCAAGTCCCCTGTTTTCCTTCCCTTCGTTTCAACTTCTCTACCCCTTTCTCTCCCCAGCGTCATTTGGCACCTGAGGTTTTCTTTGACATCTTTGGAATGGAGATCCAAGAGTTTGACAGACTTCCCCTGTGGAAGCGCAATGAAATGAAGAAGAAGGCCAAGCTCTTCTAGCCAGGAATCTGCATGTTTTAATTTATCAGCCACTCCAATAATGTATTATAGCTATAGTCTTCTGATTTTCTTTTCTTTAATTTTTTTTTTCCCTTTTATTTTTCTTCTTTTGGTTTGCTCTCTGACAGTCTGCTAACACACAGACATAAGTTATCTACTTTTTGCTTCAAGAAGACAAATACCCCTTTTTTGGCCCCGGATGCAGAGTTTTCATTTAGGTGGAAGTTAAGTTAGGAGTTAAACAGAGTGCAATTTAACCCTTCAAGGAGGAGGACAGAGGAGCAAAGACTGGCCATCATCTCTCTGTACTCTCATTAAACCTGCCTTCAGAGCAAAAGCTTTCTCCTCTCCCACTCCTTCCTGCCCATCTCGTAAAACAGGACTGTAATTTTTGGGGGGTGGAAAGGCAGTGGGGGCTGAAGGCTATCGGCAGGGTTCTTCCTCTAAAGAGGCTATTAAGGTGTTGGAGGCACAAGAGTTCCAGCACCCCCCTGCCGCTGTGGCCCTAACAAGGGCCTTGATGTGCATTAACGGGGGGAAGTGAGAGCTACTGTGCGGAGTTGAAGATGACAGACTTGGGTCCCACCTGCAGGGGAAAGAAAGGTCTGGGTTCTGGCTCTGGAACACATTAGAAACTGAAGAGACTTGGAGATGTGTCTGCTGCGGCCTACCTCCCTGCCATCTCCTCTCAAGCCTTGAGCCCTAGTATAACCTTGCCATAAACAAAACGCTTCTGAGCTGGATGCTCTTTCTCTAGCCTTTTAGTCCAGCCTCCTATTTTTTAACCTTTAAAAAGCTAATATTGTATTTGACAGTCACAGGAGGTGGTGGTGGTGGTGGTGAACGCTTAGGAAATTAAAGCTCACTGCTTGCTCAACCTTAATGCAAGAAGTGTGAACGTCCACCACTAGAGGTCAGGCTTGTGTCGTATGTACGTAGGTGGAATAGAGAGGCTCTCTGCTCAGTACCACCAACAATTCGACAATCCTCTCCTTCTGACCACGATCAAAACTGCAATATATATCTTTTAACAGCATATCACTTTGATTAAAGCTAAATTTGAAACGTCTTTGATATTGACTGCTTTTTATAAAGCTGAAGTATTCCAAACTGCCACTGTGTTGCTGGAGTACCGATGGAGCTGCAGCCATAGCTTTAGTGCCAGAAGTAGGTTTGATATCAGGGCCCTATCTGCCATTCCATTTAAAGCTGCCGGACGATGCCATTCGATTGACACTTGTGTGTGATTGAATTAGTGTTATGGGCTGTTGATGAGTGTCCTGAGTGTCCTGTGATGCTAACAGGGTTCATGGCTTTGAACAGGGAATTAAAAATAACAACAACTTGGTTTTATATTATCACCCAACACATATGATAAGTTTAAGGTGACTCTTAGTACCCAATCTACTTCACACGTACAATGGAATGAAGAAATGTTGGTTTTGATACCCATGCTGTGTTCCATGCCCTTTTCTGTATTTTATGAAGGAAAGATTTGATGACAATGATGTAAAATCTCAACTAAGTAATAAATCTCTGCTTCAGATATTGATATTAAAAGTGTTTTTTTGGTCTGTCAACACTGTTCCTTAGAGACATTAAACAATATATGCACACACTGTACTGTGTAAACACCACTTTTTAAAAAGATGGTCCAAAGGTTCTGGAGTGAAGACAATAGTTCTATTTATTCCCATAAACTTTATGTAGAAGCATTTCATGCTTAAATGGTTCTTTGTATAGTAAAATTAGCTCTTCAGATTGATGTAAAGTGTGTTGTATATGCTTCCATACAGCACTACAAAGGGTTCTTCTATTCTTCCACAATGGCAAGGTTCCACCATTTTCAAGAAGGACCATATAGAACCCAGATATACACTGGGGTAGACAAATACAGATACACACTCATTGTCAAAAGAATAGTTGCACCCAGAAAGAAGTAAAGGATTGCTGTGCTGTTGGGAAGGAAGATAAAGGTTATCAGCACCAAGAAAAAATGACGAAAACTGATTAGACTGATATGGGCAATATGTATTTATGGGCTACACATTCAGAAGTGGTGTCTCATACTATGGGTTTTAGGCTGCAACATTTGCTAAGGCAACATGTGGAGTGACACCAGGCCTTCTGAACGTGTGACACATGACAACAAACTGTTCATTTTGGTGCTGACCACGATGCCTCCACACATGGATTCGTTGGTCATCTCAACCAGGACAAAAGCGGGATTCGTCACTGAAGATGACCCGCTGCTATTCTAAATCATTCCGTGACAGTGTGGCATGACACCACTGCAGTCTTTGGCGACGTTGAGCTGGTGTTAAGCGCAGTCGTCGTAGCGGTCTGTGTGCATATAGTCCTGCCTTGTGCAGCCGTCTGCCAGTGGTGCTGGCACTAACAGATCGACTCATGGAGGGCATTACTGCTTGCTGAATGTCTACAGTCATGGCTGTAGAGTCAGTCAGGGACAGCGATAAGGCCCGTTCTTGCTTACATCACATGCTCGGTGGAGTGTGAAACTTGAATCATTCAAATGTCTCACAATATCACTTCATTAAATGGCTCTAAATACAACCATTTGCCTTTACTAAAAACTCTTGAAGAGCCATCCTTTTAAAGAGTGTACATTGTATTTCACCACTTTATAATGTCCATATACAGCACTGTGCAAAAGTCAGAGACCACCTTTTGGTTTATTCAGTTTCCATTCAAAATGGCCATTAGGTATAATGTGTATATTTTTATTCTTTGGTCAGTTTATGGCCGCAGGACTGCTGTTAACAAGATATCATTTAGGTAATGGTCTGTTTTCTGTACCACAATGACACTGACATGCTTTTGTGTGTGTGGTGCTCTTATGAGGGCACGGGCACAGTTACATTGCTGGGGTTTTTACACATTTGAGAGTAGAGAGTGCTCTACTAACCAAAGGCGTCCCACAACCCACAGCTGTTCTGTGGTCAGAAACTGACCACTGATGTAAGACTAAAGATGACTAATATAAACTGTGCATACACCGACGGGCTACAGTCTTTCTAATTCACACCAACAAGGTAGACCTGCAAGGCATATCTGATAAACTGGACTTGTGTGTGTCTGTGTTTGTAAAAGGTGTGTCTCAGAGTGGAAACATTCTGTGGTTTCTATATGTCATGGCCCATGCCCTTCTTTACAGAACACTACTCCATGCTCCCCTAGCCACTCTTCCTGCTGTGGCACTAAGTTGTCTCACACAGAGACTGGCAGTGGTAGAGTGATTATTATTGTTTCTATCACTGGTGTGACATGATTTTAACAACTGAGAGGGCAGTTATTCATCACCCTAACACAGTGGTCAAGTCTTACACTGGACTCTACTGCTCTGCCCTATTCACACTGTGTTACAAATGCCAAACTTTAGGCTTCCATTGCACCTCTGCTGCCTGTGGACATCCAGAACCTAGCTGATGTACGGAGTGCTGGAGTTTTAAACATTGTGTCCACTCACTGTCCACTCTATTAGACAGTACTACCTTGTTGGTCCACCTTGTAGAAGTCATAGACAATAGCTCATCTTTTGCTGCACAGTTGTGCTGGTCATCCTCTAGTTCTTCATCAGTGATCACAGGACACTGCCTACAGGATGCTGTTGGCTGGATGGTTCTGGTTGGTGGACTATCCTCAGTCCAGCAGTGACACTGAGGTGTTTAAACACTACAGCAGCACTGCTGTCCCTGATCCACTCACACCAGTACAACACACCCTAGCACATGGTCCTGAATATTGAAGAACAGGGTGAAAGTGGGGTAATAATGTATGCAGAGAAACAGATAAACTACAGTCTGTAACTGTAGAACTACTAAGTGCACATATTTGATAAGTAGAGCTGATAAAATGGGCAATGAGTGTAGATACAAGGAGGTGTACCCAATTAAGTGGCCAGTGGGTGTATGCCTAATGAGTCTAATGATCAAAAAGTAAAGTATGAGGTAACGTACAACAGATAATTGTACTGGACTGTAAAAACAAATTAGTATGAATCAATTATCACAATTTGTGGATAGTTCAAACTTATAATGTAGCTCAATTTTATAATGCAGCTCATAGAGAAGCACTGCTGAAGGGACCCAGTGCACATTTACTAGCCTGAGCAAATACAGCATCATCAGACTCTTAATGCTCGTTGGTAACTAAAATGACTGCAGATTGGTGGCCACTCCTTTGCTACATTTCTGATTGAGACAACTTTTAATTATGTCTGCTTCCAAATAAAATTTTCCAAATCTTCCAAATAAAACTCTCAAATTAATTTGAACACCTCGACTCATCACAACAAGCAGCCTATGTTCAACAACAACACAGAAAGGCATATACAGGCCATCCTGTGAGCGCTTTACCATGGATGGTTTGGTGCATTGTTAAGTGTTCGTTATTTTTCCTGTTTTATCTTTTGGAGCTAACCTCAAAGTAATGCCCTACTTGGTTTTGTGTTACCGCCACCTTCTCATTATGAGCAAATTCGTGCTGTAACCATACGCTTTGCCCTAAAGACGTTTCCATGACCAAAGCTTGCTCAGGACCCAGTAAGCACTGATGTTAGTGTCTGGGTAGCTGCACTTCAAGCTTAGGTTTCAGACCCCACAAGTGCATTGCAAAAACCTGTAGAACAGAGTGGGACAGAAATGTGGGGTTAGTGTGAGGTTCTGCCGCAACACATTAAGCCCAGCATCTTCAGAACTGAGCATGTGCAAGGGCCATTCTCACACAGAGTTTATATAAAAAACTGTTCTCCCCCAATTGGAGCCAAATCACTGTGTGGAGGAGTGGTAGAATAATATTGCTTCATGACATAAATGCTCTACTCCTGAGGGCCCTGGAGATCAGCTGAAGTTTTATCAGGTGCCTCCCTTTCCTAAGATCTGCAAAAGCTCCATTAACTTCAAAAAGGTGTGAAAAGTCTGAGAAAGCAGAGTAACACTGCTAACTAGTCAAAATTCTCAGATGGAGTGCACAGGAGTATTTCAGAGATTGTGAGCTCATTAAATACTGAATGAATCAAACATTGTCAACCGTGTAACTTTACAACTTTAAAAGCTGGTTCCATTGTATTTGAAGGCTACTTACACGGGAACTTCATAGTATGAACATTTATACTTGAGTATAAATAAACAGCTTAAAAGTAAACAACATGATATTAACTTAAGTGTTTCTGACATTGTTATGGAGCATCATTCCTAAGTAAAGGAACTTACTGGCACAGGACTAGTTAAGAACGTGTTATGTCATCTTGGCATAAGCTGTTCACAAATATTGATGGATTGTGTTTCAATAAAACATTACCTTGAAAACAGCTGTTGTTCTGTAAATGTCATAACAAATATATCGGCCTGGTTCAACACAACTTTAAGTTTAGTTATAGTACTGTGCATTAAAGGAGCAATATGGAAGATTTTAAGTTTAGAACATTCTAACATTAAATAAAATTAGGAAAAACATGCTAACCAGCTAGTCCCGGCATGTCCTGTCTGGTAATAGCACTTTCAGTCCAACATAAGAGGAAGAAGTAGTACCACTGCTGCCCCGACAGCATATTCTAACCTCTTGTTAATCATGTTGAAGGTGCCATAGCTTGTTTAAGATAACAAGAAAACCCATAGATGGATGATGCTCATGGCAAATGACCGTTTTAAAGCGACCACTACCTCTCACTCCTGGCAGGAAACCATGTTCACAGGGAAACAAATGAAGTGATATACATAGAAGCAAAACAAGAGTGACATAGGTGTTGGAGATGATCTTTGCGAGTAAAGAGATGGTGTTTGATATTGAACGTTTCTTCTAGACTGTTAAGTACACAGCGTCATCATCTTACAGAATGTTGTTTATGTCAAAATGACCCATTCATGAGACATTTATGATATTTGTTTGTAAAACAAGACAAAAGATATTTTCTTTACATTGTGTGTAAATTTCATGATGAATGGACTAAACAACATAGCTCAAAAAGTCTGGTTAATGTGACTTACTTTAAAAGTAAAGTATGTTTTATTTCTGTCTCCAATAAAGTTATCATTATGGAGATACAGGGTTTTGTCCCAACAGGAGTCATATCGTCGCTGTCCAATGAAAACCATGTATCTCCAATTTGGTTGATTTTTATTTTTTGGCATCATTTGATCACATGAGCTGCTGTTTACA
Organism: Semaprochilodus insignis; assembly: GCA_034552555.1. Taxonomy (NCBI): domain Eukaryota; kingdom Metazoa; phylum Chordata; class Actinopteri; order Characiformes; family Prochilodontidae; genus Semaprochilodus; species Semaprochilodus insignis. Next base: position 10,193,351 of record CM067491.1, read on the forward strand.
TTAGGTGGACATTTCATGATGAATGGATCACCAGAAATATCCAAAACATGCTTGGAAAATCATCTGGTTCCATTGACTTACATTAGAATTAAATTGGGTTTTGGCCTCTCCTGTAAAGTTGCTATTTTGGAGATACTTGTTTTTCTTTGGACAGCGACGATATACTGCATCTGTAGCACTATGCAAGCTAGAGGACTATCAGACTTAATTGCACGTAAATAAATAAATAAATAAATAAATAAAGGATATGTGTACTGCATTAATTACTGCTTATTTATCATTGATCATTGTACAGCTCCCTGGTTTATTTAAGAAATAGGCAAATAGGCAAATGACAGCTATTGATGGCAAATGGGTTTGCCAACTCAAGAAGGGCTAAGTTACCATTTTAGTGACATATGATTTTTTGCACCTTCAGCTGATAACAAGGCTCACGATACTTTCATCTGCCTGCAGCTGACCACATCACAAACTCTGTCCTAGTTAGCCAGTGAGAAACTGCCTCTGATCTCCTCCATGCCCTTCTTGCTCTTCTTTCAGACTGACACACTTGGCGCATCCTGAGCATCCCTTTGTATAGAAGTACTGTAGAAGAGTGACTGTGTATGTGTGTGTGTTTTATATGGGAAAAGGTCCTTGAATGAAAGGGCTCAGTGCTCAGATGGGGCTGAGTCAGTGACCCCTGCCCTCTTCGTCACAGCTGTGGAATGCTCTTTGTGCTCCAACCAGCAAGCAAGCCTAGATAATCTGCCAGCGTCTGCACCTACTCACACCAGCTGATACACAAACGAACGCTCCAACAGTGTTCCCACAGTGCTGCGCCACTGAATTTGAAGTATTTGAATGACATTTCCTGTCTCTGTATGAATCTCCTTAATTGCTCCACAATTCCTCCATCCTCTCCAAATGTAAATGAAATGGTGTTCAGTAAATTGCGGCAACATCCGTAATAAGACAGAGCTTCCTAGCTCCCTTGTGAAATGACTTTCATGCCTTATGAACAGGAACAATGCAACTCCCATCTCGCTCTTCCCTGGCTGAAAACAGACTTTTGGGAGGTAGACCACCCTCCAATAGACAGCGCCCCCCACCCTTCCACCCTTCCCACACACATCTAGACTGCTTTTCATCCACATTTTCATAGCCAAAGCCACAAGACTTGTGGAGGGACTGAGGACAGTGGGAGACGCTATGCCGCTCCCATACTGATTCAGTGTGAGGGGATTACCCCTCAGTCTCTCCAAGATGAGTAACCCCAGAGCAAAACAGATAAAGCCCGCACTCACCTTCAGTCACAGTGGATTTTATTCTAAGTCTCTGCATTGCAAAATGAGTTCTGACATGTCCCTCGCTAAGATCACTACAGGGGTTTTCCAATCTGTGTGCAGTTCAAACCCACACCATGAACAGGGTGACGACATTGCTGCAGGTATTCAATAGACAGTGACAGAAGGTGGCAATTCCCGCTCTGAGGAACCTGCTACAATGAACCTTTTCATTATTTCAAAGGGCCATATCTTACATATCTCTGTGTTGCAGGTTCACTTATGAGGTTATGTGGGTTTCTGTAGCCTGATAAGCACAGGCACTACTCATTTTTACATGACTACTTACCAAACTCTTTTTCCCTTAGAACAGTTTTTGTTTAAATATCCATAATCAAATGGTTGTAAACAAAATCATTCATAGCGGTTTGATGTGAAATGCTTGGTTGTAGAGAGATTCACTGAGTCAGAACTGTTCACAGTGTTGGTGAAGGAACCAAACATCTAAAGCAATTTGTAAGATGACACAACCTGTCAAACTCATTAACCAAAAACCAGGGGACAACATAACAACAGAAAGCGTAACTTCTTCATCCACTTATGTTGGACTGATCTGACTCGACTCTACAGAGACTATCACCTACTGAGGTACAAAGTGGTATTACAAGACAGGACAGGCTGGAACTAGCTGGTCGGTATCTCTGCAACACGATACATAGATCACTTTGACATGCCATCAGAACTGTTATTTTTTCACTTTATGTTTATAAAATCTTACATATTGCTCCTTTAATGCCTCTTAAAGTTCCCTCACAGAAAGCTATAACACAAAATGGCTATAAAAACACTGCCTGATGCCCGAGACATTGTTTTACAATAGTTTTGTGATGACGTTTCGGCCTTGTTAATCCATTTATTTTAGTCCATTAATGGCGAAGGGGTACATCCAGAGCACTGAAAGTCAAAAGAGTCACTATATATACACTCATCATCAAAAAAACAGTCGCACAAATAATTGCACCCAGAAGAAGTCAACCAACAGGAATGAAACTTAGTGAGTAGGTTTCACATTGTGAGACATGGGAATGATTATAGTTTTACGCTTGGCCACACATGTGACATAAGCAAGGACGGGTCTTATCGCTGAACCTGACTGACCTAACAGCCACAATTGCAGACATTCAGCAAGCAGTCATGCCCTCCCTGAGTCATCCTGTTAGTGCCAGCACCATTGGCAGAGAGCTGCACAATGAGGGCTACATGCACACAGACCGCTACAACTGCTGCCCTTAACACCATGTCAGCATCGCCAAAGACTGCAATGGTGTTGTGCCAGACTGTCATGGAGTGTCATCATAAGTGACGAGTCCCGCTTTTGTCTTGGTGGAGACGACCAACGAATCTGTGCGTGTTCAGTCATCGTGGTCAGCGCCATAATGAATGGTTTGTTGTCATTCGACACATGTCCAGAAAGTCTGGTGTCACTCCACCTCCACCCCTAACGCAAAATCTGTGGGAACTGTGTGAGAATATTCAAGCTGCATGGGATGGATTATCACAGGACATCATTAGGAACCTCTACAACTCCATGCTGAGACATACGCATGTATGTGTAGCTCAATAAATATTGCCCATATCAGTCTAAATTGTCACCATGTATTGTTCCTGGCAAGATAGATACATTGCATATAAAAACTTAAGTTCACTGGTGGTTTGTACACTAAATAAAATTAAAATATTTGTGTTGTAGACATCGTGACCTGGCTCCCATCACCACTGCAAAGAAATCTTTTTGGTCACGAACCATTTTACATCAAACCACTTTGTTTACATCACAACGATAAAATTTTATTTTGAAAATGGTCAAAAAAAACTATGGAATTCCACTTTAAAACCTTGTATTGTCCAAAAAGTAGTCTGGGTTAAAACACTCTTTTTAACTTCAGTATAAATGGGAGGGGCTAATCTGTAGTCTGAACAGAGCGTGCCATCACTGCTCCTGGTAATGATTTATTTTGTTGGACAAATGGTTAAAATTGCTGTAATCTGTGTTCATGCCATGTAAAACTTTCGTTTGTCAAACGTATCTCAAATTTAAGATGCATTGCATATTTGCCTGTCCAAATAATACCATTCAGTATGTAGTCCTACTTTAATGACAAGACATGCATTTTTGAAGTGGTGGAGATGTAGTGCTGGTAATTGATGAAGATCTGAAGTTACAATAAACCAAACAGGAGCTTTATTTTACCTTAAATATCTCAGTGCACAGGTTTCTCCAGTGGTGGTCCATGGGGCAGTTCTGAGTACTGAGTGGGAAGCACTGATGAAATAGCCTAAAAACTACAGTATAAGAGAGGTTCCATAACTAACTTGAACAAGTTATTTAACTGTTCAAATGTACATAATCTATTTACAGAACAAAAGGAGCTCACAGAATATATGGTGACCTGAGGAAATGTCTTTAAAAAAAGTTCCTTGTATATTCTAAGAAGTGGTGAATTAGCCTACAAAGTGAAGCTAATAGTGCAAACCTTGCATTATCTACCTGTACATGTGATCTCATTATGCTGCTTAGGTTTTGAGTTGATGTCTCATCATGCACATGTTCTTCAGTTTAAATACTTTATACTAAATGTTATATTAAATACATTAAGGGAAAAGTGTTTTTGCTACTGATGCTGCCTTGGATAATTAAAACACTACCTGTATTCTGACAAACATTGGGGCCTGCTTTGGTAGTATTGCTGATAGAATAGTGGGCAGTTTCTTCCCCAGTACAGCTGAGGGGCATCACCAAGAGATTATATTCCTATTCCTATATAATCCCTAAATTTATAGATACTTTTGGAGTTTTTGTTTTGTTGCTGGCCATTGTGTCCGACAAGATTGTAATTAGGCAGTCTAGCAGAGTCAAATATATATTGTGACATATAAAACTTTTTTTTTAAATAATCAAATTGGGATGTTTTATAGCATAATCTGCATACATGGACTGGGGAATGAATGGCATGTTTTAAAGTTTAAAAGGGAATTTCACAGATTTAAAATTGTCTACTTAATAATGACGTTTTTGAAGATGCATACAAAGTCATTCAGGTTTGATGTGAAACGCTTTGCTCTAGAGATATATCACAGATTCATAACTGTTCATAGTGGTGCTAATAGGAACCAGACATTCAAAGTGTTTAACACTTCTAAAAGCTCACTCAAAGAAAGTTAATGCATGGTTATGAATAAGCTGCCTGATGTCTGAGATATTGTTTCATGATAGTCAGAGAATGTATTTTTTCAAGGCATTCATAGCGGAGAGGTACATGCAGGGTGCTGTGAGGCAAAATAGTCCCCATTAAAAAATCAGTTTTTACTGATTTACCTATACTATCTTACCATTCCAGGTTCACCCGGCATTTTGTATAGTAAACAAAATGACTAAGTCTGTGTTGTAGACACTGACTCTTGGTGCTCATCACCACCATCACTGTAAATAAGTCAAAGTTTGTAAGTTTCTCTAGAATTAGCAATTTCACATCAAACAAATGAAGCAGAAATATTGAAAAAAAGAGTGAAATTCACCTTTAACAATGTTTATACACCACATCAAACTTTTTAATCTAAATTTTGGCTCTTTAATGTCTTGGTATTTACAGGAGGTAGCAAAGGGTCATTTTAGTGGACAGTGAAGCAGCATTTTCACTGCTTTTCTATAGTTAGCTGTAACCAGTTCACAGATGATGACCTGTTCTTCTAACCACCACGAAGTGGTTTACCCAGGGGGAAACATGTTTACTCGTGATGTGCAAATCAACTGACCCGCTTATCCGCGAGTAGAAAACAAATACAGCAGGCTATCAGTTGTTTCGTCCCTCCAAAAGTCTTGATTTGCAGGAAAGTGCTTGGCGCGGGAGAGTTTAGATGGAAACTTTCCTCAGCCCCCATGGGGTTTTGCAGAGGGGTCAGCTTCTCAGAGCATGTGACTCTCATTCACCCAGCTTATAGAGGAAGACAGCTGAGTTCTCACACGACTGACCAATGGACACATGATAACAGGATGAGAATATAGCCTTGTTTGACCATGTTTGCCTGCGGTCATACCATAACACTCCTGGAGGCAGATTCCCGGATTCCTGGATGCAGATTAGGCCTGAATGGTAATGGTCAATTATACTGTAATTCAAAAGCTTATTCAGGCTAGATCTAAGTTTAAACTGGGTCTGGGAAACCAACCAACCACTGATGCACTTATCAATGTGGAGACTGGCCTGTAAGACCGGACATCTCTGATGACTGGTTATCTCACCTTCCCTCCATGTTTAAAGTAAGTTTTAGACAAAAGGTGAGAAGCCTGAGGTAAGCAAAACTTGCTCTGCCTTAAAACAGCCTATCTGAGGAATGTGGTCTAAAGGAAAGGAAGCAGCACATTGCAAAAGTCACTTATTTATTTACACGACTGGAGGGCTTGGATTTCTTCTCAAACTCCTGCATCTTCAGTGCAGCACTCGCCCGCGTTTGCAACCAGCCAGCGTCTCCCCTCAGAGGAGCCCAGTGAAACGCGCATGCGCAGCGCATTCCTACCGTGTTTTGCCCGGGCTGCGGTGCTCCCAGGAGTCTCTCTCTCTCCCTCTCACTTTTAGGTTTAGAAACTCTCCTCCCTCGGGCAGAAAGCGGGGGCTGCTTTCTGGGAACATGGGTCTTCTCCTTCCAAAATCAAAAGAATAATATATGGAAAAGAAAATAAATCGGGTCGGTTTTGTTATTCAAATAATAATACTACCTCTTGACTGGCTCCCCTTTTCACTGGCAGCACGGATGACAGTCTCAAGCCCAGAGCTGAAAGCACTGATGAATTAGCCTACAAACAAACTGTTTGAGAAACTTCGTAACTAATTTGGGCAAACTACCTATTTAGCTGTTCTGACAGTTGTTCGGCATACATCAACAGAACAAAAGGAGCTCGCTGAACATCTGGCAAGCTAGGGGGACGTGCTCCTTAAAGACGTGCTTCTTAGGTAACTGGTGAATTAGCCCACAGAAGCTAACAGCTAGTAGCTCAAACCTTTATTTTTGGCGCCATTTTCCTCGGAGATGCTCCATTTAGCCCACCAAAATAGTTCTGCTTTAGCTTTTTGCTTATTGAATATGTAATCTGATTATGCTGCTTATATTTAGAGTTTCTCATCATGTAAATGTTCCTGAGTTTATGTTTTAATGAATTTAATAAGGGGGAAACTACTCCTTTTGCCACTGATGCTCCTTCGGATGATGATACCACCACCCGTATTCTGACAAGCCCAGCCCCCTCTTCTATGATTGGCCAGTGACTGTCTCGAGAAGAAACTAATGACCAATCTGTTCACAGGCGGGTGTGGTTTGCCGGAATACGGGTGGAAAAAGAAAGAAGAGCTCAGAGTTACGCTCTCAGCGCGTTAAAGAGCTGGGTCCCGCTGAGGGTGAACGGGGCTGTCAAAAGAGCCTCCTCATCTTCAAGTCGTCGCAGGAAAGACCAAAAACAACTGTGGACTTCTTTATTACAGCCGCTATCAGGGACGAGAAGTTCGGCAGAGAGCCGTTCCTGGCTTTTACAGTGATGGAAAAGCACAAAGGTAAGCGGGGCGTTTTTACTGTAAGTGAACTTTTCACTGAGGGTTGTTGATGGTAATAACAAGGAGCTGCGAGGACGTGTTCATTGGTTTAGGTGCTCATGTCGACAGAATGTACCTACAACACAGCTAAGTTTAATAAGCTAAACACCTTCACTTACTGAACATCTTCACGAGGAACGGCTCACACTCAACACACTCGGAGTTACTGTTTCGAGTTTGGAGGTTTCATACAGTCTCAGACACAAGCTGGTTTACCATTCAGTCATTTCAGCAGCAGAGAACCTGTGGATGATCAAGCAGAGAACTTGTTTCATGTTTGGTATTAAATGATCTGGAACAGTAGCTCTTCAGCTTCATGTAGGAACTTTCTCAGGTTCTAATGGTTGAAGGTTAGAGGTTACAGCCAGTGACAAAGATATTCATAGGCCAGCCTTCCTAAACTAATGTAAAACCATCATTTCTGCAAGTTTCTGGCAGACCAATGTCAAAATGAATGGCTTATTTTCTAAAATACATATACTTGTTATCTCAAAATAAAGACTTAATTTGCTATCTTGAAACATTTCTGCAAATTAACCCAGATAGCAGACAGCCCTGGGCCGATTCCGACTTCATACGCAAGTATTGGTCGAATACCAGGCAGATGTTAGGCACTCGGGCCAGAATAGGACCAGATTTAGTACAGCTGTGTACGGCTTTGTCTTGTGTGTATATTTGTGGGCCAGTTCTGGCATAAACGTTGTGGACCGGCAATGTAGTTAGGACAGATTTGGGCCACATCTGTTAGTTCTACTCTCTTTACAGCGTGTGAGCCAGACCTGGGCCAGGGACCCATCCATAACAAACCCAAGGATGTGGCCAGTAAGTGGGCCAGACAAGTTTTTGCTAACTGGGAGGCGATTATTTCGACATCCTATGTGTACATTTGACATACCGCTCCCAGAAACACAGATGGAGGCGGAAAAAACACTTAATAAGCATGTTTTTGTTTTTTGTGTGCCGGGAATGGGCTTCCACAAAAATCTGACAGGACGCCACCGTCTGGTTATTGTTATTTGTTGCCGTATAGTGTCAGCATCTTCTTCGCTCCTCCTCCTCCTCCTCCTCCTCCCCCTCCTCTGTGAGAGTAATTTAGTGTCTGTGAGAATAAGCCACTGGAGCTCTGGGTTCCTCTAGACTCACACGAGTGGACTGTGGCCCAAAGTTTTGGTTTTTGTTTCATGTTGATTCACGCCTTCTCCTATTAATCCCTTTCCCAACTCAATATTTACGGTGACTTTGTAAAAGAGCATGTAAACAGCTTTATTAGAGACAGCCACTGGAGATGGACATGGGATCCAGCAGCAACAGTTGTTCTCCCAAGATTCCGTGGATGCCTGTGGCGAGAGTTTGATTGGAGACGGAATGTAGGCTGCTAATACTTCATTACACACAAGACTGTGATAAGGTTCTCCTCAGGCCTTTCTCCTCTGGCGGGAAATATGACACTACGCTGTGGTAGGATATCTCCTGGGCTTGCTACTGTGTGACGATTGCAGCACTTCACTAATATTAGAGCATTATTCATAGTTCATAAGCATACCTGGATGATGTGTTGAAATAGCAGTATGCTTCTGTCCGTGAAAGCCAGCTCAGTAATGATGTCAGTGCCTATCAGTGCAGATCAGTTGATCTTGGATCACAGATGTCAGAATTTTCCCACAAACATGTTGATCAACATGTTGGAGGCAACTTGAACAAAACAAACCTTTGTCCTGAGTCAAGACTCAACCTGTCCCAAACTGTTATCGTACGAGTTTCAGTTCATAATTCCACTTCCTGAGATGGCCACTCCTGCTTTTTGTTTTTGTTTGCCACCTCCACAAAAAATCATGGCAGCTCATCTGTGTTTGTGTTATATGGGATTTCTAGGTCAAACTGAAGGAGGTGTTATGTCTGCTTTTGAGCATTTTGGACTTTTGCTCCCATTCTACAAGCCTGTGACTTGAAAGGTGTGTCCTGCTATGCAATGCCACAAAACTGAGAATCTCTGTCACTGCCTCCTGAGTTGGAGTACTCGGACTACCACGTTGCCGTATTTGTCGAGTTTAGTGGTCATAGGGTGGTGGGCATCATCACTGAAGCTGATTTAAAAGCAAGCTCAGTTAAAACAAAGCTTGTGAAATGGACAGTTCTGGTACTAAAGTTCAGTCAGTTCTTGATACATTTGACTGCACACATCAGTTGAATTCTACAATAATGCACCAAGTTAGTAAATAAACAGTGCTGTTTGTGGAATAATCATTGACGGCCATAGTGGCAACCCTAACCTACCATTAACAAATTACATCACTTAAAGTTTATTGTAGTTATTATTAATAATATATTATATATTGAATATTTAATATATGCATGCAACACAACACCCTAACAGTGATAACGAATGTAACATCCCTGTAATGCACGGCCCCAAATGGCTTATTGCTTTATTCAGCCATTGTAATGTCAACGGTTAATACATGACTTAGCCGCTAACTTCCAAATTCTGAACCTTGCATCTGATGAAGCCTTTCATAAACTTAAATAAACTTCCTGTTCATGTCAAACTTTGTGTAAACTTGCTGAGACAGACATTTGTTTCTTAAGTATTTGTGACATTGTTTCCTTTTGTTTGTAAGTCAGCTGATTTGCGTTAGACACACACGCACAGAGGGCCTGGACGCATAGTAATGATGTAAGGTCACGCCTTTTATGGCTCTTCAGAAAAGTGAAGCTGTGTTGGGAACAGGACTACAGTTGTTGTGGTCAGGAGCTGCCGGGAGGCCCTGCCTCTTAGACAGCCTTTGTGAATTTTGTTTTTGTGAGATAAGACAGGGAGAGGGAGGGAAGGAGCGATAGAGGGAGGGAAGGAGATGGACGGGGGGAGTGGCATTTTGAGGAGTAGTGCATAATATTTTCCATGATAAAGCGTTTGGGGTGATGTTTTCCACCACCATGAGAAGCTTTGTTTGTGTACCCGCAACACTGCGTTTGGCTTTAGACGGGCATTAACACCATTAGGTCTCCTCTTGGAGTCTAAAGCTGTAGTACTTGGTCTAAAGGCCTCTTGAGGCCATACAAAAATATATGGTCTGAATTTTGGGTTTTGTAATGTGAGGTTTAGTTGTGGGTCGTGGTTTTGGACCTATGACAAGACCACAGTCTTACATGAGTCAGGATGCAGTGTGAGTGAAGCGTCGCTGTTAGTTCTGGCATACTAGGCTACATGTTTCTGGACATGAAAGTACTGTAGCCTTTTTCTGACAACACATGGATGTAAGATAAACAAAGATTTCAAAACCTGGTGGAGCTGAACTTTCTGGAGCTTACAGACTTTGAATAAATAATGGAGGTTTTGAGACACACTTGACTTTCGGCTTGTGATCGTGAAGAATTTTAATTTTTAATTTGAAATCTAAGTCTGTGTTCTTCAAAACCTACCTAGATAACTGTTCCTCCACGTGGTGTTTCAGGAGTCTAGTGTCTCATAACTAGGGCTACAACTCAAATATCAATCAAATATTTCCTTAAATAGTATATTAAATATTAAAATTTTCTGTAAGATCTTTGTATTACGTACTTATCTAGGAATTAGGTACTATTGCATTAGTTCTATTAATATATTTTGCTTAATATTTAATCATATATTCAATAAAATCATTTATAAAATTCTAATCTGGGTAATCCATCCCAATTGGGAATCTTGGAAGAAGTCTTTTTAACCATCATCTTAAAAAGACAAAGCAACTTCTACTGTCAGCCCTTGTCAGTGAACAGGAGCTGACCATATTTTGGTTTCTTTATGATGATGATTTTCAAGCTGCTTTCTACTGGAACACAGGTTAAAATCTGCTGCATCAGTCTTCTTTTCCTGTTCTGGACACATCGCTAGCCTGCACTCTGTCCTAAATAGCACTGGTAGCATGCTAGCTAGCAATTTGGACCAGTAGAAAACTTATTTAGATTGCACCTAGAGGTAAAACCCAATTCAGATTTCCGGTGACTCACAAGCTGTGAAAAGTTGTGACTCTCCAAAGACTTTGGTGTGTGCAACTAGCAACTGCACACTTCAAAAACATGGTTGTTTAAGGATTCTTTAGCAAAGAAAATGATTTTGTATAGGACCATGAACACTAAATTAGCTCTTTGCAGTGGTGGACAAAGTACACAAACCATGTACTTGAGTTGAAGTAGGGATACCCAAGGTGAAATATTACTCCAGTAAAAGTAAAACTCTTCCTTTTAGACCTCCACTTGAGTAAAAGTACTAAAGTATTTACCTGCAAATGTATGTATTTATGGAGAGTAAAAGTATCATGATTTATTATGGTTCTAATGTCCTATTATCATTTCTGCAACAAGACTCTTTTAATAAAAGGTCATGACAGTGATGTCTATTCAAATGATCATAAGCACAGAACACTGAAGGAGAACTAAACTAAAGTTTAATAAAAACTGCCTTTAAACAGGATCACAAATGAGCTATCCTTTACTATACTGAATCTGTACCTCTCTGTTCATAAACATAAACTAGCCAAAACAACTTTACTATAAAAGGAAATACTGTTTGTATAAATGCAGAAAAAGACACGTGCCAATCACAAGTGCATGTGTACATATTTCTATAGTGTGGTCTATTTACCCACAGTGTCAGGTACAATATGTTTAATCTGTTTACTAACTAACATCCTGCTTTACCTACCTTCCATTAGGTGATCCTTGATGTAGTTCAGGCCTGAAATGGACATTTCCATGGATGCCAAGAATCCACTCGTTTTATTTTGACATGTTACGTTTTTATGCACACATAGGCCGAAAGAACTACAAATTTCGCATAATGTAGTGGAGTAAAAAGTAAGATATTTGAGTTTGAAATGTAGTGGAGTTAAAGTACAAAGTTGTCCAAAATGAAAATACTTCAATGAAGTACAGATACATGGAAAAACTACTTAAGTACAGTAACTAATCACATTTCCTGAGTTACTGTCCACCACTGGCTCTGTGCATGAGTAAATGATTTTTGCATCATGAAAGGGTTCTTCAGATTGGTTTAGAATGTGCTGTATATTGAACCATTTTGAAAAGGATTCTACATAGTACCGAACAGGGTTCTGGTAAAGTTACGATGCCAAGCTTGTAACAATAGAAGAACCCTTTATGGTTCTATGTAGAACCTTTTTTAAAAAGCTTCCATAGAGAGTCAAATACAGCACGTTCTCCATCAGTCTGAAGAACCCTGGTCTGCTGGCTATTACACAAATTCAATCACAACCGTCAGATCGATGCTGGACAATATGGACTACTTTGTCACAATGCAAGCCACTGCAGGAGGCTCTGATAAGACAGCACTTAGTTTCAGGTGCAATTATGACTCGTCAGATACAGTTCAGCAGATCATGTGGCTTAGATGTTCTCTACTGCAGCTCATATAGGAGGAAGGTGATACTGGACGGTGTCTCTAAATTAATACACGATGTGTTCTTTTCTTATCTCGCTGATTTCCTCCATTTCCGGCCCTGTCTCCTTTCTTCAAAGGAGGCATGTGGAACCAGATCTAACCCCTGGGGTTCTGTCTGATACCAACATGTTTCCTGACCCACCCGTGGGCCTTGCTGCCCTGGTCAAGGTTCAGAGCAGCTCATCAACAGAGCTGAAGGAGACTCGGGGATGGCCAGTGCCTCTTAATAAAGCCAGCCGTTGTGCTGGGTGAGAAGGTCTGAAGAAGGAGAAGTGCACGATCAGCCTGGAGGCTAAGAATAAAAGGTTATAGCCCACATTTAACCGTCCTCAGAAATTAGTGACAAGTAGCAGCTGTTCTTCTCACTAGTGTACACAGGCACCATGATCAGGGAAGAAAAAAAGGATGTCTAATAGGAGTGGGCGTAATAATCGTGATAAATTATGTCACAGTGCACTTTTCTAGGTATACTGAAGGTAACAAATACTTCTAGAACATTGAACAACTGTGTTTGTGTGTATCACATAAAAGTGCTTGTAAACAAGAACCAACTTTGTATAAGCAACAAAGTAACATGTAGTTGATGTTAGCCTGAAATTTACATTTTCCATAGCCTTTTGTTAAATGTGAGCTTTGACCATTAGAGCTAGAGGTTTGGACCATTGGACCAATGGCTCAATAAACTCAAAGACCTAAACAGTAATGCTAATGTCTGTAAGCACTCCTATGGGATTTCTGATAGCGGGTTATCACTAAGCTAACATGATTCACATGAACGTTGTTTTCCTGACATATTTCATTTGGAGCATGTAACATGCAGCTCTCATTCACTTTGGTGGTTTGTATAGGACTAGAAGGACTTTAGTGATGTTTTTACACATGACGTTGGTCCCACGCATTGTAAAACAAAGCATCATTGGTTGCTTTCACTACCAGTTTCTAGTGGTTTTTAATATGAGGTGTAAGGCTCATTGTTTAAATACAACAAGCAGTATTATTATCTATTGAATAAAAGTTTTGTTTTTTTTCTCAGATACTAGAAGCCATTTCACCTTTTTAAAACATGTTTTGCTGGTGCATTTTGCCAGTTTGAACTGGTTTGCAAACCTCAAAAAAATATCATTATACATACTGTGTAGCATTATCATATCTTCAAGTATCTTTATCTTTCAGCTTTATCACCACCCTTAAGCCGCAGTCACACCGCTGTTTTCCTTGCTAGGGTGCTGCAAATCTCAGGTAATTATGGGCAGTCCTGGTGTGATGTGTGGTGTAATTTTAGAGAGAATGTATAGTTCAGTAAACTGCTAATGTGTCTGCTTTTTTGGGAGCTACAGGCACTACAGATAAGCCTGCCGTCTTTTTATATTGGCTCATGCTTCCAAAATCCTCTGTGATGCACTTGTCATAAATGTCATTAACCACTTCCAGAACCAAACAACTTTCATGTTGCCACATCCTTTTCCTTTCAGGTGAAATTGCCTTTTCACCGTGCAGATATTGTTAGCGTTTGGTCTAGCCACAGCTTTAGTGCCTAAGCACTTTGCATGCACATACTGCACACAGTCTTACAGAGCTCTGATGGAGGCATCAGGAAGTGAAACTGGTTACCCTCTCTGCACAACGCAAAAGGTCAAGCTAACGACCTGTTAGTTTGATTCAGATGTGTATCTGAACTGGGTTTAACATGGCTCAGTTTGATGGTACGATGTGAACTGTAGTATGCCTACTATCTGCTCTATATCTAAAGCAGCGTATGATTCAAGCATGGAGAGTGTGATTGAGAGGTGGTTTGGTTGTTTTAGGCTTATCTCCCGTTGAGAAGGAGGTCAGTGGTGATTTGTGCACAGGAATAATTGCAGCCTGGCAAAGGCAGTGTTATTGTAGAGTTTAAGTGTGGCAAAAATATGTAGCATGTGTGGGAATACAATGATTGCTGTAATTCGGAGTCAATAATGAGCTCTGTGCTGTTCATTCACTTCCTCTAACCAAATGGCTTTATCGGGAAGCTGCTCTAAAATAAAGCTGGATGCCGTCAGATTAACCATCAACTGGTACACATTCACTTTTATAATCTTTCCCAAGTAGAAACAACAACAACAATAGTAATAATAATGATGATAGTAGCAATGATAATATTGATTTTCACCAAGGCTAAGATGCTTGCAATGATTTAGAATGTGTACATAATAGTTTCTGTCTGATATTCCTGTTAGCTAAACGTGGCCGATTTACCAGCATTGCTGAAACGTAGCCACTAATTTAGTTATTTCTTGTCAACAGAGAAAAACCTTGGTAAGAGAAATGGAATCATCGTCTCTTTAACTATTTCACAGCAATTCTGACTGTACTAGTACATTTAGTTTATTAATTTTTAAAACTTAAATATGAAATATTAAGTATAAACTTAAATAAACTTAAGCTTTAATTAATTAATATTTTAAATGAATATTGTAAATGGTAAGTTTGTGCTATTTGAGCTTTAATAAATGTGACAGTTGAGAACCTAACAGCTGACGGCCATGTGACTCAGATAAGGCACCATTTAAAGGTATCCCTGTTGTGCTTATCCATTTTTTCCCTTTCCTTTAGTGTGCTATGTAGATTTTGGGCTTGTTAACAGTCTGCAAAGTGCTAAAGCCCAAAGGACACGCCAGAGTGAGAAAGTCTCTCCTACAGAAACCACCTTTCTCAACTGCCTAAAATGCCTTGTTGGAATTCCAGCCCCTTTCTCTACTACAAGGTGACATCATCTTGTAACACCATTCTTATTGCCCACTTACTGGCAAGCTTGGCACGTCTTCACACAACACAAAGAGAGCTTAAAAAGAGCTTCCAACTTGTTCTACCTGACTTTTAAGATCAGACTGTGGCTCAAACTGATATGACAGAACCAATACCGCTGTAAGAATAGCCAATCAGTGTGTGGGCTGATCTTCAGAGCACACTGGCCTCATTGGGAAGGGAGTGGTAAAGACACAGAAGCTCTAACACAGCATTCCAAAGGATGAATACAGATGTACAGTACTAAAAAAATAATGTGTTTTGGGAAATTTAAAGCATGTAAATCCATTCATGGACCCCAAAACTAAAATCCTTTAAGTACTGGAGTATAAAATCTAAATACTAAATATAAAATTTGATCCGATATTATCAGAATTTTTAACCCCTTGATATTGGTATCAATCACAAAATTTTTGGGCCCTAATACATAAAGTAACAGACAACTTAAAGGGCATTAATGAAAAAAAAAAACTAAACAGACACAATATCTACAAAAGTGATAGTATAATTTCAGTGCCTTTAGTATTTCAACCAAAAGTTCCTTCTCCCTTTTGTGTTTTTACTTTCATACATATATATATGTGTGTGTGTATGTGTGTGTGTGTGTGTGTGTGTGCGTGTGTGTGTGTGTGTGTTCTTTGTCTTATGGATGCCCCACTTTGCGCCTATGAATTCTGTCCTTGTTTAATAAATACAGTGATTAACTTAATTCTGACAGTATAGTGATGGCATTTATGACATGGGTGAAATCCCAGAATGCAGTTTATGTTTTCGTTTGGGGTCAGTTTGTTTCTCAGCTCTGCTGAGCTGTACAGGCCTGTCCCATTTTAAGTATCCTTGGCTCAGTGGGAAGTCATGACATTATCCACTGCTTATGGGATTGTAATGGCAAGAAACCAACAAAATATTCAGCGTATTTTAAAGTGCAGGTTTTCCCCTTGATTTGAGGTTTATAAGTCCTTCAATGGCCAAAAGAAATATAGCTATAAGGCCCTTGACTGAGGGCTGTCGGTCTGTCATCAGCCAGTTATTCTTTACTTAGCCTCTGAAGTCAATTCCACAGCAGCAGAGTGAAACAGAGGTGAGCCAATCAGGCTCTGAATAAACGTCTCTCTAGTAATGGAACAAGTGTATGTGTCTGCTTTTGCTGGACTTTTTATCAGGTTGTATGGAGGTCATGTGCCAGCACCTGCTGTCAGTACAGTTGAATATTTATCCTGAACTCAAAGGTAAAGCCTCTCATTAACTTGCGACATGTTAAAGATAATTTCATGAAGCTTATACAGGCTTTCTCAATATGTGTAGTATTAACCGAAGGCATGACAAATGTTGTTGGGCAACAGTGCTACCTGCTTATCTTTGTGCTGCCTGTAAAAAGGAAAAACCTTGAGCAATATAGCAGCCATTTCCCTCCCATAAGTACATGCTATAAAACCTTTGTTGTAAATGTATATATAAAATTATGAAACAGTACGTTCCGGCCGGTCTGACTGGCTGCAGTGCACTCTACCCATGTTGTTATATACTGTATGATAACATGTTTTTAACCTGACTCATTCTGCTCACAGTTCCAGTGGGAGTTAGTGATTTTCAGTGTCATGAAAAAAGCAGAAAACATGTTTTTAACAGAAAGTTACACAGACGCCTCAGCAACTGGGATAGACGGTCCATTACTCTAAAAAGACCAGCAGCTTCTTTCATTTGCAAGTGTTGCAACTTTTTTAGCTGCTTCCTTTGCTTAATGCCCACTTCTTAGAGTTTTCAGACCCATTGTCTTCTCACAGTGTGAAAATGGACAGAAACAACTGTGGATGTTTTCAGATCTTAAGCAAGAGTGGAGCTTGATTTTCTCATCTATCTTAATGATAAAAGTTTTAATCACTGTATCCCTTGATTGTGGAGGTTGTGATGGTTGTTTGTTGTTTAATTAAATGTTTTTAAGTCTTTTTTTCTGTTTCCTGTTGAAAGTGTCTTATGCCTAACCTCCTTGTTTTGACTGGTAATTAATAAATGGAAGGTGGACTTACACCTTACACTTACACTTAAATCACATTGAGACCACACTGAAAATCTGGAAAATTCATTGAAAATTAAGTCCTGAAAATAAACAGAACAGTTTAGAACTTAGGTTAGATAATCAACACCTTACACAATGCCATTAAATGTAAATATTTTAGTTTTACTTTTCATTCAGATTTGTAATGAAAAACTGTATTCACCTAGAAAATGATGCAAAAGAAGAATACAAAAGAAGCACAGTGGTCTCAAACTTTTGGACCTCACAGTGTATATGTATGTATACACACTCATCATCAAAAACTGAATTACACCCAGAAGGAAGTGTCGGATTGCAGTGCTATTGAGAAGGAAGATAAAGGTTACCAGGAACAATAAATGATGATAAATTTAGACTGATATGGCCAATATTTATTGAGCTACACATACAGCTTGAATATTCAGTTCCTGCAGATTTTGCGCTAGTGGTGGAGGTGAAATGACACAAGGCATGGACATATGACGCATGACAACAAACCGTTCATCTTGGTGCTGATTACAGTCTCTTTACGCATGGATTCGTTGGTCATCTCCCCCAAGACAAAAGTGGGACTTGTCATTGAAGATGACCCTCTGACTCACTTTATGACGGTCTGGCACGACACCATTGCAGTCTTTGGCAACATTGACATGGTGTTAAGGGCAGTCATCGTAACAGTCTGCGTGCATGTACTCCTGCGTCGTGCAGCTGTCTGCCATTGGTGCTGACACTAACAGGATGAGTGCAATGGTTTGTGCAACTGAAAAGCGAACTTTTATTAGCTGAAAAAAAAAAACTACGATACATAAGGGACATCAGTGGTGAAAATGCTAATCTAACCTTCTACAGCAAATAGAGGGTTCTGATTAGTAAGAACAGATTCATGTTGTGTGGGCACTGTGACTGAAATAAAACGAAATAAGTGGCTGTGTGTTTGAGGGACACTGAGGCTTCCACGTTCCACTGGCACACTTTGCAGTGTGACTCACTCACAGAAATGAACTCAGATTCCCTTTTAAACAAAGGCCACATCCAAAGCCATTGTGGCTTCGGCAAGGCCGTTACTCATAATTATCATCTGTGCAGCAAATGTCAATCACAGGCAGATATGCCAATTTTATGCCTGTGAAAACCGACCGTAACTAATACACGTCTATACTGAGCAATGACGAAAAGGAAACATGGACAGGAAGGTTATTTTGAAATCGGTGCACCACAGCGCCAAACAGAGCCCAGCATCCCAGCAGCAGGGCCGGAGAGGTGCGAGTGGGAGAGGGCTTCACGATGGATTAAATCAAGCAGCCACTGGCTTTTATGCATGTGGAGCATTTGTTCGAAAAGGAGAAGAAGGAGAGGCTGAGTGAGGTCGTTATTGTTGGAGCAGAAGGTACTCGGCCGCATCTGTTCCTGTTTTGCTCCCCTGCAGACAGCACAGCGCTGCTGGAGCAGGTTCAGAGAGCGCGGGCTGAACTCATAGCCCAGCCAGCACAACAACCGCTGACTTAAACCTGACCAGCGAGGCTACTGACTAGGGGTCATGCTTCGATCTGAAGGTGGTGATTGAATAACAGAGTTTCTGGAATTCTAATTCAAAACGTTTGTGCTCCTTTTTTAGCCAAACGAAAACTCTCTGGCTATTCTTCAAATGCGAAAATCACAAACGAAGCACGGCGTCTTGTTTTCATGATTTATATCCCACTGTTAAATAAATAGCTCCATGAGTTGTATAGACATGGCAAAAGACCAATTTTTCTTTTCTGATATGAAGGCCTGGAACCTGGAAACCTGGAACATCAGCCAGTAGTTTATTTCTTTGGAAACTGCAAAACCTTAAAATGAATAGTGTTAATTTAATTTTATTCTAATCTAAAAGTAGTAATAAAGTATCATGCTCAAACTACTTAAAGGAGGAAATGCATAGATAAGATCGTCACATCGCTTGGTGTGTGCAATTTCAGGATATATTTGTCGCATCCGATCCAGCGTTTTCTGCTGGTATCAGCTCAATACCCAGCCATACTGATGCTTTAGTGTAGTCAATTTACTTTAAAAACCTCTAAATTGTACCAAAGTAGCATGACACTTGTACTAGTAGCATGACACTGTACTCAACACAATCTGTCATGACAACTGATGACAGTGTATAACATCAACCATGACATGTTTTTGCCATAGTTATGTCAGTATTATGTATCAGGATTTGAGTAAAATGTTACATAATTGTCTCGGAAAGAGCCGTAATTGAGTTATATTGGGTTTACACTTTTCCAATGGTCCATGCTGGCCTAAACTGTAACACTTTGGAGTCATCCTGTCTAGCATAGTGGCTAACACACACACTTTATAATAGTGCAATATAAGCCACAGCTGTGTGAGGAAACACTGGTTCTCCATGGGGTTATTGAAGGGGATCAGAGTGCAAGGCTAAGAGATGATAAACCATCATGAAGACAGTGCATTGTTTATTAAAGTGAGCGATTGATGGGATGCACTACAGCTGCATCCAGTCTTTAGCCAGAGTGGTCTCTCAGGCCTGTCCACCAAAATGCTCTGACAGTTGTGTGGAGCTGGCCACTGCTGCTGATCAGTGTGCAAATACTCTGCATTGAGGTAAGACATTCAAGTGAAGTCCAGTTCCCCTTTTTATTTTGGTCATATGAGCCCAGTGCTTTATAATATTTAATTATATTTAAATGGCCCAATGATCAGTAGCACATAGTCTTTCAATAAACAGCACTTTGTTTTCTTATCCAAAAAGAGAAACACTTAGGAAGTTTAAGGACGTTTATAGCTAAACTGGGTAACACTTTGTTTTGAGGTGCCATTATAGGTGCCTTATAAATTTTCACCTTGTGTTTAACTGACACTGAGCCAAGTATCTATTAAATGCAGCTGACCTTTAAGTTGAACGGTGCAACCTTTGTTAAATCTAATTCTAAACTTAATTCTGTAGAAGGAATTTTTTATTGAAGTTGCAGAGAATCTTTCTTTCTTCTTTATGATGGTGGTGATAGTCTCTAGGGGTCGCTATACCTACAACAGAAATATAGTTTTGCTTTCTTTCCATGACAATAGTGAGCCTACAAAGGTCTTCAATATGTAATTTTGATAATGGTGAAATAGAATTACATTTGAAAAAATATATGTTTTTGAGTCCAAATTGCCTTACACTGTATGAATGTATCTTTCCACCATGAACGGATTTTCATGTATTACATCTAAAATATATTGTATCTGACAGTCATCATAAAGCAATGTTTTAGATATTGTGTCCATTTTATATAATAGCTTTCTGTGACTTCAGATGTCTAACATTGTTTTCAGTACCACTGTGAATGCACTTCTGACTTGGCAAGATTGTCTAGAATGGCACTTTCTAAAACCATGTAACCTGTAACGCCAACACTGCTGATAATGAACAGAGATGCTTTGCTGACAACTAAAGTGTCTGTAGATAATCTGTAGGGGACTATAAAAATAAAAGTGTGGGCCTAAATTTACTGTGAAGTACTGAGACTTTTTCAGATAATGCTGAAAAGAACGGCAGGGTTAAATGTTGTCTGTTTTAGGAATAAAGCAAATTCTATTGGTCTTTTATGTGGTTTTTGGCAGACACTTGTTCAAGATGTTGCTTTTCTTTATGGATGAATTGAAGCGCCAATGTATTTGGCAGTGGGTTCCCACCCATAACTTGTCTTGCTTTCTGAACTCAGGCATGTATAGAGCTTAGCCAAAGAGAATATTTTGGCTGCATTTGATAAGGAGTAATTGTGGGAAATAGAGTTTTTGTTGCAGTTTTGTAGCAAAAATCTGATTTCCTTCAGCCAGTAGTTTAACCCTGATTGCTCAACACAAATAAACTGAAATGCATAGGCTGGAGCCAAAAAGCCAGACCGTGATACTGTGTTCCAAGTTCACAGCATAAGGCCCTACACGTCGTTCAAAGACCAGGCTAGAGTTTGTGCATGTACCAGCTGTCAGAGTACGTTGTTGAGAATGCCACAAGCAGTGATACATTACTGGCTTGTTTTGGTTGACTGACAGTTCAGCAGAGCTTGTTTCACTGGGCCTGTGCTTTGCCACACACACACTGTTTGACTGATGTTTTGTGTTAAGTGTAGTTGGGTGTGTTTGTGAGGACTCAAGTGAGGATTCTGCACTAACTGTCAGAAAAGAAAGAATGGAGAGTTATCTCCATACGATTTATTACTGCACAAGATGATTCTTCAAAGAGGCTTGTGTGCTTCTCTGTGATGCAAGTCCTGATAATCCGTCTTTTAAACGTATTTATTGAGAGAGTAAGTACTCTTCAGATCTCTTTAAAAACCAACATATCATGCACCGTCACTGGTGACTACAGATGCAGAAGAATAGTTTCTGGAGATGTGTGTGAGGAATGGTGGTCCCTATGGGCAGAATTTGTTTCATCTAAAACAGGGGTTTTGATCTGTGGTGAGCAGTGAAGTGGAGACGGAGTTTTAGAGCAGAGAAAACAGCAAACTGTGTTTTCACTGGAGCATGGACAGTATTTTATAAGAATCTTTCAATAAGTGGATGATTTGGTTATGGTAAATTACAAGGTCATTTCTGTAAGCCTGTATTTTGGTAATGGCAACTTCCATAGCTAATGGTAATAAGAAATGATTGTATGCTATTCTAAGAAGAAGAAGTCATATGGGAGAGCAAAGCACAGCCTAACATGAGGTTAAATTTAACATGGATATTTTATGGAGCTGAATAGGTTCATATTCAAACTGGTAATCTTTTTGTTTTCCCATATTTGCAGCAATCAGACCGATACCTGCATATGTATACTATTAAAGTACTTTTTTTCCATCAAACATGTTTTCAGTTACTGAACTGTGTTTGAAGGTTACAGAATTCACATTTAGCTAGTCAGCTAGTCAGGCTAAAGTACAGCCTCCACATGGTGGGTTAGTTTTAACACAGTGTTACAACTAAGGCTTTCTAAATAAACAATTTGAGAGTTCCCCATCAAAACAGACCATTTTAGAAAGTTTCTATGCAGACATTTACAGATTAAAAAAAAGTCTCAGCATGTAGTTGTAAAGGTTCCTATTGGTGGCATATGATATCCCATCCCATGCAGCTTGAATATTCTCACACAGTTCCTGCAGATTTTGCTTCATGGGTGGAGATGGAGTGATGCAGTCCTGCATTGTGCAGCCGTCTGCCAATGGTGCTGGCACTAACAGGATGACTCATGGAGGGCATCACGGCTCACGCAATCGTGTCTGTTGGGTCAGTCAAGTCTGGCAATAAGGCCCACCCTTGCTTATGTCACATGTACAGCTGAACGTGAAACTTGAATCATTCGCATGTCTTACAATGTCAAACCTACCCATCAAGTTTCATTCCTGTTGGTTGGTTCCTTCTGTTTGTGCAACTATTCTTTTAATGATGAGTGTATTTTTCAGTTTTATCTAGCTTATACTTCCTCTTATTTGCTATATTTGACACTGCTTTCCAATGCATTGTTCATAAATGACTGGAGACAAAATTCCAGTTTTCAGTTGTAGCAAACATGTAGGTGTCATAGATAAAATGATTCATTTTGCTCAGATCCCTTTAAAAGTGTTTAACACTGAATATGGCCTTTTAAGGTCTTTTAAGGTTTTAAGACTGTCCACATGACTGACAGCCCCTCATTTTAGGGAGTGAATGTTCAACTAAGGAATCAAATAACTGCTGTACAATGCCATGGTGCCTGGATCTGTGCTAAGTATACTAGCCACAGCTGCTACCAGCATGTATTTTAGAGCCAAGCAGAAACAGGCTACTTCAAAATGAAACCACTCTGGACAACAGCATGTGCCAGAGTGGCATCAGAATGAGCCGTAGCGAAATATCCACTCAAACACGCCTAAATTTAAATTACTGTTTATTACTCTGTTGCTGCGACACAAAATGTGGTTTTGATTCGGAGGGAAGAGGCACTTACGGTTAGTCTCGACTATGCGTCTAAAATCAGGTCAACAGTTTGCAAAACAGAGGAATATAATCAAACAGACCAGTAACACTGACATGGATATAATGGAGGTCTTCCTCATTCCATCCAATAGTGTTTTCTCACATCTGTTTGTGATATCAGGCAATTCTTGCTGTAGCCGTGACCTGACACAAGAAGTGACAAAATTCCTTTCTCTCCGATCTGTGATTAATCTTTGTTTCAGAAGAAGGAAGTGCTTCATTTTCACAAGGAGGAAATCCCCTGACCACATAAGAGCAGGTACTAGTGGCTAGTAGAGACAGGCAAGCAGGGACTCAAACGTTAAACATGATCTGCCTACATCCCACTACACTCCTTTTTTTCCCAGGAATCTCACTGAAACTATTGAGCAATGATTTTGGCTACCTGCACACCGTAAGAACCTAATGGATAGACCTATAGACAAACCCAATAATTAGAGTATAATTAGATGGGAAACTATGGGCCCTATTCACATGTTTTTGAGGAAGCGGGAGCACCTACAGGTCCTACAAGGATGTGGTGTTTTAGTTTCAGCACGTTCGAGCCTGTGGACTGGGAGCTGGTGTGGGGCCAGAGTTGTAACCCATGGAAACTGAGGCCACTCTGGGCTGGAGTCAGCTGACTCACATTCCCAGGGTCCCTCTGGAGAAGGGGCATCGAAGTCAATCTCTGAAAACACACAGCAGTGGAAATATTGAGAGCGAATCTCAGTTCACATCACGACGGAGGACGACAGCACGAAGGAGCTTTCATGTTCCTGTTGGCCTGTAAAAGTTATAGTGCTCAGAATTAGTTGAGATGCAGTGTTGTGCAAAAGTCTTTTATTTAATTTGCTGCCAACATGCCCATCAAGTACAAGTTCAGGTTCAGATGTTTCAGGAGGTGTTTCTGAGAAAATGCACTTGGTTGCTTAAAGTAGGGAAACAGGAGTTCCCAAATCTGCAGTTCAAACATTATGATATAGAGGAAATGGGACTCCTAACAATCCTGCAGGCCCTGGTGGACCACCAAAACTGCCCCATTAGACAAAACAGTACTTGAAGCTTCATCAGAAAATGCTCCAGGAGAACCTTAAACTCCACTCTTCCTTCAAATCTGAAACAGTCAGCAGGTGTTTCTGTCCAGTCTATCTGCTATGAAAAGACAACTCAACTCTATGGGTCTTGACAGGATGTGTAGCTGTCAATAAGTTGTTACTGAGAAATAGACAAAATGGAAAATGTGAAAATCACACAAAGAAGTTGCTGGTGTTGTTAAACAATTAACTGAACATCCCAAGTCTGGACCTTTACATGACTGAACGTGCTTACGCCCATTTAGATTATCACCAATTCTAATAATACTCAATTCTAATAATGTTCAGTTCTAATAATATTCAATGAAATATCTTCACATTGAAGATATTTTTACATGGAAAAAGATCAGTGCATTATTTATGTCTCTATATACCATTGCTATGTAAAGAATTTCTGTAGTTTCATTTGTGTTTTGAGTTTATTGTTATTTTTTACATAATTCTGAATCATACTAAAATAATGTCATCTAACTGAAGTTTGGTGAAATTTGGGATTTTTATGGTGCATTAAATCATAGGCTAAGGCTCATATCATGCTGTCCAGAGAAATGGTAACTTTACTAGTGAAAGCAAACATGTTCTTAACTTTTGTTGTAAGTGGATGTGAAGCTGTTTTATACTAAGTGACTTTAAAGCAAAATTTCCTACAATGTACATCCATTTTTATTTTTTGTTTGGCATCAATTGAAGATTTGTTTTTTTTTTTCATTTTGGACAGTGGTGATATAATAAAATCAAATTGTTGTGAATTATTGTCAGACGTTTGCACTGGTAGCTGGTAGTCTACCTGATCTTGTACTCATGAGCATTCTTCACCACCTCCCACTGCTGGTTGTGCAAGGAAGTATTGCAAACATAAATGAGAATTTTTCCTCTGGTCATAAAGAACAGTGGTGTCGGACGTGGTTAGCAAAACCACAAGCATTTATCTTGTTTCTCATCATTGCAAACGGCAAATGTTCCAGCTGGTAAACAGTGTTGAAATGTTGGGCTAAAGCCATTCTTGTTCAATTTTCTGTAAAACCAAAAGCAAATTACCACTTAATAATAGAAAATACACTCAAAACAGCTGCACAAATTGTTGCACCCAGAAGGAGTCAACTGACAGGAATTAAACTTGGTAGGTAGGAATGACATGCTGATGATTCAAGTTTCACGCTCGGCTGCGCATGTGACGTAAGCAAGGACGGGCCTTATCGCTGTATCTGACTGACCCAACAGCCACGATTGTGGATATTCAGCAAGCAGTGATGCCCTCTATGAGTGATCCTGTTAGTGGCAGCACCATTGGCAGACAGCTGCCTGACGCAGGACTACATGCACACAGACCGTTACAATGACTGCCCTGAACACCATGTCAACGTCACCAAAAACTGCATTGGTGTCATGCCAGGCTGTCATGAAGTGACTCAGAATGGCAGCGGGTCATCTTCTGTGATGAGGCCCTCTTTTCTCTTGGTGGAGAAAACCAATGAATCCATGTGTGGAGTCACGGTGGTCGGTACCATAATGAAGGGTTTGTTGTCGCACATCATTAGCAAACATCATTAGCACAGCATTAGCAAACATAGCGGCGCAACGCCATACTGAGAGACACTACTTCTGTATGTGTAGCTCAATAAATATTACCCATATCAGTCTAAATTTTTCTGAATTTATTATCTTCCTTTCAAATAGCATTGCAATCCAACACTTCTTTCTGGGTGCAGCTATTTCTTTTTTTGATAATGAGTGTATTTGGATGTTAATGTTAATGACTTATTGCTAGTTAATATTACTAATTAAACTTAACCTTGCAAAAAAAAAAAAAAACACCCTGTAAACTATGTTTAATTTTAACTAAAAGTAACATTTTTACCTTAATAGATTCTTAATGGCTTACTTTTGACAGTTTGGTGTATGTTAACTTGAGCAGGGTGGTCCTTCATAACAGCAGACTTCAACTTGAACTTAACAGTACTTAAGAGTTCCTTAATGATAAAGCTAATTACCTCTGGCTTAGCACCATGTTTTCCGGTAAAACAGTTCTGCCCTAGATTACTGGTATTAATCTAGATTTCCAGCTTTGAATTGGGCCAGCTAATAGCAGTAAGTAAACATCCTCCTAAGGCATGGTAAATAATTCTGTATGTGAATATGCAACAGCAGTAACATGTGGTGTGGGTTTCTAAAGTAATGACACATGGTTCCTTATGTTCTCTGTCGGCTGACTCAGCAGCGAGATTAGGATATAGTGGAGCTCTGTAAAAACTGGGCTCAGTCTGTCCTGAAGGCAAAGCTGCCACAGTTCTCTTTCCCTTACACTGCAGAAAAGTGTCTCTGAACTCTTTGAAGTGTCTCTGATTCTCCCAGAAGAAGTTCTGATTGCCAGCAGGGAGCGAGCACTAACTGCAGTGGCTGGCAAACAGATTAAATATTTACGGGAGTGTGAAAGTGACCATTAGGAAATTCTAGAATAACATTTGCAATGCTGTTTCCTAAAGGAAGACGATGCTGTACAGTGTGTTTGGGAAGTGGTAAGACCGTGATGTTAATCGGTGATGTTTTAGATCGTATATTTGAGATGTTTATTGGCTTCTGTAGTGTTTGTATGGGTGTGATTACCCCATGACAATCTGGCCTACTTTTGTTTCTTTCCTTCGCTGAATACATTGAGTTCAGCTGTAAAGCAGTCTTATTCATGATAATAAACATGGTACAAAGAGGAGCTTTACAGCCTGGCCCGAGTGGGCCTGGTGGGCCTGCTCGGCGCTGACCCCTGGAGGATCTGTGTGGGATGCACTCATAGACTAGACGACAAAGTAGTGCCATTCACCACCAATGACTTCTGACCCACAGCTCACCCCCAGTCTACAGCCTTCTCTGCTTCAAACAGATATAATGCAACACAGCAAAATACAGCACAAAGACCCTGGGCATACGCTGCCAAATGAATGAAGTTCTGAAGAATACCTAAGGTTGAATGACATGAGCAGACTGGCAGGAGCTTGAATACAAAATCAGAAGTTATCTAGCAGCTTATCACAAGTTATGATGGCTTACTCAGGCGAGATATTGTCTGAAAAGGTTATGGCGAAGAAACCCATAGCAACTGTATCAGTATATTATCTCTATTGATGTAAGACTTTAAAAAGGTGAAAGCATTTAGCATTACCGATGGGCTTAAAACCTGAAGATAAACTAAAAGGTTTTTTTCAGTTAATCAGTTGTGGAAGTCCTGCAGTTACTTAGAGTGAATGCAAAACTTCCGTTTTCTAAGTTAGACTGGAACTGGGCGGCTGCTACTTTGCGCTAGAAGGCCGGACCCCATTGCTGAAGGTCCAGGAATTAAGTGTAGGAGTCTTGCGGTATGTAGAGACAGACAAGGAGGTGCCAGGGTGTAAAAATTCATTGCCAAGAGTGGTAGTGGCAAGGAATTTTTCCAAGATTAACCAAAGATTGACCAAGCTTTTTTGGTTTCTGCAGTGCTGGAGCGCCTGTTGGAGGAGTTGCAGCATTTTCTGAAGGTCCTGGATGGAGAGTACCTGAGTGGGAATGCCACTGTGAAGAAGGACCTGCTCACTGACCTGCTGCAGTCTTACAAGTCATCAAATGGTAAACAACAACAACACAGCCAACAACAAGGATATGTCTAACCCTCCTCTGTACTGTATAATTGCACCCCAGTTATTGCATACCATACACTGTTCTTTATTCATGACCACTTCTCCTTCATAGTGAGTAATTGTTTTGTGAAATGTTGTCATGCATCCTTTGTTGTGGACAGCCCAGCACTTCTTTTTAATGAAAAGCCAAATACTTGTTGTTAAATATGTGTTTTTTTTCTGTACAGACATGGCAGTAGGGTTCAGTGTTCTGGACTTGGGCTTCTGTACTTCCTTCTCTGGCTCCAAACTGTATCATTTTGCAAGGCTGTTTTTATCCTCCAGGGACACTCACTTCCTTTGAGTAGCAGCTTATAAATAGCCTTCATTTCCATCCTCCAAATCCCGATCTGTTTTCACTGTACCCGTAAAACATATTTCAGTTTTTTAGTGCGCTGTTATTTCTCCCTTCATAACCATATCAAAGCCCAGTGACCCACATTTGACACTATATCTTTTTAGTTAGCTGTAGCATTCCAGATTCCACATTAGTGCAGATTGTAACATCTTCCCCATTATGCTGTATAAAGTTTCATAGAATTATTATTATGAAACTATTAAAACTCTTTACTACTTTGTGGCTGTGCGCTCAATCTCAGCCAAAAAAACGGTCTCCTGCAGGCTGGGATTGTAGCAGGATTTTTATTGTGATGACCCCTCATGTCCCCCACTGGCCTAGCTTTGATGTGCATAGTGGGTGGAGGCCCTGAAGGTGCTGTCAGACTCAGGCACAGAACAGAACTGTGTCTGTTTCTCTCTCTAATGAAATTCTGCTGTACACTGGAAGACATGAATGAAGAGTACATCTGATATTTTAAAAGTACAATGAAGGGTAGAAAAGAAAGTCCCCTTGAAAACAGTTTTGATGTCTCTTGACACAAGACGCCTATTATGCTGCATATATTATGGCTGTCCCAATCGCTTATATTAGTATTCAGGTCAACTGTAGATAGCGTTGACACCTACACATCCAAGAATAAATCTTTATCTGCTGTTTCTCTGATGGTGCCAGTTTTGGTGGTCTACCCAGTTTGATACAGCTCCTCTGGTTTTGCTTTTCCATATAGATTTTTAATTTAATCTTTTAATCATTTCTTGATTTAAATTTTTGGAAATTCTGGGGTTTTTTTTCCCACTTATTTTCCTTTGACTTTCCTCTTCAATATTCTACCTAACATCCTCTGAAATATCTCCTGAAACATCAGTAACTTGTATTTACTGGCCATTTTGACTGGGCATTAAACAAATAAAGTCTCAGATTTATGCACAAAACTGTATACTTGACAAGTATATACGAATATACATATATGTTGGGCTGTAAGACAAATCAATAGGAGCACCTATGAAAATATATATAATCGTCATGCAAATTGTCAACTTGACATTTTGAACTGTGTAATAATGACAGCTGTTCTGAGTATTCCTGAAAGTATATACCAGAAAAACCTAATGGAGACCACGTAGCGTGTTTCTTATTTGTGCTAGAGCCAACAGTCTCTTTTCTCCCGCTATCTTTCAGGAGGGGATGAAGAATACATCTACATGAACAAAGTCATTGTCACTGGACAGAACCAGGACAAAACAGACAGAGGTGAGTGAATTATTCAGCACCTGAGCTGCCATTTACTACACAGAACAGCTTCAGTTACGGCTCTCTGACACACTGTTAGGAAAATGCTCTAATGCAAAT
Organism: Semaprochilodus insignis; assembly: GCA_034552555.1. Taxonomy (NCBI): domain Eukaryota; kingdom Metazoa; phylum Chordata; class Actinopteri; order Characiformes; family Prochilodontidae; genus Semaprochilodus; species Semaprochilodus insignis. Next base: position 10,222,915 of record CM067491.1, read on the forward strand.
AAGGCAGTGAGAGTTGGTTTCTTCTGCCTGTTTTGTCAAACATTGTTTCCAGCCAACTTAGATTTAACACTGCTGAGTGGCCTGACTCATTTTCTGCAAGGTGATAGGTTGTGGGATAAGTGTTGAAGCATCCCCCCACCAGCACCCAGCTCCTCACCACCACTATTTCCTGCCTGTTTCTCAATAACTCACTACAACTTCTCACAGCCAGACCCCCATCTGAGGCCAAGCTGCTTTGTTTAGATTTCACTGAAGAATGAGACTCGCAGAAAACTAGACTTAACATTCGCATTACGGCTGTCTAAGCCACAAGACATATGCGCAGATCAGATGCGATAGTTCTCTTTGATCAGCCAGATTAACAGCTCTTGCCATTGTGGAAGAACCCCCACCCCCCCCACCCCTTCCCTTTTTAAAGAGCAGCACACTGAAAAGAAATAAAGCAAAGATGCCTAGCAAGGTTCAGAACCATTGAAAAGGTGGCTGTGCCGATGCTTTGGAGCACATCTTTGATCTTGTTTCCCTCTCATGTTATTATTTTCTTGAGTGTTAAAATTAGTGTCTGTGGTGAATCAATAATGCGAATCGAGTACCATGTGACGTGAAGTCCAGTAAAGAAACACACGTTCAAGCTTACTGAGGAATAGAGGGTGTAACTTGGAAGAAGCTAAAATCCCCCCCCCCAAAAAAAAAGGTGCCTGCCTGACTTGTTTGGTTTGGTGTTCTGCAAGTTTGGTGTTCATCGCACAGCAACCCAGATGTTAGCATTTGGAGAGGAAGTCAGAGAGGAATGTCTGATAGGAAGTGCTTGAGTATGGCCAATGGCTCTTAAAATACTGCCGCAGGCTGCGTAAATTAAGAGGAGACGACTTGCAGCCTATACAGACTATTTGGCAGATGCAGTGTTCATTCGCACTCTCTCTTTCTCTCTCTCACTGTACAAAGCAGTTCAGACAAACATTCTGTATATGGACTGTGGGAATGTATACTTTTAGGCACAGCTCTTCTTTATAAGCATCTACATTAGGGTTGTCATTATGGTTGTCACTACTGATTATTTTTGTCAGTTATTAGTAGAGCTTTTACAACACCACATGATAAAAATGTGCCTAGAAAACTGCTTATAAATGGGGATGTCTATCAGGCTGCATTTATTGCTGTAAGAGAGATGCCCTTATTGTATCCATATCCAGACATGTATATGTCCCGGGTGTCATTCTAGCCCCTAGAATGCTTTGCTTATTTTCTTTTCTCCTCTCTTATCGGCTCATGTGTGGAATACAACATGCTAATCAGACAACAGAGCGGAAGCAGAGGCCAATGGAAGAGCAGGAAAGCATGTCTCTGCGCCACAGAAGAGTCTTCCAGAGCTGCCTCCCCCCAGAGCAGTGAGTGATTACCAGCTTCATTACAGCTCAGCAATCTTTACAAACAGCAGTAGTCATCATTACAGCAGAAATTGGGACAAACATATAGACACACAGAGATACACTTAACCCACACTGGACCCACTACCATCTGGATGGAGTGAAGTAGAAAGAATGAATTTGAATTCATTCTCATCTCATTGTTTAATCAGTTGAGAAAAAGTCCAGTGGTAACAGTTAATATGCTAAACAACAGATTAAATGTGTATTACTGGTCCACATACACCTATACAGCTTTACCATGGACATTTTGTCTTTATACGGCCATGTACTGTTGGGTGATTTATTACAAATAGGTTTTACAATGAATCTCCAGCAGCTTTCTTTGTACTGATATAGTGTTGTTGATTTGGATGTTCTTACTTTCACCAATTACACTCATCATCAAAAGAATAGTTGCACCCAGAAGGAAGTGTGGGATTGCAATGTTATTCGGAAGGAAGATAAAGGTTACCAGGAACAATAAACGATGATAAATTTAGACTGATATGGGCAATATTTATTGACCTACACATACAGAGATAGTGTCTCTCAGTATGGCGTTGGGCTGCCATGTTTATTAACACAACATGCCAGACGTCTCAGCATGGAGTTGTAGAGTTCCTTATTGGTCCTGCGATAATTCAATTATTATGTAATCAAGAAAAACTGTTATTCTATTTTTTTAGGTCTTTTTGTAGTACACAATCCAGCATGAAGAATATATTAGAAATCCATTTCTAATATCTTTCAAAACAGAGTTAGATGAACAAACATGTGAAATTTTGTAAAAAGAAGTATTCTAGATGCTGAATTTTGGTCCTGAATATAGAAGAGATCTCTGAAAACATGCAGCGTAAGTGTGAATGTCGTTTTAGCTGCAAAGTAAACATAGACATATCTGCATGCTGTATGTACATTTCTACAGGAAACCTTTCAGGAAGTGGTCAGTGTTGTATGCCATGACATGATTGGGTAGGGGAGCTGTAAGGTGGGACCCACAAAGTGGTTATGAATTGACTAAATATGCTGAAACACATATTTCTATTTCTGACATGTTTCTGATTACAGAAGGTGTGTTATAGATGCAGTTTATCCAAAAATCTAAGAATGATTGATGGGATCAAAATCTTAATTTCTGTTTGTAGTGTTTTGCCTTAATCTGTCATTGCACTACAGCATATGGTTTATATTGCATAGTATTGGCCACCTGTGATTACCTGAATTCACACTGGTTCTGTCATTCAGTCCAATTCAGATGCTATTTTTGGCCTGTGTTATCTGCTGTTTGTTTAATGTGGGTTTCAGCTTTGGCAGTAGCCAAATGAGTGCGTTTCTCACGCTTAGTAAAACAGCCATGTCTGTGTTTTACAGACCCTATGAATGACCGTAAATTCCCATTATTAGCAGCTCCAAAATCCCTAATAAATTCTCTTTTATAGATGCTGTAATAACCTTCAGACTCAGGGTATTAATCCCCATCTGAATCTGCAAAAAATAAAAAACAGGGTGTGTGAGCATTGTTTAAAGTAAGTGTATGTGTGTGTGTATGTGTGTGTGTGTGTGTTGACTGAGAGTAGCTCCTGTATTTGTGTTCTGTGGGGGTCTGTAGTGGGCCGCATAGACAGACAGGAGGATGGAGAGAATTAGTGGAGCCCAGTGAGAACGCTTTGAACTCCAGACCCATCCAGATATCCACAGGGTGCAGCCGTTGATTAACAACAGCTGCAGCAGCAATTTGGGAGACACCTCTACTGTGCAGACGTGTCGTTCGTGTGTGTGAGTCGGAGAATAACAGTAAGATACAGAGTTTGATCTGCCTGTCAGCACCATTCCATTGCACTGACTTACATTAAAAGTAAACTCGAGGTTTTGTTCCGACCACAGCGACATGTTGATTAACAAGCTCTATTAAGGGGATCTGTGTGGCTGCAGACATGAACAAGCTTTTCAGCCAGACTTATAAAAACAAAGTTAGAAGATGAAAACTGTCTGGGCTCTAAACATGATTAGATGGTAATGCAAAAATGTTAGTTTTAATTTTCAACTACATAGCTAATTCTAACATTTCATTTAATCTTTTGCTTCAAGGGGACCTCTTATGCTTATTTCCAGTGTTCATCATTTTACATTGGCGGTCTAGCCTACTAGAATAGATTTACCTGCCTCGTTTTTTCCAAAACACAATATTTTTCTCATACTGTACAATTGTATTGATCCTCTGTCTAAAACACTCTGTTAGAGCTCCCATGTCTAAGCACCCACTCCTGATTAGCCTACTGCGGTCTAATTGGTCAACGACCAGAGCGGCATCCTGCTGCAAGTTCAGCTCCCACACCGCTGTGGATATTCTTATAATGGCTTAGATTCTGCCGTAACAGCTCCAATCCAATTTCAGAGTGGTAGGTTTAACTATTTTGTCTCTGTGTGTGTTGTGTGAGGGCATGATTGTGTTACAAGATGATGTCACCTTGTAACAGAGAAGAGGGCTCAAATCTCAACAAGGCGGTTCAGGCAGCTAAGAAAAGAGGTTTCTGCAGAAGAGAGTTTCTTCCTCTACCATGCACTCTTGGCTTTATCTATCTATCTATCTATCTATCTATCTATCTATCTATCCAGATCATTTACATACACAAAAACATCCATAACACAGTAAAGGAAAGGAACAAACCTGGAAAAGCATTTTAGGTTCCCTTTAGCTCTACATGTAACTGTAGATGTTTGTGTGAGGGAGCATGTAGTATTGAATTGAAAGCGCAACCAGCCCGATGTAAGTAAATATAGCTTACTGTGTAAGTAAACTTGGCTAGCAAGCAAGGTGGCTAAATTAGCAAATTAGGCCACTTGAAGCTTATATGTTATGTTAATATAAAAAAAAAAAACGTTTTGTACGTTTTAAATAGTCTCTAATATAGCATAGCAGATGCAGAATGAATAGTGTGTCTGTGCAATATGGACAAAATACCATATTGCATTTACTTCGCCACATTGTAATTGTAACATGTCTTGCAATATATTAAAATGTGTTGATCTGACAAGGTTAAAGACTGGCTTGCCTAATTTAGATCACAGTTATTTACTATGGCTAGATCATGTGAATACCTTGATTTAGCCAACACCCACAAAAACTAATTTGCGATAATCCTGCTATCCATTAACAAACTATATTTGGCAAATCCAGTGACAGACATAAAGAGCTAATTACTTGATGCTGATTAGTTAACTTCTACATTATCTTCTTCATTGTTATCATCAGTAGCGGTCTCCAGGGATTCATCTGCGCTGTTTATTTCTTCTGTGTCTATAATCTTGGGTAACCTGAGCAAGCATGTCCAAAGTGATCCATGCTTTGGGAAACCTGTCATCTGCTTATGGGGTTTCCACTTATCCCCAGAGATCAGGTACTCTAGAGTCAGGTTGCGGTTCACTGTGAACACAGAGTCTCCTCTCACCATAGCCGTGAATAGTGCCCCTCGGCTGTTGACGTAGTGTCCTGGCATGGACGTCCACTGGCCAGTTGTGATGTTGTAGCAGTCCATGAGGCAGCGCAGGAAGTCATCACAAGGGCCGTTCCTCATCACATACAGCTTGTCACCGTGCGCCACCATACAGTGGCCGTAACTCTGAGGCCGTATCATAGTGGTGGTCAGGATCCATTCGTCTTTGACTGGAACAAATTCGTAGATATCCGTGGTGTCAGGAGGCTTCCAGAAACACATGAAGATCCTTCTCCGTGCCACTGCGCTCGCTGCTCCTGCCACAGGACGGGGTGCATGCTTCACAATAGTCCATTCATGGGTGGAAACGTCACACACTTCTGAAGAAGATATGATTCTCTTGTCAAACTCACCACCAAAGGCATACAGACATCCTTCATGACCCACAAGGGTGAAGTTATACCTAGGCTGCTGAGGCCCATCAAACACGCTCCAGGAGTTGCTGTCTACATCATAGCAGAAGCTGAAGTCCACTGTCTCCTTGCTGATTCCTCGCACGCCTCCCACCACATACAACCGGTTTTCTACCACAGCCACCCCAGCCATAGAGGTGCTGGCGTCTGTGGGCAGATCAGTCAGGTATCTCCAGGATTCCTGTTCCTCATTCAGGTACCACACAGTTCTGAAGGCATCCTGCAGAATCTTCATAGAAGGTGAATGGGTCCCTAAAGCAATGAAAGAAGCAGGTGAGAGAGACTCCACGTAGCAAAGCATCTCTTCTGGCAGGAAGCTTGCTGCCTCCTGCAAATCATGGAAAGCATCGCGGATGAACATGGCTGCCCTGTGAAATAGCCTCCACAGGCCGAACACGGATGCTGTATGGTAGAGAAGGAAGCAGTTTTCCGTGTCTAGGATGTCTATCAGGTACTGGATCAAGGCATCCACTTGAAGAAAGGCGGCACACTCTGTAGCTTCCACGATCTCATCAGGGTCGTTGATACTTGGCTGCTCACCTCTGGAAACAGCCAGAGCAATGAGGAAACCCCTTGCCTTCAGGCCTCCCTGCAAATGCAGCTCGTCCTGAAGGCTCTCCCTCATTCCAGAGCGGAACAGAGCGCGGAAGTACTCAGAATTCAGGCTCAGCAAGGCTCTATCCACAGTAAACACACTACCTTCAACCCGCACTCTCAAGGAATCTGCCGGCCCCTGTCCCTCTCCCGGCCTGGACGCTCCCAACTGGGCAATAGGACTCTGGTCCAACTCCAGGCTGCTGGACGGCTCCATAACACCTCCAACTTGCGTCTCCCCACCTAGTATGTCACCCGCTCTAACCATTCAGCCTGAAAGGAGATGCAGCTAATTATTGTTTTTGTCCAGGCTTGACGCTAAACATAAGCGTGTCAGTGGTACTGTCGCGTCACAGACACGCTCTTCTCCCATTACTGAAAATAGAGCAACTCTAAAGATAGCAACAGGGCCGGTCACAGGCGTCAGATAGGAAAGGGAGTGTGTTGCATTCTGCACAGACATAAAAAGGAAAACCTTTCGTAAGTAAGTAATGTTGTTCTACGGACTGCTTCCCTAACCCGAAGCCTAAGCTATAACTAAAAAGGTAGAAAATCAAGCTCCACTCTTCAGATCAGAAGAAATCCACAGAGTCTGAAAAGATGTGTACCTGTCAAGAAGCTGTTAAAAGCTGATAAAAGGAAATTTGCACAAAACACCAAACTGGATACTTGAAAAAAGTTTTATATACTGATGAGTCCAAATTTGTACTTGAGATCTCTTGGATTGTTCTAAGATGGAACTTTTATTATTTATATTTAGTTGTTGAGGTTTCTGTGTAATTCTCTGTGAAATATAATTTCTGCTTTTTTCCTGATCGTGCAAAATGTATAACTGACATACTGACCATTTTGGACTGAAAATTAAAATTAAACTGAAAAGTGATCCCTGACTTTTGCACACTGTTGTATCAGATAAAGATACGAAAGAAGACTTGAGAAAGAAAAAATACACTATAGAAAACTGTTGATTCATTAAGAAGGTATATTCTTATGTATTAAGTGAGTTTAAAAGAGTGATTAATTAATGCCACAATGCTGTCTATATACAGTACCAGTTTAGACAGTTTAGATGCAGCTACTTAGTTTTAGCTTAATGCTCTGCTTTAGAATAAAAGTGAAGATCAAACTATAAAATAGAAAAAAACGGAATTATGCATTCATCCTAAAACCTACTTACCTATCTTTACAGGAGGATAAAAAGCTTTCTTAACTGGCAATATAGGTTGACATAACAATTATTTTCTAAGCATGGACTAATTGTATTGGTCTGTCCATCATGAATATTCACGAAGTTGAAAGAGCTTTAAATACGTTTAGTTGGGTGTGTCTGAACTTTTGACTGGTAGTGTATACTTTTGTAATGATCAAATGTGTTTTGTTTTAACTAACTCAGTGGTCGTGATTATCACATGCAGTTACTGCAGTTAGAAGACTGAACTAAATAGGAACGAGTGATCATGTTAAAAGCCTACTCAGGGCCTCCAGTAAGTCAGAGTGAGTTCACAAGAGGATCAGGAGGTGCTGATGGGAGAGCAGAGAGCATGTCACTGGTTAATAAGTCTGTTAACAGTGCTGATTATTTCCCCCTCTTCCCCTCTTCCCCAGCAGTATTTGGGCCCAGGCCGGCCTGTGTTTTCACTGAGCTGGATTCTTGGCATGGGAACCAGGGATTTTCCATGTTCTGGGTGTTCATTTGGTCTCTCTCCCACTTGTCTTTTTTTTCTCTCTTTTTTTTTCTTTTTTAGAGACTGGCGCTCTATCCTTATTTATGCCTGCCTCCTGATCTGCTTCCTCTTCAGAGTGGGTTTCTGTGGTGATGAGAGAATAGGGGGGCTGATTGTTTGAACAAAGTCGAGAGGAATAAGATTCCAGATGAGGGTCTGTTCAGGGTACAGTACACAGGATTGCCACTTACAATGTGCGTTCTCTTGTCAAACACGTACAAACACAGTCACTAGCATAAGCAGCAGCTATCCTGGCGTTTCTGTGGAACAGCTGGACTGTGCCCGGGCTCCAGGCACTGACCTTTTTGCTGAGTCCGAAGCAGCGCTGATAATCAGTTTTGAGAAGGAGGAAGCAATCGCTCGCTTATTCTTTTTAATCACCGGCAGATGCACAAGCACTCAGAAACTGCTTTCCTTACCTCCCAGAGTTTTTTCTTCTGCCTGTTAGTGTCACAGGGTAAGGGAGAAAAAGAGAGAGCTGGGGGGTGTAGAGTTATGAGAGCGTGTGAGAAAAATAGTTTCCATTTAGTTCACTTGAGGCCCTCCTGAGCTTGTGTGCACTATATGTGGGGCTGCTCCTTTTCCCACCAGTCCCTTGTTTTCCTGGACTGTCTGTTTTTCTTCTTCCCTCTTATGTATGCCCTGCTCTTTTAGCTTATAGTCCAGCAACAGAAGTCTTTCTCCAAATGTAGTAAGGCAAAACTGATGTCCAAATTTAGCTTCTTTAGCTTTGCACTGGAGCAGCAACGATAATGCAGTTAACAAGTTATAGAAGCATATAACAATTAGCAAATCTTCAACAAGTATTAAGCAATCCCAGATAGATTTGCCTGTATGGTTTGTAGCAGCGTGTGACATACAGTCATTCATAATAACTCACAAAAATATGTGGCATTGCTAAAAACAGCAGTAGCCGACATCTTGAAAACTGAATTTTGCCCTTTTACAGTCAAGCCCGCAGCAAACTTTCGCTTTTAGTTACAACATCCTGTGTCTCCACCAAGGCTTGGAGCCCAGTCTGAGCCCACTCCCCTGTCTTTGTTTTAAACTGGACACTTATCCTTCCAGTTAACCTCGCTAACCCATCAGTGTCACCAGACAAGCATGTAAATGGAGCAGCAGATGGAAGCATAAGGTTTCAATGAAGTGAAAGGAGAGTCACACTGAACGGTCGATCAGTAATCTCTCATGATGAATCGACACAAATCAACATCATGCTTCACAAGCGTTTTCTCTGTGTGTGGGTAGGTGGTTAATATAGAGCCTCAGTGCTGTGTTTTTCATCCTGGGGCAGGCGTCACTGTGTGATGGTGTATCAGATGTAGGGATTTAGTGATGTTTTGAGTTGACTGATTTGGGAAACCCACTAGACCACTCCACACCCAACAAAAACCATTACTCCTGCAGGCAAACACGTGTGGAATTCCTGTCTGAACCGCGCAGGGCTGAGGTCAGAGGGAGCTCAGATTCAGGGTGGAGGAATTCCCCCCTGAGAGAGAAGAGCCCAGAGAAAAGGCAGGTGCACAAACGGAGTGCCCCTGAGTCTTAGTTATTGCATATGAGCGGAGGGGTTCATCTCAAATCATCACTGCCATATCAGAACCTCGTAACCTCATTTTTACAGCATCTGTAAACACCAACTGCCTGTGTAAACATTTCATGGACTAGTAGAAATGCTCCGAAATCTTACATTCATGTATATTAAATTAGATAATTTTTTTTTTTTTTGGCATAACTAAAAACCAGTTTGAGTTTGTTTGCAATTCTGTTGCGCAATGTAATTCTTTATCAAGAAGCTATCATTATAAATCTCTTTCTCTGAGATTTAAATCTCTGTCTCTTTCTCTTTCTCTTTAGCCTATAGTCACGAGGGAGCCCTTTCCTCTTCCACAAGCTCCAGCATGTCTGGAGCCTCCAGAGGGATACTATGAAGAGGCTCAACCCTATGATTCAACTATCAATGGTAAGCTCTGCTCAGGGACAGTTCTCATTAAAGCTACAATGTGTAAGATTTGGGGTTTCAGGAAATGTGCACTTGCAAACACATCCAAGAACATTTTCTAACATCAGTTGTGTCTGATGGTTGCAAGTGTGTTGATAGAGAATTCAAAGAGAACTCAGTCAAAACCTGGTGAACGACATGTTTTCCAAGGATGTGAGAGAATTATCTATATTGTTGTTATATCTTCATCAGGATAATGTTGAGTTTGCATTTGAGAGCTAAACAGTCAGAGCAACTTTTGAAATCTGCGTGTGTCTGACATGAATTCATTAAGTTGTGTGAAGTGGTCTGAGAAAACGCATCCAACCCAAAGCCTCTGACTAAATTATTGTTTCAGGCTTTATAGGATGACTTGTGGTGACTTGACCACACCATATTTTAGCATGTTGTTTTCTCTTCACTCAATAACAATTCTTTCTTAATAACAACATTTTAATATACAACAATACACACAATAATACAAGAACAGCAAAAAGACAATCCTATATTTTGCAACTTTAGGTGATAATGGGTTATAAGACACATTTTAGCACAAGCATCACTGGAAATCGATGTTGGGAAGCTCAGTTCAAGTTACGTGGTCAACCAGTTTATGACCTTCAGTTTTTGTAGTTCTTGAAGGTGTTCTGCCCTTCTGAAAAAACGAGAGTCAGTGTTCATTCAGTGTTGTAATTTAGCTCACTTAGCTACTGCCTCAGCTAATGTAATTGAGAACTACCATCTCCCAATTTGGGCTGCAGCTTTTTAGACGTTTCCCCACCAAACAGTGCCTTGACACAGAGGACCCTGTGGCTAAGGAACCCAGAACAGTGATGCTCTTTGTTTAGCTGCAGTGGGTTCTCTGGCACTGGACATAGCGATGGAACATTGACCATGAGCCCAGGAAATGGGGCAGCTGAAGCAGGGTCTGGGGTGGATAGAGCAACCCTACGAGGGGATGATTTATATCTTCAACAAATGTGCAGATGACACAATGACTTTATCAAGCAGCTGTGTTATTCAACATTGAAAGAGATTATTAATGGGAATTCTCTGTACTAAAACTCCAAACCCTGTAAAATCTTAGCTTGTTTTGTTTCAGTGTTACGTTAAAATGAATATATTTACATTTGAGATACATTCTGTATTGGCAGGTTTGACGTTTTTCCTTTTCCTAAGAATAAGAAACAGATGGATAGATGATAAGGACAGAATTATAGTAAATAGTACATTAAAGTCTTCATTTAAGTCTTTATATCATTTCATCTTTTTCTTATGAACACAAATATATATACAATTAATACTAAATCTATACTTACAATACTAAATGTGGGGCTGCTCCTTTTCCCACCAGTCCCTTGTTTTCCTGGACTGTCTGTTTTTCTTCTTCCCTCTTATGTATGCCCTGCTCTTTTAGCTTATAGTCCAGCAACAGAAGTCTTTCTCCAAATGTAGTAAGGCAAAACTGATGTCCAAATTTAGCTTCTTTAGTTTTGCACTGGAGCAACAACGATAATGCAGTTAACAAGTTATAGAAGCACATAACAATTAGCAAATCTTCAACAAGGTATTAAGCAATCCCAGATAGACTTGCTTGTATGGTTTGTAGCAGTGTGTGCATAGCAGTATGTAGCAGTATGACATACAGTCATTCATAATAACTCACAAAAATATGTGGCATTGCTGAAAACAACATGCTCTGCCTATTTTCCAAGACCAGTGTGTTAAATGTACAGTATTTTGTCAAACCTATATAAATTTAGTTCATGTAGTTCATGTAGTGTGTCATATTTAAAATTATATAATTATTCTGTCTGACGTTACTTAACAAGCTAAGCACTACCCAGGTAAAACAAGTCAAGCAGCAGATTAAATAACACAGGACACAGTGGACTGCTTACGGCATCTTCTCGTTCCTATTAATAGTCTTTCTTTGTGTGTCAATGAACCCAGAATATGAGTCTAGGTTCTATAAATGCTGCATCTTCAACTCTGTTACAAATATACCTGATAGGAACCGCATGTTCTTTCAGTTTCCGTCTTATGACACAACAGACTGTATCATGCAGTTTCAGTCTTCTTTGTGCCATGCCTCAACTATCCCTGTGTTTCTGGAGCCTTTGGTTGTTTTGGTATTGTCACAGGGGCCAGGAGTCATGGAGAGATCTGTACTGCTCTACTGTGATGCTACTGATGAACTCAATAGCACCTGATTTTGCATGTGCGTGCTTATGAACCATGTCAAAGATAATCAGGTTTTACATTCTTCTCTTTCCATTTGTCCTTCCTCTTTTCTGTCTCCTCTTCAATATCTCAACATATGTAAAGAAACGGATATTAGAATACAGAATTTATAAATATTAGAATACCTGTGAGCATCAGTGAACAGATATTATGTTGCCCACAGAAAAGGGCAAGAAATGTAAAGAGAATTGTTAGGGTGTGTTCACACAAGAACCCTAGTGCCAGTCGAGCCATGATCCACCCAGGTAAGTAGACCAAAACTATTCCCGAACGTGTCGGTCTTGGTCCGCTTCCAGACAAACTCTGATGTGGTTTATGAAATGCAAATGCAAAATAGACTAGAAACGACTATACTGACCCAACACAAAATAAACAGATCATATATTGACAGGTACATGTGTTTATCATCTCTTTATAAGCTCTGAATTGGTATTTATAGAATACCACTTTCCAAACCATTATAAATTACTTGATATACACATGCCACTGCACACATTATATTATATATTAATGCAACGAGTTTGTGACATATTATAAAAGCAGTAAGACACTCAAAGTCTTGTGTTACAGTGATTCACCATGCATACTATGTGTCATGGAAAAGAAACAATTGTAACATATCGCATCCTATTAGATATTAAATATACATAAAACCCAGAAGCTCACTTAAGCCAGACAGCAGCATGATTCAGAGAGTTAGATATTTTGGAGTTGGAAAACAGATGTTTGGGGGGAGGTACATGCCTGAAACCCCTCCTTGTTCCAATCTAGCACCCTATGTATTTACGTCCTTCAAGTTCCCATGCCGAAATTCTCGTAATTCCCACCACCACCTCATCTCCTGCCTATTCCTCAGTCCACAGTTACAAGAGAGGTTTGCATTCTAGCTACAGGCAGAAACCACTCAGAACTTCAGTCCAAGTTCCCAGAGATCTCCCCCTCCCTCAGTCAGTCATCCCTCTGACTAACACCACATGTTGAAGGCATAGTTTGAACTTGAAAAATGACAGTTAATGTGTGTCATAAAATCTGCCGAACGTTATATTTAATTTATTAATTTATTTGTCTGCATGACTTGATGATTGATTATATTTATATTGTTAGGTTCAGTGTCAAATATGTCAATGTGAATATTAAGAGAAGCAGAATTAGAATGCAGTAATGCATCATTTTATATTTTGGTCAGACCCGTAGCCTAACAAATCTAGAACAGTTAATTGGATTTATAGTATGGTAGTTTGGATACTTATGCACGCCCCTACTTCTTGTACTGGACCATGGTTACAAAGACACATGACTTGGGAGACGTAATATAATGTCATGTTACCATTACTGGTAATTCTCTTTATGGGTGCACTGACAGATGTTTGATAGCTTATGCCACATGCTTTTGCTGTGTAGTCTAGTTAGCTGTCAAGATTAAAATGATAATATCTGTTATGACTCTTACTAGTAACTGTAACATGATGCTGTAATATTTCTGGAAGTAATCTGTCATGACAGATAATGACTTCTAGTATTATATATCTAAGGCACTGTTATGTTAATATTATGGAACAAGGTTCAGGTAAAGTGTTGCCTATGTATTTCTGTTTCTAAATATTTCCTATGTATTATGTATTTCTAAAGATTATGTCATGTTCAACCCAATTTATCCTGCATCATGATCTTTTATAAACCCCGTTCCACTTTCCCTGTCTTACTTTCATACTCTCCTTTTCGGGTATCACTGACTTAGCTGATCTTCCTCTACAGATGATGTTGATGCAGTGAGCAGTTCGTATGAGTCTTATGATGAGGATGACAAGGGAACACAGCCTGCGGCACAGCACCAGTGGCCATCTACAGAGGCATCCATCGAGCTGATGAAGGATGCTCGGATCTGTGCTTTCCTCTGGAGGAAGAAGTGGCTGGGTCAGTGGGCCAAACAGCTGTGTGTCATCCGAGAGAACCATCTTCTGGTAGGTGATCTCAGAGCCAGAGTCATTGACACCCCTTCCCCACCCATTGACTGACCCACTAATGGTCATAGTGTTCATACTCATGCTATGTACAATTATTAGTATAAAAAACATAGTATTCTGTGAGCAATGTCACTGATAGCCCAGAATATGTTTCTTAAAATGGTTCTATACATTTTCAAAAGAGACAGGAATTTTATTTTGGCCAAGAAATGAGTGCATACATGGTATAATCAATTAGAATTGATTGTAACATTCCAAAATACAGTTTAGCTGAATCACACCCCTCGTATAGTGTACTGCAGTTAAACACAGCAGAGTCAGCAACTGTTTGCATGCATTTGGTTGTGTTTGCAGTGCTACAAAAGCTCAAAGGACCAGACTCCTCTATTGGATATTAGTCTGGTGGGCTGCACCGTCACCTACAAAGAGAAACAGCCCAAGAGGAAAGAGCATAAGCTGAAGATCATCCCGCAGAGCGGGGAGGCTATCGTGCTGGGCCTACAGAGCAAAGAGCAGGCCGAACAGTGGCTGAAGGTAAGGCGTTAAGAAAGACCACACATCAAACAGTGGTGCTCAGTTCAGACAGGTAATAACTTACTAATGTTTATCCACACAGGTGATCCAGGAAATTAGTCCCAAATCTGCAGAGGGCTCTGATATCTCGGATTCTCCCAGACTCATCTGTACTAAGGTATGAGATAAAAGTAATTGTAAGGTGCTATTTTGCAGGAAATAGGCAAGCAAGCAAGCAACCAATGTGTCCAGACAATATGCAATTATAAAACAGATATTTGGAGTTCTAAAATCTGATTTGCTGAGACATGTTTGTCTTTGTAACATCCAAATATGACCTCACACATTCAGTGAATCCGTTGAATTCAGTCTTAATTTGCCCAGTTAAAAACTGTTGATCTGGTCATGGAATAATCAGTGACTGTTACTTGGCAGCCACAGATGAACAACTTTGTTTGCTAAAAAATGTTTATAGTAATTATTACTCAGAATAAATAAATTATTTACTGAACAGCAGTACATTTTATGATTGTTTTTGTCATTAAATTATAACAGCAGTAAGGACAAGGACAAGAATTGCTGTGACTTTGCCGGAGTTAAAACCCCTAAACAATGATAAAACCGCTGTAACACATAGTCTGTTGTTGCTTACTGCATTATTAAATCAGTAAATGGCAGAGGCAGAGTTCAGAAACAGGCTGCGTGAGTGATGATATTAACTCTGGTCCTCCGCAGGGTGAGCTTAATGAGAGACACTCTGTGGCCTCAGAGAGCGGCAGCAGCACAGACAGCCATGCAGAGAACCTTGAGACTAAAGACGGTAAGACTAAGTTGTTGCCTCTTCTTCTAGACTTCTGGAGGGGGGGTTGTTTTCTCATTAAAAGATAATTTTCCATTTCCATTTAGTTAAAAAGAAATACGGTGCTGGCCTGAAGCTAAGTAATCTGATGAACATTGGCAAAAAGAAGAATTCCACTTTAGAGAGTCCTGAGAAATGTGTGGACACATCAGGTAAGTCAGTGCAGAATTACTATAGGTTTATATGCCACATTTACTGATTAATGGACAAGACTTCCAACACTTTAACACCTCCAGCCTCTGTGCTGTCTCTCTCAGGCTATCTGAATGTCTTGGTAAACAGCCAATGGCGAACACGCTGGTGTCAGATAAAGAATGGACAGCTGTTGTTCTACCAGGACAAAGGAAAGTCTAAGCTGGCTCAGCAGCCAGTGCCTCTGGAAGGGTGTATGGTCTTGCCAGACCCCAGCCCCGAACACCTTTACTCATTTCGTATACGGATGGATGGAGAGGAACTCGCCATCCTGGAGGTGAGCAGAAAAACACTTCTAGTTACCATGTGCTTGTTACACACATAACAAGGCGAACATGTTTGGCTGAGAAGGCCTGTTGGCATTTTTTATCTTTCATGTAAGCAGGCTTAGAGGCTTGTTGAGCACCACTTTTAAACAAACCGATTTATCATAAAACCAGGTAAAATGAAAAGTGAGTCCCACCTTTTAAACATACAAACACAATGACAGAAGTGAACACAGAGCTCAGGACTGAAGAAAAAATTGGCATTGAAATTAAGTAATAGGTAGTGCAATTGCAATGGTGAAATTACATAATAAAAAAATTACAATAAATAAATCATCGGAATTATAAACAGGGATATAACTTGCACAGTAAACTCATGCAAGAAATACCTCATGCAGTTATTACAACAAAGGTGTTCTACATCATTGTATCCTAGTAATTAATGTGACAGCCTAGAGCATGCACGCTTAACCTAAGGACTCTCTACCTACATTTTTGTGACCCTGCTCATTTTTTAAAAAGACTATAGTAAGAGACGTTAATAGTCTCAAAAAGAAGGAATTCTTCACTCCCACGCAATCAAAATCAAGAGTTGACTCCAAAACAGTGGACTCAATTCCACACAGCGATGTTTAAGATTGCCCACACCTGCTTGCACACAGATTGTGAGATATTCTGCTATCACTGTCTGAAAAATGCATCCTTCCAAAACACACATCAGTAGCCCAGCTGTGTTTTACTTTTGGAAAAAGTAAAATGTAAAATGTGAAATGAAAAATTGGTTTACAATTCAACTACATTGCCAGTGCCAAAACAGCTGTACAATTCTCGCCAAAATTCTTTCCAAATTTCCTTACTAAGGTCCAAGGTAATTCATTTTATACCACTTTTTTTGCCAGATCTCTTTCTCTGTGTCTTCCCAAGAATCAGGATTATCAAGACATGTGGAATCAACACTTGGGATCCATCATTTCTCATCACTTACAATTGAAATCTGACCGTAAATGTACATAAATGTTTATAAATTCTTATTCCATAGAGCGTCACATTCTATAAAGGTTCAAAGCTAGCTAAAGGAGCTGATAAGGCCTATAGGAAAAAACATTTATGTCAGGCGATGTCAGTTGTCATGACAAGCTTATAGTAGTACCCTTAGTAGTATGCTACAGCACTGCTAAATAATGGTCTGAAAACATTAATGTTAAACTGAAATCAGAAGCAGAAATGTGACGTCTAGATGGTTAAACTAGGGGGTATATTGCAATTTTTGAAAGGAATGGTTATACATAGTTTAAGAAGCCTGCTTTTGTTGTTTGACCATTTTTAAAATTTGAGTGCTTGATTATTTGTGTAAAAGATCAATACCTACAAAATTACATGTTCAAAAATGGCAAGATACAAAAAGCTGCCCGTAAAACGTGGAGTCTGCACTTCAACCATAATACTAAATAATACAGTATTTTAACTACTGATGTCTTGTCTGTCTATTGTCACTAGTACAAAGAATCAAAATCTTAATTTTAGAGTCAAACATCATCTAAAACAAAGATACTACAAATAATCAATAGTTTGTACATACTGTTAGGCATGCCAGCATCCTTCTTTTAACAGGAATGAATAAAATGTATACCAAGTTTTACTAACATTGATTATTGGGAGAAGTTAGGCCTAATCAAATTTCACCTGCATTATTAAAGGAGTAATTTATAATATCACCAGAAAATGCAGAGCCTGTCCACTTCCCTCATCAGTTCCTATCAGTCTAGAGAAAGCATTAAGAGTTCAAGATGAAACGTAACCCCTTAACTTGCCAAGACCGTCTCCAGCAGTGGAAAGCAACACCAAAGTAAATGTTTAGCCTGCTTCTAATAATATAATTTCTTTTCTTTGCTGCTGGACGTGGTTGGTTGCCAGCCAGCTGTGGTTATTGTAAAGGCTGCTTGCCAAAAGCCATCATTGTGTTTACTCTTCCATTCATTGGTTATCATCTCTAAATTATCTATATAAGAGCAGGACCTTCAACATGGTAGACAAGAGGTTAGAATACGCCATCAGTACAGTGCTACTTCATCCACTCATGTTGGACTAATGGACTAACCAACCATATGAAAAGCACTTCACATGTGAAATATATTTGACTTCTCTGTAATGGAGTCCAAACACCAATTCTGGCAGTGCTGGTGGCAGCCCTAACTTCAAACATTAACCCACTGGCAATGACAGTCTAGAAGGCTATTGTAACCCAACATCAGATCATTTTTCCTGACCTCACACCTCTCTACCACAGTCCAGCTGCCACACTCACTTTAAACTTCATACACAGCTACCCTGCAGGCCAGTTTAAGAAACACAGAATAAGATTGCTCATGGAGCACTGTTCTTCCCCAAGCTCATCTCTAATGACCCCACAATTCTAGATTAAGGTCTGTTTACACAGCCTTCAGAGTTAGCAGGGCTGCCCTCTCACTCAGACTCCAAGCTGCTGTGCTGTATTCTTTATGGTATGTGAGATTAATCTAAACTTTGTTTAGACCCTTTTAATACTGTAAAGGTTAATGTGGATGTGGAGTGTGTATTTTGCCATCTATGTCCATAAACATATGGTTATTAAACTGTTTGTGATAGAGTATACTCTCAGTATACAGATAAACAACTGATTTCCTGCCCGCATTCCTGTGTTTAGGGTCAGGCTGCTTATATTCTATTTTTAGAAAGACATTTTTTCTGTTAACAAAGAGAAAGGCAAAATGGTGACTTCTCAGTCTCTGTGCTGAACAATACTCAACATGACTGCCATCTCCTGGGCAAACATTATTTGGTGATGAGTCACAGTAACACACTTGTGTACTGTATTAGTGGATTTAGGTATACAGCATTTCTGTTTTAAATAGGATGTTTTTGTGTGTTCTCCTCATCTCTCAGGCAAAGTCGTCTGCTGACATGGGCCACTGGTTGGGACTGTTGTTGTCGCAGACAGGGACCAAAACTGACCCAGAGGAACTCACCTATGACTACGTAAACTCTGAGAGGATATCCAGTATAGTCAATGCAGCCAAGACCTCCATGTAGTAAGTCTACCCCTGTCTGCTGGACATCAATAGAAGAACGCATGCATTAACAAAGATATATGGGATATTTGGATATGCACGACTCTTTGGTTGTAGATGTATTACTGTTCATCTGGCTGAACCGGAGGTCTTACAAGGGCTTTATTCCCTGTACACTATTAATCACAAGACCACATAAGATGTTTTATGCAGTTAATGACATTGTGTTTACATAAGTGGATGGATGGATATATGGATATATGTTCCGTTTTTTCCCACTGTCCTGAAGCATAATTCCCAAGACATCCTTTTGGTTTGAGACACTCTGTACCTTAATACGGTTTATTTTATTAAACAAAATGATTCAGATTGCATTTTGTCACTACCAAAGGAATCATAATTTAAGGTTGAGCATAGCTCAAAAACACAAGCCAGTACATGACCAACAGACACAGCTTTGAACAGTAATACACTCATAAGTTCATAATATACACTCATAAATTCACAGTTACTCTTATAAATTCATAATATTTCAAACAAAAATACTTAACTGCAGAAAATGTGTGTTTCTTACAGGTATTTATGTTACACACTGATTTTTAGGCTTCACACATTTACTTCACACAATGGGATCTAGCTGCTTATCATGTGGCCATGAGGAACAGGGATACAGTCTCACTTCTTGCTCTAAAATGCAGGGGTGTTACTAAAATAAGGCTCCACCTACAGACTAAAACTCTTTGTGTTTCAAAAGTGACATGAAAACGTATGACAGCATTTCTTTTAAAGAAAATGATAAATCTAAGTCTTTCAACTTGAAACATAAAAATATTTTAAATATAATATATAAGTAAAACATATACAGGCATAAATAGAGGTCCCTAACCAGCCTCCTCTCACTAGAAAGTACCCTGTAAGTTATGATTTATATGTATTTAATGAGTTATCTTAATTAATTATTATCTCAATGAATGCTTTGACTTTAAATAGATCATAACACGGTCCTTGTTTTTCTACAGTTTGAATTACATCGTAAGCACTATATATTTGTTCTGTAGATTTCTACTTGAGTTAAAGTATAGTTTCTCACAGTACATTTACTTTAAAAACTTGAATACAATTAAACACAATGAACCTTTGTATATAATATAGATAGGGAACGTTATACATTTTGAAAATGGTCACTTGGTTATGAAGATTTGAAAAGTGTTCATAAAGTTGTCGTTGTCTAGGCCTCTATCTTGATACTTGCCAAAAAAGTGTACCTTCCCTGTATTGTAAGTTGCTTTGGATAACAAAGTCTGCTAAATAAATGAATGTAATATGAGTCTTCATATGTTTTACTCAGCTTAATGCAGAGGAGATACTCTGAGCCTAATACTTACACAGATAGCCTCCCATCGAATCCCCACGGTGCTGACGACATATACGATGATGTGGCCTCCACCGAGAATGAACAGGAGGTGAGCAACATTTTGGGTTTAATGCTTTGGCTAACTTTTTTCTAAAGGCCATTTTTCTTTTTTTTAGTCATCAGTGACTGGCTTGATTCTAAGACTTTACACTGCTTAGCTCCCAAAATAGAAAACTGCAGAAGGACCCACACTGTCTGTGAGACACAATGAGAGCACCCTGAGTCTCACTGATGTGTCAGGATTATGTCTTTGTTAACTGACAGGTGATGTTGTTTTAACCTCAGTGTGTCTCTCTGTGTTTGCTGTGCAATGGTCAGGATGGTCAGGAAGGCAGCAGTGAGTTGTTGGTGAGCACAGAGCAGGATGGAAAGGACCGAGTATATCTGGACCTGATCCCTGTCCGCTCTTTCCTCCACACGAACTCCGGCAGAGTGTCCCCCCAGGCCCCAAATTCTCCTCAGAGAGAGCCCAGTCCCACCCCGACTCCTACTGCCGAGCAACAGGACCCTGTGAATGAGGTCAGGGCTTAAAGATGACTCCAAACCAAATGTTTGTCTCTGCCTCTGTTCTGAATATACTGGGGTATCTGTCAGCTGTAAAACAATAAACAGGTTTAGCTGTAATTTTAGCTCTTTTGTTATAGATATGATACAGGACACTAGGCTAATTCCTGGTGTTGTGTCCAGTGTAAACCAGTGGGTTTACACATAATGTTGCTTATTTGAACATTATTTCTTATCAAGTTCAATTATCTGCCCTTTTACAGCCCTGCACATTTTTGTGTTTCCCTCATCTACCACACCCAGTCCTACTCAGGAAGGGATTGTTAATGAGCTGATTAGTCAGATGAGGTGTTTTGGGGCTAACTGCTGTATTATGAAAGCATAACCTTTGTTTTTCTTGCTCTTAGGATGGTAAACCAGCAGATTCAGAGTATGAAACTTCATTACCCACAACCACAGAGAACCTCGAACCTCCACCAGTCGCCCCTAGATTGGATCTAGACCCGAACACATCCTCCAGTGCCAGTGCCCAGTCCCAAAACCAGCCACAGAACCAGCCACAACACCAACAACACCCAGCACCTCAGTCCCAGACCCAGCCGATCAGTCTCCCCAGTCAAGATGGCCAGAAGAAAGTCACTCCCCACAATCAAAGCACTCCTCAAAGCCAAAACCACAGTCAACATCACATGGCTTCACACATACCCCACAGCCCCCCAACCTCCAGAGGAAGGGCTGCAAGCACTGATAGGTTCTTTGACAGACTGAAGCCGTCTGTAGCAGGTAACAACTCAGCAGCAGTTTCATGCAGTTTCATACAGTTACATTCTTTTCTGTACATTTGCAATAACGTAGGTTACTGTACTCTGGACTTTTGCTTTCACTATCTAAAAGTGGATCATAACAGACATCTCCTCCACATTCCGTACTTTACAGGATGCCCGGGGTCAATCGAAGTGAAACTGGGTAAGAACCGGACGGAGGCTGACGTGCGGCGCTTCACGGATGAGAGAGACCGGCTGGAGCGAGAGAGGGAAGAGGTCAAAAACACCCTGGCCACACTGAGGAAGGAGAGACGGGAAGCGAAAGAGGAGCTGAGCTCTTGCCAAGGTACACAGCACCCTCTAGTGAACAATTTTTTTCCTTTTCTTCACTCCGCTTACAAAGGACAACAGAATCTGAAAATTTGTGGTGGTTTTTGAACAGCATGTGTGTTTTAATGGAAGTACAATTTACAGCCTTTAACCCACTTGCATATGTTTATGCAACAGACCATTTTTGTGGTATAAATTCCAATTAGACAACATATATTTTAACTTCACAGAGGCCTCAACAACACATTTTTCTGTATTTAATGTGTTCACCCTTTGGCTTTATTACAGCTTTCATTCTTTTTGTGAGACTCTGTGTTATATTTTCAAAGTAATTGTCAGAGATATTTTTCCACTGACCAGAAAAAAAATAAAGGCAGTCTCTGACTTTTGCTGCCCAGCTCCCGTTATCCAGACAATAGAATTAGAAATATAGATTAATTAAATGCTTAACAACACTGATGTAGGGATCAGCAGGACCACACCCATTTCCATGGTTATGTGTCTTCATGTGTGGCCTCTGAATATGGACTATGCTGTTACGTTGTCTTTCACAGACACCTCTAAGCAGGCTTCTCTGGAGGCGTATCTGAAGCAGAGGGAGGAGACGTGTCGGGAAGCGGAGCGTCGGCGAGTGGAGGTGGAACTCAGGCTGGTTGAGGTGAAGGAGAACTTGCGGAAGGTGGAGGCTGGACCCTTTACTTTGGGCACCACAGTGGACAGCGGCCTACTGGACACACAGCCCACAGTAAGTGCATTCACCACAGCAGGAGCCTCAAATACCTTGAGGCAACCTTACTGATTAATAATGACCTTCAGAATGGCAGCCTATTGTCAGTTACATCATATGTTAATCTAAACTGACTACTGCAACCACTGCAGTAAGAAGATAATGCAGTAAAAGCTGATCTGTTTTCCTTTTTATTTTCAGCCCAAGACAGCCCCTCCCGCACCAACGGTGCCTGTCAACAATGGGGAGTCCTCACCTGTGAACTCAGCCACAGCACTGAAGAACAGACCTTTGTCTATTATGGCACCCAGCAAAGGAAACGTACTACAGAAGGCCAAGGTGAGAGATCTAGAATTCACCCAAATGCCTAAAGAAGCAGAGTGTGGATATTCTTCTATTTTAAGGGTGGAATGCGGAATACAAATGCCAAATAATGTGAGAGGGATGTCTTGATTCTGTGGTCGGCTGGATTTGAACTAAAACAGTAACTATTAGTTAAAAGTGCAGAAAGTCAGCAAGTAAATTGCAAGCGCAGTTGAGCTCACTCAGAATACTTCCTACCTCTGCTGCCAGTGACTTCATCAGTAAATACAGTGTCTACCACGAATGTTCACATCACCATGTTTCACAGATGCGAGGGATTATGGGAGATTTGGATTATGAACAGTTTCTTGTTTTTTTCTACATATTTTTTCACTGATTAATTTAATGTTGTGATGCTGTTTCTTATGGATTTTGTTTGTCTCTTGATGGTCTGATTTATTGGCCTTGGCACTTTTTCGACCCACATGTTGAGAGGCTCCAGATGCAGACTTTAGATACAGAACTATAAATCTATTGTTTGTGTTTTTCAGCATGACATAGAGACACAAAAAGACATTCAGTTAATCATTGCTGTCGGAACAAAACCTCATATTTTTGTCATTTTCAGCTTCTGCCATAATATGAAACAGCTATAGCCTCTTACATTGTGTGTAAATTTTGTGATGAATGGATCCAAAGAAATGGTTCAGAATTATTTGAGGAGGGGGGAGAGGCCTGGAGTTATTGACTTTTTAAAAAAAAAAATCACCAAAATGTTTTTTTTTCTTCTCCTGTAAAGCTATTATTCTGGAGAAACAAGGTTTGCTTCCCACAGCAGTATCATAGTCTTTTGTTCACTCCATGGGTTCAATGTTTGACCTGAATACCAATCTCTTTCTTTGCAGGAATGGGAAAAGAAATCGACAACCTAGTCGAAGAATTGGGAATAAAGGATGTCTAAATGTCACATGAAGACCCTCAACTAACACAGCCTCTGGCCAATGCAAGCTGTAATGTCTGTTTTGGCCTGGGCTTATGGCAGGAAGGGAGGCCAGGCACACATTTTTGGACCTGCAGTCTCTGCCCCCTCAGTCCTCATGCCACGCCCCTTTTCCTGCTTCTGCTCCTATGAGAGACTGCAATGGTACTGCTTACTGCCAGCAGCTTATCAAAGATAACGCTGTTGTCCCCTGCATTTCCCCAACAATGCCACTGGACACTGTCGAAACCATCTATTTAAGTGTTTTTTATATAAAAAGGGAGAGATTTGAATACATTTTTTATAACAGAGAAAAGCACATTACAGAACAGAGTGTTTTTAATACAGCTAAAAGATGTCGTAAGATTGCAGAACTTTGAGAGCCATTCATGTTTTTCATTGCAGCATGCTACAAAGAGTCGCCCATAAGGTTAACTATTTGGTACAGTCTAGATTGTAGCCTGGTTCATGTATGCTGGTAGCCTAGATGTAAATACATATTACAAAGCAGTTCAGTTCCATTTGACATATTACTGTATGCTAGCTAAAACATGCACTTTTTATTCAAATAAAAATCAGTACTGACAGAAATGCTTTGTAATGTACCAACATTTCTTAATGCTTTTTAAACTAATCATCTTTGACATGACATCATCACAGGTGATGAACTAATTTAATTATTTTTCCCCAGTAGGTGGCACCAAAAACAAGCACACTTGTACAAAAGTAGACATTCAATTAACCTTGAACAAAGTAATGTAATAATTCTATACGTACAGAACCACAGTAGATAAGCTTGCAAAATGAACCGTCTTCCCAGTAGAAAAAGGTGCCAGTAGGTGGCACCATATGGATCATTATAAGATGTTCAAATTACTTTTGAAAAAAAGTTATTTAATAATTTTACTATTCAGAACACACAGCAGATATGCTTCAAAGTTTACTTATAAACTGTTTCTCCAGTAGGTGGCGCCACATACGTATGATTTGCATGTACAACATAAGGCACCTAAAAGACTATTTAAAAATGATCATTTGTACAGTTTATAACCACAATAGTAGAAAAGCATGTAAAATAAATATTTAAACGTGCCTCCTGAAAGAAGTCTTATTTAACAAAAGTGTCGAACATTAACATCACAAACAGGGATTAAACTTTTGTCAGTGTACAGTACTCTGCAAGAGTCAGAGACCACCCTTTATTTATGCAGTTCAAAACAGCCATTAAGTACAATGTAGTCGTTCTTCGGGAGAAACTGATGCAAAGATTAGATTTATGATGATCCACTTGCATGAGGAAGGGGAAGTCAAAAGCAGGCAAGAAGGAAAACATGAAAATATTAAGATGTAGAGAAAATGGGAGGTGTGCAAGACCTGGTAGACCACCAAAACTGTTACCATCAGCTAAACAGTACTTAAAGCTTTGAAAGAGTGGAGAAAATCAAGCTCCATTAAATATTTTAAATCTGAAAAAAATCTACAGGAGTTTCTGTTCATCCTTCCACTGTGAGAAGACCACTCAACACTATGGGTCTGAAAGGATGTGTAGCTGTCAAGAAGCCCTTAGTGACTAAAGGATATAGACAAAAAGGAAGAAACTTTACAAATTAAACAAAGAATCTGCTGGTGTTTATAGCACCATGGACTGTCCAGCTCAAAGTTCAGACCACAAGAGAAGCAGAAAATTCCATGAGCTTCAAAGACTGAACTTTGGAGGTGTGGAAAAATATCCCTGCAGATTTCTGTGAAGAACTGAAAGCAAGTATCCTGAATAGAACGAAGGGGGTAATGAAGAGTGGACACAGTTAATACTGAACACCTTAAAATGATATTTAGTTTTTGAAGCTTCTGTGTAAATATAGCTTTTCTACTTTTTCTCATGCTGAAAAATTAATAACTGGGACTTGATGGCCATTTGGCTGGAATTTTTTTCAAAGTGAAGGGTGGTCTCTGATGTATGCATTGTACCTGAAACGGACATTATGCACTGCATGATGCAAACGTGATAATCAGGTCCTGGGCAGCATATAAAAAATATGAAGCGTTCATATTTAATAACTCTGAAACTGACAGTAGGCTAAAATTGTCAATGTGTTACAATAATTATGTCTTGCTTTTCCAGCTTTAACAGCTGTACGTTCACAAAGGCGTGATGAAGAACAATCTTCAAAATCGTCAAAGAGGAAGTGGCTTCCCCCGTCCCCTCACACGGAGTGTAATGATATGTTTACTAGTCTAGTGTAATGATGACAGAGCCTGGGCTGGATGTTGCGGCAGCAAGTCTGAGGATTCTCATTGACTCCAGTTTCCTGCACTAAACAGCTCGGAGTAAACCAGGCTAGATACATACTTTCCTTTACTTCCGGTATGTGATGCTCTCTAAGGAGCAAGTAGGAGTGTGAAATGCCCTGTGTGTGTTATCTGGCACATCACTGTGATCGTCCAGCGTGTCTCCTACGGTGTTCTCTGTAGCGCTGCTGTAGCTCTCTGCTGCTCAGTCTTTGGTGCTGTCTCTGTGCCGCAGGTTTAGGAAGGTCTCCTCTAGCGGGCTGCTGCCTACCTCCTGCAGGCGAATGCAACATGTACTGGATCAGTTATGGCTTCTCCACATAGACAAAGCACAGACCAATACATCATAAAGAAGGCTGTTAACCTAAGCTTTCAAAAGACACTTATCAACATACAATGTGCTTTTGATTCTTCTGGGATTTGAAGTAACATAACATAACCAGGTTTATTTTGAGGGAAACAATACTGCATTTGTAAGTAAATGAAATAATTATTTGAGACAGTACTACCTCTAGAATCATACCCATACATATTGTATCCCCTCTTAATTTCAGCACTCTTTTAGGGTGAATAAGACATTTTCAGTGTGTGCTTTTTAAACTAGGTTGGGGGGAAACTGTTAAATCATGATTTGGGAGTTTAACAGTTTAAACAAATCCTACTACTAATTGCCAAGCACTTGTGTTAACAACACCTTTGGAGATATTGGAGATATACTTCCCGCTTGTAAGGGTTAGAACATGTAAATGACATTTACTGATATGTACACAGTTTCTATGATTTGCTGAGTTTAACATATTGGAATAATAAAAAGTGTAAATACATAAATTTGCCATAACTTTTGATATGTTAAATTCAGTATGTTAAATTCAGTAAGTACTGTGCAGAAGTATGTTCTTGGTACACGGCTGGTGAACTTTTGTGCAAACAACTACAATACATGTTAACATAGCAGAGTGGACAGCGATCAATACAGACGTGTCTCGCAGTGAGGACCCTCCCAGCCTCGGCATTCACAGCGATAGCTCCTGTTCAGCAGGACACAAACACCGTTGTTCATGCATGGATTGGGCCTACACAGGTTCACGGGCTTCTTCACGTCTGCGAAGAGACAGAGGTGAGAAATAAAAAAAGCTTTACAGGGACTAATAATGCTGACATTTACTGGGCCGGGAAAAGTGTGAGGACATGTCTTGATAGGTGAACATCTAAGCCTTTCATCATGGTTACAGCTGAGGAGTGTTTCCATCCAACAAAGCCTCCTCACTCTCAGAAAGCACAGATTACACTTTGTTGAAACTCAAACAGAGCTTTAGGTGGAATTCTTTCTGGGGAATTAATGTGTTTTTTTTTTTTTACTTTTTCCTGAAGCAGTGTTTAAAACAAGTTAGTAATTTTTCGGCATCAGGGTTTTCATATTCAACAGGAAATAACACAAATCTCTCAACAACTAAATATAATATCAGTTATTATCCACCTGCTGTTCTCCTCTTTCTCAAAGAGAGCTTTAAGTGATATTTATCTGATGGTTACAGTTTTGGTCATCTTGCAGGTCTTTCACGTTTTTAGGAAGCCCACTTTTCTTTGTATCTCTCTATCTATACCTCCATTTTTTCACATCTTTTCTTTTGACTCTTCGCTTCTTTATACAGTACAAGTAGATTATTTAATCTGATCAGAAAAATATCTCATACACACTGAATAATTTGTAATTAACAACCATTCTGGTGGAAGCAAATCAAAGATGCACATTACTGTTCATTATTCCGTTACTGCTATAGATTATTCAGTACGTACTACAGATAGACTAAAGTGAACGTTATGAAGTTATGAGAGTGAAGGTGAAGTTAAATTCTCACGGAGTTTAAGCGGTTAAGCAGTTATTACGGCATCACAATTTAAAACCCAAAAAATGAAACGCTGTCCACAGATTTAACAGCTGGACATAGATTTTGGACATCACCATTTCTACCAAAATGTCTGAAATCATAAATGGTTTACACAGTGTGAAAGGATGATTCTTCTTTTTTCTTCATAGTTATGAAAATGATAAACGTTCTAGCAAGAACCCCTAAAAGGGTGTAGTGAATGTTCTTTAAACCTTTAAAGGGTTCAAGTTTTCAAAGTGGTTCTTCTTTGGCATTACTCAAAGATCCTCTCTGGGGCACCTTTAATATAGCAGGCGTTTCCAAAAAATAAGCTTCTGATTTGGCAACGTTTTCTTCCATGTGATATTTTCTGTCCAATCTGTGCCTCTTTTCCCTCCCATATTCTCCCCTCCCTCTTACCTGCGCACACCATCTGCACCAGCACATCCTCGAAGTACTTCAGGTTCTCGAAGAAGGGCACAGTAATCACATGATCCTCAGAGCCGGCGATGCGCAGCAGGCTCTCTCTCTGCACGTCTCCCGTGCCAATCACAAACACGGAGACCCCATTGTCCCGGAGCTTCTGGGCGGGCACTGCCGCATCGTCTGCCCCTGTCCCATCCGTCAGCACTACCACAGCCTTGTTGACTCCTGGCCGCGCTCCCTTCCCCACTGTCAGGCTGTGAGAGTGGACGTGGAGCAGTGCTGAGCCCGTGGAGCCTTTCCCCCCCTGAAAAGATGCCTGTCCTACTCCTTTTAGCACGGCTGAGCCGGAGTCATAAGTGTCCAGCTCAAAGACCGAGATGGGCCGTCGACCATAAACCACCAGGCTGATCTGAGCAACATCGCGGTTCACGTCAAACTGCACGGAGGTGCTGCGCACAAAGTCCTGTAGATGGACAAAGTTGTCTTTGCCCACACTCCCTGAAGCATCCAGAACGAAGACCAGGTCCACCGCCTGCCCCAGACAACCTGGAAGACATGGAGAGGTCCAATCACAATGAGGACTTGAAATATAATCAGAATCAACACACCAGACGTGTAACCTTGTATGTATGAGGAATTGGTGACATTGTAACTGTTCATTGTAACTGACTACCTTCCTCTACAGTTTCTCCAGTTATATTTGTGTATTCAGAGCATTTTTAAGACTAATTCTGTGTATTAATAACATGTCCAGTAAGCCCCATTTCATTTACACATGATCACTTTCCAATCTCTCTTTATTCCTTACAATAATACAGGCTGTTTTTGTTACTTTGCCTTTAAGGCTGATATATGTAAAGGATTTCTGTTGTGACTTCCTGCCTTATATTGTCTGTCATTCAAAACCCAGTCCTGGCTAAAACACCCCTTATAACTTCAGCACTTATGGGCGGGGCTAAACATCTGTATGATCAATAGACAGATATATGTAAATGTATATAAATATATTGCCGCTGTCCAAAGAAAGACATGTATCTCCATTTTTGTCGATTTTTACTTTTGCCCATCATTTGAACACAGCAGCTGCTGTTTACATGGTGTGAAAAGTTCATGATGAATGGACCAACAGAAATGGGCCAAGACTGCTTGGGAAAAAACATTTGGTTCCATTGACTTACATTAACTTAAATGAGGTTTTTGCCCTCTCCTGTAAAGTTGCCATTTTGGAGATTATGTTTGACAGTGACGGTATGTAAAATGGTTTTTCAACATCAGTTGTGAATTCAAAACACTCTGGTTTTGCAGCTTAGATTCAACATATGGGCTGTAAGCACTGGAGGGTTGGGACGACCCTCTAAGCATTCTGGTATGTTATGCCCTGAGTTGGTTGCAGGCAAAACTGGGGCTTGGACCACGGACCTGATTGCCTAATGAGACACATAGGCATGCAGTTGTTTGGTCTGACTCAAAAGACTTTCCGATGTGGATAGTTGGACTGATTTATTGTCTAGCTCTTTCACAGATAAAATCTCCAACCATCTTTGGTTTAACTTTGCTGGGTTAAGCTGTAACCACTCATTTGGCTCATTTCAGCAGTGCTGTCTTGGTGGTTATAAAACTACACCAAAGTATTAATAAAGTAACAGAAAATTTGGTTTTCCTAGAAATGGGCCCACTGATGTAAATTTAATAAAGATCCTGGATCAGGTAGCATCTGACTGTATAGGATGGTTGTAAGATATTAGATCCATTGTGGACCAAGCCAATATGTACTTAGATGCTATGTTAGTTAAGCACAGATGGCATCAGATGGGTCATACTGAAGCAATGCGAGACAGAAAGAAAGGAATTATGGCACTATGAGCCCTGTGTCGTGCTGGAGCTAGTGCAGTGTGGAGGGCTGGTAATATAGTAAGGGCAGATGGTCAGTACCCTGGTTATCCACACTGCAGATTTTGGCCCTGAGCTCCGGGATTTTTGCGCTCAGTCTGTCAGGATTGCTGTAAGTGATGGTGCGCTGAGGATTTCCTGTGATGTTGTTGATCTCCTCCCTCATTCCCTCTGGCGAGACCCCAATGATGAAAATCTCACGGTCTCGTGCATATTTGGCGGGCTCCACTACAGGATCAGTGGATGGGGTCCCAGTGAGCAGCACCACCACCCGTGGCAGGTCATCCTGAACGTAGCGTTGGCCAACATGGCAACAAAAAATAAAATAAAAAGTCACAAATGAAAATGACAATAATCCCTTTCAAAGACATAATATGCAATGCATTTATGTAATAAATACAATCAATGGTGAGGTTAATCCAAGCTTATTCCTCCATAATGATCTTTCCACTGTTTCGTAACCACCATCCCACAGTCAAATCCAGTATCACAAATCAAATTCAAATAAACACAATTAATGTTTTTATTTTTACAACATAAATAATGCAAGTCAGGCATGTGCACTCAAACCATATTTGAATGCTGCTGCTACATCTATATATCTATAAATCTATATATGTATACATGTATATATCTATCAAATGTGAAATTATATGCATGAGTCATTTCACTAAATAGCCAGTTGCGTTTTATTTTTAATGTGGCACTTTATTCAATACATGTTATTTAAATAACAATAAATGTAATAGTGGTAGTAATAGTAGTGGTAGTAATAGCAGTATAGTAGTAGTAGTAGTAATAGTAGTGGTAGTAGTGGTAGTAGTAGCAGTATAGTAGTAGTAGTAGTAGTAATAGTGGTAGTAATAGTACTGATAGTTATAGCAGTATAGTAGTAGTAGTAGTAATAGTAGTGGTAGTAGTAGCAGTATAGTAGTAGTAGTAGTAATAGTGGTAGTAATAGTAGTGGTAGTAATTGCAGTATAGTAGTAGTAGTAATAGTGGTAGTAAAAGTAGTGGTGGTGGTAGTAATAGTAGTGGTAGTAGTAGCAGTATAGTAGTAGTAGTAGTAAAAGTGGTAGTTATAGTAGTGGCAGTAATAGCAGTATAGTAGTAGTAGCAGTAATAGTGGTAGTAGTGGTGGTGGTAGTAATAGTAGTGGTAGAAGTAGTGGTGGTGGTGGTAGTAATAGTAGTGGTAGAAGTAGTAGTATAGTAGTAGTAGTAGCAGTAATAGTGGTAGTAATAGTAGTGGTAGTAGTAGCAGTATAGTAGTAGTAGTAGTATTGGTGGTAGTAATAGTAGTGGTAGTAGTAGTAGTAAAGGTGGTAGTAATAGCAGTATAGTAGTAGTAGCAGTAATAGTGGTAGTAATAGTAGTGGTAGTAGTAGTAGTAGTAGTAGTAGTATGCTTGCTTTGCCTTGCTCAGAGTTTCAGCATCATTAGAATTCAATAAAGGCAAAAAACACACCACTTGGAAGCTTCTTTCAAACCCAATTATTAAATCAGACTTGCAGGTGGTCAGAAAACAGCTTATCTTGACACACTTTATCCTGATAACTATATCATGTTTCCAAATCATCCATCCCTACCTGGACATCAGCGAATACAGGGGTGCTCTGGAAACCGTGCCGTGTGACATAGCGCAGAGCGTTCCCAGTCTTGGCCTCTCCTTTTTGGTACTGCAGAGACTCCATGGCTCGCACCAGTTTCACCGGCTCTCTGTGCTGCCCGACCGTGGCTTCAATCTTCACATCACTGCTGTACTGGGCCAGGCCGATCTTGACTGGAGTGTCTGAGCTCAGCACGGCCTGCATGAAGCGCTTCAGAAAGGATTTGAAGCGCAGAAAGCCCTCCAGGGTCAGAGCAGTAGAGCTCTCCACCAAGAAAAGCACATCCACAGAACAGTCCAAGGTCAACAAGGGAGCTGGAAAAAGGGGTGGATATGGATAAGCATTTAACTGCATTACAGTGACCACACTTGGTCCAAAAACATAACGTTCAAAGCTACATACTCAACATACCACACATGTATGATCTATGCATTTATTCTAGGTTTCAGATCGAGGATTAGGGATGGCTGATATGACATCACTTTCTGTAAAACATGTATGTAGCTATAGTATTTCTAGAACACTGGTCAACTGCATGCTTTATGAAGAATGGAAAGCAATTGTAGAGATCCTGTAAACAAGAGCCAGCGCTGTCCCACTGTCCAATTAAAACTGCTCAGTAATAAAAAGCTACTTATCTGTCAGGCCATCGTGTCATTGTTTTATATTTTATATTTGTCAGCAGTTTTGTGTTGTTGTTTATTTCTGTTTAATAAATATAATCGGGGTTGTTGGTGATGAAATTGAACAAATCCACATAATGTTGGAGGCATCAGGAAAAATCTGGAACCTGTGACTTTCTTACTACCTCAAGATATCAGCTACTTTTCTCATATACTGCATTATGCTGATTTTCATTTATTCTAATGTTGCATACTGATTTTACAAGCATGGTTGATGTCTAGGTAAATAGTTGTAACCAGTTTGCTTAGGTGCCAAAAGGTATTGTACAGTGAGAACCCCAGTTATACCACATAGGCTGTGTCACAGTGAGAGCACCAAAAACATCAAGGTCAAATTCCTTTTTTACACTCTACTGGTACAGATTTAATAAAATAAAACTTTCAGCATAATTTGTCAGGTTTGAACCCAGCTTACTTCTTCACATACTCAGTGTGTTTTTGAGCTGAATGATAGGAGGTGAAATAGAACTAGTAACATTAGCTTTTGTCTTGTTATCTAGAATAGGTTTATCTATATGGGTTTACTTTAATGTAGTTAATATAGTTAAATAGAAAAATGTTGAATGTCTTTGAGTGCTGCTGCACATCGGCACCATGGTGGGCAACTTCATTAAAAACAATATGTTAAAAAGTTTAGCACTGTGCTACACAGCACAGTTTTGCACAGTGTTGTATGCAAATTACTTACAGTGTGCCTAATCAAAAAGTAGCCTGAGGCAGTCCTTCTAAAACAAACATGAACAGGGTTAACCTGCTGTGGGCTGAACAAGCGATATATGTAAATATATTGTTTTTTGTGACATCACAAAAACAAAAAATTCCAAACAGCTGTTTTTGCAGTCTAAGTCTTTTTTTATTTTTATCTATGGGTCATATGGATCAGGGAGGTTTAAAAATGAATTGTTTTGCATAACTCAGTAGCAAACACTGTTCAAAAACATTAAGGAAGATTCATGTTCCAATAATGAGGGCCAAAAGAGGCATGTCCACGTGCGTGAGAGGTAGAAGAGACAGAGAGAGAAAGCCAGGGGCAGCATTAGACGTATAATATGTACAGGACAATGAGCTAGGTTCAGTTACTTGGCAACAGTGCTGGGTTACAGGGTTTGTTGCGTATCATTGCACAGTGCAATAAGGGGGATGCTATGGGAGTATTTAGAGATGAGGAATGTGAGGGTTTTCACTCGGAGCAAAATTAGACTGTGCTTTTCATCAGAGGGACACAAAGCCTCAGAGGGGTTGACGAACACTCCAGCCAAGCGTGCATGACCCGGCCTGAAATATGACCCCAACTGTAACCCAAAACCATGCCCACTGAAGTGAACTCATACTGACACCCACACACGCGTCCACATTCGAGCCTGACAGCTGCAACCGCACAAGCAGACCAATGAACCGGCCAAAGAAAACACATAAACCACAAAGTGGGCAAGAGCCAAAAGCTAGTGACCCACTGGCCAGTGCAGCTACAGAGAGAGCAGCGAGCAGCTTACCACAGTTTGGGTCACTGCCGTAGCCAGCAGGACACTCGCAGTGGTATTTCTCCAGCCCATCAGACACACAGGTCCCACCATTCTGACACGGGTGGGAATCACAAGGATCTAGGCAGAGAGACAACAACCATAACACAAGCAAAAGATTTCATATACAGTCTCACTCTAAGGAATGAGACAGAAGTGCTCTCTGGCTTGTGAGTTTAGGATACAGTACTGTGCAAGAGCCAGAGACCACGCTTCATTTCATTTCCTGTCAAAATGTCCATTAAGTTATTCATTTGTCAGGAAATATGTCTGAGGCGAATAGATAAAAGATAATGTACTTGCATAAGGAAGCAGGAGTTTGGGATTTCCTGGACCATGAAAAGCAGAAAATGCAACAAGCTTATAAGAGAAATAGCCCTGCAGATTTCTTTGACAAACTGAAAGCAAGTCAACAGAATAAAGGAAAAGGGTGGACACACTAAAAACAGACAAAAATGATATACTTAGTTGTTGAGGTGTCTGTTCTGCTGCTTGTGTAAATTTCTGTTAAAGGGGCCACAGAATGAAAATCTGTATTTACATGGTGTAGTTCAACAGGGAGAATCAGTACATAGAACTGACATACTATGAACCTCAAACACTGTTGTTCCTCCTCCTACAAAAGAGGACAGTAAAACAGACCAATTTCAAAATCTAAACTCTTATGTAACAGTCTGAATCATTAATATTAATGCCAAAAAGCTTTACACTTCAAACGACAACGGATCAACAGCAACAAAAATGATGGACTATGTGGAGAAATCTACCGTTACAGGATTAGAAGGTGATGTTGGCATGTTTCATTCACTCCCTTTCAAAGGAACCAAACTGCCAATAGACAATGTTTGAGCATGTAACTGTTGTAGCATTTAAGGTGGAACAGAAAATTTGTGAAACAAGCTGGAGAATAGGAAGTCAATTTCAGCCCCCTCATCTTAAACAGGATCCTGGACAACATTAATTCCAAGTTGTCAGTTTGTTCTACACATTTCACTCTAGACAGTTTCTCAGACTTTGAGCAGCTTTGCTCAGCATTTAACACTAACGAGACTGAAGAGAGGAGCAGTTCCACCTTTGTTAACATCACAATTCCAACAGCAGCCTGGAAGTAGCAGCCAGTAAACCAGCAAATTAGAGCAGAGCTCATCAAATTATTCATGAGCTCAGTAAAAGAGGGGAAAGAGCTCATTTCATTCTAGTGCCAAATCAATGCTGAACAAATGCATTCTATGGTGCCTTTAAATATCTGATCCTTTTGATGCTAAAAAACTAATATCTTGTACTTGTACTGGAAATGTAATATATAAAGAGTGGTCTCTGACAGTACACACTACAGTACTGCTACAATAAATACTTCACATCTTACCTGAACATACTGTGCGGTGGCAGACTGTGGGGAGGTGTTTGTAAGCTTTAGAATGTCTGTGGGTAAAAAAAAAAGAAGAAGGTATTTTGTGAATGAAAGTGCAGCATTACATCACTCATCCTGGTCTACACTGGTTCATCAAAGTAATGTTTGATCCTCCCTGTTCATTTTTTTACAATTATGTTCAAAACACATAGACAAAAAGACAAGGAGAACACGACAAAACACCAAACAGTATTTAAATTTCATTTGTGAAGGAAGTTTTACAACACCTTTCCCATTTTCCCATGTAAAAAAGACTAAACTTAATAACTACCTTTAGCAGCTGCAATGGCAATAAAATGCATCCTATTGTTTTTAAGTCAGCATTTTGTCTCACCCACTCCAAAACCTTTCGTTTCTTTTGAGCTACTCAGTGATGGACATGCTCTTGTGCTCTTGTTCTTGCTGCATAACCAAACTGCCCTGGAACTTCATGCTGTCAACTGATAACCCAACATTTTCCTGCAAGGTTTTCTGGTAGACAGCAGGATTTTATGATTTTATCTATTTTATTCTGTTAATTAAGGCCTTCAGGCAGCAAGGCGTCCCCACACCATCACACTACCACCACCAAGTCGGACTGTTGGTATGATGTTCTTATTGTAAAATGCTATGTTAGCTTCATGGAACGCGTAAAGAGACCACCGTCTTCTAAAATGTTCCCCTTCGGACGCATCAGTCCACAAAAGATTACTACAAAAGGCTTGGTGCTTTTTGACAAATGTGAGATGAGCATTTATGCTCCTCTTGGTTGGAAACAGTTTTGTAATGCAACTCATACATTTTTGCTACTGTTCTAAGTGTTCTGCATTTGAAGATATTGGCTCTCAGGACAGACAGCTGCAGTTCCAGCCTTTGCGAGCCTTTCAGACTACAACATTAGCAAGCCTTTCAGACTCCAAACATTACCTGGATCTTCATAGTGCATAGTGTGCTGCTTATTGACACCTTTAAATCTACTTCGTATTTCCTGGAAGTTTCTACTGTATTTAGTAATGTTTGGATTCAACAGGGCTGGCGGTAATCAAGCCTTGGGTGAGTCTAGTGTATGTAATTCAAGTTATTTAACTAAATTGGGTTGATTAAATGACTAATCGGGCTGTAATTGTTTCATCATTTAAAACTTGTTCTTGGGTTTACTTGAGTTTGCTCAGGTGTCTTTGTCTTGTATTCAGTTTTATCTGTTGATCTAGTTAAATAAATATGCAAAAGAGGAGCAATCTGGAGGGTGTCTGGAGGCAAAG
This sequence comes from Semaprochilodus insignis, assembly GCA_034552555.1. Lineage (NCBI taxonomy): Eukaryota > Metazoa > Chordata > Actinopteri > Characiformes > Prochilodontidae > Semaprochilodus > Semaprochilodus insignis. The sequence goes on from CM067491.1 coordinate 10,259,573, forward strand.
ACAGCACTGTAGGAAAATAACTAAAGCTTTCTTAACATAAAACAGCAATTTCTTAATACACTGTGTATTTTGCAACACTCAGCTTTGTGTTCATCATAGCGTCTTATTTGGCATTAAGATTAGGTTTGCCTAAATAATGATTTGACACCTTTCTGCTCTAAACTACTGTGGCAGTGGAGCTGAAAGTTTTGGAGCCAAAAGCAGTTTAAACGGCTGCGAAGTTTAGTTACCAATGAGTGGTGACAACACAACAAAGAAATAAATGGTGTGGGCCTTGGTATTCATTGCAAATGTAGCACTCTCTTAAATATCATCACTAATACTTTATCATTCATGTAACAAAACCTCATTTACACAAACAAGATCTGCATGAAAGAGTCATCAGAAGGAAAGCTTAACTGCGACTTCATCACAAAAGTATGAAGATTTAGATAAAGAAAACACCTTGCTGACGATTCAACATGGGTGATTCTATTAAGCTTTGGTGATGTGTGGCAGCCAGTGAAACAGGAAACATGCCCAGCATGCGCAGGTAGAGGAAGAATGGATTCCTCTAAATTTCAGCAAATATGACACTGTAAGTCAGGAAACTGAAGCCAGCAAACACTGTGGACTACTTCACGGTGTCGTGGGCTAGAAGTTAGGGAACCAGGCTTGAGACCAGACTGACGACGGTTCAATTCCCTGAACTAATAGTACACGACTGAAGTGCCCTTCAGCAAGGCACCTCAACTCCAACTGCTCCCCAGGCGCCATGGATAGGGCTGCCCACCACTCCAGGCAAGTGTGCTCACTGCCCCGTAGTATGTGTGTATGTGGGCGTTTCACTTCATGGATGGGTTAAATGTGGTGAACAAATTCCTCTGTGTGCTAGCACAATTGGCAGATGGTTCTAAATTCTAATTCAAGAAATGCCAACTGAGCCTTTTGGGTGTTGCCCTTACTGTCCCATGACCTTAAAAACATGAGCAAATCATGCTGGGCATGCAAGACAGCCCAAGAGTATCACATAACTAGAACAGTACTGACACAAAGAGTGCATGACAATTCCTAAACAAGTACAGAAAAAAAGTGTAGGGTCTCCACACACACATGCCACAACTTTCATTTACATTTTTTGTAATTCATCAGTTAAAAACTTTACTGTAAGTTATCATTTGCAGAAAGTTACTTCTAAAATGGTTTACTGAAGAAGAAAAAAAATCATTTTTTAGGGCAGACATACTTTTGCATACACAATTTAAATTAATATGGCTAGTCTTTAATATGCTAAGACAAAGCTTAATTTTCTTCCTATTAAAAACATTAAAAACAAAAGTAGATACTTCCAAACATGTGGACTATTCTTCAGTGCACAGTGAAAGATGAACTGCACTTGCCTGTAATATGGACATAAGGAGGTGTATGGTGAATAGCCCTTAGATCCCTTCCAGCACATAAAGTTTCCCTGCAGCTGTTTGACAGTCTCCAGGGTTTTCCGCACACATGAATAAGACTCCACCTTACACCCTGCAGACACATGCACAAATCAGCAACTCGCAGGAAGCTCTAACTGCCATACTGACAGCAAGAGTGGAGAGTGTGGAGAGGTTAGCCCGTCACTCATCGGCTGCAGCCTGAGGGCTGATAGTGTACCTGATGGGACGGCCTTGCAGATGGAGGAGGAGGAGGAGGATGAAGAGAGGGAGGTGAGCAGCCCGTTCACGGTATCACTGTAATGCTCCGCAAAATACACATGACTCTCCACAGGAACACTGGCCAGAGAGTAGAGCTCCTCCCACCTGAGACACAGGAGGCAACAAACAGCAGGTGACCCAACACATTACTTGCTTTTGTAGTTGGACAACAAGAAGCACTCAATCTGAGGTCCGCCTAATGATGTAGATGAACTGAATGAGTTTCAGCTTTACAAAATGTTAATGTGATGTAAGGACAGATGCTGTTAACTTGTTTTACCATGTTTCCAAAAAAGTTGGGACAGTGTGCAAAACATAAAAATCAGTGAATACGATGTGCAAATCATTTAAACACTGAAAATAGTACAAACTGGGTATGAAAAGAGCATCCGAGACAGCCCGAGTGTTTCAGAGGTAAGGATGGGGAGGGGTTCACCACTCAAAGACTGAGCAGCTAAATAGTGCAACAATTCAAGAATAACATTTATCAGTGTATAATTGCAGAGAACTTTAAGCAAAGGGACCTGAACTGACCTGTCCAGACCAGTCACCCACTGAAAACATTTGGCAGATTAATGGAAAAAGGACAAAGAAGACCCAAAAAGCTGAAATTCAAAAGTAAGCAAGAATGGGAGACATTTCACTTTCAAAACTACATCAGCTGGTTTCCTCAGTTCCCAAACGCTTGTGTTGAAAGAAGAGGTGATGAACACAATGGTGAACATAAACCTGTCCCACGTGTTGTGGCAAAAAATGTTTTTTTCAAAAATCTATTTTCTAGTTTCAACATTTGATTCGTTGTGTTTGCACTTTTTTATTGAATATGAGGGTTAAATGATTTGTACTTGTACAGTTAACATCAGTTAACTATCTGTTATATACAAGGTTTATATACTCAGGCAGTGATTAATGCTCATGCTTGTGCACATGCAAATGCGATGCTAATGATGAACAGCCAATTGCATAAAATTAGGAGACACCCCCAAAAGAAGGAAAAGTTAGGAAGTCATATTAACCAAATAATTGGAAAGAAAAGCATTCATAATAGTAAAAAAACAATACTGCCGTGACTGTTATCAGGGTTAGCTTGAACTTAGTGTAGAGTCAGCTGGGTAAGAGAGACATACTCCATCATTAGACAGTGTGACCCCTGTATCCAGAATGCTAAGAAGGTTAACCATCATTAAACTGTTAAACTTATTAGAACCCCAAACAAGCAAGCAACTCACCAAATTCTACATTTATATAACATTAAGACAGCTTGTGGTAGTCACCATTATTAGCAGGCTTACAATGTTACAGTACTTCAACAAGCAAGATGGGGGGGCCCCCAAAAGACTAGAGCCCTGCTTGAGAGAGTGAAAATGTGCAAGACAAAGACAACGCTATAAGAACAAGAGTGAGAGAGAGAGAGAGAGAGAGAGAGCGAGAGAGAGAGAGCATTCCTGTGTCCTCTGTGAAATTTACTGCTATGTATAATGAACTGTGCTACTATAGAAAACTGTAGATATATAGTAAAGGGCCTGATCTCAGAGCCCTCAGAGCATGTGCCAAGAGAGAGCTATAAAACATTATCCTGCATCTTTCATCTAACATCACAAAAATGCACACATGTCACTGCAGACACATCAGTGTCATCTCACACCCAGCAGTGAGATTTGTGGTGCTTAGATGTGTTTAACCGCAAAGATTTTCTCTTCTTCCTCCGTCCAGGAGCCACAATAGACACACACTGTCAGCAGTCCATCAGGGCACAGCAGCCCACCTGTTCACGCACTAGAGGACTGTCAGAAAACTATCAGCACATCTGTTCCCCATGTAAAGCGCAGCTCCAAATATTATGACACTTGCTCAGCACATCTGTCCATGTCGTATGGTGCCACTTGAAACCTTTCAACATGATGCCATTCAGCAAGACGCCCGGATCGAAAGACCTACACATCCAATAACAGTATTCTGCTGTGCAGTTTAGAGGGTGTACATTACCGTTCCGAAGTTTCACATTGACTTCCGAAGAGTCAATGTTTTTAATAATACAAATCCAAACTGTTACACTGTTATAATATGATACGCGATATCATAGAGTTCAAATAATTATTAGGAGCAGTGAAGTTCTTTTAAAAACCTGAAGGCTCCTAATGACAGCAAACAGAGCTGTAGAGCTACAATGACTGAAAAACAGTATTAAGAAAAATTTTATAATTAAAATCCAAAATATCAAATCAAATTTCAAGAGGGGTGATTAATAGGCAAACATTTTCACAACACTGTTTATAGACACTAGCATTCAAAGGTTTGTCATATTAAAAAAATGCTATCCCGTAATAACTTAAAGGGCCCATATCAGGGAAAACTGAATCCCTTCACTTTTTGAAATGAAGGAGTCTGCAGAAATATGTAAACATTGTTAAAGCTTCAACATTTACCCTTCATTCCCCAGTCAATATATGGAAACCATAAACTGCAGTTTAGTGTCATCCACTCATAATGAAGCTTTAAGGAGTGTTTCAGCTCTAAGAGCTTTTTTGAATGAGGCACAAAAAAGGAGAGCCAATCAGAACACAGCTCATTTATCTCATAACGGTCTTAAAGGCACAGAAACAACCTGTTCCATTTTAAGGTATGAAGAGAGCCTGAAAAATTATTATTAAAATTATGGAACAGAAATTGCGGATGTTTGGTACATAAAACCACACAAATGTTATAAAACAACTCAAGGAATAATTAGCGATAATTAGAAATAATTAACTATCATTTTTTGAATAAAAGGGAGCCTAATATTAATAATTAGAATATTAATTAATTATCATAAAAAAGTCATTAGTTATAATTAATAATAAATCACATCAATGATTTATTATTCATATTATTATACTATTATTTTTAAATTATTTATTAATTATTGTTTAGATTCTGAAGAATCAGAAGTTTTTGATGTTATACAGCTTGATCAGTCACTATGGAGCTTCTCTCGTCCTCTCGAAGATTTCTTCTTTTTTAAACCAGAGCAGTATTAGCATTTTATTAAACATTTTATTGCAATAAAACGCTTCTTGAAAACACCCTTTTGTCTCTAGCTTATAACTACACCATTCAAGCTTCTCCATTTAGAATTTTGAACTGTAGTATGAAAAGAAATCTCTGTGTGCTGAGAAATACGTCTTGTTGTTTGTAATACCTGGGGTATCGGACGCCCACCGCAAACAGCGAGACTCCAGACTGCTTGAGCTCGGAGGCAGCTGGCTGCACGGCACCCTGGGACTTTCCGTCAGTCAGCAGGATGACGATGCGAGGCACGGTGGAATTCCCTCTGCCGGGAAACCCCTTCCTCAACACATACTTCAGAACCAGACCTGTCTGGGTGCTCCCTCCTCTGAGGATAAAAGAGAGAAAGAGAGAGTTAACTTCAAACATTTCACTGACAGACGAACATTCAACCCCAAAGAGGTCTAACTAATGAAACACACCGATCACATCCCAGTCCATACTCTCCAAACAGGAAAACTAAACTGCAAAGACAACCCATTCTGAATTTACTATGTTTGTGATGTCATGAAAAACAACAACTCATTTACTTATATATACTTATATATACCTATTTAGTCTACAGCAGTTTAGCTCCACCCATCCACACTGAAGTTCTAAAATGTGTTTCACCTCAGACTGCTTTTTTTTCTAACCCTTTACTTTCTCAGGTTCCTTTGGCCCGAATCACCTCTCTAATCAGGTACTTCTTAATCCTGGTCCTGAAGTCCGCCTGGCATGCATTCAACTAATGAGCTAATAAACAAACCAGCTCCGGGTTAAAGAATCTCAGGCCATTAAAGGGGAATTCCACCCTTTTTCATTTTTCAAGTATTTCAGAGTGATCTTCAGTGAAGTACTTCATTCTAGAGAAATCTAATATACCATCACATGGTATAATTACAGTGATGGGGTTGGCAATCAGGGGTTGCCAGGTCACAACAGATATATAGCCATTTTATTTACTGTACAAAATGAACCGTCCAATTACACGTCTTCTGGGTTTTCATATGTAATACTGATAATGCGGATTTGATCTAAACATTATTTTTGTCTAATTATTGTGCTTCAGTTGAGCCACTGTAAATGTATAGCACTTGCCCTCTGCAGCAGAGTTGGTTAAACTGTTTGTTTCTTCCTATTTTTATATGTTCAGCGTATGCAGTCTGCAGCTGACCATTGCGAACAAAGATTAATGCATTTCAAAACCCTTTTCAAGTATGTTGCTCCCTATTCTGTTCTTTCTTAAAACGTGCATTGCAGTGTATATAGCTGCTAATGGCCATGCAGCACTAAACTGTTTTTACTTGCTCTGCAAGACGTAGGAATGAAAAGCTTTTCATCTGTCAATTCGAGATTTTCATAATGTGAACAAACTATACGATCACGTGCATGTTGTAGTACTGTGAAAAGTGTTCTTTTGAAAGTAATACTAAGAAAAGCTCAGACGAGTGAGAGCTTGGAGATGGATGCTGAAGCAGTCTGCAGCTGACCATTGTGAGGAAAGATTAATGCATTTCAAAACCTGTTTCAGAAACAGAGTGGAAAGCAAGCCCTTGTGTCTTGAGTCGATGAACAGTGGTCATTACATATGTACCTGTCTGACATGAACCGGGTTTAAAAATATCTTGTAGCCCAAAACCTTTATCTCAAAAAGACCCATGGACAATGCCTCAAGCATCAGGCAGCACATTTGTAACCAGATTTCATGTAATAACTTTCTGTGAAGTGGCTTTTAGATGCACTACATTTTCCAGACATCTGGTTCTTATCACCACCACTGTGAACAGCCTGACTCAGTAAGTTTCTCTAGGACCAAGCATTTCACAATAAACACTCCGAATGGCTGTGCTGACATCTTTATGACTTAATTTAGCAGAACGTTCGAGAAATCGGAGGAACTTCCCTTTAAGACTAAGTTTTACTGATCAGAATAAAATCTGATTTAATGACGTGCGCTGACAGTGCTGCTCTATGGCACTCTAATCCACAATCTCTTCCTTCCTGTAGCTGGTTTGCAGATTATGTCAGGGGAAAAGCAGGCACGCTGCCAGCAGGGATCCTGGAGCTGCAGTTGTTCAGTGGGGCCAACAAGTGCTGATATCTTTACGGGGTCGATCCGAAATGGTAATTTCACAGCCTGTCAGGAGCAAATGGCATGTTCTGACTGCTGTGGGAACAGGCCAGCTGCCTTTGCTGTGGAGGGGTGTAAATCCGTTAGCGGACGTGAGCACACTAACAGAGCAGTCATTACAGAGCACAGCAGCCACATCAGGATGCACACATTAACTCAACCATAAAACCTCATCAAACACCAAACCTGCACTCACACAGCGTAGGCACACAAGAACAATGCATGGCTCACTATAATAACCTTCTGATCTCCTGAAGCTGACAGGAGCTTCTCTTTTCATTTCAGGATCATCTAGGGTTCATTTACGGCTCGCTTAGTTCTCCTAAGGACTCCCTAAGAGCATAAAGCAGGGATTGAACTCTGAGTCACACCTGGGATGATCTTTTCAGCATCATCACAGGTAAAAAGGGGTATTATGCAGAGATATATTTAATTCATTAAGGTACAAGCATTCTACATGCGTGGCTTTAAAGTTCAACTGTGTACTGGAAAACAGACGTTTTTCTTTTTTCATAACTTAATGTTTCAAAACCAAGGTAAAATACAAATGCCTGGAGACAAGACAGGGTGTGTGGACTCAATACAGCTTTTGATACAATCATTTCATTGGAATAGGGCACAATTATGTTCCATATCTAAAGGTTCTCTGGTCCGGTGCCGACGTAGGATTGCCCTAACACATCTGATTAAACTCAATAGCTATAAAACAAGTTGTACCTGAGTTGACCTGGCATTTAGGATTGTGTTACTAAATCTAAACTAATTAAAAAAGTAGTTTTACTGTTGCTGTTGTATGTTGCAGGTGTAGGTTTTGGAGAAATCCTGCAGTCATGCAGTTTTAGCTGTATATAAATGACTTTTGTTTAGACGTATCAGACACAACTTGTTTGTAGAAACTAACATATACGTCATTTTAACATGATGATAAAGTGTTCAGAACTGGTCTATATGCCTGCTGCTGGCTCTTTTCACAGAAAAAAATAGAAAACCATGTGCACAAACTGAAGTGAATGCAAATGAAGACTTGTAGCCATTCTGTAATATTTCCTTACAACAACCAAATACACTGCTTTTTTAAATTCTGGACAACTGACACAACAGCAGCAGCAGTTTAGACATTTAGAGACTTACTAAACTAGAGTGCGGGTGTTAGCTTCATGTTGAAAGCCTATATAAGAAATAGCATATACCATTTTGTGTTTTTAGCTTAAAACTTAAACTTGCTCAGGGGGAGGTGTAAACATATAGCAACTACTAAGCTCAATGTTAAATCCATTTGTGTGGCATGGCCTGACTTCATTGAGTAATGCATAAAGCTGAACTTACATTAACAAATAGCCTATATTTGAATTTATGAACAAATGGAACTGGACCCAGAAATGCAACTAGGCTTTTACTATGTGAGATATATGTGAGATCACATGTAAGATCATATGATCTTAATTTAAGTGTTAATGCGGGCAACAAGTTACACTGTTTACAACCCAAACTACGAAATGTGTTCTTTATTTAGGCTATTATGAATAGTTAATTAATAAAGTAAATAGAAATAAGCATCATAACTTAGCTGTTTATAGGAAAGTAATACCAGTGTACAGAAAAATGGATGGAAGGAATGAATGACATGTGTACATAAATACAGGGCAGAAAAGCTACTGTAAGCATCACTTCACCAGATGGCTAAGAAGAGGCCCTAAATCAGCTGCTGCTCCTCAGTTTCGTGTAGGATACTGCTTCTTAATCCCACCCCTGGCACCCAGAGCACGGCAGAATCTCAACCATTCCGCGCCTCAATACACCTGATCCAGCTCATCAGCCGATTATCATGCCCTTCAGAGTGATTTGGGGGGAGAATAACTGAAATAGTGCAGAGCACATAGTTTCCAGGAGCAACATTCAGCTCTAGGAGATGTAGAAGAGCTTGAACGTTAAAAAAAGAATATATTACTAAAACATCTCAGATTATCCTGTTTTACAGTCCATGTTTGGGCTAAGCTTTGTGCAACTGTGAAGTGTCATAAGATGGCAGCATACCTGTAGAGTATTTTCTTGATGCGCTTCTTCAGGTCCTCTCTGCTGCTGTAGGAGTCCAGAGAGATCTCCAGTCTGGGAGTGGAGCCAAACTGAATGACTCCTACTCTCACCTGAGGAACACACATGAGACGTTGTACAAAGCGCATGGACCTGGCTCACACAGCAGTTTTATATCTGCGGCTGAAGCAACCGAAGATGCTTTAGTCTGATGGTGTGTTGATATTTGCTGACCGTTTCAGGACCGATATCCAGAGCGTCACACAGTTTCAGAACACAGTGCCTGGACCTCTCAAACCCGCCTTTTCCAACACTGTGGGAGCCATCCATCACAAAAAGCACATCCATAACTGCAGAACACTTCATCACTGCCCACACACACACGCACAGACAAGATAAAGACAAAAACAGCAAAAGTCATATATATAAATAATTATATGAATAGAAATTATTATCATTATTATTACAAGATTATGTTATATGTTATGTGTTATGTATGTGTAAATGTTATATGTATCTGTATTGTTTTATGCAAAAACCTGAACATTCTGGATGTGATAGCTGAGTATTTCTCCCTGTGGGATAGTGGAGTGAGTCATTTCAGCATGATAGCCCACTTGCAGACGATCTTAATTGAAGTGTGTCGATTATGAAAAGGGCTTTTTTAAAGGGTTAGGTTTTTAAAGATTTCAAGGTTTCAACAATAAAATAAAAAGGTTTATTGTGCCCTCTCTAGTTATGAGGACCACACTGGAAATAAGCTGTAGGTCTTTGTTGTGTCTTTATGTGTTTAATTTGTTAAATTAAATGTTAAAAATGTTGTTCTCCTACACATTTAATCCGCAGCAGGATGATTTGGAAACCATACCATTTACCTGGAACATGATTTTTCCTGTAAGCAGTGATGACTATTGCAAAACAACTAGCCTGAATCTGACACGTGTAAGTAGCTCGACAGTGGCTTGTGGCATGTCTGAGCTTACTTCTCCGCCAGAGACATACACTTATACACGCACATAGACACACATTCACAGACACAAACAACAAGTTTGCGCTAGTCAGAAAGCTAAATTATACTGTGTGACTGTCAGGTTAAAACCTGCTGCCTGTAATAAAGAGGGTGATTAAACAGGAACAGCTCGACAGCATCTGTGAAAACACACATGCACACACACAGACACAAAACATTTGTACAGACAGATAACTGATTATTATATTCAGGTCTGGACGTTTCTTATAATAATCTTAAAATTAAGCTGAAACTGTAGCATGGGTTTAAAAACAGAGTTGTTGTGCTGTGCTTTGGTTTACTTGGCTAGGAAATGTAGTTCATTATCATTGACTTCCCCAGAGGCTCCAACATTGTACTTGTAGTTGACACAAATACCAAACATTCTTCCATTAGAGAAATTAACAATTGAAATTCATCAGCAAAACCAGCAAATTATGGAATTCTGCTCTCCACATTGGGGTCTAGGGTCAATATAAATATTCAGAATAGGTTATTTAACATCAAGATGTACAGAAGATCTAATTTGCATTTTCATGGTGCTCTATAGGCAGCTACCTATTTTTGGCCAGTGCAAAAATCAACCACCATTTTGTTGATTTCACCATTTTGTTGAACTATATTTTCTAAAATGTATACAAATGTTAATGCAAAGTTGCTTTAAATTAATATGCATTAAGTAAAATAAATAAATACAAATAAAAGGGTAACTGTGGAATATGCAAAAGTTTGACTAGTTATTGTCAGAACATAAATAACTCACTACACACATTAGGACTTATTAAGGAGGCCAATGATTGTCATTAGGAAAACTCAACAATTATGGGCTCCTCTAAGCAACTGGCTGAAAATGAAGCTAAACGGTATCTACAAAGCAAGAAATAGCTAAGACGAGATATCACAGATACCATAATTTCCATTGCACAAAAATGTCATTAAGGTATGTCAGTTAAGGGGAACTACTGGAGTAAACTCGAGATCAGGGAGACCAAGAACACTCTCAAACTGCTTGTATGATAGCATCAAAAGCAAAGTAAGACCCCTATAGGACAGCAAAGGACCCTCAGCAAGGATTATCTTACAGATTAGCTGGAGTGGTTGTGCACCTGGAAACAGCTTGCAAAGTGAAGTAAAGTAAACATGGACATCTTTGGCCACACCCAATAAAGGTACAACTGGAGAAAAAAGCAGCAGCATTGGATGAAAAGAACACTTTGCTAACTGTGAAGCATGGGAATGGATCTATTATGCTTTGGGGCTACATGGCAGTTAGTGACACAGAAAACACTGAACAGATAAGAGAGAAGAATGGATTACACTAAAAATCAGACAATTCTGGAAGCAAATGTGACAGTCAGGAAACTGAAACTGTTACAAGTAAATCTCAAAATCCTCCATGAAATTCATGCTGGACATGCAAGAGGGCCCACAATACTGCAGAAACAGAAGGATTCTGTGAGGAAGAGTGAGTAAAAATTCCTAAAACCAGAACATAAAGATTCCCAGCTGGCTAAAAAAAGGATGTGATATCTGACAAAGGGGGTGTTACTAAGCACTGACTTAGTAGGGTGTCCAAACTCATCCCAGTGCTTAGTAGGCCAGAGGCAGGACAGGTCACCAGTCCGTCTTAGGGCTTACACACAGATATAGACATCTATACACACGGTCACACCTAGGGGTAATTTAGTATCTCCCACTCGCCTGACTGCAGGTCTTTACTGCAGGAGGAAACCCATGTAGACATGGGCAGAACATGCAAACACAGAAGGACGCTGGCCGCCCTGCTGAGGAAACAAACCCAGGACCTAATTGTGGTGAGGTGACAGCGCTACCCACTGCACCACTGTGTCCCTCTTATTCAACTTTATATGTCATTAGGACCCTTCAGCTGCTTAGATGCTTTAAACTGTATTGTACACACTGCACAACACATACATTTCACTACACTACTACTGCTGAGTCAGGATTGTATGCTGCTGTGATGCTGAGTGGTGAGCGGCACATACTCACTTTTCCCTGCAGTACTGATCTTCAGGATAGTTTCATGATCAGTCTGGATCTCTTGAACAGCCAAACCACCGCCCACTGGAGAAAAAATGATTACCTAATCACATTTAATGAACGAGTTATATCAGTAGCCATATGAGAGCAAAAAATAAAGTGGCTATTATTACACAGTGTAATGGGATTATTAGAGTTAACATACATATTATTCTGCAACCAGCAAGTCAACGACAGGGAACATGTGTGAAATGACAACCCCCTTATTTGAGCGCTATTTAAGGTTAGCTGAGCTGACCCTGGCCTTAGGCACGGCTCTGTGTGGAACTCTCTCTCCCTGTGTAGAGCTCCTGGTGCGCAGCCCTTTTTAGAAGGATAATTTAGAGCCATCGGCATTCCAGCAACTCCCACTGAACGTGCAGAAAACAGTCACCCTCGTCTCCAAAGGGGCTGCTTTCTCACCGCTTGACTGAGCACGGCCCAGTGCGATGCTCTCCCTCACACACACACACACAATGGCTGATTGAGTGGAAGGAGGTCACGTGAACAACTGAGAGGGGACAACCCTGACTCCCTGTGTCCTCTCAGAGCGGGGCCAGACACGCACCATTAGGTGCCTCTGAGTCATTCTCTGGGTACAAGTTGATTTCCATGGAGTAGGTATTTTTATTTCACCCATTATTTTAGTACATGAACACATTTTAATAAATAAAATGACTACAATATAAAAAACAACAAAACATATATAATGCAAAATAAAGATAAAATATAAGACTTTTTTTATAAGGTTTTACATCAAACTCTCTTTCAGCTGTCCAATTCAGTGAAATCCTGCCTAGCATGTTGTCATAACTTCAAATTGTTTGTACAACCTTCCTTTAATATTAAAGAGATAATCGTGACCCTTCATTTATTCAATTCTACAGCCAATAATTACAAGCCATTCATTTTTCTGGAGGCATTTCTAAAGCGATCATATATTAGGTAAGTCAAAGGGAAATAAGACAAGAAGTTTCCAAAACTGCAAAATGAGACTTCTAACAACTATGTGGGATATGGTAAAACACGAAAACCTGTCACCATCAGATAAACAGAGCTTAAAGAAATTAACTTAGAGAAAACTGAGAAAATCAAGCTTCCTCCACTGTGAGATAACAACTCTGGGTCTATAGGTCTGGAAGGATGTGAAGATTTCAGGAAACTGTTGGCCAACAGAGTTTGAAAATCAAATAAACACATGGCTGCTGTTCTCTCCAGAGCCTTAACAGCTAATTATACAATCATCATTACAAGGATAGATGCACCCAGAAGGAAGTGTCAGGTTGCAATGTTATTGGAAAGGAAGATAAAGGACACCAGGAACAATAAATGATGATAAACTCAGACTGATATGAGATATATTTACTGAGCTACACATACAGAAGTAGTGTCTCTCAGTATGGCGTTGTCCCAGTAGAACAGAGTTGTGCTAAATGATGTCAATTCCTGTAGAAATAGATACTTTAATTCTTGGTCCAGGTCAGGACCAGACTAATTAATGGTCATAACTGTCTAGATATCATTGTGAATATCATGTGCAAACTAGTTATAGTCGTCTAAGGGATGTACAGGCCCAAAAGATGCTAAATTGTTTAATACAAAGACAATATAGTGGACTTGAAAGAATGTCCTCTCTTTTCTTTGTTTCTCCATGAGCTATTGAAGAGGTCAGTCCTTACTTAATTAACATTAATCTATATTAACTGTATGTATTGATGAAAATATAAAAGACAGCTTCAATGTACATTAAAAGCATTCCCACAAAAGGATGTTTCTACTGCCGGGGTTAGCTATGATGAACAGCAACACTCTCCATGGTGATATGTTTCAATGAGAGAAACCTGCAGAAGCCCCTGAGGGTGCAAAGGGCTCAGACCCCTACAGGGCAAAATTATGAGGTCATAAAAGCAGCTCCTGAATGGTTTTTAATCCCATTTATGTGGAGGGCGGACGCAATAATATAGCTTGTTTTTTTTAATCTCGTCATTCCAGAGCCTCCTTGCACCATCACCCCTGACTCCCCCACAAAACCTCATAGGAGTATTTAAAAATGAACCAAAAGCATAAACAAAACCCCCCATGATCAAATATTAACTACAGAGAGGAGCTATTTCACCGAGACTGCAAGAGGAACTGCCTTCCTAGATATCTGAGTAAAACATCCACTTCCATAGGCCATCGATTTCTCAGTAAACACACATCATCCAAGTGCTGTATATGACAGCAGGACTTCCATGTAATCCACTCTAAAGCACTCTTCTTTCATAGCAATGCTGAGAAAGATTTGTGACAGTATTCAGCTGATTTACAATGTACTCATAGAACCAGTGAGTTCCAGACGGCATTATTCCTTCTCAGAACTTCCAAACGCCACATGTAAGTGCAACATGCAGGGGTCTAGTAGAGTTCATAAACAGATGTCTGAATTAGTGAAAACATAATAAAAATCATCATAAAAAGAATTCCGTTTCCAGTCGTCTCTGTATTGGGCTGCATAGTCAGTATGTACCTTCAAATCTCTGCTTAGTGACAGATGGGTATATTTCAGCAGAAGGCCACTGGAGTCATGACTCACTCCTGTAACCTGAAGGAAATCTGTAAATCTTAAACCAGGAGGCCTTTTCATAACCCATGTTGAGCTGTCTGAAAAGGAACAGCCTCTCAGCTACTCCCTTTCTTTAATTTATGGTGTGTGTCCAATGCGTGTGGAGGAAACAGCAGCCTGACATCTTCATTCGGTGGTGCCATGTCTGTAAGACCCAAGCCGTCAGGAAGTTTTAAGACGTTACAGAAAAGACAGGCACTGACCAAGCAAAAGCTTGAGCACCCTCAGTTTTGTTGAGTTACACAATGAAGAGCAAATGCTCTACAGGGAACTAACAACAAACCAACCTCAGCTTTAACTCTATTTAGGTATAACATAATTGAATAAAAAAACATAAAGGAACAGAAATATAAGGTGTCATAATTTTTGCACAAGCCACATGAATAGAAAATTAACAGTAATTTTGTATTAAAATATGCACATTCTCTGTAGAGGAAGTGCATTCATTTTCACATCAACAGATTTGACTAGGGACAGCCAAACATTTGCATATGACTACACAGGATTTACTTATGAACTGGAGACCACCATGCACATTTCATCAATAGAATGAAATGCTATGACAATCTGAGAGCACTACCATGCGCTGATTTGCACAAGCAGAACAAATAATAACCGAGAAATACTACTAAAGCATTCATGAAAATAACCAGTTCAAACTAATTTTGTGTTGTAGTCTAACCACTAAGGCCCTGGCATTCCCTACAGGCAAATGTTTATGCTGTTACTGTGTTATTGTGGTTGGGAAGTAAATTGCAAGCCCCAGTGTCTGGAACCAGATTGTAAAACTGAGATCAATAGCATCAACACACTTACTGGACTCATTTGTCAAACTAAATACATTCTGAAAGGAAACAAACAGAAAAACTGATTCTAGAATAAACTACTGTGGGACTCTTGACAGGCACAGTCACACAACGGAGAACCAGCTCCAGACTTACATTGCATCGTCCTGACCACAATAACTTTATAGCGATTCTTAGTATTATATTCACTGGCAACCATAGACTTATCTCCACTGAAAGGTAACTGTGCTGCAGCCACAACTCCATCCACAAACTTGATGCCTACATAATATCTCAGATTATGGAGGAACTATCATCCAGATTTACTCTGTACTAACTCTCCAGCCTTCTCTTCTTCTAGCTCTATGCTAACATTTTGTTCTATAAACACTCTATTTCTAAAGCAGGGACTTTCTGCACTGATCCCTGAGACTCAGTCCTTATGTGAAGGTCACTTTCTTTCTTACCTTGAGTGAGAAGGATGGCTAGAAGGAGCTGGGTGCCGAAGAACATCTCCAAGGACCTAAAATAAGGAGCAGACATGTTACTTTAAAAGGAGGCGAGTCTCTGAGGAGGCCAAACAGCAGGTTTCAAGAGGTGACCATGAAAAAGGCCCAGAGAGCAGTAATGAGGGTCAGAGCAGCTGTGAATGACTCTGAAGGACTAGAGGAGAGTGGGGGGGAAACCCTTTTTGGAATTTAACCACATGGACAATAAGCTGGCTGCACTACTCGGTGCCTTACAGTACAAGCAAGTGGAGTTTAAAGGGTTACATCACAATAAATTTGGGGACACTGCTATTTATAATGTGGGTTAACAAGTATCTACGGAATATTGTGATGATTAATAACGTGATCACAGTTAAATGAACAACAGCAAACCACATCAGACGTCTGAAATTCTTCTATAACAAAAAAAAAAAAAAAAAAAAAAGCACACTATGTGGGAAAACATTAGTGCCCAAATGAGTTCAGGTGGAAGATAATATTGGGCAATACAGGTGACCCAGTTTTATTAGTATCGGCTAAAATGTTGTTGACATGCTATTAATTGCTGATTTATTGGTTGTGGCACTGCTGGGATTTGAGTCTGCACTCTTTTAAATGTACAACTGGGGAACCCAATACTCAACACTCACAATTTTATATGAGATCAATATAGGCTGCACTGAAAACCTTAAACAAAAATACCATCACAGGTCAAATAAAAACATGCACGAGAAATACTAAACTAGACTAGAACCCGAAACCCCAAAGCAACATAGGTAGCTTAACCCCTAATGCTATAACAGACATGTGAAGTCATGTGATATTCATATACTCACCATCTTGACCACATTATTCTACATAAAGTTACTTATACAGGCAGGATGCAGACTACGCCCCTTCCGCAGGCTTTAGTTACATTATTAAAACTTTCTGCTGTTTATTTTTTGTGTGACCATCTTATAAGCACTAATTATGCTAAAGCTGCACTATGTAAGACTTGGGGACATCTATATGCAATTTAGTTGGGCTCCCAAACAAGTTGATACACGAGTATCTGATTTCATGATCTGATACTAATGATTACGAGCATGTTGAAAGAGAAGTTAGTACAATCTTCTGACAATTTAAGTGAACACTATACTAAAACTGAGTAGGGCCTCATTCTACTCTCAAAACAGCCTCAATTGTTCACGTCATGAGTTACGCAAGATGCTGAATACATTCCTTTGAGATTCTGGTCTATGTTGACATGATTGCGTCATACAATTCCTGCATATATTTAGGTGCATTTTCATGGCACAAAGCTCTTGTAATGCCACAAAGGTGTACTACTGGAATCAGATCTGGTGACTGAAATGCCACTGAAGGACACTGAACTCACTGTCATGTTCATAAAACCAGTGTGAGATTGCTATTGCTTTGTAACATGGTGCATCATGCTGGACGTAGCCATTACAGGAAGGCAAACTGTGTCCATGAACAGTCGCACAAGGTCAGCAACAATACTCAGATAGGCAATGGGTGCAAAATGTGCCAAGAATACATTCCCCACAGAATTACACCACCTCCACCAGCCTGGACTGTTCAGACAAGGCAGAATTCTGACCCTTCTGACTCTAAATGATTAATTTAGGCTTTACTGGGCAACACACAGCAGAGCAAACAATGAGTGGCAACACCATGGAGTACACAGACAAAGAAAGTCAAAAGAAAGGCAGAACATCAAGAAATATAAAAAAAAAAACCATGTAAATCACAACACTTCAAGTCGCAAGTCACATGAGAAACTGCCTTCTCCAGAGCACACTAATCATTGACTAGTGCACTGCTTTTAGGGAGAGTCTTATGTTCAGTGATAAAACATCAAGAAAGAGCAGCATGACATGACTCATCTCAGCCCTCCACACCCCCAGACACTCCTCTGACTCCAGTCTCACTCTTTCAGCTCCAGGTCAAAAGTGCATGTCTTCAAGGCCCAAACTTGTGAATCAAATTAGACACCAGTTCATCACATTACCCCACTGAGGGGGAACATACCTGTATACTGCCCCAGGTGACTGCTTTTCATTGTTCCACTCTCATTCTCAAAGGCATCCAAAACCACAAGGTTCTCTTTCTCACTGCGGTGATCGTTATGTATTCATTAAGCGGTCAAATATTACACCATCCACAATGAAATATGCAATGATAATGAAATCATAACTTAATCCACTTACAAGAATTACTACTACTACTGACTGCATAATGTATAAAGAGTGACTAGCCAAAGATCTTATCAAAAGACAAAAAAAAGAAAACATGCACTCACTGTTACTCAAGGACAATGTAGTTCACACCATGTTATCAACTTACCTGTGTTTAGTCTCTACAGAGAATAAAAGCAGTTCTTTTAAGACACGACTGTGCCAAGGATAGCAATCTGTTCTGCTTTTGATGTAGTTCTTGGAGCAACACACCCATAAAAAAGAACATAAGAAAGGGGCGGGGGGCGAAGGGTGTTATGTCTGAAATGGTGTGGCTCCAAGTATGAAGAGCGGTTCAAAAGAAGCTCTGTTTTGGGAATTTCAACAAGTTATTATTGAGGTGATCCTGCAACAAAGTCTTCTATGGAGAGCCCATTATGTGCAGTTTATCTGTAGACACCAACTTAGAAACAAGAGACACGCTCTCCAACCGACCCGAGAACATGCACTAAGGCCATTTCATAGTGCTTGTTGTCACATTCCTCATAAACACTCTAAAGGGAGTGAGCTAGCTGGGTGCCAGCAAACACTGTGGACTAGGTAGGCAGTAAGGACATGTTGTAGCCCACCTGACAGAGAACAACCACTTTGGGCAAATGTATAAGCTAAACACCAGTATGAATCTTCGAAATCAGTGTTCATCCTGAACTGCTAAGTGACTACTGTTTAATGAAGAACTGGCCTATACCAAAGACACTTATATGCCTTCATTGGTAACTACAGTACCCAAAGGTAGTCTTGGGACACCTCTAACATGTGCTTATTAGAATTATTAAACTTGCTAATGTATTGACCTACATAAAGAGACACTAATGTTTGTCCACTAACGGTTGTAATATTTTTCCTGATTGATACAAAAGAATAAATGACAACTTGGAAAGAAATAAATCAATAAATCAACTGTACGTAAATCATATTCAGAAAGTGTCCCAAGACTACTTTTGAACCGTATGTAAATGGTAGCCACTGCCACAGAACTATGCAGTGCAGGATAGTGGCATGGATGCTGCGAAGCAAGGCCATGAGCTTTATTGTGAGGAACTAGCTAAGGGAGCAACACTGAAGGGATATATAAGATTTCTGTAAGGGGGATTTGAGAGGA
Organism: Semaprochilodus insignis; assembly: GCA_034552555.1. NCBI lineage: Eukaryota > Metazoa > Chordata > Actinopteri > Characiformes > Prochilodontidae > Semaprochilodus > Semaprochilodus insignis. The sequence continues at coordinate 10,278,710 of CM067491.1, forward strand.
GATGTTGAAGGGAATACAAATTGTCATTGTTGATAACAGGAGGCCTATTTCCTGACTATGAATGGACGTCCGGAAACAACAGATATTGGATTCACGTTTCTCACAGAATATGGTCTGTACAGCTGATAGGTATCTCAAGCCTAACCATAGGACCGCCTCTGTGAAACCTGCTATGGAGCCACTTCATGATAACCATCAGAAATCCACAGTGAGAGAGAGAGGGAGAGAGAGAGAGAGAGAGAGAGAGAGAGAGAGAGAGAGAGAGAGAAAATAGGGTTCTTTTTATCTTTGCTCTTGTTTCCCATGGATTTTAAACATTCCTGCCTGAAGGTAGCTTCCCTTTAAACGCATGTTTCATGCATCTCAGTTTATCTCAGTTTCACCATACACCACTGAGTCGGGGGTGTTTAAGAGAAGAGTCACTGGCCATCTACTGACAACCAAAGAAAAATCAATATGACAGTTGTACACATCCCACATCTTGGACAACGTATATACTACCCCAGAAAAGTGCTGTTTTAAATCAAACCAGTTTTATTGCAGACACATGTATAACATGACTATAATACTGCTTATGCTAACATGCTATAGTTTTCTAATATATAAATATATTGCCTCAATGCCTTATATTTGAAAAGCAATGACCACATCTTACTGAGCAGATATACATATTTATGTGACAAGAAACAAGAAATTGCTGATTATTTTAAGAATATTTTAAGAATTTTCATTATTTTA